>CM028136.1:347403611-348026666 GCA_016271365.2 Neoceratodus forsteri | reverse complement strand
TTCCGCTCTAGGGAAGTCCAGTACCTGAACAGGATCTGTCTGGGACTTTGGGACTTTTATCTGGAACCAAAGGTCCTCCAAGATATGCTGGGTGAGCGAGAGAGGGGCTGTGACCTCCTTTTGAGACTTTACTGAAACTAATCAGTTACCAAAGTAGAGGAAAACCACTACTCTCTGTCTTCTCAAATGTGAAATGGACAACACTATGCCTAGGCACTTTGAGAAAACTCTAGGAGCTGAGGAAAGGCTGAAGGGAAGGACTGTGAACTGGTAATGGCAGTTACCTACTCTGAATCTGAGGTCTGACTGGAATGTGAAAGTAAGCACCATTCAGGTCCAGTGACTCCAACCAATGTCCTTGTTGCAGTGATGGTATTAGTGTTCTCAGTATTGCCATCTTGAACTTTTCCTTTTTCAAGTGTTTGTTCAGAATCTTTAGGTCTAAAATGGGTCGTAACTCTCCATTTTTCTTGTGGATCAGGAAGTATCATAAGTAGAGACATTTTCCCCATTGGGAAGGAGGAGCTCTCTCCACTGCATTTGCTCATAGCAGTTTCTTTACCTCCACCTCTAGCAGGAGTTTTCTGCTGTGGTATGAGGTAGGAAGGCTCTGTGCTTCTGCAGTTTAGGGAATTTCTTGAACTGCAGAGAGAGACCCTGGCTCACTGTCTCCAGGACTCACCAGTCTGTGGTAATACCTTCCCATGCTTGGAGATAGAGTGCCTATCCTCTCTCCCCACTGGCAATGTTTGGGCAATGTGGGCAGACCTGTCTGTGTTCTCTTTTCCTGGGACTTGAGATTTGGAGTGGCTTCTTAGTGCTTGGCACACCTTCTGCCCCATCTCTGAAAAAGCCCCTCTGGGAGACATCAACAAAGGTCAGAAAAGCCCTGAAATAATATCCCTGACTCCTACCTTCCCTTCAATAAGGCTTTGGGAAGTGGAGGCCTTCTGTTTCTCAGTGTTGCTTCTATAGGTGGTTTTGTACTCATCCAATTTTTTCATGTAGGCCTCTGTTTTATTGCCAAATAAGGACTTCCCCTCACAGGAGAGATCCATGGCCTTTGTCTGAGTATCCTGGGAGAGGTTTGTAGTCCTAAGCCACTCAAATATCTGAAGGGACACTGTATGTGCCTTTATCCAGGAAGCAGTGTCATTGACATCCATGGCCATATGAAACAGGTATTTGGTGGCATTCATGCTAGCTTTGCTGTGTCTGCCAAATCCTGAGTCAAATCACCAACTGCTTTTGTCTCGTGGCTATGACTAAGCTCCATAGTGCTTTATGGTACTGGAGCTGTGTAGACCATATGTGTAGCCTGCCTCAGCAGCAAAGCAGCAGAAGTATAGATGCTTTAGACCATACCGTCCAGTTTTCTAGAGTCCTTTCAGTAGGCCAAGAAGAGAGGGGTACCTTGGCCTTGTCACAGGTGGCAGTTCTTACCACTCCCTCATGGTCATGGTGAGTATACAGATCATCTGCACCCTACCTATCCATGGTATTTCTTCTTGATTTTTCTTATCAGTGCCAGCAGCAGAGGTGGGAGCAGCCAGCACCTTGCAGGTGGCTTTCTTAAGGGACTTGTGAATGTGAAAAAGCATCCACTTTGTGGGGGTAAGGCCCATCATGTCTAAAAATTCAACCTCATCCTCTCCTGTCTCTTGAGGAGCGAGGTTTAGGTATCTGCCATCTGCCTCACAAAGGAATAGTGTGAGGTAAAATCTTCTGAGGCTCGAGGAGGGGAACCGATCTCCTCCTCCTCTTCATAGTACAGCTCATCCTCCTTCACAGCAGGCATCACTGTAGGTACTGGAGCAGGCGTTTGGGGGCAGGCATGGCCATGCAGGCTCCCATAGCCTGGAAAGCACGGAAAACATGCCATGCTCTTGTCATGTCCTCAACAGAGGGCATCTTAAATTTTGTTGATTGGTGTTTCCCTTGCTTCTTAAGCAAGAGGGGCAGTGACATGCTTTTTCCTTTGCTTCTTTAGAAGGTACAAGGGTTGATGCCTGCTCAGTGGCCCTTTTGGACTTGCCAGATTCATGGTTCTCCTCTGATACCCTGACATCCGCACCGTCTTTAGCAGATTTGTCATCCTGCTTACCAGGAGGAGCTGGACTTTCCCCAGAGTCAGATTGATAAGAGGAGGCAGACTGTGAAGCCATTAGTTCTTCAAGTTTTAAGGCCCTTTTTTAATCGTTTTGGGGCAAAAGATGATGCACAGCTCACAAGAGTTAGTATGCTGATCAGGACTTTGGCACTTATAACATAATCCATGGCTATCTGCCTTAGCCAGGAGTTTAAAACAGTTTGTACAATGTTTAAAACCTGTGGTCCTGTCGTTTTCTTTGGCTTGTCAGACATGCCAGTCACTGGCAGCCCAGTAAAGAAAACTGTTCCAAGGAGAAAAGTACTAATAGCAGTTTGGGTCTCAAAGTAAAAGGGTCCCCAAAAAAAGAAGATTTGAAAAAGCAATGTAAAAGAAAATGATTTCAGGTTTCCAAAGGGAACTGGGACATAAAAACAAGGAACCACAAAACGGTTTTGTTAAAAATGATGAACCGCTACAAATAAAGCAGAAAACTACTTTTTTTTTTAAATGAATGCGGTTCCCAGAAAATCAGGAACTGTGCCTAAAAGGCCTTTCTGCTGTTCCTGAAACCGAGATGGAACTGTAGAAATTAGAGATATTGATAAACAATAATACCTTAATGCAGAGTTATCAAATCTTAAGTAAAACAATAACTTCCCTATGAAAATAATATAAATTAGACCATAGAACATCAGCTGGATGAAAAATGACTTTGGGGTGATGCTTCCTTTCAGGCAGAGAAATAAATCTGCTTTTAGAGTACCGCAGCAAAGTTTAAATTTTTATCCTAAGATTCTCTAGTTAGCATAAAATTCTAAAACTCTGGGGCAGCTCATTCCAGTGGAATGATTGCAGCTGTTAAACCTAAGTGAGGAATTCTAGGGTTTGAATTACTGTTGTCATCCAAGATGTATTCTATTGGAAATTTGATTTTTACCAATCTAGGAAAGTTAATACTGCTCATTTTCATATTCTCAAGAACCCTGCTGTGAATTAGTCGGTAATAGAGATGCATTGCCAAATTTGTTGTCAAAATGTGTACTAGTCTGTATTGAATGTGTAAGATTTTGTAAACATAAAACAGTTGATTGTATTTTTACTTTTTGAAATGTATTTTCTGCTTAATGCAAGTCGATATTAAAAGTTGTTGAACTGAGAACTTGAAGTGTTTCATGTGCTTGTATAGCTAAATATTATTCAAACTACCAGAAATTTAAGGTTGAAAGGGACTCGAGGTCCATTAATCCACCCCCACCCCTGTTTTCTAAGCAGGGATGAAATAAATATGTGTCAGAAATGTGTCCAGGCTTACCTTAAGGACCTATACTGCCTTTGTGACCACTGGGCGAAAACATTCCTTCTAAGGTTACCTTTGAAAATCAGGGTTGGTCCACCATCCTCCTCCAGGACACCATATCAGACATCTCTGACTGTTTGATCTTGTCGAAAATCTTAGGTATGTGAAAGACTGAGATCAAGTCCCCCTTGATTATGTACCTGTAATGTAAAAAACACCAATATTACCTCCTAATTGCCCATAAATGTGGAAAAATGTGTGTCAAACAGAACTGCCTTAGAACAAAATTTATCAGCCATAAATATACTATTCTGTGTCATTCCACATTGTCACTGGGCGAATCATTTACTTCCAGGGTAATACATGCGCACTTACTAGGAGCCAGTGCACTCCAAAACTGTGACATCACCATAGAACCATTAGCTCCTCCCCATTCTGTAACCGTTTGCCTTGAATCACCAGTCTTGAGTGTGTTGGCTTCGGGGGTCCAAGACCCTCGACACACAGACAACTGTGCCATGTACCTTATAAAAACTGGATTGAAACTCATCAAATAAGTTCTGCCCACTTAGGTAATCAACCATCTGGTCCACCAAAATACGTTCTAGAATCTTACTAACTACCGGAAGCAATGATATTGGTCTATAGTTGTAAAGTAAGCCAGGGCTGCCACCCTTAAAAATGGGTACAACTCTGGCACACTCCCAAGCTTGTGGAACAATGCCATGGGTAATAGACTAGTTAAATAAATAGGTCAAAGGACGGGCTATATTTAAAACTGGAAACCTCAACATTATAGGATAGGCCATCAGGGCCACTACATCCTTGATTCTTGAGACCCAGTAATTTCTCCACCACTACATGGTGCTTAATTTCTTTAAAAGAGAAAGAGAGTTGAATTATCAATCACCAGTTTACTGTCTTGTGTGTCTGCTGATGTGGAACCTTCGAAAAAGAGCATTTGGCTCAAAAGTTATCTCCAAAATATGAAATAAATAATAATAAAAAATAAAAATAATTTAAGGGAATCTCTGTCATCAGGTCCTGCCGTCCCTCCCTCCATCCCCCTTTTCTATGTCTGTCTCTCTCTCTCTCTCTCTCCAGCTCGGTTGTCCTGTTGCTCAGCCTTTCTGCTAGCTAGGCACCTTCTCTCTCTCCTCTGTTCCCTAGTAGGACTCCTGTCTCTCATGGCCTCCTGCTAGGGAAAGAATTGAGGAGGGAGCAACTACCATGCTTATATAGGGCATGTGACGTTGAGGCCCTGACATTGGCGTGGGTGGCCCCTAAGAGACTACTGCAGAAAAAAAGCTTCTGTGGGATCCTGACGCCTGATAGCGAAGTTCCATAGGTGTGACCTGATGACAGAGATTGCCTCGAAGATCTACAGTTATGGTAAGTTGTTATGTAACTGTTATGTTAACAGGCAGGTTGGAGGGCACTGCAGCAATTATGCAGTACAAAAGAAACCACTAATTAAAAATACAATTTATCCTGATGTATTATTTATTAGCTTATAACCCAATTCTTCGGTCACTGTCACTATGCTCAGTGCAGTGGCTGACTAATTCTGATGTTTGCTACTAACCTTTTGCCAACTGCTTGTAGATTGAAAGACCAGTTTGTCTTGAAAAATATTTTTTTAAATTAATTCTCTCTCAAATTATTTGAGACAGTAGCAGCAGTCACTGCAACAGAGCACAGACTACATATTTAAGCTAGAATTCTTTTTTTCTCTTTAAATTATTTCTCACTTAGTTTTAGGCTCTTTAAATAATGCTTATGTCATCTTTTCAGTTTTATAAGCCTGTGTAAGGGACAGAGTAGGATTGTATTCACACAGAGACACACACACAATCTTTTAATCTGTGACCCTGACAATAGAGGAGCGACCTGAACAGGCCACACCACCATGTCTCACTGCATTGCTATGCTCATGCTTGTTTGTTTTCCCCTCCTCCCAATCAGTTAATTTAAAAAGATTTTATGCTGCACAATTTGTGTCCCAAGAGTGATCACATATGTCTGTTTTGCCACTAGATTGAGCCGCTGCTGATATCCACTGAGAAGAGCAAGGTAGATTGACAGAATTGCCTTTCTCCTTCCACTTCTCTCACCACACAGCAATGAAATGTGTGCAGTGACTCGAGTAATGCTGCAGACCACATGGGTCTATGTAGCCCACTCCAGTGGTTGGTCATCTTGCTAGAAGATCGGGACAGGAGAGACAAGAGATCGTCCCTCGAGCCAGCCATGTGCAGCATAGAGGACTGGTATCTGTGTTTTGTTTAATCCCTAGGGTGAACCAAAGTTCAAAAAGTTCACCATTTTTTTTAAAAAGGTTCTCCCACAGGCAGACTAGTGCGAACCACAGGAGTTAGACCTTTTTAAAAGTTTGGTCAAATCAACTTGCAGCCCTATTTATTTTATTACATGAGAACGCTTTGGCCTTATTTCCTCTTAACTGACACAAGAGACTTAAAGACTAATCAGGACTTTATTTAACAAAATACAGTCTGTGATTGATTCGCTTCAAACTGGGAAAATAATATTTTCCATGATGAAGAAGTGTGATGACAACATTATCTCTGAATCTGTTGATGAGACAGTGTACTGCTGAACATTCTGTAAAACTGTCTCTCTTATGTCAATGTAATCTGTATGACCACTGCAATGAAGAAGTTTAAAAAAATGTGGAATACAGACATACTGCAGCAAGCATATACTGTATCCTTACAAACAGCAATATCTACATTACTGTTGTGCCCTAAGATAGTAAACCAAATTCCTTGCATTATTAAAATGTTATCCTTTCTCTTTTAATTGCCACAAAGTAATCGGTACATCTTTATGTTTGCTTGTGTGCACAGCGCACAAGAAACATATTGAGCTGGTACAGCATTGCAGAGGTGTGTCCGTGTTGTGGCCAGTGCAGCAGACACTCTAATGAGCATGTCCCTCAGCCACCAGTCAACCAGGAAGCTGCTGATGATGGCAGATTCAGAGCGAGACCTGCACTTGAAGAAATCTGCTGCTGCAATCAGCGAGAGTTTCACCATTGCAGCGGCAGCTCCCCTCCTCCAGCCAGGCACATGGACATCCAGCCAGTAAGAATCTGGCTGCACATTACATTGCACAGTGTACCATGGGCAGAGTTTCAGTTCTTGTTGGCACCTGTCCTCAGTTTGTTCAGTGTGCCTTTCCTGGTGAAACAGTTAAATAAATAAATGAGCCATGGCTTACCACATTACTGCCCCCCCACCCACACACTCTCCAGAAAGCCGACATAAGGGTGCCCTATCCCTGTGTCAGCATGTATGCCCCTCCACACCATTAATGTGGCACACTGGGAGCCCACATCAGTGTGCTAAAATACTTCTTTATGTTTCCAACACTGTCCCAGTGTCGGATGACCGGACCCCCTACAGTGCCCCTATTTTCTCAGCCGACCTTGGGACGCCCAATCCCTGGATCAGCATTATTCCCGTCCACTAGTATGGCACACTGGAGCCTACCCGTGTGCCAAAATCTGTTTTAATAATATTTCAGCTGTAAAAAGAAAAACCGTCCCTAAGGTCTTTTTTTTTTTTTTAAACCTGAAAAAAGAAAACGGTTCCTCGTCATCCCCTGCCTCCCTCCCCATCCTAACCTCCTCTTTGAACCCTTTCTCCCGCATGCCCCACCACCACATACTTACCTGCGGAGGTCAGGAGCAGCAATCTTCGGTAGACCGGAAACATGTCTGCACTCTTCAAAGCTGAACCGGGAACTGAAGAAATCATGGTAAGCCCTATAATGGCAGTCATTGGGGGAGGGGGGTTCAACTTATGTTGATATCTCAGCCAATTTTTGGAGTTTTGGTCCCAAATTTTCAACATTGATTCTTGGGACCCCACCTCATGAACACTGGCACTTGTCATTTAGTTTTCAGTCCCAAAAGGTGACTTTGTGGTCACTGCACACAATCACCTTTCGGGATTGATTAACCAAACGACAGTGCCACTGTTCATGAGGTGGGGTCCTAAAAAGCTTGTGTTGCAAATTTGGTGAAAAAATCCACAAAATGACTGCGTTACGAGCCTAACTTCATCAATTTTTAATATTTTCACTCCAAATTTCTAACATTGCCATTTTTCCACACCCCTTATGAACAGTACAGCTATTATTTTTTTGCATCCTGCCCAAAATGTGTTTTTGCACCTGTGGTGCAGAATGGCGCAGTCGCTGTGCAAAATCAAGTTTCGGGACAGATTAACAAAATCACAGTGCCAGTGTTCATGAGAGGAGGTTACAGAAAGGCCATGTTAAACATTTGGTGAAAACATTCCAAAAAATGGCTGCATTACAATCGTGTGTTGTGCAGTTTCTACGCACGCTCGTAACCTTCGCCAGTTTTTCATATTTTCATTCCATATTTTAAACATTGCCATTTTCTCACACCTCCTCATGAACAGTACAGCTGTCATTTTTCACATCCTGCCCAAAATGTGTTTTTGTACCTGTGGTGCTCTAATGGCTAGTTGCTGGAAGCGAAATCACCTGTCAGGATGGAGTAACGAAATGATAGTGCCACTGTTCATGAGCAGAGGATCCCAAAAGCCCATGTTGAAAATTTGGAGTGAAAATACCAACAAACACCAGGGAATTAGGGTTTCCAACCATAATGCTCACCCTGTACAGACTGACAGGCGTCGGGGTGTGACTTAGGGGTCATTGGCCATAATGCTTATGCCATTCCACTCCCATCCTGCAGCTAGTGACGGACATTGAGGTGTGCATTGGGGTCTTGGCCCTAACATTCACCTCATTCTCCTATAATGCACTCATCTCAGCTTATTTACTTATGGAATGGGGTGAGCGAAGGGCCAAAGAACCCAAGGCACACGGTGAGGTGGAATGGTGTGAGCATTTTGGCTGATGACCCAGAGGCACCCTCCCCCCAATGCCTTTCAGTCTCTGCAGGGTGGGGGTTGGCATTACTTCAATACTTCACTGCCATTCTGATTATATGAACATACAAAATCACCAGCAGAAACAGCCCAGATGGTCTATCAAGTCTGCCCAAGTGTGCAGCTAGCACTTCATCTTGCAGCTGCCCCTCCTGCCGCGCCCCCCATCACTGTATCCCTTCCCTTACTCTGTCCCACCCTTTGAAACTGCCCATTGTCTTACAGGACATCAGATCTTCCAGTAGGATATTCCACTTGTCCACTGCCCTTTCTGTGAAAAAGTCTCCTTACCTCCCTCCTAAACCTTCTCCCCTCTAATCTCAGTCCATGCCCTCTTGTGTACCTCCCTCTCATCAGCTGAAAGATCCCTTCTGTGTTAGTCTTGTTAATCCCTTTCAGATACTTAAAAGGTTTCTATCGTATCCCCTTCTCCCTCCTCTCTTCTATCAAGTACATTTTCAACTCTCTGTCTGTCCTCATAAGGCTTGTCCCCCAAACCCTGTATCATCTTTGTGGCCCTGTGTTGCACCCCTTCCAATAACCTTATGTCCCTTTTCAGGAACGGGTGCCAGAATTGCACACAATACTCTATGTAGGGCCTTACCAATGATCTGTACAGGGGCAGTATAACCTCAGTCCTTCTGGAAGAGATCCCCCTTGCTATACACTCCAGCATTTTGTTGGCCTGTGCTGCCACTTTCCTGCACTGGGCTGAGTTGTTCATACTCCTTGGTCCTTTTCCTCTGTGGTACTTTCTAACTTGCACTACATTCAAGTGATAGTTCCTCCTGATTCTTTGCTCCAAAGTGCAACACCTTGCATTTCTTGCCATTGAAGCCCAGCTGCCATGTTTCTGCCCTCTCCTGCAGTTTAGTCAGGTCCTCCTGCAGCCCCTTCCACTCCTCACTGTCATCAACCACAGCTCCCATTTTGGTATCGTCCATGAACAGGCTGATCATGTTCCTGATACTGTGTAAAACATCGGCTATATACTGTATATGTATCCTAAATAGCACCAGCCCCAGTACAGATCCCTGTGGCACCTCGCTTGTCACTGTCTCTCTCCCCCCCCCACTACCACTCTGTGCTGCCTCACCCCCACCCCACACATATTCCAGCTTTCCTCCCAACCTCTCATGTGGTACTGAATCAAAGGCCTTGCTGAAGTCGAATACAGGACAGAGATTGCATGGCCTTTTTCCAGTTACCATGTCATCCAGCCATAGTATTCTCGAGGTTGGTTTGGCATGATCTTCCCACTACAAACCCATGCTGCTTCTGATCCTGGAGACCTTTGTCCTCCAGAAAGCTAATCAGTCTCTCCTTGAGGATGGTCTCAAGGAGCTTCCCTACGCTTTGTGAGGCTCAGTGATCAATAGTGCACTGGTTCATCCTTTGGGCTGCTTTTGTGGATGGGTACCACATCGCCACCCTCCAGTCCTGCAGTGCGCATACCGTGTCCAGAAGGTGTTGAACAGGTCAGCCAGTGAACTCACCAGGACCTCCTCTAGCTCCCTTAGCACCCTTGGATGAATGCCATCTGGTCCTGGTGCTTTGTCCACTATTAGAGCTCTTAGCCCTTCCAGTACCCTGCCCTCTGTAATTGCTACATCTGTCATCAATTCCCCATAACCCCCACCCATCACCCTAGGAATCTTTTTCCCTTCTCGTGGGTGAATACTGAGCAGAAGTACTGCTGAGTGCTTTTGCCTTCTCTTCCCGCCCACCCACCATCCTTTTTATCCTCACCAGTTGGTCTTTATTCCTCTCAGTGCACCAGAATCTCTCTAACTTCTGCATTACCAATACCAATACCAGCAAGCAAACACTCAGCGTTGACAAATGCTTGTTTTGAAATGAGATGGAGTCAAACAATTCAATGTTTCATTCAACTGTTGTTTGGGTGCTAAGCTTGATTTTACCTAATAATTTCCTACCCACTGTTTCTGTAGTTTTTTTTTTATATCTTATGCACTCAGATAATATGGAAATGCTCCTCCTATACTCCAAATACACAGACATGAAACAACGTTCTTATTAACTCTGTGAACTCTTTAAAAAATCTGGCTCTTAGAGTAACTGAGGTATTAAGTTGGAACCAAAATGGAGTTAATACTGTCCTTAGATTTGGTTTCAAAATAAGGCAATTATGGGTCACTGTAGAGGCAACTAACCACTTACTAAAATAACAAGTATTTGTCAGTGTGGAGTGTTTGCTTGCATGCTGTTGTACTATGTCGCGCTTGTACACATATTTACTTTGTATTTACCCAAGATAGATCAGATGAGATTTAATATGTTATTTGCAATGGGGTCCTGATTTTACAGTTTTATACTGCATTTTCCCAGGACAGTAGAGGTGAGATGTAATACCTGATTGTTAGTGTGGTCTGGCTTTTATAATGACCACACAAACATATATAGAGTGACTGCAGAAACCACAAAAACGGGGACAAAACCAAATCCAAATAGTACTCACAAACTGTTTGTATAGGTCGGCACCTCATCACCATCTGCTCATAGATGACAATTCCACAATTGATGTAGCAGGATAAAAGCCTTTTATTCCCAGATAGACAAAATAGTCAGCAAACATACAGGATACATGCTGGATACACCTTGCCCCTTCCGTGGGGAGGGCAAGGTGTATCCAGCATGTATCCTGTATGTTTGCTGACTATTTTGCCTATCTGGAAATAAAAGGCTTTTATCCTGCTACAGCAGTTGTGGAATTTTCATCTATGAGCAGATGGTGACGAGGTGCCGACCTATATGAACAGTTTGTGAGTACTGCTTTTATAATGTATTTTTCTAGGACAGATCATCTTAGAAGCAACATTTTTCAGTGGGGTTCTGCTACAGAGTCCTGTTTTTACACAGTTTTGCAATCTATTTACCCGGGTTAACCCAGCTAAGATGCAGTATCTCATTTGCAATGGGTTCCTGCGTTGACACATTTTTGTGCTGTATTTACCCAGCACAGCACAGCTCAGATGCTGTATTTGTACCTAGGATAGCACAGCCAAGATGCATTATCATATTTTTGATGGGACCCTGGCAGCTCTGCTTTTACCAATTTTTATAATGTATTTACCCAGGATAGCACAGCTGAAAGACAGGTTACATTTTCAGTGTGGGCCAGCTTTTACAATGTATTTTTCCCAGGATAGAGCAGCTTAAATGCTCAGTTCAGTGGGGCTCTGCTGATCTGTGGTCTTGCTTGTACACATTTGTTTCACTATATATTTACCCAGGGGAGACCAGAAGAGATGCAGTATCTCATTTTCAGTGGTGTCCTGCTTCTGCACATTTTTAGATTGTGTTTACCCAGAATAGGCCAGCTGAGAGACAGTTATCTAATTTTCAGTGGGCTCCCACACTTTGGCCCCATATTTCCAGCATAGTCATTTTATGACCTAACATTATAAATCGAGAGAGGTGGAATTTTAAAATCCCATCCAAAGGTGATATCGCGATGCGATCTGTGAAAACGTGTTTGGAGGGGTTGAGAAATGATACCCATCATGTTCATGAGCAGGGCAACAAAAGTGCTGTTTTGCACATTAGGGCCAAAATCTGAAAAAATAAAGTTATGAGTAAATAATGGAACAATTCGACATTTCTTCATAACTTTGTTTTGTTTTTTCACATTTTGATCCCGAATTATCATCATAGTCATTTTATGACCCCATGTTGTGATCAAGACAGGTGGATTTAAAAAAAAAATCCTGTCCGAAAGGTGGAGTCACAGAAGGTCTGCGAAAACATGTTTCAAAGGGAATTTGAAAACTTACACCTGTCATGTTCATCAGGTGGGGTAACAGAAGGGGTATGTTGCACGTTTGGGTCAAAATCTTCAAAAATCACAGTTATGCATAACCACTGAAATTATTCAACATTTCCAGTCACAAAATGTTATCAGTAACTGTTGAAAAAAATGTGTTTCCTCATAAGGTTATTGTTCTTTTGACATTTTGACCCTAGATTTGCAACAATCTTTTTATGAACCCACCCTGTGATCATGGCAGGTGGAATTTTTTTAACTCTTGTTCAAAAGGTGATTGCAGAGCAAATGAAAAAATAAGTTTCAGAGGAGATTTGAAAAATGACAGCTGTCCTGATCATGATATGGGGGTAACAAGAGGGCTGTGTTGAAAATTGGGGTCCTGAATCTGCACTCCTCACAATATTATGAGTAAACATTTGAACAAATTCAACTTTTCTTCATAACTTTATTGTTTTGTAACACTCTGACCCCACATATTCAACAGTCTTTTTATGCCCCATCCTTCTGAACATGACAGGTGTCATTTATAAAATGATGGCCAAAATGTCATATTGCGCCACAAGTGTGGAAAACACAGTTTGGCCATGATTTGAAGAATAACACCTGTCACATTCATGTGGTGGTGTGAAAAATGCTGTGTTGAAAATTTGGGGTTAGAATATTAACAATTACCAAAGTTATAGCGGCGTTGAAAAATATCAATGTACCCTCATGACTTTGTTGTTTTTAATATTTTGATCCAAAACTTTCAACATAGTCTTCTTATGGCTGCACATCATGAATCTGGTAGGTGAACATTTTCAGATCCTGCCCAAAGGAGATTTCACAGAGCAACTGCAAAATCGTGTGTTGGTCAGAGTTGAATAATTTCAGCTACCTTGTTCATGAGTAGGGTTCAAAATGGCCATGTGGAAAATTGGGATATTAAAAATGACCAAGTTATGAGTACAAGTTCAAAACTTATTGAGATACATTGACCCATGCATACCTGTTTTCCTCAGTTCCCGATCTGGTGTTGAAGAGTGAAGACGTGTCTCTGGTCCAGAGGATTATGGCGCTGGAGCCCTGTAGGTAGAACGCAATGGTATTGGGAGGTGGGGATACTCAGTGTGGGGCTTGGGTGGGAGGGTAATGGCATTGGGGGCTGCAACAGCAGACATCGATGGACCATTTTCTTTTTACAGTGTGTTAATTGAAAAGACATTGAGGATGATTTTCTTTATTTCAGGTACTGACACTGGTGATTGGGCACACCAGTGTCTGGTTCCTATTTATGGTGCAAGGAGTGATGGGAAGGTAGGAGGAATTCTTAGCTGTGGGTAAGATCTTTTGAAAAGGGGCACAAGAGTGTGAAGCAAGTGGGGCGATAGGAGGGATATGTGGCAGAGGGTGGAGTTGCTTTTAAAAGGGGAAGAGGGGTGGATTTCTTCTTGTGTAAACAGACACTGGTATCCCCACACTCAGTAGGGTAACTCAAAAGAAAAAGGCATGTACTAGGAGTAAAAAAAAAAAAAAAAAAGTAATGTCCCAAGTCAGAGATTTGCCGTAATCAAGTTCTAGTCAGATGACATTCATTACAAGGTCTATGATAGACAGATTCACAGTTTCTTTCATGCAGGCTTTCCAGTCACAAGGATCATGTCCATCAGTAATAGCTACAGCTTGGCAGTGTTTACAGTGAGCAATGAAGTGCTTTACAAGTGTAGTGATGCAAAAATATTAAAGCGAAGAAAAATAGTACGGCTGTACGAGCCTGTAGGTTACCATACTTGAGCTGCCTTCTCCTGACCCAAGCACTTCACTTTGATGAACTTCCTCGGAGCACATGGCTTAGCTCAGGTGCCTGTTACTTTTTATAGCTCTGTGCTGACAATGGAAAATACACTCTCAAATGCTATTTAAAGGTGCTTTGGTCACAATAGAAATTTAGCACAGTGCAATATTAAATGATACAAATACGATGTATACACAAGTCCATTCATTAGTTTGTGATTACAGCTGTTCACATATGGAAGGTCAGATAAGTGCACAGTGCAGAAAGTGCAAATGCTAAAATAGGAAACAGATATGGATACTAAAGCTAAAATGCCTTTCAGTTTGAATCGAAAAATAGATGCTCATTACTGAACAGTGTACACATATTGCTTCTATCTAAAAATGTTCCTTCAGATAGTCCCAGCATCCGCGGAACACTCCGAACCAAAAATGGGATCGTCAGGAGCCATATCCACACCGGCATGGGCCAGATTTCCGTCTCACAATGATGTTTTCCTTTCTTAACTCAATGTTTCATCTTCCAACATTTTGTGTGATGATTTCTCTCAAATGTACCAATGACTTGTGGTAGCTGTCTTCCCAACTTCACAAATATATGGAGACACTGGTTCATGAATACAGTCCGCCTCCAGGGGGCAGAGAAACAAAAAGTAAGATCACAGTGCCAGCACATAGCATTAGATCACATTAATGTTGCTTCTTAACAGAACCTGAACTTTAAAGGTATAATGTATCATTCACCAAAAATGTAACAATGAATGGATAAACAGATGCCCGATTTTCTATTATTTACAATGTTAGTCACTTAAAGACACAACAACATACTTTAGAAAATGTCCATAAAGCCAACTAAATAAATGCTCTACAGTCTAGCTCATGGTTTTCTTAGTTTTTTAAGCTATGTGCTTCAAACACTGTCTAATGCATTAAAATATTTTTTTAATTGCTTTACTATTTGGAAAAGAAATTTAATAACAGTTCATGAGCTACTTTTTATTCAATACAAAACAAACCTTGGTTGTCTGTGCTAACCAAATTTTTAATGATAAACCACTCTTGGCTTGAGGCCTGCAATGTCAATACATTCAATGCAGAACAGTCCCTGGTGTAAAGTACCACCCTGTAACTGCCTCCAGCCTGTACTAGACAGTCCCAAATATCTAGTCGCAACCCTCACGTTCAGTCCAGTCATGTCCTGGCATCAAGTGGCATACTCTCCCTCACCCTGCCCCTGTGGCAAACTATCCTGGTGTCTTGTGGCACCTCCTCCATCACCTTGTCCCATGACTACCACTCCCAGGTAGTCCTACAGACCCTTACACCACAGCCAATCCGTGCCTGCTGCCTGGTGGTCCCCTCACTCTGTCCCACACTAGGTATTCCTGGTGCCCCTCACGCATAACCCCCCAAGCTGGCAGACAGTACAAACCTTGCTCTCAGTTCCTCAGCCAGCTACTGTATTTCTAAATTGCAACCGTGATTACTGAAATACATGCATACAGCTATAGGCATTTATTTCACTAAATCACAGTTTAGGATGTAGTCAGGCGGTGGCCTGATGAGGTGACTAGAGGGTTTGTGACGACTGCCATTTGTGGGGTAATGGACAGTTGGACTGGTGGTCAATCCAGATGAGCTCCAGTATCCTCCTTTAGCACTGGAGGAGGGAAGGTGAAACAAGTGTGACCTTGCAGAGTTTTATATACAACACTAGGACTGGGCTTCCAGTGTCAGAGTACACGTTGGGGATTGGGTAAGCAGCAGCACCAGAAATGGGCTTCAAGTGGCCAGCATATTTCCTTATGTTTAGGTCTGACACTGGGGTTGGGTACCCTGTGCAAGAGTGCAGCTGATGGGAGGATACCAGTCTATTTAGATATCCGTGGAATGGTCTGCCAGCTGATGTGGTGGGTGCCAAAACCATTAATGGCTTCAAGCATGGCTAGGACAGAGTAAAGGGCTTAGTTGTTACTCGGTGCAGTAGCAGTAAAATGGGGAGTATGGGGGTGGATAGTGTAGACTAAAAAAAAAAAAACCCTGGCCCCAATATTCAGACTGTTCCTGACAATGGCACATGTGTTGCGCAGGTGCAACCAAGGGATATATTCAAAGGAGTTGCGCCATGGCGCATCACCTTTCTGCATGGTGCATATACAGTGCACTGACACATTCCCCAGACAGGGAGGACTGGGAATGCTCCAGCGCAGCTGTAGCTGCGCTGGGCGCAAGTCCCAGATATTCAGACCTGGACATGCAAATGGAGCCATAATGTATGAAAGGCACAGATGGGGTCATTTTCATGTCATTATGGCCCCATTTGCCTGCGTTGAGCAGGGCAGGCCAGCAGAATGCACCTGGCACCCTGCACAGCATGTGGTGCCACCAGAGAGGGTGTCGTGGCACCCCCCATAGCCACACTGCCCGTGAAGTTAATGCCTGTTCCCCGGTAGTCTAGCGGTACCCCCCTTCCTGAGCCCTGATCCGTGTACTAATGAAATCAACCCCAGTCCCTCGTAGACCAGTGGTCTCTCCTCCCCATGCCCCAATCCATGTCACCATAACACAATGTCATTCTCCCTGGTAGTTTAGTGGTACCCCCCCCATCCCTTCCGATCACTGTGCAAATGGCATTTACTATCCCTGGCAGTCTAGCAGTACCCCATCCCAACCGTGCCCAGAAGCGCCAGTGACCCATATTATATCACATCACTCTGGTGGTCCAGTGGCCCACCCCTCTGAGCCCCCCTGCCCACCAGCACCCCGTCATTGGTGAGCAGCAGCAACCCCGCCCATCAAATGACAGCATACAGTATGAACTGTACACCCATTGGTCCACAGTGTGGACCAATGGCCTTACAGTGCATACCTGTACATATCACTCACAAATATGTGAATGAATCCATTCATTCACATATTTATGGTGTGCTATAATATGCACTGTAAATACGTTCCACAGTGTGGACCAATGGACTACAGTTCATACTGTACGCTGTCATTCGGAGGGTGGCTGGGCGGCATGCAAGCAGGGTTGCAGTTACCTGCCGATGACAGTGGGGGTGCTGGGTGGGCAGGAGGCCTGTGAGGGTGGGGAGCACTGACCACCAGAGTGATATCGAAGACTGGTCACCAGCACTCCTGGGCACGCATGGGGTTGGGGTACCGCTGGACTACCAGGATAGTAAACATCATTTTACAGTGATCAGAAGGTTGGGATGGGGAGGGGGTACCACTAGACTACCAGGTTTCTGTTAACACTCATTTTACGGTGTTCAGGGCTACAGGGAGGAGAAGGGGGTACCACTAGACTATCAGGGATGCAGGGTTCGTGTACTTGTATTGCATGATCTGGGATGGGAGGGGGGCCACTAGACCACCAGGGCAGATTGGATCTGGTTTTATTTACCACAGCAGTGTTCAGGACAGGGAGAGGGTACCACTAGACCATCAGGGACCATATGGGTGCTTGTGGATGGTGTTCTGGGTGGGCGAGTGGCCACCTACAGCTGGTGGCTGCTGTGTTGCGCACCTATAGTACAGCGGTCCACCTGTGGGTGGCCATGATTTGAGCCTTTTTTTTTCACGCTCAGCATTGTGCTCCAGTATGAGATGCATCTAGGGGTTGTGCCAGCAGATGTGCCGCATGTGCATGGGCACTCCCGCTTCAGATGCGCTGCATACATTAACATTGCTCACGGTTCATCGGGACTTACGCAGCACAAGGCACCCTTTTGAATATTGCCCCAGGGCACATCACTGTGGCTGCGCTGGTGCAACCTTTGAATATCTGGTCCTCTGTGTAAACAAAAGGTCTCTGGGTAGATTAGGGTGTTATGGATAGACTGGATGTAAAAATGGTCTTTTCTGCCATAATTGTGTATGTTTCTATGTAATTATATAAACAACAAAGCTTGGGATCCTGCTGTCAGATGTAGTTAAGAGATGGGGTTGAGCTGCCGTTTCTGGCATGAGGGGATCTCCTGATGTTAGACAAACTTTGAAAAGCAAGATAGCCAGGACCGTAAATGGGATCCTGGTGCCAGTAAAGTAAAAGAAAGATGGCCAATAGCGGGGTGGACTTTTTGTGTCTGTATTGCTTGGAAGTAAAAATGGCTGCCTCAGATGGGCTCCCAGTAGCTGTATTTTTGTTTTTCATTTGTTTCTACAAGAAAACCACGAAGCAAAAAAAAAAATATGTTTACAGATGGCATTCACACATATGTGAAAGCAGTGTGCAAACATAGTTTTGTTCCTTCCTAGTTTAGCATGAGAACATTTTTCATTCTTATACTTCTGTGAATAAAAAATGTACGTTTAAAATCGGAGTGAAGTCTGAGCATGCATATCCATGGCACATTTAGACTTTTCATTACCAAAACACCAAAAGCACCACCCTTGGGACAGGACCTAACAAACCTGAAAGATTCTGGTTTTTCATTTTCATATTCTAATGTATTTTTGCCACTCTTTAACACAAATACAGTTAAGCCTAGGTTTTCCAAACATGACTGGTTCGAGATCCTGCCACAAAGGGTGTGTAGTGCAAACTGCTGGTCTCGAGGTCCCAAGATGGTGCCTTTGTAAGCAGCCAAGTATGGGGATTTAACATACGCATTGTTTACTATAAGGGTGTGCTGCTATAATAAATATAGAGGTCTAGGGAGAAGCATAGGGAGGAGAACTCATTATAGACATGGTAGGAAGGGGTACTGGTATGGCATTTGTGTTGACTGTCTTAAAAGCTGTGGGGCTTGTGGGGCATGTCAAAGATACGCAGCTGGGCTTCCAACACTAACAAAATGCAAGGTGATGTACATTGGGAGAAGGAATCTAGGAGTGCTGCATGGAAAGGGGAGGGGACTGGAAAGCACCACAGGAGAAAAGGACCTATGGGTCATGATATCAGAAAGCCTGAAAAGAACAGTACACTGCAGTAGAGCTTGTAGGTAAGGCAAACTGGATGCTGGGGTGCATGGGGGGAAGATAAGCAGCAGAAGCTGGGAAGTGATCCTCCCATTGTACAAGTCACTGGTGCAACTGCAGCTGGAATACTGTATAAGATACTGGAGTTCACACCTGAGGAAAGACTGCAGCAAAGTGAAAGCAGTCCAGCACAGGCATCCAGGATGGTCCATGGACTAGGAGGCAAGACATATGAGGAGAGGCTGCACATGTACACCCTAGGAAACAGGGAGGTAAAGGGGTGGCAAGATTGAAACATACAGGTGCCCCGCATGGTATAAATAGTGTAGATGCCATTGTACATTTCTCCTTGTGAGCAAATACAGGGATAAGAAGGAACTCGCTGATCTTTTGGGGTAGACATTGAAAGGGATATCTGCAAGCCTTTTTACTGAAATAGTAGCAGAGAAGTGGAGTGAGCCGCCAAAGGATGGGGTACAAGACAAATCAGTGAGCAGCTTCAAACATGGATGGGACAGTCATGTACAGTTAATTAAAAAGGGTGGCCTCTAAGGCCAGTGCAGAATAGTTGGAGGCAGAATGGACAGGCCTGCAGCCCTTTTTTCTGGAGCATTTTCTCTGTATCTATGAATTTCTCCTAAATTACATTGGGATGGTGGCTGGGAGGAGGGGAGCAGTCATAGAATCAACCAGTTAAAACATTTTTACTAAGTTGAGAAAAAATGTTTTTATTCAAGTTAGTTTTGTGGTTTGGGACCTCTATGTTGCAGTACTGTACATTTTATTGGGATACGTTTTCATTCCCCTTTAAAATGGAAAAAAATGGTGGTGGTCACAAAGTTAGTACAACTTAGTTTAGGATGGAGAACTACAGTATGTTTACTTACTTGTGTTTTCTCTTCAACAGAAGCCTGCACATGTAGTTCATCTGATGTGCTTCACAGGATTGATGGGGAACCAACCTGCAGCCATACATTTTGTTCAGCTTGTATTTGGATGCTGCATGTTTAATTTCAGTGTAAACTTTGATCCAGTCTTAAGGTTAAAGAGCTCGTTCACTCGCCTCATCGTTTCTGTTGATTGTTATTGATGTTTGTAATTAGTAGCAGAAGTCTAGTCATTTCATATACGGAAAGTGAATAAAGCAACACACAAGTGCAAGCAAAGTTACCCATGATAGCACTTTTACATGGTTTTAAAGGCACCTTTAAGCATTTACTGTACAGAATTTATCCATTTATCCATGAAACCTAAACTGTTTTTTTGATTTTAAGTGAAGTGTGAAAAAAATGCAAGTTCAAGGACAAACTGTAAAAAAACAGTTATTCAGTGCTGATTAGTACGGAACTTAGCTTACAATATAAATGTCTAAGGGTAAAATATTTAACATTGATTAGTAGTGCATTGATTTAAAACATCAAATCCCTCCGACTATAATGGTGATTCTCTTCTGGAGCACTTAAATGTATGTTATGTAGTTTTCTCATTAGTTTCATCAGGTAAAATGCAGAATGGGCAGGCCAGATTGCCATTGTCCTAAGGCAAAAACAAAAACAAAAATCATGTATGCAGAAGAAAGATATAGTTTAAGACCGAGTTGCACTCTGACCCACCTTAATGAGGGAAAGTAAAATAAATGTATAAACTTGCATAGTGACACTGGCACAGTTGCACAAATTGTGCTACACAAATAGCTGCACTACGTACCTTGCAGCAAATTGTACTATGTGAATTGCCACACTTCACATCAAAAAACTGCCACAGAGTGTGAATTGTATCAGTTTTTGTAGTGAAATTTGTCTCAGTTTGCAGGTGAATTTTAAATTTGCAGTAAACCTTGACCTACCCAGTTATCAGGGGTACAGTAGCATTCCAAGACCTCAACATATAAAACACAATACATTTTTCTACTCAAATTGATCTGTTTTGCTACAGTATGTAAAGTTCTTACAACTGTAATTGCTATTTCACTAAAATTAAACCTTATGAAAAATTATCTTAAAGGAATAGAGCACTGTAGTTGTGATCTACAGTGAAGAGAACTTTGGAGCTAATTTTACTATCTGTGTGTTCTTTGACATTTGTATGAGCTAGTGCTTGAAGTCTCCAGTAGGCCTTACCAAGAATTCCAATACACACTCATGCTTGCACAGTTGCAGAAAAATCAGTTGTATTTAAAGCTACATATACCGACCACAGTTCTCTCAATCTGACTGGAGAAGACTTGACAGTACCTGGTGAGGCTTACAGCAAATTACAGTTCTCTAGTGTCAATACATTGTCAAATGTAATTGTAACAGTTTAAAATACTGATTTTCAACAGGTTATATTCAGTGAAATTGTCTTGCTACTATTCAGTGATTTGAGATAAAGATGCCTGCATATGGGGGCAAGTTGTTACCAGTGTCAGTCAGCTTGTGGAAGTTCATGTAAAGGCCTTTCAAACAAGATACTGCACTTACAAGTAGGTATCAGGAGTCCTATAATATCTAAATATTCTGTAACTCAAACCAAGACAACAGCCATTCAGTGGAATCTTGAAACAAAAACTAATGCCACTGGGGGGCAAACTGCTTTATGTTGTTAAATACTGCTTGCCCCTCAGTGACATCACTTAGTTTCAAGATTCCATGAAATGAGTGCTGCCTTGATTTAATGTATGGATCATTTAGATATTGATATCTCAGGTCTCTTGACTACATATAAGCCAACTACCTCCTTTGGAAGACATTGTCATAGGCTTTAACAGTTTAAGTGACTCCAACAGTGTTTCCTTCCAGGAAAGAATGTACTGATATCAGTTAGTTTGGATGTGTGGGATAGCTAACCAGAAAAAAAAAAAATGAGCAGGCCTGAACTGTAGATTTTTTTCCCTTTTTTCTTTCCCCATATTGCTTTTTGCTCCCCATTACTACCTTCACTTTACTTGTAAACAGGGGAAATATGCAGCTTTTCCATTTTTTCTCCCCTTTAACCCGGGACCCCAGAGCGGTGGTCACACATGTGCGTGGAGGCGCACACATGCTCCACGGCTCCAGTAACAACCCCTTCCCACCACCTGGCATAATGCCAGGGTTCCCTTGTGGCTTGGCACTACCACCTAGCCTCCACCGGGTGGCAGCCAAGAGCCAAGGAACCCTCACGTCCCTCCCAAGAGAGGAGAATTGCCTTGCAGTGTCTCAGTCCTGCTCTGCACCCCACCCCCGGCCAAGCCCTGGTGGCCCGAGCTCGCTCCTGAACTGGGGTCATCGGCATGGTGCGAGGTGTGGCATCCAGCGCTTCAACCCTTAGCACCATCATGCCAGCTACGAACTGTAGATTTTAAAGCAGCGTAGTTCATAAACACCAAGGGTCTTCACTATTTGACATGTTTGAACTCCTTCACTTTCCAGTTGTGATTTGAATCTTTATGATAGGTTTGAGCTCCATTAAACAGTGTTTCAAAATATATTTTGTATGAATTGATACTGTAGCTGCAATGAATCCTATTCCTGTTGCTCTTCAGCCTGGAAGCATTTGTTTCCTTTTGTGCCAGATCTCTAGAAGCTGTTGTAGTGCACATGAAAAGTAGATATCGCAAGGTAAAAACAAATGGGACTAAGATTTAGCATGTACAGGAAACATTTTTGTACAGTATATTCTACTATAAATAGCAAATGATGTTTGTGGGGTAAAGGGGATCCTATATGTCACAGTGAAAAGGAGACTGCTTTGTTGCAGTGCTGAGGTGTAGTGTCCTATTCATAGCAATAAGGAAAACTGGGAATTCTGCTTGGGGAAAGTACTGTATATAAAAAGCTAGTGTGCTGGTTTAAGCAGTTAGGCTGATAAATACTGTACCTATCAGCTAGAGGAACAGCTGCACTTCTAATGTAAGATGAGCAAGGCCACTGATTTATGGTGATTAAAACAATGAAATTCTGTTTTCAAGACTTCAGATTCCAGAATTGCACCGGTGATTGTTACTCTAATTTCCATATTTTACCGAGATTCTTCTATCATTCTTTTAGTATGTGCATAAATAATCAGAATAAAAGAAGGCAATATTAAGAGCATTAAATAATGCAAATTGAAAACAGTAGGAAGGAATTATAAGAAAAATTCAACTTTTGTATTTTATTATCTGATATAAAATGCCAGATTCCATGAAATCTTTGTTTTACTGGTGTTCAGGCTTGCTCCAACTCGGAGTTTTACCAGGTTTTCCGTAAAAACTGAAAAACAGTGGCCTTGAAGATGAGTGTTTAGTAATTTCCAGTTTTAGTTGTAAACATGCACAATCCCACAGTTTTTCCTAGTTCTTGACTGCTGAAAATGAAAGTTGAGAAACTAGCTTTGCCACTTTTCGTGTGTGTGTGTACTCAGAAATTGTTTGTTCTGTTGGAGAATATAGGGACCTGCTAAAATGGAGCACTTTAACTTAATATGAGGGAGAAGATACTTTCTCCAGAGTACACTGATTTTTCATTCCCATTAAGAGCCAAAATGAGGCTACATATTTTGCTGTAAAGGATTTGTATAAAACAGAGCACTTCCTGGTCGCCCCCAATATGACACATTATGAAAGGAGTAGAGCTACTGTTGTATCTCCACCTGCATTTGCAGCACTCAGTCAAAGGAAGCTGGAGGGAGAGCAAGTGTTTGCTACACAAAATGCATTAGAGTGTTTGTTAATATACTGTACAGGTACAACAGTTTTCTTAGTTATACTAATAGATACACAGTAGGGTACTGTACCTATCAACCTAATGCCTTAAACAGGACATTTGTTCTTTCAGTGCTGTGCCCATTAGGTTCCTTTGTTTTATATAATGCAGTACTGGAGCTTTTCTGTTGTGGAGTATTATTCAACATTGGGGAGGGGAGTAGGGGGCTTCAATGAACAAACAGTGCTATAAATATTGATAGCAGACTACTTGGGTTTTTATTACTCATTTGTTGTGTGGTAACTGCTTTCCATAACTTTTGCAAGCATGCAGCTCTGTTTTATTACTGTGGCATGGTGGCTGTAAAAGTTGCAAGAAGCACACGTGCACAAGATAAAGAACGGAAAAACAACTGTATGCTGTTGATGGCACTTTAAACATATTGTACCCCCCCCCACTACATGATGCAAAACAATATTAATAGTATATATTATTTTTAGTCTACACAATTGTAACATTTGATAGTTTTTTGTAAAATAGTAATTATAAGCATGTTAGGAATAAGTAACTCATTTTTCATAAACAGTAGTTATTTTGTAACATTTTAGAATCATTAAACCACTTTGAAACTGCAGATTTTTTGAGAATATCTCCTCATTATGCCACACCATAGCTGTCAGGTGCTTGGACCACAAAGAAACTTTAGCTAGCCTGGGGATGCCCTCAGTGACATCCCATGTCTTCAGCTATGAGCGTGGGCAGCTCCATCACTCTCTTGTTCCCCACCAGTGACTATCCTTGGAGAACCTCCAGCCATGGGGACAGATATGACCAGCGCCAGACATACAGACAGAAGAGTGGGGCTGGATATAGGATGAGTGGAGTAGGTGTTAGGCACAGCATCTGATGTATCCCTTACTGAAGCAGAAGGTGGAAGGAGGGAGAGACAGCATGGTGTAATGTAGGAGATCCTCTCGAAGAGCTACTGTTACAGTAAGTTCTTATGTAACTGATCTCTCTCAGTCTTGCCCTGTAGGAAAAAATTGCTCATTGTAGTAATTTTTTTCCTCAAAGAGATCCCTTACTATGCTTAGCAACTGCAGTCTTTCCATCGAATGAGCTGCCTCCAAACTTCACAATTTTATGCTAGAGAATCAGAATGAAATTCAAAACTCTGCTACGCGGTCATGCTCAGCTCACTCCAGCCCTCTAACAGCAGATTTATTTCTCAAGCTGTGGTGAGCAGTGACCACTAACACTAGCTAACTGGCTACCAAAAATTTCAAAATCTTACATTTTGTAAAACTTTAGAGCAGAAATAAAACAAAAATCATATGCTCGGTCAGTGAGTATCAGTTGTGAAGCCATGTAATGTAATATTCAAGCAACAAAAGAGAACTGATTCTTGTTAGAACCTTTGCCAGGTTCTGGAAGGGAGGTAGGGATAGGATTGTTAAACATAGTGTGGATCCTTTGGAAGAAACATTACTACAGTAATTTTTCTTCAAACCCCAGGAATCCATCAGTTGTGCTCAACAACTGCAGACTCCATAGCAGTAACTTGGGAAGCTCAGTACAGAATCTGTCTCGGGGAAAAAGGTTCTGCAGGACAGCAGAGCCAAAGCTGGCATCCCTTTGGACTGATGTCCAGGTCATAGTGCTTTGTAAGCATGCGTGTTGTCTTCCAGGTAGCTGCTTTACAAATTCCTGGATGGAGACATCTCTTGATGCTGTCACAGAGGCAGAGGTGCCCTTGTAGAATGAGCCCTTATGCCCTCAGGTGGAAACTTGCCAGCTTTGCCATAACATAACTGAATACAGACCATAATATAGTGAGAAATGGTTCTCTTAGATGCTGGCTTTCCTGGCCTACCTCACCATAAGTGACAAGCAGCTGTGAAGTCATGAACCTTACATCCTTGGTGCGGTCCACATAATACCTCAGTGCTCACTTAACATCAAGTTGTGGAGCTTTTGCTCCCCTGCTGTGGATTTGTCTGTAGTGAACACAGGAGTGTGATTATCTGGTTCAAGTGGAATTCAGACACCACTTTAGGAAGGAATTTCCTGCTTGTTCTCAAGACTACCTTGTCTCTGTAGAATATGATGTAGTTTTGATCTGTACAGAGGTCTTGAGTTCACTTACCCTTCTGGCAGATGTGAGTGCCACCAGGAAAACTGTTTTCAGGTGACATCAGATCAGCTAGATGGCCATAGACTCAAAGGAGCCTCCATCAGCTGCTAATACACATATTCAGGTCCCATGAGACACTGGATCCCTATAAGAAGGTTCAGATGCATCAGGCCATTAAAGAACTTTTGAAAATAGCCTGTGAGGCTAGGGACCTATCTTTGCCTGCTGAAATATATGCTGACACTGCTGCTAGATGCACTTTCCCAGTTGAGAGCAGATGACCCAATGACTGAAGGTGGACGAGATAATATGACATAGTGGACAAGCTTACCTGAAAGGGATTGAGCTGTCTGGAAGAACACCATAATGAAAATCTTTTCCATTTTTGAAGCATAGATTTTCTTGGTGCTTGTTTTCTGGAAATCCTGAGAACCTACAAGACAACATCTAAAAGGTTTAAGCTAGAGAATTCTAGCTCTTCAAGAACCAAGCCCTGAGGCACATGGTTCTTGAATCTGGGAATGTTATCCTGCCCTGAGACAGTGTCAGCAGGTTGTACCTCAGGGGAAGGATGATTTGGAAGTTTTCTGGAAATGGACAGGAGCAAGAGAGTACCAGGTCTGGTTGGCCCTGTCTGGAGCAATGAGAATCATTGTCACAGGTTCCCTTCTGAGTTTTAGCAGTACTCCCAGTAACAGAGGGAATGGGGGGAAAATGCATACAGGAATTTCCTTGTCCAGTCCAGAACCAGGGCATCTTATGAGATTGTCCTCACAGAAGGGGGTCTGCAGCAGAAAGCGGAGAGCTGGTAGTGCTCCCAGGAAGCGAACATGTCCATCTCCGGTGTGCAGCACCACTAGAACACCGTAGAGGGCACTTGCTTGTTCAGTGCCCATTCATGATTTCCTTGGCTGATTCTGCATAGGTACTCTGCAAGAACATTGTCTTTTCCTGGTAACTGCACCTCCAGTGAGTAACCAGTCTGCAGGTCTTCATTGCTTCTGTGCACAACTTGTAAGCTCTTATCCCCCTGCTTGTTGATATAGTACATAGTAGAGGTGTTGTCTGTCCTGATCTGGACTGACTCTTGATGCAGGAGGAAAAAGCCTGCATCGCCAAGTAAACATCCCTGAGTTCCAGGAGATTTATGTACACTTGAGATTGCACTGGGGACCACACCACGCTTACAGTAAGATCCTCCAGTTGGGCACCCCAGCCCAGGAGGAATGCATCTGTAGTGAGCACAAACATGAGAGATTGCTGAAGAAAGGAAACCCATTCCTCAGGTTTTCTTCCTTCTTCCACCATTCCAGTGCCCTAACAGACACTGTCACTGGCATTAGCTTTGATAAGAGATACCACCTTTGGGACCAATGAGCCCCAGGTGGTACTAGATATCCTCATTTAAAATCTGACACCTGGTACAACTGCCGTGGAGAATGCCATGTGTCCTAACAACTGATGAACATCCCTTGCAGGTCTGGGCTGTCCTGCTTTGAAAGACTGTGCAAGTTTTATTAGGTTTGCTACCCTCTCCTAAGGAGGAAAGTCTTTCCCTGATGGATATCCAGTTCCGCTCTAGGGAAGTCCAGTACCTGAACAGGATCTGTCTGGGACTTTGGGACTTTATCTGGAACCAAAGGTCCTCCAAGATATGCTGGGTGAGCGAGAGAGGGGCTGTGACCTCCTTTTGAGACTTTACTGAAACTAATCAGTTACCAAAGTAGAGGAAAACCACTACTCTCTGTCTTCTCAAATGTGAAATGGACAACACTATGCCTAGGCACTTTGCGAAAACTCTAGGAGCTGAGGAAAGGCTGAAGGGAAGGACTGTGAACTGGTAATGGCAGTTACCTACTCTGAATCTGAGGTCTGACTGGAATGTGAAAGTAAGCACCATTCAGGTCCAGTGACTCCAACCAATGTCCTTGTTGCAGTGATGGTATTAGTGTTCTCAGTATTGCCATCTTGAACTTTTCCTTTTTCAAGTGTTTGTTCAGAATCTTTAGGTCTAAAATGGGTCGTAACTCTCCATTTTTCTTGTGGATCAGGAAGTATCATAAGTAGAGACATTTTCCCCATTGGGAAGGAGGAGCTCTCTCCACTGCATTTGCTCATAGCAGTTTCTTTACCTCCACCTCTAGCAGGAGTTTTTCTGCTGTGGTATGAGGTAGGAAGGCTCTGTGCTTCTGCAGTTTAGGGAATTTCTTGAACTGCAGAGAGAGACCCTGGCTCACTGTCTCCAGGACTCACCAGTCTGTGGTAATACCTTCCCATGCTTGGAGATAGAGTGCCTATCTCTTCTCCCCACTGGCAATGTTTGGGCAATGTGGGCAGACCTGTCTGTGTTCTCTTTTCCTGGGACTTGAGATTTGGAGTGGCTTCTTAGTGCTTGGCACACCTTCTGCCCCATCTCTGAAAAAGCCCTCTGGGAGACATCAACAAAGGTCAGAAAAAGCCCTAAATAATATCCCTGACTCCTACCTTCCCTTCAATAAGGCTTTGGGAAGTGGAGGCCTTCTGTTCTCAGTGTTGCTTCTATAGGTGGTTTTGTACTCATCCAATTTTTCATGTAGGCCTCTGTTTTATTGCCAAATAAGGACTTCCCTCACAGGAGAGATCCATGGCCTTTGTCTGAGTATCCTGGAGAGGTTTGTAGTCCTAAGCCACTCAAATATCTGAAGGGACACTGTATGTGCCTTTATCCAGGAAGCAGTGTCATTGACATCCATGGCCATATGAAACAGGTATTTGGTGGCATTCATGCTAGCTTTTGCTGTGTCTGCCAAATCCTGAGTCAAATCACCAACTGCTTTCTGTCTCGTGGCTATGACTAAGCTCCATAGTGCTTTATGGTACTGAGCTGTGTAGACCATATGTGTAGCCTGCCTCAGCAGCAAAGCAGCAGAAGTATAGATGCTTTAGACCATACCGTCCAGTTTTCTAGAGTCCCTTTCAGTAGGCCAAGAAGAGAGGGGTACCTTGGCCTTGTCACGGGTGGCAGTCTTTACCACTCCCTCATGGTCATGGTGAGTATACAGATCATCTGCACCCTACCTATCCATGTGGTATTTCTTCTTGATTTTCTTATCAGTGCCAGCAGCAGAGGTGGGAGCAGCCAGCACCTTGCAGGTGGCTTTCTTAAGGACTTGTGAATGTGAAAAAGCATCCACTTTGTGGGGTAAGGCCCATCATGTCTAAAATTCAACCTCATCCTCTCCTGTCTCTTGAGGAGCGAGGTTTAGGTATCTGCCATCTGCCTCACAAAGGAATAGTGTGAGGTAAAATCTTTCTGAGGCTCGAGGAGGGAACCGATCTCCTCCTCCTCTTCATAGTACAGCTCATCCTCCTTCACAGCAGGCATCACTGTAGGTACTGGAGCAGGCGTTTGGGGCAGGCATGGCCATGCAGGCTCCCATAGCCTGGAAAGCACGGAAAACATGCCATGCTCTTGTCATGTCCTCAACAGAGGGCATCTTAAATTTTGTTGATTGGTGTTTCCCTTGCTTCTTAAGCAAGAGGGGCAGTGACATGCTTTTTCCTTTGCTTCTTTTTAGAAGGTACAAGGGTTGATGCCTGCTCAGTGGCCCTTTTGGACTTGCCAGATTCATGGTTCTCCCTCTGATACCCTGACATCCGCACCGTCTTTAGCAGATTTGTCATCCTGCTTACCAGGAGGAGCTGGACTTTCCCCAGAGTCAGATTGATAAGAGAGGCAGACTGTGAAGCCATTAGTTCTTCAAGTTTTAAGGCCCTTTTTAATCGTTTGGGGCAAAGATGATGCACAGCTCACAAGAGTTAGTATGCTGATCAGGACTTTGGCACTTATAACATAATCCATGGCTATCTGCCTTAGCCAGGAGTTTAAAACAGTTTGTACAATGTTTAAAACCTGTGGTCCTGTCGTTTTCTTTGGCTTGTCAGACATGCCAGTCACTGGCAGCCCAGTAAAGAAAACTGTTCCAAGGAGAAAAAGTACTAATAGCAGTTTGGGTCTCAAAGTAAAAAGGGGTCCCCCAAAAAAAGAAGATTTGAAAAAAGCAATGTAAAAGAAAATGATTTCAGGTTTCCAAAAGGGAACTGGGACATAAAAACAAGGAACCACAAAAACGGTTTGTTAAAAATGATGAACCGCTAAGCAAATAAAGCAGAAAACTACTTTTTTTTTTTTAAATGAATGCGGTTCCCAGAAAATCAGGAACTGTGCCTAAAAGGCCTTTCTGCTGTTCCCTGAAACCGAGATGGAACTGTAGAAATTAGAGATATTGATAAACAATAATACCTTAATGCAGAGTTATCAAATCTTAAGTAAAACAATAACTTCCCTATGAAAATAATATAAAATTAGACCATAGAACATCAGCTGGATGAAAAATGACTTTGGGGTGATGCTTCCTTTCAGGCAGAGAAATAAATCTGCTTTTAGAGTACCGCAGCAAAGTTTAAATTTTTATCCTAAGATTCTCTAGTTAGCATAAAATTCTAAAAGCTCTGGGGCAGCTCATTCCAGTGGAATGATTGCAGCTGTTAAACCTAAGTGAGGAATTCCTAGGGTTTGAATTACTGTTGTCATCCAAGATGTATTCTATTGGAAATTTGATTTTTACCAATCTAGGAAAGTTAATACTGCTCATTTTCATATTCTCAAGAACCCTGCTGTGAATTAGTCGGTAATAGAGATGCATTGCCAAATTTGTTGTCAAAATGTGTACTAGTCTGTATTGAATGTGTAAGATTTTGTAAACATAAAACAGTTGATTGTATTTTTACTTTTTGAAATGTATTTTCTGCTTAATGCAAGTCGATATTAAAAGTTGTTGAACTGAGAACTTGAAGTGTTCTGTGTGCTTGTATAGCTAAATATTATTCAAACTACCAGAAATTTAAGGTTGAAAGGGACTCGAGGTCCATTAATCCACCCCCACCCCTGTTTTCTAAGCAGGGATGAAATAAATATGTGTCAGAAATGTGTCCAGGCTTACCTTAAGGACCTATACTGCCTTTGTGACCACTGGCTAAAACTTCCTTCTAAGGTTACCTTTGAAAATCAGGGTTGGTCCACCATCCTCCTCCAGGACACCATATCAGACATCTCTGACTGTTTGATCTTGTCGAAAATCTTAGGTATGTGAAAGACTGAGATCAAGTCCCCTTGATTATGTACCTGTAATGTAAAAAACACCAATATTACCTCCTAATTGCCCATAAATGTGGAAAATGTGTGTCAAACAGAACTGCCTTAGAACAAAATTTATCAGCCATAAATATACTATTCTGTGTCATTCCACATTGTCACTGGGCGAATCATTTACTTCCAGGGTAATACATGCGCACTTACTAGGAGCCAGTGCACTCCAAAACTGTGACATCACCATAGAACCATTAGCTCCTCCCCATTCTGTAACCGTTTGCCTTGAATCACCAGTCTTGAGTGTGTTGGCTTCAGGGGTAACTGAAAAGCTAGAGATGTTCTTCGAGGATGCTTCTTTATCAGGCCACACCTTTAGAACTATACCTGTGTCAGTGCTAGGACCACATGGAAACTTTTGCAAGCCAGTGGCCACCCACAATGACATTACGGATTAGCTTCTACGTAAACATGGGTGGCCCAGTCTCTCCTCAGTTCCTTTCCTGTTGTCGATCACATTTGGACCTGCTCACAGAAACGTCACTACTAGCCTCCATCATTATTATTTTCCTCTTGGAAAAGTATCACTATTTTAGTGATTTTCAGCTCCTGCATGCCACCAAAAGAACTGTCAACTTTATTTCGTTACTGCGATTGTGGAGATAAGATTTACAAAGACGATATCCATGAAATTTGTGTCTGCTGTTTAGGCCTTTCCCATGATGTGAAATCACACAAAATTTGCAAAGACTTTAACTCCACTACCAGGAGACACAGAAAAGGGACACTAGAAAAGTTTTTAGCTAACAAAACTTTAATTGCCATGAAAAACATCTCGAAGAAAAGTCTGCATTTCCTGCTTAATCAACTGAATAGAGTTTGTCAAAATCCAAAGATAAACATTCAGGCAGCCACAAGCATAACTACCATGACAAAGATAAAGATAAGGCCTCATTGATACGCTCTAGGTTGCTGTCATTCAGGCACCAAGGTCAGGGCTTGGGCACTACCAAGCCTGCTATGGGTGGTACAATGCCATCATCACCGGGTATGAACCCAACATCCAGAACACAGGTAGTAGGTAGCACCGGAAAGATAAGCTGAGTCCCGGACATAACACTGTTAAGTAAAACAAAAATGACCATGCTAAGGTAAACCACAGAGACAGAACCACAGTATTGGTTGTTTCATTCTAAAACAGTTATTCAAAAGCACCCCTTCTACCACTCCAAATGTTTTCAAACCCCATGTGCTCCTTCTCAAGGCATACCTGAGAGCTTGTACCTGTAATCTATTTAAGTTGATTAAAGATGCACACATTCATTAAACTATAATAATCTTGATTTATATAGCGCTCTTCACAATGTATCAGAGCGCTGCACAGTAAACAATTAAAAAACAAAATATTAAAATACATTATACAATATATAACACAGTTCATTAATAAAGAACCCAATTACAAGACAGCACCACAAGCCAGCTCGAATAAACATGTTTTAAGGCAGTCTTGAAGCTCTCCACTGTTAGGCACTCCCGTATCCAATGAGGCAAAGAATTCCACAGGGTTGGAGATGCAGATAAAAAGCCCTTGATCCAGATGTTGTTTTTAATTGTACCCTGGGAATATGCAGCAATCCCTTGTTGGTCGTGCGGAGTGGTCAGAGAGGGCAGTAAGAATTCAGATCTTGGAGGTAGTTCAGTCCCGGTCCGTGCAGGGCTTTATAGATCAACAAATCAGCCTTGAAGATGATCCACCACTGAACAGTCAGCCAGTGCAGTTCATGCAGCACAGGTGTAATATGACTGGATTGAGATGATCCAGACAACAGCCTGGCCGTAGCTTTCTGCACCAGCTGTAAGCAGCAGATATCAACCCCCAATAGCCCTAGGTACAGGAAGTTACAGTAGTCAAGGCGTAAAGTCACAAATGTGTGAATCAAAGCTGGAAGATCTCCAGACAGAACTTGGGCAATATTCCTCAGATGGAAAAAACAGGACTTAACCACAGCCGACACCTGAGAACGAAGTGTCAGACCGTCATCAAGTATTACCCCCATATTTTGTACCTGTTCAGAGGCCAGTAACTTGGACCCACCCAAGCCAAAGCCCTGAGGGACAGCCCATTCCCAACCCCTCTATCTGGTGACCAGGATGCACCAACACCACCTCAGTCTTGTCAGAATTCACTTTCAGCCAGCTGGTATTCATCCAATCCTGGATTTCTGCCAGGTGTTTGTTAAAGACTGAGAGCACACTATCCTGGTTAGAGCTGTGTATCATCTGCGTAACAGTGAAACCTCAGCCCATACCATCTCACAATGTCTCCTAATGGCAGCATACACACCGCAAACAACATGGGGGACAGCACAGAACCCTGCAGCACCCCACAAGGCAGAGAGAATGCCTCAGAGAAATAAATTCCTGAGACCACCCTCTGTGACCTGCCAGTGAGGAGTGAATGGAACCATCTGAGGACCGTACCAAACAGGCCACAGATGGCATGCAGGCATTCCAGCAGCACCCCATGTCCATGGTGTCATAGGCTGAGGAGAGATCCAGAAATACCAAGATGGTGCGGGATCTCTGGTCTCTCGCAATCAGGAGATCACCCGAACACCCAAACCAGCGTGGTCTCAGTACTGTCTTTTGCAAAATCCAGACTGGAGAGGATTGTAGATGTCATGGATGGTAAGATGGTTCTCCAACTGTAGCGCCACAGCCTTTTCAATAACTGTCCCTGCAAAGGGAAGATTAGAGATAGGTCGGTAGTTAGCAGGGCAGTCTGGGTCAAGCGAGGATTTCTTGAGAAGGGGGGAGTCACCACTGCTTCCTTCAGGGAGCTAGGAAACTCACCCATCTCCAGTGAACACCAGGCTATCTCTGCAAGGACTGGGCTGATGACATCAATACAACCTAATACAACAATAAAATAACCATAGAATGTGAACCTCCCAAGCATTATACATAAAGGTAGCCACATCAAAAGTATATATAAAACCCAGATAAAAGACATAAGGGAAACACAAAGTAAAACGTCAAAATACAACAATGTTAAGGCAATGTTAAAAAGTTAATAAATATCCTAAACATAGTCATAAGCACCTCCTTGCGGACCCTCCTCTCTGGTCCCGGACCAGGAGGCAGTGGTCGGAGGTCAGTTCTCCCTCCATCTGATTCAATGGAGGACCATAACTTCAGATGCATGGATTGCAGATCATAGAAGTGGGTCACACCTTGGAGCTCATCGAGGCAGCCTCCAGAAACCCCACTTCCACCCTGCTGTCCTCCCTGTCTCACCTGTCTGTTCTCTGGGAGGAGGTGCAGTTCTTCGAGCAGGCCATCGATCCAGTGCCCAAGTGCCAGAGAAACAAGGGGTTTTACTCCAGGTTTTCCTGGTCCCAAAAAAGATCGGAGATCTGAGGTCTATTCTAGATCTAATGGACCTCAGTCTGTTTGTCCAGTACAAGATGTTCTGAATGGTAACTTTGCCAGGTCTAATGCTCTTTCTCAAAACAGGGGACTGGCTCTGTTCACTGGACATGCAGAATGCGTACCTGCACATTTAATTTTACCTTTCAGGGCAAGCATTATCCGTTCAAAGTGCTGCCCTTTGGCTTATCCTCTGCGCCACGAGTCTTTACCAAGTGCTTAGTAGCGGTTGCAGCAGCTTTCAGAAGGGAAGGACTGTATGTCTTCCCTTATCTGAACAATTGGCTCCTGAAGGTCCCATTGGGGGAACAGCTTTTGCTGACTCTGGAGCAAACTCTTCAGCTCTTTCACTCCTTGGGCATTACCATCAACCTAACCAAGTAAGTTCTAGTACAATCCCAAAGGTTGCAGTATAAAGGGGCAGTTCTGGACTTGGCACAGGGGAAGGCCTTCCTGCTCCAAAACAGGGCAAAGTGCCTCATAGCCCAAGTTCAGGAAGTTGCCCAGAGTGGGTACATTCCTGCCAGGGTATATCTCAGCTTGCTGGGTCTGATGTCAGCTGCCATGCCCACTGTTCTGCTGGCCAGGTTCTATATGCATACCCTCCAGTGGACCCTTGGGTACAGTGGGACCAGCGCATGGATGAGTTAGACCAACCAGTCCTGGTCTCTTCCCCAGTACACAAGGTACTGCAGTGGTGAATGGACCCCTTGAAACTGCTTCAAGGCTTTCCATTCCAGATCTCTTCCCCGCATCTGATCCTGACCACAGATGCATCAGGTTTCGGCTGGGGTGCACACCTGGGTCCCTTCCAAACCCAGGGATACAGGTCCCAGTGGGAAGCCTCGCTGCATATCAGTGTCCTGGAGATGAGAGCAATGCTCTATGCCATGAAAGCCTCTCAGAAACACTTTGCTCCGGGTCAGCTGCTGGTGCAGTCAGACAATCTAAGCATAGTATACTACATCAACAAGTGGGGGAGGGGGACTTATTCATACCCCATTTGCAAGGAGGCCATGAGAGTGTGGTGCTGGGCACTAGATCACAGTCTGACACTCTGCTGTCCACATGCCAGGCATACTAAACACCCTGGCAGATTGTCTCAGCAGGACTCTGTCCAGCGTGCATGAATAGGAGCTTCTCTTATCCATTACAGAAGACTTGTTCAACAAATGATGATATCAGAGTTGGACTTTTTGCATTCCCACTCAGCGCAAAACTGCCCAATTTCTGCTCACTAGATCCAGGGCCTGGAGTTTTCTGGTGAGATGTGTTGTTCCTCTCTTGGAACGGGAGGTTTCTTTATTCATTCCCTCCATTTCCTCTGATTCAGAGGGTGCTAATCAAGTTGCAGATGTAGGGGGCCACCATAATTCTGGCCTCACCAGATATGGTTCCATCTCCTTCAGCAGATGGCAGAGGAATCTCCAGTCCCTCTTCCTCTCTGCAAGAATCTGGTGACCCAGGCTTAGGGGGCCCTTGTCCATTCCAACCTCATGTCCCTCCATCTGCATGCCTGGCTCCTGAGAACATAGCCATTTCCATGTTTGGGGTGTCTAACGGGTAGTGGGTGTCGTGGTGGCTGCCTGAAAGCCTTCCACTCAAGCCAAGTATGCCATGAAGTGGAAGCAGTTTTCCATCTAGTCTGCCAAACATAACTATATCCAGGATTACCTGATCTCACTCTCTGATTCAGGCCTCCAGTACTCTTCTCTCAAGGTCCACCTGTCGGCTATTTGCTTTTTATGAGCCTGTGGGTGACCGCATGATGTCTCCCATACCTTTCTAAGGGGCATCCTGCATCTGAAACCTCTAATCCATTCCCCTGTCCTGGCTTGGGACTTGAATTTTGTTTTGGAGAAATTGACCTCCTTTTGAGCTAGTCATGACTTGCAATTTGCGCTCTGTCTTGGAAAGCATTGTTTTTAATTGCAATTACTTATGCTCGAAGAATTTCAGAGCTTCAGGCCCTCTGGTACCCAGGAACATTATTTGATTTTTCACAAAGACAGGGTGTCTTTGCACACAAATCCTAAGTTTCTCCCTAAGGTGGTTTCAGAGCTTACACTCAATCAGTCTATCCACTTTCCTGTTTATTTTCCTTAGCGTGCCAATCCAGGGGAAGTACTGCTCCATACGTTACATGTGCACAGAATATTGAAGTACTACCTCCTTAGGACTAAGGAGTCCAGAAAGTCAAAGCAGTTGTTTCCTTCACCATGGGTAGAGAGGGTGTTTCTGTTTCTAAGAAATGTTTTTCCAGATGGTTGACTAATTGCATTGTGTTCTGCTACAAGTACGGCAAAGAACTGCCTGGTGCTGTCAGAGCTCATTCCACAAGAGAATGGCTACCTTGGTGGCTTGTTTCTGTGTGGTCTCAGCCGCAGACATTTGCACAGCTGCCAGCTGGAGTACAGTCCATACTTTCACCAAGCACTACAGTCTGGACATTGCCTCAAGAGCCCGTGCAGGAATTGGCAGAGCTGTATTACAGGCACTCCTGTCTTAAGTTGATGGAGAGCCCTCCTCCAAGACTGTCTGTTATGCATTTTGTAACTTGCTTGGGACTCATTCCTATGGTGTTACCTGATGACTGAGATACCACTGAACAAGACAGAACAGTTAAGTAAGAACTTACCGTAACAGTAGATCTTTGAGGGGAATCTCAGTCATCAGGTATATTTTCACTCCCACCATCCCCCTTCTTGGGGCTTCTGTCTAGGAACTGTCTGGTGTATCCAGCATTTGATTTAGGTCTGGACACCTTTCTCTTCTCAGTCCACCATGGCAAGAGCCTATCTCCCTTAGTCTCTGGGCGAAAGAACTGAGGAGGGAGCGGGGCCACTTTGCGCCTGTATAGGGTTGGTGACGTCAGCTGATGACGACATGGGTGGCCCCAGTTGTATTGCTGAAAATCTTCCATGTGGATTTCCCATCACCAATGGTGAAGGTTCCTATGGTGTTACTTGGTGACTAAGATCCCCTCAAAGATCTACTGTTACAGTAAGTTCTTAGTTAACTGTTCTGTCTCCCTACAAGCCCTTATTCCTCTGTTGAACACAGGCGACTGGATCTGTTCTCTGGACATGATGGATACTTACCTTCTTATCAAAATCATAAAGAATCACAGAAAATATCCAAGATTCCTGTTAGAAGGGGAACATTGCCAGTTCAGTGACTTGCCCTTTGGCTTGTCTTCTGCACAATGGGTCTTCACCAAACGCTTGACAGTGGTAGCAGTAGCCCTCTGCAAGGAAGGACTATATGTGTTCCCTTACCTGGACAGTTGACTGTTGAAGGCCCAGTCAAGTGAACAACTACTGCACACCCTGGCCCAAATCGGGACCTTGTCCGACCATCTAGGGGTGACTGTGAACCTGCTGAAGTTAGTACTGACCCCCTGTCAAAGATCGCAATACATAGGGACAGTACTAAACACGGGTCAGGGCCATGTGTTCTTCCCTTTTAACAGAGCAGAACGCCTTATATCACAGGCCCAACTAGTATGTTATAGTCCTTCTATCCCAGCCAGGACCTTGTTATGCTTTCCAGGTCTTATGGCAGCAGCCATTGTAACAGTGCTATTAGCTCGCTTGCACATGAGGATTCCACAGTGGTCTGTGAGTCCAGTGGGAACAACCCACTGACGACCTGGACAAACCTGTACTAGTCACTTCTCCTCTGAGAAAGGCCCTGATGTAGTGGATGGACAGCACCAACCTGCTCAATGGTGTACCATTTTGGAGTCCAATCCCATCACAGATTCTCACCTCGGATGCCTCGAGATCTGGGTGGGGAGCACACATGGTTTTTTAATGAACACAGGGTACTTGGACCCAGATAGAGAAGAACGTGTACATAAATGTCATGGAGATGTCGGCTGTTCTGTACGGTCTCCAGGCATTCCATGCACTCTGACACCAGACCCTCAGTTGGTACAGCTGGACAATGTCATTGTGATGCATTACATCAACAAACAAGGAGGTACTGATTTATACCCACTGTGCAGGGAAGCAGTGGGCCCTGAATACAGCCTAGAAAACTCAGACATACATCTTCCAGGTGCCCAAAACCACTTGGCAAACAGGCTAAGCAGGTCACAGTACAGAATGCACGAATGGCAACTGCTGACCTCACTGGCAAAAATCTCTTCGCATGGTGGGGTTGCCCAGAGGTGGACCTTTTGCATCCTCACACAATACGAAACTGACACATTTTTTTCCTGCTTGCTCCAGGGACTGGGGTTTCTGGTGAAATGCATTGTCCCCCTCAGAAATGGAGGTTCGAGGGACTTGGATGAGATGTTCTATCCACACTTCTGGCAGTTACCTTTCCCTTTAAGACTTGACTGGAAACATCTTCAAGCTGATTCCTCCCACCCACCTTGGTAGTAACTCCCTCAGCTCCTCCTCATGACACCAGATCTTCCTTTCCGCTGGAAGAAGCAGGTTCTCTCCTTACCGCTCTTGCGCTAAGTAGGCCCTTTGCTTTAAAATATTCAAATTTATTTCCAAATTTCAATTTAGAGTTTGTCTTCAACTCAATCCTTGATCGCAACCACAGAGGATGACCAGTCTGCTCCCAGTTTCCACTGGTGCCCCTGCAGGCAGAAGATCTCCCAAACGGACCTGAGCTCAACGTGCATCTGTTGCCTAGGGCACGAGCACGATCCTCAGGCCTGCGAATTCTCACTCATTTCACCCAACCGTTCTCTAGGACCACCTTGCCTGACTCAAGTAAGGCCGCCCGGGCCAACGAAACCCACCGATCAAGTCAAAGGATGCCCGTTGGGTGGTCTCTGTGGCTGCAGGGTCTGCTGAACAGCTTGCGGTGTTTGAGGAGGAGGTGGCTCAGGCTGCAGCTCACTCCTCCTCCTCGGCTTCTTCCTTCGTGCTGCTCCAGCTGGACTTGACTTTCACAGGGTCCTTCAAGGAATTGTGTCAGTCCTGCTAACCCTCAGTCTGGGACCCTATGGGCACAAATCTAAATCAAGAAAGGGTCTAAAAAAAAAAAAAGTACTCACCGTCATCAGTGGGCTTGGGAACACTCTTGGAGGAGAGCTTCCAATTCCTGTGCTTCTCTAGATCTCACTTTGGTCAAATGCTTGGCCCTGGCTGCTGGTTTCACAGTAACCCCTTTGGGACAGTTGGACGAGATGCTGGTTGAAATCCTGGCTGAGATTTTTCTCGAACCAACCAACCAGTTGTCGACTAAAGAGGGTGACACTTTGTTGTCCAGGACTCTGTTCCTGACTCAGACCATGGGAGGAACAATCAGTCCACTGACCTGCTACTTCTGATGTCCGAGCAAGAGTTGAAGGAGCCTCGGCATTTGCCGACTCCCTCCGAGACCGTTGCTGGTCCCCAGCAGTCAAGGTCTTGGTCCTATTCCATGTATTGAGCAGCTTCCACCAGGTTGCTGCTCCCTCTCATCACCATGGGAGCAGCACTGCGCTTCTCTTCATCCTTGTCCTCCTCATGAGGAGATGCTTCAAGCGCAAATTGTGTCGACGTTACAAGGACCTTATCGGCAACAGCTGATGTTCACCAGAATGAAGCCGCCCCAGTTTCTACACTGGCCATCACTTGACTTTCACCTGACAGGCCAATGCCTTCTCCGCCCTGAGGAGCCGACCAAGATGGTCCCAGCTCGTCCAACCCCCTCATCTCCATCAATTCCCATAGAGCCACTACCTAAACAGCCAACAGCCGGGGCTCCAACTAAGGAGTCTCGGTCAGCCAATGGGCTTCCCCATTAGCTGTCTGTCACCATCACTCCAACCATCCTCAGAGGGTCAGTGGGGGCTGTGGTGGCTGACCACTTTTTCAATGACTCTTTGGAGTCCAAGGGGTCCTCCTTGCACTGCCATCCAGTCAATGAAGAGAAGGTGGGGGTATCTCTCTACCGAAGAAGGCTCTACATCCTTTATGGGTCTTCTTCGGCTGATCTCTAAGTCCATGGGTCTTAAAATGGAGCCTGTCCAGAAATGGGCCTGTTTCCTGCTGACCAAGATCCTTGATTGGGGGGATTCTCCTACTGAGGTCTTCCCGATGGTGGAGGCCATTCTTGGCCCTGCCCTAAAGCTCTGGCAGTACCCAACATCCTGCCTTGTGCCCTCTTCCTGGATGGCCTGCAAGTAGACCGTACTTACCGGTTCCCTATCTGGATTCACTGAATACCCCTCGACGGAGGGACTGGTGGCTAATTCAGTGTTCAGTTCAGGTACTTGGACAATATTGGGGATGTCGACAAGTCTCCTGACAGAGTCCAAAAAGTTGGACCACATGGCTAAAAAGGTCTATGCTGCCTCCTTGCTTGGTCTTTGCCAGGTGAGCTTGGCCCTCCTTATGGCCCACTTCTTCCATGCCCTGCTGGGCACCCTGCATGAGGTGCTTCCTCATGTGCCAGCAGATCTCCAGACCACGGTCAAGCAGGTTCTGGACCAGGGCTGGGCTGTAGCAAAGCAACAGCTCCAGACTGCCGTGAAAGTTGTGGACTCCTGTGCCCGCTCTGTGGTGGCCTTAATGGCCATGTGCTGTAAGGCTTGTCTGAGGATCTCGACCTTCATGGTGGACACTCAGCACAAGCTGGCAGATGTTCCCTTTCTGGGCAATTACCTGTTTGGGCCAGGGGTCGAGGGCCATGTCACCCGCATTGAGAAATCCAATGCCACCTTAGTCTTGGTGACTTCTGCCCAAAAGGACCCCAAAGGCTCTAAGCAGCAGCAGAAAAGGAAGCTGTTTCAGTCGACTTCTACTCCTGCGGCCAAACCAGCCCAGACCCAGGCTGGTCAGCAGGCCAAGACCTGCTGATCTCAGCAAAAGTCTGTGTCCTCCGTCATCAGTAAGTCTGGGGGGGAGGCTTCTGTGGCTCCTCAGCCAGTACTTTCTCCTCCAAACCTGCCCAGTGACGGGATGAGGGGTGCCTCCCTCATGCCCATCACACCTCCCCTGACTCCTCCCATTGGGGGGGACCAGCTCTGCCACTTCTTTCTGCCTGGTCCGCTGTCACCTCTTAGAGGTGGGCCCTTGAGGTTTTGGGTCGGGGTCTGCCTCTGGAATTTGAGCAGTACCCTCCTTGCTCATGCCCTATGGGAGGACTTGGTATCTGTAGACATTCTGTCAGCTTTCAGAGACGACATAACCCACCTCTTCCACAAGGAGGTTGTGGTTCTTGTTGCAGATTCTCCGAACACCCAGGGTTTGTCTCCAGGTACTTCCTGGTGCCCAAACTGATGGGGGCTGTTGCCCATTCTAGATCTGCACGACCTGAACAAGTTTCTCAAGTCGCGCACCTTCAGGATGGCAACTGTCTCGGATCATACCATCTGTAGAGCAGAATATGTGGTTTTGGTCCTTGGATCTTTAGGACGCATTCTTCCATGTCCCAATCCGTCTGTCACAATGAAGGTTCCTCCACTTTCAAGCCACAGGAACCCTCTATGAGTTCCAGACCATGCCATTCAGCCTCTCCTCAGCCCCCAGGGTCTTCACCAAGTGCATTGCAGGGGTGGCAGCTTACCTGAGGCACCGAGAGGTCCATGTTTACCCCTGCCTGGATGACTGGCTGATCACAGGTCTCTCCAGGTAGGAGGTGGAGTGGTCCAGGGACCTGGCCCTCCAGACATGCATTGACCTTGGCCTCCTAGTCAGCTAGGCCAAGTCGGAACTCGTGACTTCGCAGGTGATCAGCTTCATCAGGGCGTAGCTCTACTTTTTTTTTTCTTATTTATATTTTCTGTTTATGCTGCCTTCTCCCTCAGCCTTACCTTCCCTCAGGCTCTCCTAGGCATTGATGCTTGACTGCACCTGGACCTCTTCCCTGGGGCCACATCTGCCCCCGAGTGGGGAGTGGGGGAGAGGTCTCCCCTTACCACTCCCCCCACTTGCTTGTGTCTTCATGAGGTGCCTCCAGGGATTGTCCAGCGTGTAAGAGCTGCATGCCAGAGACTGTCTCCGGGTTCGGCTGAGGGGCTATTTCCTGTGTTGCTCCTGGCCCTGAGGATGTCGGCACTGTAAGAGTTCCAAAGGATGAAGCACATTACGATGTGACAGCCATCCTGGAACTCAGCCGATGTCCTCCCCACCAAGGCAATCCCAAATTGCACTTCCACCTGTGGTCACCCAGGTGGCAGTATTGTACTGGGGATGACACCCCTCCCTCCATAGAGGAGAGCAGTCCAATGGTTGCTCTATCCTCCTCCCTCTGGTCGGCCCCTGATGACCCAAGTCCGCACCCAAACCTGGGTTGCCAGCACCGCGAGTGGTAGCACTACTGCTGCACCAACGTGCTGGCCCTGGGATGGAGCTCAACTCTTACAGAGCTAGGGCCTGGCTCCCAGCAGACAGGACAGAGGTTCACTCCTCCTTTGCCCAGTCATTTCAGGTTGGGCAACTGCACCCTGCCCAGGACTTTCTGCACCTGCTGGGGTACATGGCAGCATGCACCATCACGGTCTGAAGGGCCCGCTGGAGAATGCACTCTCTGCAGTGAGAGCTGGCCAGCCAGTGGTCTCAGCACAAGGGTCACTTCAACCAGCTGGTCACTGTGACCTAGCAGATGTTGGATGCCCTCCAGTGGTGATCAGTCCCAGACCATCTGCAGGAAGGAATCCCATTTGTCTGCCCAGAGCCGACTGTCATCCTGACGACCAGTGCCTCTCTCATGGGCTTGGGTGCCCACCGGGGAACATAGTGTCCATTGGCTTTGGACCTCAAGGAGTCCCAATGCCATCAACCTGCTGGAGCTCAGAGCAGTTCGGCTGATGCTGACTGCATTTGCTTCTCACATCCAGGGTCATGTGGTTCAGGTCCAGGACGGACAACACCACGACCATGTACTACCTCAACATACATGGCGGGATGCACTCCCTGCCTCTCTGCAAGGAAGCTCTCCATGTGTGGACCCTCATATGCAGCCTAGAGTCCAATCTCCTTGCCATCCATGTGGCAGGAGCCTCCAACCAGCTGCCGGACACCCTCAGTCATGTGGGCAAAGCATCTCATGAGTGGTCTCTCCACCCAGAGGTAGTACACAGTTTGTTCTCCCAGTGGGGCACCCCTTAGGTGGACCTGCTTTTCTCCCGGGAGAAGACAAAGCTGAGGCTGTTTTGTGCCCGCCCCCTCAGCAGAGAATGCTGCAAGGGGGGGGATGCTTTATCGAGGCCCTGGATCCCAGGCCTCATCTATGCCTTCCCTCCACTTCTCTTAAACCACAAGGTGCTCCTCAAGACCAGGAGGGACAAGGCACAGGTGATTCTGGTGGCTCCGGACTTGCTGTGCCAGTTTAGGTACCCCCATCACCTCAGCCTCAGCAGTAGGCTACCAAGGCATCTTCCTCTGTGCTCAGACCTGCTGTCCATCAGTCAGGGGAGGATTCTCCATCCAGACCTTCAACCCCTGCACCAGACAGCCTGGTTCCTGAGCAGCTAGAGTTCCAGGCGTTGGGTCTTTCAGAAGATGTCCTCATTGTCATGGAGGCATCTCGAAAGAGTCGACCAGGAAATGCTATGCCTTCAAGTGGAAGAGATTCTCCATTTGGTGTCAGGGCAAGGGGTTGGACCCTTTGTCCTGTCCAGTGGCTAGCATCCTTGATTACCTATGGTCCCTCTCTAAGTTGGGCCTTTGGTCGATGACCCTTAAGGTGCACCTGGCAGCCATTTTTGCTTACCGGGCACAGGCCAGTCAGCAGTTGGTGGCGCAGGAGATGGTGATTTTGTACTTTTTTAAAGGCCTTCACGGTATTTCCTTCAGTACATGAACCCCACTACCACCTTGGGATTTGCTGCTGGTTTGGCAAAGCTCATGGGCAAGCCATTTGAACCTATGCACAGGTGTGAAATGTCTCACCTGTTGTAGAAGACTGTCTTCTTGGTGGCTGTCATGTCAGCTAGAAGGGTCAGTGAGCTCCAGGTGCTTTCAGTGGAGTCTCTTTACCTGGTCTTCCACAGCGAGAAGGTTTTCCTGTGCCCCAACCTGAAGTTCTTTCTGAAGGTTGTGTCAGATTTTCACCTTAACCAGATGATTAATCTGATGGTGTATTTTACCAACCACACCTCGGAGGCTAAGCACAGGCTGCATACTCTGGACCTGAGGTGAGCGTTCGCTTATGACAAAGAGCGCATGGCTGGAGTTTGGGGAGAGGTTCGCCAGCTGTTTGTTACTTATGCTAAAGCCACACCTGTAGCCAAGCAGATGATTGGCAGGTGGATAGTATCCTGCATTGATCTCTGCTATAGGTTGGCGGGTAGGGAGCCTCCTGTAGGGCTATGGGCACCTTCCACCTGTCATACCGCTGCATCAGTAGCTGCTTCCAGAGATGTCCCTCTCCAAGAAATCTTCAGGGCTGCTACCTGGAGGTCAGCACACACCTTCATTTCCCATTACCACGTTGACCTCGAGTCATGCCGGGCTGCTGGTTTTGGGACCTCAGTTCTCCAATCTCTGTTCCCTAAGTTGGGTGTGTGCGACTTGCCTCCCTCCTCCCAGACAACTGCTAGGAATCTGCCAGAAGTGTGAATAGAACATCATATCCACATCCCTAGAAAAACAGGTTACACAGCTGTAACAGTAGATCTCACTTTGAGATAGAGCTCTTGCAACAGGTCATTACAAATAGGACTATGCCACCAGGCACTAGGACCCCACAGAAAACTTCTAGCTAGCAGTCCAAGGTGGGGGACCACCCACGTTGTCATCCAGGGTAAAAGGGGATGGTTCCTTGGCACCACCCCAGTTCTTTTCCCGCCGTCGACCCAGAATATCAGCTCCACGGATGCCCCCTGCTTCCTGTCGACTGCCATTTTCTTCAGCGCTCCACATAGTTAAATTCTCAAGTTTTCAGTCACCTGTTTGTCTTCTGAGCCTTCCACATCTACTCCACAGCGGAAGGCTAAGTGCACGTGTGGCAAAAAAATTCCAGCGAAGGATGGCCTGTTTATTGTGCCTTGGTCCCGGGCACAAGATTGATGATTGCCTGCACTGCAAGAGCTTCAACCAGCGCACTTGCATCCACCATCTGAAGACCCTGAAGGCCTACCTCTTGGAGCGACAAGTGGCCGCGATGTAGAAATCTTGCTGGGGACAAGCTCCTCCTCCTCCTCCTCTGCTCACACTTCCCCCAAGGAGAAAACGCATTCAGAGAACCATCAGAAAAAGGACATGGAGAAAACCAGATCAGACTCTCGGTCCTGCTGTCCGCGCAAAGGTAAGGCCTCCTCTTCTGGCAGGTCATCGGACACTGCCCATAGGTCATTGGCTCTCCCAGGGGCTGCGATGCTAATGTTTCCTGCCTCTTCTCAGGCATCAGGTAGGAACTCTGGGCACAGGCCTTCTCAGGCTTCGCGTCCTCGCTGGCAGTCAGACCCCACAAACAGTTGTTAGGGTCTAGGGCCCAGGACCTGGTGACTTACTCAGTGGGGTATGCTCTGGCTCCCCGTTGTGCGCCTCGTCCACCTGTTTGTCAGCTAAGCCTGATGACTGGGGCAAGCGCATGGGAGTCGATGCAGTGAACAAAACTCCTGTGAGGCTTGACTTGTCATCTCCAGACAAGTTAGATGACAGATCCCCGTAGAATGCGTCTCCACAGCAGTGGTGCCAGACAAGGCTCCTGTGCCACAGGTGCCACCAGCTCCCCAGGGGCCTCTGCCAGAGACCTGGTGGTGCCGATCTTACATCAGACCTTTTGACGGCAGGTCCCGACGATTGGTCCACAACCACTCACCTGGTACCTAAGCCTACGGATGATTACCAGGGGCCGGGGGATGGAACGACAGGTGGCCAGTCACCGGATGCACTCCCGTTGCTAGACTGGGTGCCAGCATCTTTGGGACCGATGGGGCAGCACCAGAGCTGCCATCAGGCCCTATGGTCCCTTTGGCTGAGGTTGGGGCATTGTTCATCAGTTTGTGGAACACCATAAAGGGAGATCTCCTTCATAAGCCTGATCCGAAGGAGACAACGGGTGCCCCCTTCCAACACAGCCAGCTCCTCCCCCAGACCTCCGTTACGCCCCTGACACCTAAACTGACTCCAGGTGGCTCAGACCATGACTCCATCAAATATAAGGGCTTGGGTCGTCATGCCTCACGCTCTTTCCCATAGGGACAGCTGATCTAGGGACCATATTTCTCAGAGTCGGAGCAGGTCGAGAGGCGCCACTCACAACATCACAGCAGGTCCACGGACCATCTGTCGGATTGCTCTAGGGGCTTTAGTGACTCCTCCACTTATTTTTCTTCAGAGGATGAGCTCCCTATGCCTCCCCAGATACCAGAAGGGACTCTCTGAGGTCACCAGCTGATGATCCTAACTTTTAGAGGTCATGAGGCATATACAGTTCCTCAGTCAGTGGGAGACTGAGGATTTGGACAAAGAGACACCGCCTCACCAAATTCTTAGGGGCCTCCAACTCTAAGCCTCTGGTCATCCCTCCTCTGGTGGCACCATTTCAGGACATCATGAGGCTGGCATGGAAGCATCCAGCCACTACGTTGGCGGTGCCCAAGAAGGCAGACCACCTGTATCGAACTTCCAGCAATGAGCCTCATCTTGGTGAGCATCCTAAGGTGGACACCCTAGCACTCATGGCAGCACATGACAGGTCACAGCAGTCTAGACACACCAATTCCCAGCCTCCTAACAAGGAATCTTAAGAAAATAGTCCAGTTGGGGAGGAGGGTGTATGCCTCATCCATTTGTACCATGAGGTCCCTAAATTTCCTGGCTCACATGGTCACGTAGCAGAAGTCCCTGTGGCAAAAAGCTATGAACCTCGCCAAGACCCAGCCAGACTTGCCAAACAAGGCTGAGCTTTTAGCATTGTTATTGTCTGGAGGAGATGTGGGCAAGCTTGTACTCCGCAGCTCCTATGATGCAGCTGATACTGCGGCCCAGGCATCTGCCTCAGGTGTCATTCCTGGCTGAGGGTGTCTGGCTTTAGGCAGGACCTCCAGTGTACCATCTTGGACCTGCCCTTCCAGGGTCCAGTTCTTTTTGGGCAGGAAGCCCAAAAGATTATTCAAGGCCTACAAGATTCAGGCAAGGCAGTGTCGGGGGCACATAAGATGTACAAATCGGAACCCTATCCTGCAAGGCACAGGCCCTTTCAGAGGCAGCAAGGGCAACAGACAAAGAATCAACCTCAAAGAGGTGGGTTTAAAAGGAAGAGGCACCCCTTCAATCAGCAGGCTCTCAAGGCCAGTGCACCGCTAAGCAGCCCAGAGCTCCCCTTTCTACTCCTTCTGCTTCTGCCTAACTCCTTGCCTGCTCCCCACCCCAGCAGAGCTGGTAGGGGAGGCAGTAGGGGGGCCTTTCTCCCTTTACCTTGCAGAATGGTCCAGAATCACCACAGACCAATGGGTGCTGCAGCTCATAGAGAAGGGCTATGCTCTGGAGTTCTCCATGTTACTGCCAGACAACTCACCGGTCCTGTCAAGCTCCTCCCCCTTCCACGCAGGTCTCATCCAGGCAGAGATTCAGGCCCTCCTGTCCAAGTGAGTCATTCAAGTAGTGCCAGAATCCCAAAAGTCCTTCTGGTACTGAAGAAGACAGGAGACCTTCTTCCCATCTTGGACCTCAGTCAGCTGAACCTATTTAAAGAATACTAAAGGTTGAGGATGGTGACACTCCAAGGACTTCCCTTGCTGCATCATGGGGACTGGCTCTGCTCCGTAGACAAGCAGGACACTTACATAGAAATACAGAAATTGACGGCAGCTGAGGAGGACAGCAAGGCCCATCCAGTCTGCCCATTTTTTCTATTTTGTGAATGTGCCATAGGCCTGTACTCTGTCAATGGCCTATTTATTCATACTCATCTGTATTGCTCCTTTGTGCCTATCCCATGTCTACCTGAAGCCCTGCACTGTATTCATATCCCCCACTTCCTGAGGTAGGCTGTTCCATGCATCCACCACCCTTTCTGTGAAAAAGAACTTCTTCACATTACCCCTTAATCGGTCTCCATCTAATCTCATGCTGTGTCCTTTTGTCCTGCTGTTTTTCTTATATTGAAATGTTAGACTCTTTCTCCTTGTTAATGCCCTTAAGATGTTTGAATGTTTTGATCATATCACCTCTCTCCCCTCCTTTGCTCTAGGGTATACATATTGAGCTTCATTAATCTGTCCTCATATGTTCTCTGATGCAGTTCCTGCACCCGTTTGGTTGCCCTTCTGTGGACTGCCTCCATTTTGTTAATGTCCTTGTGCAGGTGCGGCCTCCAGTACTGCAAGCAGTAGTCCAGATGGGGCCTAACCAGTGTCTTGTAAAGAGGGATTATTAGCTCCCTCTTACAACTTGTGATACCTCTACTAATACACCTCACCATTCCTCTAGCCTTACCTACTGCTTTAGTGGTCTGCTTGGATGATTTTAGGTCATCTGTGATGATGATGCCCTTGTGATTGCTAGCAACTCCCCTCCCAACCTATAGGTGGCTTCAGTGTTTCTCTTCCCCTATGTGCATGATCTTGCATTTCTTTGTGTTTAACCCCAGTTGCCACTCTTCTGACCATTTTGCCAGTTTATCCAGATCTCTTCTCATTCTTCCCACCCTGTCTGGATCATCTACTCTGTTGCAGATCTTGGTGTCATCTGCAAACAGACAAACCTTACCCTCCAGTCCATCTGCAATGTCACTGATGAAGATATTGAAAAGGACTGGCCCCAGGACTGATCCCTGAGGTACCCCACTTGTGACTTGCATCTCCTCTGACTGTATACCATTTACCACCACTCTCTGTTTTCTGCCCGCCAACCAGTTTGCCACCCAGTTGACCAACTTCTGACCCACCCCAAGCCTACCCAGCTTATTAATCAATCTTCTGAATGGAACAGTAACGGAAGCTTTGCTGAAGTCAAGGTAGGCGACATCAACTGCACCCCCTTGGTCCACTATTCTGGTTACCCAGTCAAAGAAATCTATGAGATTAGTTTGACAGGACCTTCCTGTTGTAAACTCATGCTGTCTTGGATCCTGTGCTCCTATGGATTCCTGGTGTTGCACTATCCTTTCCTTAACGAGTGCCTCCATAATCTTTCCCACTACTGAGGTAAGACTGACTGGTCTGTAGTTCCCTGCCTCTTCCTTGCTATCACTCTTGTGGAGCAGGATCACATGAGCCATTCTCCAGTCTTCTGGGACCTCTCCTGTGCTCAGAGACTCACTGAACAGTTCTGATAATGGTTCTGCTAGTTCCACCCTTAGCTCCTATTGTACCCTGGGATGTATGCCATCAGGTCCCATTGCCTTGTCCACCCTGATCTTAGTGAGCTCTTGTAGGACCCTTTCTTTTGTGAAGGGACTTGTGCACACCTCCCTCACCACTGTTTCCTTGGTGCTAAGCTGTGGGCCCTGCCCTACCTGCTCCTCTGTAAATACTGAGAAGAAGTATCTGTTTAGGACAGATGTTTTTCCTTGGTCCTCCTCCATACACTCCCCCTTATCCCCTTTGATCTTAGCAATCCCCCCTCTGGACTTTCTCCTTTCACTAATGTATCTATAGAAAGTCTTGTCCCGTCCTTTTACTGTTTGTGCTAGTGTTTCCTCAGTTTGGTCCTTTGCCTGCCTTACTGCCTTCCTTGCTTCCCATAGGGAAGTTTGTTATGCTCCCTATCTTCGTCCCACTGCGTTTCCTTATAGTTCCTGAAGGCCAGACTTTTGGCTCTGACCTGTTCTGCTACTGTTTTTGAGAACCAAAGTGGTTTCCTCCTTCTTTTGCTCTTGCTTTTCTCTCTAACACAATGGGATGTTGCTTCAAGTATTGCATCCTTAATGCTTGCCCACTTTGCCTGTACCCCCTCACCTGTATTTCTTCTTGCCAGGGCTAGCTTAACTCTGTTGGCCATCTTATGCACATAAAGATCCTGCCATTCCACAGGAGATATCTCAGGTTCACATTTGAAGGCCAGCACTACCAGTTCCGAGCCCTGACCTCGACCTGTCCTTGGCACCTCGGGTGTTCACCAAGTGCCTGGCAGTGGTGGTAGCAGCAGCCCTCAGGAGGCAGGGGCATTATATGTACCCCTTCCTAGATGATTGGCTACTATTGGCATCCTCCAAGGAGCAACTTTATCACACTCTGGAGTGCACCTTGAGCATGTTTCAGAACCTAGGGATTATGCTGAATCTCCCGAAGTTCACACCATGGTCATCTTGGCCTCTGTGAAAAAAGTTCCTGCTAGAATGGTACAGCAGCTCCTGGGACACATGGCCACTGCCATTGTGACAGTACCCCTTGCTCGTTTGCACATGAGAACGCTCCAGTGGAACCTCAGAATGCAATGGGATCAGCGCAGTGAAGATCTCGACCAGACTATCAGGATCTCGAAGGCAGTTCACCAAACCCTCTCATGGTGGCCAAACCTCTCCCACTTATTGATAGGGGCTCCTATCAGCAACCCCCTGCCTCAGCAGGTAGTCATCACAGATGTATCCGGCATGCCCACCTCTGGAACCACCAGACCAGGGGGTCCTGGACTCGGGCAGAAGGCTCTCTCTCCACATAAATGTACTGGAGGTGAGAGCTGTGCTTTATGCTTTGCATGCATTCCAGATCAAACTTCTCCTGGGTCCCACGTTAGTACAGATGAACAACATGTCAGTGGTGTTTTATGTGAAGAAGCAAAGGGGGGGACACATTCTTACCCCCTTTGCAGAGAGGCCATGAGGGTCTGGTATTGGGCGATGAACCATGGACTGCAGCTTCTGGCAGTACATGTTCCTGGTTTTCAAAACATGCTCACAGACAGCCTTAGTCACTTGAAGTCCCAAACCCATTAATGGGATTTGCTGCAGGGCGTAGCAGAAGACCTTTTCGACGGATGTGGCACACATGAGTTGAACTTCTTTACTTCCACACTCAATGCCAAACTGCCAAATGTTTGCTCACTAGAGCCAGGGAATGGTGTTTTCTGGCGAGATGCATTGTCCCTCTCTTGGACGGGGAAGTTTCTTTACACCTTCCACCCTTTCCCTTCTGCAGAGAGTTCTGCTCAAGTTACAGTCTGAGCCAGCAACCCTGATTCTGAGTGCACCGTGCTGGCCCAGACAGATCTGGTCCCCACTTTTGCAGCAACTGGCAGTGGAACCACCTGTTCCTCTCCTGCTGTCCTCACTTGCTCTCCCAGGAGTGAGGCACCCTACTACACCCCACCCTAAAGTCTGCATCTCCACGCATGGCTCCTGCAGACATAGGAGCAGGTTCAGGGTATCAGAGGGGGTAGCAGAAGTGTTTGCGGCTACAAGGAAACCATCCACTAGGGTCACTTATGCCATGAAGTGGAAAAGGTTTAGCCTCTGGGTGGCTGCCCATGATCTGGACCTATTCCTGTATGAGGTGAATTGGGTCCTGAAGTACCTTTATCCTGTTGGACTCGGCCTTAGCTATTCCTCCATTAAGGTACATCTCAGCCATTTCAGCCTATCACGTGCGGTGGATGGCAAGAACTTGGCCCAGCTCGATCTATCGCATACCTTCCTGCAAGTATCCTCCATATTAAGCCTCCCACAGGACCCTGTCCTCCTTGGAATTTGTTGTTCATGCTGGAAAAGCTGACTTTGCCCCACCCCCACGAACGGTTGCAAGCTTCGCTTCTTCTCTTGGAAAGCATTATTTTTAGTTGCTGTTACATCAGCCCAGAGGATTTCTGAGCTCCAGGCTCTCATGTGTAAAGAGCTGTACTTGGTTTTTCACAGGGACATGGTGTCCCTTCATACAGATCCTAAGTTCCTTCCAAAGGTAGTGTCTGAGATGACACTTAATCAAGACATCAGCCTTCCGGTTTACTACCCGGAGTACTGTAACAAAAGGGAAGCACTATTACATACCTTAGATGTGCATAGAATTCTGTGGTACTACATTGATTGAACAAAATAGATTAGGAAATCTGACCAATTGTTTGTTTCTTTCGCGCAACAGATGGTAGGCTCACCAGTCACTAAGCAGACCTTGTCAAAGTCATTGGTCAGTTGTATTGTCTTCTGCCATGAAAAACATGGAACGTCCCTACTGGGTTCTGCAAAGGGCCACTCCACCAGAGGAGTCTCTGCTTCCTTTACCTTGCTTAAAAATGTGTCTGCAGTGGATCTTTGTGCCTCAGCCACCTGGAGTTCGGTCCACACCTTTTTTCCGCATTACAGTCTGGACATTGCTTCCAGGCGGACAGCAGGCTTCAGCCTGGCAGTCCTCCAAGGGCTTCTCTCCTGATCACAAGGACCTTGCTTTCTGTTCCACCGCCCATGTGACTTGGTGGTATTTCAGTATTGCTTGGGACTCAGTCCTATTTGTAATGGCCTGCTGCAAGAGCTCCATCTCAAAGTGAGATAGTACAGTTATGTAAGAACTTACGTAACAGTAGATCTTCAAGAAGAGCTCTTACAGCAGGTATGCTCTCCCTCCTTCCCCAGTGCTTTTCTCCTGTTATCCCTTTTGGGATGGCAAAGCCACCTCAGTTTGTCCAACCCTTTAAGCTAGCTGGGTTTCCAGCAGGTGAACTGAGGTGGTGCTGGGGGACTGCCCCCTTTATACAGTGGCTGGTGTCATGGGCGGAGCTGACGTTGGGGGGGTCGCCCCATCTTGGACTGCTAGCTAGAGGTTTTCCATGGGGTTATAGTGCCTGGCAGCATAGTCCTATTTGTAATGACCTGCTGCAAGAGCTCTTCTCGAAGATCTGCTGTTACGGTAAGTTCTTACGTAACTGTACTTCCTAGGAGCGATATATGATGTTCATCCACATGGACCCACTTGACCTCCCCTGGCTTTGGCGCACAACACTGCTTACAGCAGGCAAGATCAGGTGTCATGGGGCGGAGCTAAGGAGCTACCGCCCAGGTAGGTTGGAGGAGCCAGCTTCAAGACGTTTCCAGCCAAGTCTTAAAGGGAAAAGCAACTGCCAGAAGTGTGGATGAACATCGATACCACTCAAGAACTACTTTACAGGTGAGTAACCTGTTTTTCTGAATGCCTTCCTCTAACCCAGAGAGTGATTACTGAAACTGCAGATGGAGAGAGCAACTTTCATCCTAATTGCTCCTTTTCGGCCTTGGTAAATCTGGTACTCACTGCTCCAACAGTTAGCAGTGGAACCCTCAGTGCCCCTACTGGTTGCCTCATTTCAGGAATGTTCCTGATAGCCATCTTGATGCCACTTTCTAGCAGGGGCCCACTGTTTTCCATTGTGAAGATAGAGCAGAAGTAATCATTAACAATGGCTGCATTTTGTTCTTCTTCATCTAGTGTATCCCCAGTAGTCTCATAATACACTTCTCTGTTTCCTTTTTACTTTAATATATCTGAAGAATTATTTTTCTCTGCCCTAGACCCCTCTGCAGTACGCAGCTCCATGTCTGCCTTTATCTTCCTGACCATCCTCTGTTTCCTAGCTTTTATTTGGCACTCTCCCTTCCTCTTCCCCTGCTTTTCCTTGTACCTGGTAAAGCCTTTTCTTAGTCCTCACTGCTTCACTGACCCTTTCAGAGAACAATATTGGTCTCTTATACCGTCTCATTTTGTAAAAACCCTCGTGCGTGACTTTGTCACCTTGAGAATGAACCCTTTGATTGCACCCTGTCTTTTCTCTGCACCTCCGTGCTGTCCAATTGCCTCAGACCACCTCCCTCATCCAGTTGAATTTTGCTATTCTGTAATCTGGAACTTCAGTTTTTGATAGGGCATTCTGAACCAAAGCGGAATTGCTGTATATCCTGTCGTAGAAAGTATTTTGTTTATTCATGGCATTTTGATAACCAGGTGAGTCCAATGAGGCAGAAGGGTCCATTTTCTGGGGCGACCGGAGCTAGTTACATACAGTGCTAACAGGCAGTTCATGTCATGTAAATTTCATAATGCAGAAGTGAGGGCATCAAGGAAGGCATACGATTGCAGACCAGTACACAGGAAACAAGCATTTGTCAATGCCAAATGTTGTCTCAATGGCATTAGTAGTGCTGGAGTTACAGACGCATAATAGGAATGGCAGTGAAGTATTGAAGTGAAGGGAATTGGGCACCCCCTCAGCATACATTTTAAATGGGAGGGGGGTCATTATGCTGATGGGAAGTGGGCTCCCCATCTGCAATGTGACAGAAGGCAGCGGTGGCAGTCACTGCCACCATGTTGCGTGCATGTCGGGAGGCACGTTGTAGTCCTGCTGCATGAGAGCTTCACTCTCATTGCAGCGGACCTTTTCTTAGATCTGGTGGCCACATTAGGGATGCATGATGTCAGCACCTGCTGCTGGCTTGTTGGGGAATGAAGGACACACCTATTAATGCATGCCCTGTATTCGGCCTAACAGTGACCGTGGTTTCAAATTCATTATTGTGAAGATGTTGGCTGGGCGACAAGCGCAAGCCAACATAAAAAAGTTATTAGTTACAAGCAATAGTTACACTTAGTATCATAGATAGAGCAACGTAGTGGGATAAGACAATGTATAGTGGGATACATAGGCTTACAGATAGTTATAGAAACCCATCAGTGATAGCAGCTGCATTGGCTACATTCCAGGGTATAAACCTTTAGCCCAGCCTTGAACCCTTCAATAAATGAGACAATGGTTACGTTTTCGGGAAGGGAGTTCCAGTGGGGGGGGGGGAGTAAGTGAATGACCTTTTTCCCAGATTAGTTCGTAACCTGGGTATCTCAAGCAAGTTGGAGTTAGATGAGCGGAGGATACGCCTCAGAGCTTTTGGGGTCAGTAGACCCAATAGGTGGGGGGTGTAGACTTTGGTGAGTTTAAAGGTGAGGCAGAGAAGAGAATGGTTGAGCCTATGTTCCAGTACAAGCCAATTCAGTTAAGAGTACCTCACAGTGATGCCTCCTAGGCAGTGAACCCAACTCAAAGCGACACATTTTGTTCATAGAACGCAAAGAGAAGTGAAATTGATGAGAACTTTTTTGTTGGACTCTAACAAAAAATAAATGTATTTTGGAACTCCTAAAGCAAGCTTAAAATAAAGAATTTAGGTGTTTAAACTTTGAAACCAGTATGACCCATCATTTTAAGTGTTTCCAAATAACTTAGGCCAGTTACACACTACCCTTTCACAAACTGATAATCAGCAACAGAGACATCACTATTACTTATCCTAGCAGACAGCCAGAATTCAGTGATATATGGGATATCCGGCTGATATTAGGTGATCCACAGCCTAAGCTGGTCAAGCTTAGGAAGAAGACTCCTTGGGCTGGTCAAACTTAGGGAAAAGACTCCTTGGGCTGGTCAAACTTGGGGAGAAGACTCCTCTGACTGGATTTTCAAAGCCCTGAGAATGCTGCAAGTCCGTCGTGGACTGATCATTTGGCACACTAGACTTTCAGAATTCTCCCGCCCGGTGATTGGGATTTCCTGTCCTGTGCACCAGTTGCCACAGGTTGGACCAGCATTATGCTGGTCTAGCTTGCCTCAGTCCCAGGTACCCATTTCACAGGGCTTGCAGCAAATATTTGGTGCAATCTGCCATAAAGTGGGAAAACTGGCGTAACTACACCCGATGTACTAAAATCAGGCACACTGTGGCAAAGGGGTTTATGCAGCTGCACTGAAAATGAGGTTGACACGGGGCTTAACACAAGTCTTGCATCACCCTTAGAAAATCCGGCCCCTTGTGGTAAGCTGGTAGACACTCAACCCTTTGGGAATAGAGGAGGCGGGGGGGTTCAGGATTCAGCTCCACATCGCCATACCAAAACAGTAGTAAGGAGAATAGGATAAAGTAGGATTTTTATCAGCATGGAGAGAGAAGAGGGTGAGGGGAACAAGACTGTAGATGACCCTGTAAAGGGCATCGAAGTTTAAGGGAGAGAATAGGATGCTAGCGTGCATGGTAAAAGGAGAGTGTAAGCGGCAAAGTTTAGAAGAAAAGGTTATACAGTAATCTGCATGTAAAGCTTTCAGCTTGACTGTTTCCATATAAACACTCCATTTTCATGAATAATAAAGTCTTTGTTCACTTGTTTATTTTTTCTTAGTGTGTACACTACATAGTGCTGCAGCTTGGTTTATAAAACACACAATATGCCATCAATCTGAGTCAAATCTACCAGCCAAAAACAAGATAATGCGTGCTGGTTCATGCAGAGGCCAAACCTTTTCATAATCAATGAAGAAAGCTCCCCAAGCTTTGTCATGAAAACATGCCTGTCTCACAGTGCAGCACCACATTCAGTATATAATTTGCAATTAAAAAACGCCCTCTAAAATACTATAGATATTACTCTGCATTCAGTTTCATGCTCCAAGACAAATCCTTTGTCTTAGGCCTTCAGGATTTTGCAGACATTAAAACCACCACATCAGACCAATAAAGTTCTTAGATTCTCAAAAGTCTTTTCAAGACAAAAATCTTAAACCACATACAGACTCCAAACCGGAGCTATTAGAAGATGTGGCAATACAGATTACTATATTGCCAAATCTAAAAATAGCTCTTGTTTGGAATCTGTCTGTCTGTGCTACACCGAGACCAGGTACCGACTGGCAGGGTCCCTTTCAGCCTGTACCTGGTATCGGGGTCACACGGGAACACCCAGGATCCAAACCAGAGCCATTTTAAAATATAGCCCTATATTAAGCCTATGGATGACCCTGGCTGCTCCCCGCAGGACATGTCATCATGGGGACAACCGTCGGTGTGCCTGGGAGGGTTCTAACACTTAAAATGCCAGCAGGAAGGGTGCAGGATCAACCAGATACTGTTTTAAATAAATCAACAAACTAAATTTTAAGCTGTGGGATGCGGGACTGGAATGGACACAGTCATTTGTTCTGCAGGCTTGTTCATTGCCCTTCTCACTATGGCTGGTGCACCACCACCTCTGTTCGCTCAGCCGGCCCCTGACTGCCTTCAGCAAGGAGTTTACACAGTGTCAAGCCCCTCTCAAAACTGCACAAAGTGCAAACCTGTTCCTCCCCTGGGAGCACAAACTTTAGGGACACTCAACAGTGCTCCATGCCACCAATTCACACCCAGTGGCAGCAGGGACTGGGGTTATTGATCCGGATGGTCAGAAGCCACACCAAGGGACAGACGCATGTTAAAATAGAGAATAAAGTGACATACTATGAAAACAGCTTTTAGTTTCTCTAACCCCAGGACAACTGAAAAAGGGTCCAAGGATGCACAACCTGGCTGGGAATGTTGGGTGTTCCTGTCTTTAACTTTGCAGAGCCAGCCAGCAGCAGCAGACTAGCTCAGTTGTGCAAAACAACTAAATTAGTACATCTTGTCCCTGTGGAACTGACATCAATTTGGAACTAGTTAAGCTCTGCAACATAACTAAATGAGAACAACCTATCCCTGTGAAACTTAGATCAATTTGGAACTCTGGCTCAGCTCTATAAAATAGCTAAATTGCAAATGCAAGCTGACTCCATACTTGTATGCATGGTTTTCACCTGGAACAAATGGCCACTGAAAGCAGATTCATCTGAGAAACAAAGAGAAAGAGCTGTGAGAAAAATCAGCAGTCAGCTACAATGTTGGAAGAAAGCTGGGCTTTGTGAGTTATCAGGACTTGTTCTGACAATCGGTCTAAGTTGCCTGAGGTGCTGAGTGAGTGCTTACTCCTTGGGGGTGGATGAAGGAAAATCCCTTGTGGAGTGAAGAGGAATTGGAGACCAGCATGGCCTACACTCCTCACCACCCAGAATCATCTTGGGTCCACCACACCTGTACCATGGCCTGCATTTGCAACCCTGGGTCTAGATTCACAAAACTTTACCCAGGTACAAATCCAGTTTGCCTGGAGTTGGTATTCACAAAGTCCAGTTTGACCCTGTAAATTGGGTTTGTGCTTGGGACAAATAGGGAGGTGGGCTGCAGTGCAAATGAGGGGGAAGGGACATGCATATCCCCGCAATCCCATTCACTAAGGTTTTGCTCCATGCAAGGGCCTTTGCAAAGGCACTTACATGGAGCAAATTACAGCCCACAAAAACCTGGCGGTAATCCGCACAACCCTAGTGGCTGGTGGGGGTACTGTAGCACCCCTCCCTGGTCCCCGATCACCAACCCGGAAACAAAGGTATAAATTTCCATAGTGTAGTATCCCACCCAGTCCCCGATCTCCCACCTGGTAATAAATAAATAGGTTTCCATAGAATAGTGTCCCACCCAGTCCCCCATCACCCACCCGGTAATAAGTTTCCATAGTATAGTATCCCCACCCTGGTCCCCGATCTCCCACCCGGCAGTAATAAATGTTTCATAGTGCAGTGTCCCACCCTGGTCCCCGATCACCCACCCGTAATAAGTGTTTCCATAGTGTAGTGTCCCACCCCAGTCCCCAACCGTAATAAGTTTCCATAGTGTAGTGTCCCACCCAGGTCCCTGATCTCCCACTCAATACTGAACACACCCTGTTTCATAGTGTAGTGGTCCTTCCCCCCCCTTCCCTGGTCACCAATTGCCATCCCCAAAAATGCACCACCAGTCCCTAGTAGTCTAGGGTCCCTCTTTCTACCCCATCCAGTGTTTCCCACCACCCCACTCCCCCCCAGCCGGTGACCAGCACAGCCCTCCTCACACCAACGAGCTGCCCACCAACTGAGCCCTTAAGGAGTGCATACTGTATACAGTACGGCTCCTTGACTGTGATTACACAGTTAAGGAGTTGTACTGTATACAGTTGGCTGCTAGCCACGGTGGTGTGAGGAGGGCTGTGCTGGTCGCCGACTGGTGGTCAAGTTGGAGGGGAGCGGGGTGGTGGATCACACTGGATGGGGTGGGGGAGGGATCCTAGACTACCAAAGAATGGTGGTGCACCTTTATGGCTGGTGGCTTGGGAGGGACCACTACACAATGGAACAGGAGGTGTTCAGTACCAGTTGGGAGAGCAGGGACCAGGAAGGGACCTTACATTATGGAAAATTCTTTATTATCGGGTGGGCGATCGGGAACTGGTATGGGACACCACACTATGGAAAAGTCTTTATTTATTATCAGGTGGCGATCGGGGACTAGGATGGGACACTACACTATGGAAAGGTATTTATTATCAGGTGGGTGTTCGGGGACTGGGGTGGAACACCACACTATAGAAACCTATTTATTACCAGGTGGGAGATCGGGGACTGAGGTAGGACACTACTCTATGTAAATTTATTGTCAGGTGGGCGATCGGGGACTGGGGTGGAACACTCACTACACTATGGAAATTTATTTTATTATTATCAGATGGGTGATCAGGGCAGGGGAAGGCACTACTAGACTAGCAGGGAATGTGGCTGCATGGGGCATGGGCTGGTGGGGGGCATGCAACAGCCACACTAATACCATGCAAATGAGCCTATAATGGACATGCTAATGGCCACTAGCGCTTTGCATGCCCAATGGGCTCATTTGCAAAGCTACTTTCCTAAATAGCACTTTAGCACATGGTGCTATTGACTGCAGGGCCACTTTCCTGGCTGGCTGTGGGGCACCTATTCATAGTCGGATAGCTCGATGTGCTATCCCATTGTGAATAGTGCATTTTGCCCCTAGCGCACTGGCAAGGTACAGCACAAACTTCTGTACTGCACTTTGCCCTTTTTTGTAACTCCTGGTCCTGATGTCTCCCTCAGGGTTGCAGATGCAGGTGACCGTCCACTGCACCTGTACTATTACCTGCATTTGCAACCCTGAGCAATCATCCTGACAGACCCAGCCTGCGAGGTCTGCTAATGTCACGAGTACTGGTTCAATACCCTCCAGTTCTGCTAGTCAGGAACAAATAGGAGTAATTGCTGGACATTTCTACATGATTATTAAAAGCCCATTTATAGAACTGCAACAGCCAGGAATAACTAGCATTTGTGTTGAATAATCTGTTTGGTATCCCCAACCACCAGCCTTCATTTGGTACTGCACTGTAGTCCAGCATCAGGTCTGTAACTGCCCACTGTGTGCACACAATTTATGGACTGCATTGGTAGTTCCCATGGAACTTTGGGGGTACTGGTGCATCAGTAGGTGGAAACGGTAAATGCTGTGCGGGTACTCACCAGAGAGTGGTGAGATTTGGGATGTGATCTCAGAACTTTCACTGCATTTAATCCATTCTGTTTCCCCATCCAGAGCTTGTTCCTGTCCCCCTAATAAATATCCACAGTGTTTAAATTGCAATTTGTGGTGTTTTGCATATTGTGTTTGCATGCATAGAGGATAAGATGGGGGTTGTGTATGATAATAAATGTTCCCTGTTACAATGGCGGAGGTTGTGTTCATTTGCTGTTGGGCAGTAGCCTGGCAGCCATCTGTCAAAAGGATCCCCATAGGTGGAGGCACTGCACCCCTTTTTTTTTTTATTAACTCCAACACCAACTGAGCCCAAGCACCATTCACCTGAAGGCCTTATGGACTGTGCCCAGGTATTATCAGACAAGCATAGTTTCACACCTTGCGAGTGGGTGTGATTACTGTAGTAAATTAATAGGGAAAGCGAACAGAATGCTCGGCTGCATTAGTGGGGGGTCAGCAGCAGGAAAAAGGATGTCATATTGCTCCAGTCGAGGACACTGGTGAAGCTGCACTTGGACTACTGTGTCCGTTTTGGAGACCTCACCCAAAGTAGGCCATTAACAGGATTGTGTCAGTGCAGATGAGGGTAACCAGGATGATTCTGGGGGAATACAGAAGAAAACAAGAGCGAAGATTAGAGTGCCTCAAAATAAATGCATTGGAGAACAGAAAGGGGGATGGGGGACATGACTAAAACATTTAAATACATTCAGGGCATTATCATCGAAGGGGGGGGAGGTGAAGCATAATCCTAATGAGGACATGTATCACTTTATGGGATGTACTGGATAGACCTTAAGGCTTTGCTTTATTCCACATCATGTGTGACACTCCCAATCGCTCACCTGGGGTACTTTGCCATGCCGCCTCTGGCGCCAGTCAGGTAGTCCAGCCTCTATAAGTTGGAACTCCTGGGGATGATAGACCTATCAAGAGCTATGCCTCCCCTGAGCAGACAGATAAGTATGTCCCATGGAGTGGGAGCTATTGGGTACTTAATGTTTATCTGAGAGATGAGCAGCCTCTTTGACTGCACCAGATACCTTGGATTCCTGCTTGGCAGCTGGCTCTTGCTCATGACATGCCTCAGTATGCATTCATTGTTCCCAGCAAGCTGCTCACTAGTTGGCATTTTGGCAATCCACAGACACCTTTGTACTGTTTGGGACCTCCTCCCCAACCTTTCATGGTTATACAAGTCTTTACATTACACCTTCTGTATCTCGGCAGTACCTACTTCATCAGTTTCAGGGGTGCTCAATGGTCTCAGCACTCTGCCTTTCAGTCACCCTCTTCACCAGAATGTCCACAGTGATGGTTTTTAGAGAGAACCCACACTCAGGCCGAAAAGTCATTAAAAGGTGTCCCTGAATGTAACAACTCCTGGGATTCCCACACCCTCCTGGTGGTCTCTCTATACTTTCACATCTGTGGGCACAACCCCAGCTTCTGCTCTAATAAGTGCAAGCACAAATTACTGCACTCACAGATAGAATAGGCAAATGCCAAAAGGTTAGCTGCTGCTGTAATTTCTTAACATGAGAAGAAGATGCAGCAAAAGGCCCGGCACTTCGAGTCCTCAATATGACCCTTCAGCAGAGGCAGGTTGGCATAACATTTTTTTAAACAATTTAAAGTCCCAGTATCAGTTTATACAGATGTAAAACAAATATATAATGATAATAGTATGTCCAGTATTCTTGTGCTTGCCAGATAAGGGGAGGGGACGCGTGAAGGTGAAAAACATAGTGAGTAGTAAAAGTACCAATGTGAAAATACGCAAAAAAGCAGGAGCAAGTTACAAACATCAGAATTAGTCAGAGACTGGCGCTATAAATTGGCTGGGGAGAAAAAAGGTTATAGTTGCATAAGTTAAGCCTGCCAACATGTGCCATCAAACAAATACTGACTGCTAAAGATCACACGTAAAGAATAACAATTACAAGTGTGAAATGTTTGTAATTAATAGAAAATGTTTGAAAATTGCCGGCAAAAGGAAAAAGAACAAGCATTTGTCAATGCCAGATGTTTGCTTGCTGGTATTAGCATTGAAAGTGCAGGAGTTCGACAGATGCAAACTAGGAATGGCAGTGAAGTATTGAACTTCAGGGTGGGGGTGGAATGGCATGAACATTACAGCCAGTAGTCCAGAGGCACACCCCTGACGCCTGTCAGTCTGTACAGGGTGAGATGTTATGGTTAGAAACCTCTAATGCCCCAGGTGTGTGTTGGTAGTTGCACTACAAATTTTCAACATGGCCTTTGTGCGACCTCCACCTAATGAAACCATTTGGAGCCTCTGCTCATGAACAGTGGCACTGTGATTTTGTTACTCTGTCCCGAACGTTGATTTCCCACAGCGACCGCACCATTCTGCACCAGATGTGTGAAACCAGTTTGGGCAGGATGTGAAAAATGACAGCTGCACCATTCATAATGAGGTGTGAAGAGATGGCAATGTTGGAAATCTGGAGTTAAAATACAAAAAATTCTCAAAATTACGAGCGTGCATGAAAACTGTGCAATGCATGCTTGTAACACTGTCATTTTTTTGAATTCTTTTACCAGATTTTCAACATAAGTATTTTGGGACCTCTGCACATTAACAGTGTCACAATGATCTACTTAATCTGTCCCAAATGTTGATTTCCCACAGCAAACATGCCATTGTGCATCAGATGTGTGAAACCACATTTTGGGCAGGGTTTTAAAAATTATAGCTGTACTTTTCACAAAGAGGTGTGCAAAAATAGCAATGTTGAAAATCTGGAGTGAAAATATTAAAAATTCTCGAAGTTATGAGTGCGCATAGAAAGTGCACAACACAAGCTCATAACAGTTATTTTGTGGAATTTTGTCACCAAATTTGCAACATAGGCATTTTGGGACATCCGCTCATGATCAGTGACACTGTGATTTTCTTAATCTGTCCTGAACATTGATTTCCCACAGCGATCATGCCTTGTGCGACAGATGTGCGAAAACACATTTCGGGCAGGATGTGAATAATGACAGCTGTACTGTTCATTAGGAGGTATGTAAAAACAGCAATGTAAAAATTCTCAAATATTCTCAGTTTTGAGTGTGCACATAAACTGCGCAACGCGCGATCATAACATTTTTTGGAATTTTTTACACCAAATTTGCAATGTACGTTTTTTGGGAGCCCACCTCATGAACAGTGGCACTGTCACTTCTTTACTCAGTCCCAAAGAGTGATTCCACGCAGTGACTGCAAAATCACCTTTCGGGGCCGAATAACCCCATAACAGTGACTGAATTCATGAGGAGGGGTCCCAAGAACCCCATGTTGAAAATTTGGTGCCAAAAATTGAAAAAATGGCTGTGATATCCACATAAGTTGAAAAAATACCATTTATGCCATTATACAGCTTACCAGCATTTCTTCAGTTCACGGTCAGCTTTGAAGAGGGCAGACGTGTTCCCAGTCCACTGCAGATCGTCGCGCCCAGCTCCAGAGGTATGGTATATTGGGGGGGTATGGGGAGATGAGGTGTGCAGAGGGTGGGTGAGTGTTGGGGAGGGGACCTGACGGTGAGGGTCTGTTTCCTTTGTTTCAGGGGAAAAACAAGACATCACGGGAACTTTTTTTTTTTTTTTGCAGGTTTGCTTTGGGCATACTGGGGTGGGCTCTCAGTGTGCCACCTGCTTTTTGGGGAGAGGGACTTAAGTCGACAGGGATTGGGCCCCTGTCAGCAAAGCCTGTTTGGGGGCATGATGCCGAGGGGATTGGGCACCCCCTCAGCACACAAAAATGGGGAGACTTATGCCGATGGGATTCGCTCCCCTGTCTGCAAATGATCTGGGGTGGGGGCATGCTGATGGGGATTGGGCACTCTTTCGGCTTGTATGGGGACTTTGTGAGGACAGCGACAGGCAGGGCACCGCTCTGCAATGACGGGTCGCTCCCTCATTGCAGCGGCTAATTTGTTTCAAGTTGGTGGCACGCTGGCTGAACTAGTGTCAACAGCAGCATGCCACCACATTGGAAAATGAGGGCCAAGCCCAGAAATGCAGTGGTGGCACTGGCTGCTACCATGTCGCACCTCCAAAACCTGCTTCTCTCCTAAGCTGCCACATAATGTTTCTTGCGCATGCGTGCAAGCAAACATAAAAATGGGTGTGAAAGGGCAAAATGAAGAGGTGGGATAGTAAGAGAAAAATTAAAGGAATCATATTAAAAGAAGAGAGCAGAATGGGCAGTATCAGTGGCCCGTGCATGAACAGGTGGGAAGTATGCACCAAAGGCACATACCCCATCCACGCAGCTCCACATCTGAAGACAGGTCACACCGACCAGTATTCACTATCGCTGGCCACCTGTCTGTGTCCCAACCCCCCTGCACACAGGTTCATGGGGGGCAGATGGGTGCCGAGTATTGTGCCTGGGCAAGCGTCCAATCGGATGCTTGACCTGGGTCCTAGAGTGGATCCCATGCACATCGGGAGACGGGGACTGTGGAATGGTACGGATCCAGAAATACAAAGAGTACAGACACTCACCTAAATAGTCACCCCCCCAACCCTCCTCAGGTGCTCTGTGGGCTGGGGCAACAGGAGGGCAAATCCTAGTCCTGACACAGCCGGTGGGTGATATTCATGGGGCATACTCCCATACAAAGTCCTCTGCGCCACTGTGCATCATGCAGAATTTTAGCATACACTTACCCCTGGCCTGCCCTAGGTGCAGAGCAGGAATGATCAGCCAGGTGATGCAGTGCACAACTCACTGGCACACTGTTCCTGCATTTTGCGTGACCCCCACTGTGCTACATGCATACGTCTGGTTGACTACACACCTTTTTTGTGCATAAGGCCCATTATTAATATAACTGTATGCATAAAACATTTCAAAGTAAAGGTTCATCTTACTAAATCTGTAAGAGAACAGAATAATGTATATCTTATTTCCAGCAAACTAAGTGCCACAGAGAACAATTCAAAATGCAAAAGACATCTTGCTGGGTGAAAAATAGAACAAGGCATAGTTCGTGAAAAACATGGATGATTACCACAAAAAGTACAGCTATGCAAGAACTTACCATAGCAGTAGATCTTTGAGAGGATCTCTTGCATCAGGCCACGTCTGTTTGATCTCTGTCCCCAGGGTTCTCACTAGATCGAGTGGACAGGTAACAGGAGGTACAACAGTGCCTACCAATCCCCTTCGGGCCGTACTATGAAATGCCAGGTCAAAGAAGAACAAGACTGCAGTTATGGCAGACTTGATTTCCTCAGTTGACCTGGCTTGCTTTACAGAGACTCGGTTGGGCAATGATGCTGGGACAGTATTTGAGGTGGCTGTCCCCTCTGGGTTCTCCATAGTGCACTGCCTGAGGAGGGAATGCAGCAGTGGGTGTGTGGCCATCTGATTTAGATCTGACTTGGGCTTCACCATTCACCCAGTGAGATCGGCCAGGTCTTTTGAGTGTGTGGTAGTATGTGGGGTCCAGGTGTGGGCTGCAGGATTCTCCTCATTTACTACGCTCCAGGGTTGGGGGCAGGCTTCCTGCAGAAGGTTGTGGACTTCATCATCGATGATGTGTTGGAGTCCCCCAGATGTTTAATTCTGTGGGACTTCAGTGCCTCGGTCAATGACAAATCCAAGCAATTTGGTTCTAACCTCCTCCAGTTGATGTCATCACTGGGCCTGATACAAGTCATTACTTCTGCAACCCATCACCACAGCCACATGCTTAACCTGGTCTTCTCACTTGGGCTTGAGGTTGCCAATCTCAAGACTGATCAGGTTGTTTAGTCTGATCATTGCATAGTGAAGTTCCTGTTCAGGGCCCCCCCAGAAGTCCCTCCCTGCTGAGATGGTCAGTTACTGCCCTTAAGGGATTGTTCTCAGAGGTACTCCTGGCATTGGCTGACATCTACTGTAGATGCTGCATGTGTGGTTGGCGTGAGAGAAACGGTGGCTGCTGATAATGAGGTCATCTCTGAAGCACTTGGTGCCATATCACCAGTCTGTACATGACACAGGTCCTCCCACTTGAGATCATCTTGGTTTGATGGGGTTCTCAAGGGGATGAAGATCAAGGGTCAGAAGCTGGAGTGTTGCTGGTGGAAGACCTGCTCTGAGGGGGACAAACTGGCCTTGCATGCTCATTACCATGAGTACCAAGGGGCAATCATTCATAACAAGGCAGAGCTCCTTTCCAGGGAGATTGCCTCAGGGAAAAACAGAACATCTCGGGTCTTTTGTACTGTGGACAGATTGTTACTTCCCATCTGTACACACCCAAAAAAAAAGCTTTTTCAGTCAAGTTGTGTGAGGAGTTTGCTCTATTTTTCTTTGATAGGGTGCCCTCCATCTGGGTAGGGATTTCATCAGTGAGACAGGTTTTCTCTCACGGTGATTGGCCCAGAAGGAGCAGAGGCACACACTGTCAGTCTGGGATAAGTTTAAACCAGTGGAGGTGGCCGAGGTCATTGAGGTGATCTTGAAGCTAAAGTATACTTATTGTGAACTGGACATGGCCCGACTCGTTTCTTGACTAGGTGTGTCAGGACTGTAGGCTCAGTGTTCACTGGTATTATCTGGTATTTGATGTCTAAGGGAATCTTTGCAGATGTCTTGAAAGAGGCTGTGGTGAAACCCCTCCTGAAAAAGCCATCTCTCGACCCTGACGTCCTGGCGAATTACCATCCAATCTCCAACCTGCCATTCTTGGGCAAGGTTGTGGAGAAATTAGTGGCACAACAACTCAAAGAACACCTCATGTCCTTTGACATCTATGAGCCATTCCAGTCAGGTTTCAGGGCTAGGCATAGAACAAAAATGGCATTAGTCAGGGTGCATAATGACCTCCTCAGGAGTAGAGGTAGAAGAGACAGATCAATTCTTGTTCTCCTCGATCTCTCATCAGCTTTTGATACTGTGGATGACATTGTGCTTCTTGATCACCTTTGAGAATATTGTAGGCTCGCCGGTACTGTCGTCAACTGGTTTGAGTCCTATCTCTCTGGCAGGGAGCAGCAGGAGGTGATGGGGAATTTCTCCTCCTCCTCCTCCCCGAGGCCCCTGTAATGTGGAGTACCTCAGGATTCGACCTCATCACCAATGTTATTCACGGTATATGTGCTGCCCCCAGAAGAGTTCATTAGACAATACAGTGTGGTATTTCATTGCTATGCAGATGATACCCAACTGTATTTGTCTTTTGCCCCAGGAACACACGATGCAGTGGAAGTGATTAACAACTGCCTGGCTGAGATGAATGACTCTATGTCCTCCAGCTGGTTGCGACTGAACCTAAACAAGACGGAGGTACTGGCAATTGAGCCAGGTCGCAGGTGTGATGGGAGTGCCTCTGGAGTGGGTACAGGACTGTTTCTGGGATCTACACCATTGATGGGCCTCCCCTAGGGTGCGGGATCGTGGCATTTTCTGGACAACAGATTGACACTTGAAGCTCAGGTGTGATCTGTGATCAAAAGTGGTTTGTACTACTCGAGGAACATTGCCAGGATTAAGCCCCTAGTTTTGCCTGAAGGCCTGCTGTCACTGGTGCATGGCTTTGTGACCTTGAGGCTGGATTACTGAAATGCTCTATACTTTAGGGTCACTGGAGGGAGCCTCCGCCAACTGCAGTTGGTGCAGAACAAAGCGGCAAGGTCCAGTCATGTGACCCTGGTCCTGTAGGCTCTGCACTGGCTGCCTGTCAGGTGAAGAATCCTCTTCAAGGTCGGCTTGATCACTTACAAGGCCCTATACAGGATGGGCCCTGGTTATCTGGCTGATCTGACACCTGCCTCCTCGGTCCGTTCCCTCCGCTCCTTGACTTAGGGGCCTCCTTGACGTTCCCAGGGTCAGGCTAAAAGCATCTGGTCACCATGCCTTTAGTGTCACTGTACCGACCCTATGGATCACTCTGCAAGCTGTTATCAGGGAGGCCCCAACAGTCGAGTTATTTAAAAAGGAGCTAAAGGCCCATCTTTTCTATTTGGTCTTCCCGACGAAGGTGACCGATCTGTATTAATTTTATGATGTTATTTAGCCATGATGAGATTTATTTTTGTATTTATTGTTTTAAATCTTTTACTCTGTGTTGTGTTTGTATTAACCCTACCTTTTAATGTAAAGTGCCCAGAGCCTCAGGGATTGGGCACCGGATAAATAAAATTTGCCTTACCTATGGAACTGTAGACACCAGGCACTAGGGCCACACAGAAACTTTTCAAGTGAGCAGTCTACAAGCCCACGATGATGTCAGATGCAGGTGACATCCCTCCCATAGAAACATGGGTGGCCTCTCGCCGCCCTCAGTTCTTTTCCCATTGGAGACCCTATACAGAGGATCACCTACTGGGGAACCGAGGGGAGCCAGATGTTTCCACCATAAAGAGAGGTAAAACAGAAGGTGAACCATCCTGGAGAAAGAAAGGCAGAAACAGAAAGCCCTAAGGCCAAGGGGGATGGCATGGCCTGATGCAGTCTGCTGTTACAGTAAGTTCTTACGCAACTGTACTATCTTCATCGAGGGTATCTCTTTCATCAGGTCACAACTATGGAACGAATGCCAAGCAGTTCTAACAGAGAACCATTCTGGGTGACTGAAGGCTACAGGCCTATGACAGAAGTTAAAGCATAGCCAGGCCAAAACCTGCCCTTCGAGAGGCAATGTCCTGACTGTAGTGTTTAGTCAAAGTGCGTACTGTACTCCCAAGTTGCAGCTGCACAAATCTCTGTAGCTCGAACATTCCTGAAACAAGCAACTGAAGTGGCCATGCCTCTGGTTGAAAGGCCATGGAAAATGCCAGGAAGTTACTTACCGTACTTCTGTAACAAAACGTAATGCAGTTGTTGGCCAACCATTTGTACAGGCACTGTCTAGAAACTGGTATGCCCTCTTTCCCAGGGGCTAAGTAAACAAATAGCTGCAAGGACTTCCTATAGTCCTTCATACGGTGTGTATAATAATGCAGAATTCCATGCATATCTAAAGTATGGAGCAATATGGATGCATGCTCTGGATAATAGGCAAATGGATGGTTTGATTCAAGGTGAACTCGTACATCGCCTTTGGAATTAACTTAGGATATGTACTTTGTCTTTGTGGAAAATCAAATGAGGAGGCTTACACATCAGAGCCTGAAGCTCAGAAATCCTTTGAGCTGAAGTAATGTAACTAAAATAATGTTTTCCATGACAGAAAGCATAGCTCGCATGTTATGGCTGGCTCAAAAGGAGCCAAAGTAAGTTTCTCAACACACAATTAAAGTCCCAAGGCAGGACTGGATTGCAGATGGGACTTCAGAAGGAGAATGCCTCACAAAAATGTAGAGGCACCTCTAGTTGTGCCACCATACTGCCATCAGCAGCCACACAGAAGGCTGAAGTGGCTGACTGGTCACCTTAATGGAGGAGTATTGCAGGCCACAATCTGAAAGGGATAGTAAGTACTCCAGAATCTGATTCACTAGACAAGTGAAAGGATTCAACTGATCAGAAACTGCCCACAGAGCAAAGTGCTTCAAATTCATGGAATAAGTGGCCCTGGTGGAAGGCTTCCCAGGGGCCATTAGAACATCAGCCACCATTTGGGACACCCCAGATCTAGCCATGGTTATGTCCTCAGGGCGAAGTATGGTAGTTCAGTGACTTGAGGTCCGGATGGATCAGGGTGCCTTGCTCCTGTGATAGCCAGCATTTGCACAAGGGCAGGGGCCCTGGAGGTTCCACCGCCAGCAACTGCTGCAAGGGGAACTAGATCTGATGAGGCCAGAAGATGGCAATGAGGATTAGAGTGGTCCTCGTCCATCTGGAGCTTGATTAGCATCCTCTGAAAACGCATTTCCCAGAAAACTCCAGGCCCTGGAGTGAGCAGAAACCAGCAGTTCTGAATTGAGTGGGTATGCAAAAAGGTCCAACTCTGGATAACCCCACCTGTCGAACAGGTCCTCTGCAATTGAGGTCAGCAGTTCCCATTCGTGCATCCAAGACTGCAACCAGCTAAGCCACTCTGCCAGGACATTTTTGGATGTCTGGAGCATGGATGGCCAATAGTTCTAGACCATATTCTAGAGCCCAGTACCAGACCCTCTTGCTTCCTGACATAGGGGTATGAATTGGTCCCCCTTGTTCATTGATATAGTGCACTATGCTGATGTTGTCCATCTGCACCAGCAGATGTGGTCCAGGAACAGATGGGTCTGGAAGGCTTGTAAAGCATGCATAATGTCACTCATCTCTTGGATGTTGATGCAGAGGGTAGCCTCCACTCCAGACCACATCCCTTGAGTCTGATGAGGCTCAGATGAGCCCCACAGCCCAACCCCAAAGTGTCTGTGGTGAGAATCCACTGAGGGGAATGAATGAGAAAGGGAACCCCCTTCAACAAGTTGCTAGGTTCCATCCACCATTGCAGTACCTTTTTGACTGGGGAAGGAGATTAGAACTGGCTGATCTTACCTTGTCAATCTTCACCATTCATTGTAAAAACAAAAATAAGGTGCTGTGTCAGCATGTGGTCTGAAAGCAAAACAAAATGGCAATATTAAATGCAAACTGAAAATAGAGTTAAAAATCTAGCCGCCAGGCACTAGGGCCACACAGAAACTTTCCTTGTAAGCAGTCTACAAGCCCACGATGATGTTAGATGCAGGTGACATCCCTCCCATAGAAGCATGGGTGGCCCCTCGCCTCTTCAGTTCTTTTCCTTTGGAGACCCTATACAGAGGATCTCCTGCTGTGGAACCAAGGAAGCCAGATGTTCCCACCATAAAGAGAGGTAAACAGAAGGTGAACCATCCTGGAGAAAGAGACATTAACAGAAAGCCCTAAGGCCAAGGAAGATGGGAGGGCAGCATGGCCTGATGCAATCTACTGTTACAATAAGTTCTTATGTAACTGTACTGTCTTCATCGAGAGTATCTCTTGCAGCAGGTCAAAACTATGGAACGAGTCCCAAGCAGTTTTGACAGAGAACCATTCTGGGTGACTGAAGGCTACAGGCCTAGGACAGACGTTGAAGCTCAGCCAGGCCGAAACCTGCCCTTCTTTGACAGGCAATGTCCTGACTGTAGTGTTTAGTCAAAGTGCATACTCTACTCCAAGTTGCAGTCGCACAAATCTCTGTAGCTCAAACATTCCTGAAACAAGCAACTGAAATGGTCATGCCTCTAGCTGAATGACCATGAAAAATGCCAGGATGTTCCTTACCGTACTTCCTATAACAAAAAGTAATACAGTTGTTGGCCAGCCATTTGGACAGGCATTGTTTAGAAACTGGTATGCCCTCTTTCCCAAGGGCTAAGTAAACAAATAGCTGCAAGGACTTCCTACAGTCCTTCGTACGATGTGTATAATAATGCAGAATTCCATGCATATCTAAAGTATGGAGCAATACTTTCCCTGGATTGGCATGCTTTGGATAATAGGCAGGTGGATAGTTTAAGGTAAACTCATGCATCACCTTTGTAATTAACCTAGGATACGTACTTTGTGGAAAATCAAATGAGGAGGCTCACATATCAGAGCCTGAAGCTCAGAAATCCTTTGAGCAGAAGTAATAGCAACTAAAAATAACGCTTTCCATGACAGAAAGCGTAGCTCGCATGTCATGACTGGCTCAAAAGGAGCCGGAGTAAGTTTCTCCAACACAAAATTCAAGTCCCAAGGTGGGACTGGATTGCAGATAGGAGGCTTCAGATGGAGAATGCCTCACAGAAATGTACAGGGCACTCTAGTTGTGCCATTGTACGGCCATCAGCGAGCACATGGAAGGCTGAAATGGCTGACAGGTGCACCTTAATGGAGGAGTACTGCAGGCCACAATCTGAAAGGGACAGTAAGTTCTCTAGAATCTGATTCACTAGACAAGTGAAAGTGTTCAACTGATAGGAAACTTGCCACAGAGCAAAGTGCTTACAATTCATGGAATAAGTGATCCTGGTGGAAGGCTTCCTGGTGGCCTCCAGAACATCAGCCACCATTTGGGACACCCCAAATCTAGCCATGGTTATGTCCTCAGGAACCAAGTGTGGTGGTGCAATGAATTGAGGTCCAGATGGATCAGGGTGCCCTGCTCCTGTGACAGTTAGCCTTTGCACAGTAACAGGGCACTGGAGGTTCCCTGCCATCTGCTACAGCAAGGGGAACCAGATCTGTGAAGCCAGAGAGCAGCAATGAGGATTATAGTGGCCCTTCCATCTGGAGCTCGATTAACAACCTCTGAAGTATAGGAAAGGGATGAAAGGCGTAAAGGAACTTCCCTTTCCAGGAGAAGGACACCGCTTCTCCCAGAAAACTCCAGGCATTGGAATGAGCAGAAACACAGCAGTTTTGCATTGAGTGGGGATGCAAAAAGGTCCAACTCTGGATGACCCCACCTATCGAACAGGTCCTCTGCAATTGAGTTCAGCAGCCCCCATTCATGCATCAGAGACTGCAACCACCTATGCTATCCTGCCAGGATGTTTTTGGATGTCTGAAACATGGATGGACAACAGTTTTTTCCCCCCAATTGTTTAACCATGAGTTCTAGACTATGTTCTAGAGTCCAGTACCAGACCCTCATTGCTTCCTGACATAGGCAGTATGAATGGGTCCCCTTGTTTGTTGATGTAGTGTACTAAGTAGATGTCCATCTGCAGACCGCCATGCTGACGCACTACCTGTTTTTGTTTCATACACTCCACCATTCCTTACTGCTGTGTGGCGCCAGAGGCGGCACCCGCACAGGAGTGCTTTTTCTTGGGGGGGGGGTGGCGCTGCAGGCTCCTCCACCCCAGTTCTGATTCTCCCACCATCGAGATCACACCTGCTGCACAAGTTTCAGTGCTTGCTGCATCATCGGGCCTGTTCTGTATTTCGTTGTGGTTTTGTTGCTTCTCCATCATGGTTCTGATTCACCTGATGCCACTGGATACTGGTAAGACCATTCCTTTTATTATTATTGCCAATGGCACTGGTTCTTTTCCTGTGAATTTTGTTTGATTCTTTTGCATCATGTCTGGTTTGGGGGCTAAAAGAAAATCCAGAGAGGGCTGTGCCCCTGTGGCTGGCATTTTTCCGTGATGGACTGACATGATGTTTGTCTCTACTGCCTGGGTCCCAGCCACGATATGGACAACTGTGATGCCTGTTTCTCCATGGACGCTAAGTTCTGGAAATTCTCACATTTAAAGTTGGCAGAGCCCGCCAACTTTTGGAGGATGGCATCGTTCTAGGAATGCTAGCAAGCTCTCACTTGACCCTGCCTCGGTTCTCCTCTGGGGTCTGTATTGCCTAGTGAAGAGGAAACCTCCTCAGATTCCAGCCTTGACATTGAGGAGGTTTCTTCCGCGGTGCTGGTGGAATGCCTCAGTTCACTCTGGAGCCGGGTCGGAAGCATTGCCATGGCAGTGACCTCCTTGGAGGTGCAGGCTTCCCTGGTTTTGCGGCCTATGGCTGCTGGGCCCGGCACCAAGGGACTCTCTGCAGTGCCGGGGATTGGAGCAGCATCATAGGTGGTGCCATATCCTGTAGTGGCACCGTTCATGGCACTGTCTGTTCTGGGGCTCCCAGGGGTCACTAGTCTGGTGGCCTGCATGGTGGTCTCTTTGGAGGAGGAGGAGGAGGATGAGGATGACTCGCTGGTCAATTCAGACTGGTGTTCCAACTCCCCGGGGTCGGGGATCCCCCATGGATGCGGCACCAGGTGACCCATTGTTCACCTCCCATGCTTCCCGGAGCCTGTGGTCTCTGTAGGCCCCTTTGTCGACTATGGTGTTGTGGGCCTTGTGGTGGATAACAGTCCCGGAGGACATGGTGGGGCGAACTCAACCTCGGAGGCCAGGGCAGCTGCCATGTCTGGTGCTGCTTCAGCTCCTTGAGTTGGGATGGGGACTTCTTCTGCTGCCTCCCTCAGGGGGGCCTGCGGGATCAGGGGGCCCCTTAGCACTTGGGTCAAAAATGAGGGTGGCCTCGGAGTCTGAGGGATTGAGGGGCCAGGTTGAAGCACGTGGGCCCTCTTCCACTTCCCTGCTGGGGGTGCAGAGCCCCGCTTCTCCTCCTTGGAGTCCTCAGAGGTGCCCTTGGTGAGCAGTGCTGGGGGTTGTCCTTTTGGAGCCATATAACCCCAGTCGCATCACAGGGGAGATTCCCCCTTAGCGCTCAGCCAGGATACTGTATGTTTTCACATCTACAGCATACACTGACTGGGTCAACCCCTGGATCTCCTCGAGCTAGAGAATCTTCAGAGAGTTCTCAGAGCCCTGGCAGAAGCCAGGGAATTTCAGTTAGGTGATCTTCCCCAATCCCTCTGCAGTCACCTTCCACCTCTCCCTGGCCATGTGGGCACTATGGGGCCCTTAACCTGGGAGATATTTAGGGCCACTATGGCAGCCTTCCCTAGGTATGTTAGAGCCATGGATGAGCAGGTCTTCTGCCTGTCTCCACTGCCACAGGAGGACTCTGAACAGCCAAGTTCCTCGACTTCCTCGGCTTCTCTTCTAAAGGATGAGGACCGTTCAGGCCACCTTTCCTCAATACTGATTTCAGAGGTTCCTTTCGAGGTTGGTACAGAACTTCATATATCTCATGTAGTAAGACACAATACCGAACAGGAGACATGCTCCTTCCTGAGTGAGTTTAGTGCAGCACCTAGCGGTACCCTCCTGGCCTATTCCCTTCCAGGATGCATCAATCCGCACCTGACAGGCACCAGTTGCCTCATCTCTAGCCTCAGCAGACTACAGGAGAAGGTACTGCACTCCCCAGGAGCCTCTTGGTTCTCTGCCTCACCCACCTTCGGGGCTGATGGGCTTTAATACTCCTTCTGGGCTTCAACCCGGCGCATGACCAACCACCAGATCTGGAGTCTGCTGAGTTCGACTGGTGGGGAGGAAGAGTTTTCTCTTCTTCTCGTGTGCTGCTTTGTATCTCACCACACTGCCTACAACAGGCACCTGTGGTTGATGTTAGCATCTTTGCCTGATTCGGAGGAATCTAGGCAAGCCAGTGCCCTCTCTACACAGGGTCTGGAGCTTGCAAGGCATCAAGCAAGGGCATCTTATAATGCCAGTGAGGTGGCTTCCAGACTGGCAGGGACAGCATTCTGTATCAGGCGGATGGCATGGCTTCATCTGTCCAGTTGTCACCCGTTGCCCGGTGTAGGGTGATTTACTCTGCTTTTCAGGGGACTTGACTTTTCTCCCGCAGGGCGAGGAGGAACTTGCAGGGGCTTGTACCATCCCCCCTGACCATAGGGGACACCTCCTCAGCCTGACCAGCATTAAGCCATATACAGTCTAGTAGGGCTATGGGGTCTCCCATCCTGTGCCTCTCCCGCAGGAGGCTGAGGGAATCTGTTCCCTCAGGACAGTGCCAGGTCCCCTCCGGGGGGCTTGGTACTCACCTAGCAGTAAAGAATAGTGAAGACTGACAAGGGAAGATATGAAAATTACGTACCAACCACAATTTTTTATTTTTTCTTGTATCTTCACCATTCATTACTGATTCCCACCCATCTTCCCCTCTTGGGCCTCAGCTCCTGGGTGCCACCACCCTGCTCGCCCTACCCCTCCCTCTTCAAGGCCAATTGGGGGCAGAGTCCCCCTAGTACCTCAGGACCCTCTATTTCCTTCTCTAAAAAGTCTCAGAGTGCCCAACTTCGGAGGACGATCAGTAGGGTCCTCACCCTGATCTTGGAGGGAACTCCCCAGGGTTCTTAGTGGGGTATACTTGAGGTCCTCACATTTGTGATACGGATCTCCTTTGCAGGCTCTTAAAGAGGTGGGGACTTCGTCAGCACATTCCGTGGGGGTCCCATGGGGACTTCCCTCCATTTTTTCCTTCATGCTGTCCCCCTTGTCTTAGGAGTGTAATTTCTGGACAGAGTCCTCTCCTGTTTAAACTAACACTCAGGTGTTGAGCTAGAGTCATGCTTCAGGTCTTTCATCCCTTATGTGGGTCTGGGGGTGGGGGGTTTACCTCTTTGTCATGCTTTATATCATCCAAGACCATTAAAAACTTCTCTGTGTGGGCCTATGTCCAGTGATACCCGAAGTTGACGGGATCCTTGCTCCTGGGTCTTCTTTCCCTTCAGGGTATTGAGGCTGTACCGAGCCAATGGTCTTTCAGCTGAGCACGACGGAGGTTTTTCCCCCTCCCCCCCCCCATTTCTTCTTCTTCCTCTCCTCACTTTCATTCTCTCTCTCTCTCTCCGTGCCACTGCCCAGGGGCTGGGACCTTAAGGCCAGTTAGTAAACAGTTCTGTATCCTCTGTCCTCTGGTCGGCTTATTCCTTTTTCAGTTTATATCCTTTCCTTTCCCTATCCCTCGGCTCTCTTGTCTCATCTTGATTTTCTCTATCCCCCTTTTTTCTTTCCTGTCTGGCAGAACACAGCTGGGGTCAAGGAGGAGCCTGCAGCACCTAACGGCCAACCCACATGCGCCACAAAGTGCGTGGGTCTTGTGAGCGGTGCCATCAGCACTGGCACCTCCTCCCAAGAAAAAAAAAACACTTCCATGCAGCTGCGTGCCTCTGGCTTACACCCAGCAGTAATGAATGGTGAAGATACAAGAGAAGATCAAGAATTACAGTAAGTATGTAATTTTCATTTCTAGGTCACTGGTGCGTTGGTCCCACTGGACCCTCAGTACCCACTGGTTGATCCGCATGTGCAGCCTGGCCAAAGGTGTGCCATGACAATGTCTGCAGCCATCAGCCCAAGAGCCTCAGGGAAGGTCAGGCCATGACATATCTGCTGTTGTAAAGCGGCTGGGCCTGAGCCATGTCCAGTACTGCCTCAATGTACCATAGGCACTGACATAGGGGCCAAGACTGACTTGGGCTGATTGACCATGATGACAGGGCATGAAACAACTGCATGGTATGCTCTGGTGTCTGGAGTAGGTGTTCCCTGGACTGGGCTTTGAGCAACCAGTCATCTAGGTAAGGAAGACATGTAGCCCCTCCTCTTGAGGGCCACTGCCACCACATCAAGCATTTGATAAAGACCTGTGGCACAGAGGACAAGCCAAAGGCAATGCTCTGACCTGGTAATGCTCCCCTTCAAAGTGGAACCCGAGGTACTGCCTGTGGGGAGCACATACCTTGATATGCAGTTATTCATTCTGCATGATGAGGGAGCATATTCAATCTCCCTTGTGCAGCAGGGGTAGCAGACCACACAGGGTTACTATCCTGAACAACTTCTACTGAATGTAGAAATTCAGATTTCTCAGATCTATGATAGGCCATAAATCCCCTGTGGATTTGGGGACAAGGAGTGGGAAGAGAAAGCCCTGTTCCTCTGATCTTCAGGAAGAAGTTCTATGGGGTTTTCTTCTGCACCAACATGCCACTTTCCCCAGCAGCACTGGAACGTGTGTCAGGAGTATAGTTTAAATGAACTGGAGGTAGATCTAGAAGCTATTACAGAAATGTTCTAGAGTTTGGCCTTGTTCTGTGAGCTACATGTCTCAAGCATCTGTTAGGATCTTTTCCATTGGTCTAGGGAAGGGATAAATGACCCTCCACCATCTCTGGATCTCATACTGTAGAGGGGGTTACTAAGAGGACATGTGGCAGCAGAACTGGTGGTGGCAGCCGTCCCTCCTCCATGGGGCACTAGAGGGGGCACCTGTGGAGGAGGCCAGCAAAGCTGCCCTGCTGTGGCTCTGAGACCTGGCCCCTGACCTGGGTATATCAGTAGCCCTGCCAAGGGGCACCCCCCGCCATTTGCTCAAAAACATGAGGCAAAGGGGAAGAACCGACCTCAGAGAGAGTACCTTGCACTTCTGCTCCAAAAACCTGGTGCCATCAAAGAGGGGAGTGCAGAGTGGATTGCTGAGTCTTATCAGCACTGCCTGCACCAAATCAGTAGCACAATTTGCTATTCTGTGGCCCAATGTGGCAGAGGCAAATTCTTCTATCCACTGAGGTCCAGTGTTCTAGACTGTTGATCTGGGGGGAGGGGTAAAAGGGTGATGCTGAGTTACCTGAGAGCTATATTGGGTTGCACTGCGCTAAATGCAGTCCATACCTAAGAGCTGTCATGGGCTGCATCTAACACAATTAAAGCAGCCGCAGGGTCGCTTGTGAAAATGGCATGCCCAAGGGAGCCTGGTGCAGTTAATACCCCTTTCTGGATCTGATGTGTGCAAGCATGGTCAGTGTCAGGAAGCTTGGATGGCATCCACCAAAAGTGAAAGGAGAACAAGAGGAGGAGAGTCCGGTAGCTCTGGGGACTCTGCCAATGTTCTTCAAGTGATTTCTTGCACCTCAGCATCCAATACCCCTTGTGATGCCTGATAGATGAAGGGACAGTCTGTGGGAGGGGGGCCTCTGGATACACAAATCAGGGTTTGTACTCCTAGTTAGAAAGAGTGGAGCCAGACCTGGTAAAGGGACTCCCATCCAAACCTTCCTCCTTTTCTCCTTTGTGCTATAATAGGGGTTCAGGGTGAAACACCTGATCTTCATCGGCAGGCATTGAAAACCGCGAGGAAGGAAGGAAGCAAGGGCGGTGATGCCCCCATCTCACTAGAGCAGGCAACGACACAAATGCTGACCTAAGAGGCTTCATTGTTGCCTTGCCTGGGGAAGAAGAGGAAGCATGAGGCACAGTATTATCTCCTCAAAGGGAAGAGCACCATCCAAGCATCGACGGTGGACTTCATTGGAAAGCATCTTGCAGCGTTGACAGGGTGGCCCAAGCCCCAATTTTAATGGGCTACCACCAGCCGTAGTATACCTAATGGGACTCATGGCCAGGGACAACCAGTGCAGGGTCTGAAGCCTAAGCTATGTGAGGCGATAGAGACCCACATGACTAGGGTGCAGTGCGGCATCGACGGGGGTGGCTGGAACCATAACAGGCAGCACTCACTGTAGTAGACCCAGTGGAACTCACTGCTACTGTTGACTCTATGTGAGTTTGGGGCAGTGCAGCAGGAAGTAAAATGGTGGCCTGCAAGCAGGGGGTGCTGCATAACATTGATAGGCCTTCACTGGCCATTAGGGAGGTCTGGCGGAGCGTGCTGTGAAAGCCATCCCTGAGAGAATTTGGGATGTGGACAGCAGAATGTGGTGATGGCAGTCTGCAGAGCAGGGCACCATGTATTGATGACAGGGGGCAGGAGCCCCAACATCCACAGGCCATCGCTGACCTTAGAGGTCCAGCGAAAGTCACTGCGGGAGCTGACCTGTTGGTTATAAGGTCTGAGCTGCAGAACAAGTGATGTCATGATGAGTCCAGATGTCGAGGGGCCCTCACTGGCTGAGAAAGGACTGACAGGAAGTCTTACCAGGCCTACCATTTAGACAGGCTACAGCCCAGATGCTGACAGGACTGCTCCGGCTGTAAGAGGACCGACGGGAAGTGTTGTCACAGTTGTACCCTGTGGGAAAGAAGGTTTTCATAGCAGGAAGCATCGCCACCAAAACAGTCAACAATGCAGCCATGGTCAGCACCAAGAGGAGCGGCAACCATGAAGAAGACTCTGAGGAGGTCCCCACCCACAGAGAGATGGCCTGAAGCCATCCATTGGGCCTCATAAATCCTAGAGAGCCCAAAGAGAGGACTGGGGACTCGGCAGAGCTCTTCCTTCAAATCATGCTCTGTTGTCAGTCGAACTGCAGCAATAGAAAAGGCTTGGGTGGGTTGAAGAAGATGCTTGGAGGCCTAATTGAAGATCCTGGCTGAAAACGGTGGGTCTAACAGACACTGGCCCAGAGAGATCCACAGCTCCTGATGGCAGCGGACGGAGGTCAGTGAACACAGTGACTGAAGAAGGTAAGAAAATCATGAGATATACAATAAAGTGATCTTAAGGAAAGAAAAAATCAAGAATGTAAATGAAAGTTTGGCAGTCAACTGAAGCAGTGATGTCTTCGTGGAGTCCACTGCGCAGTTGTCAATGGTGGAATAAGAACTGAGGAGGGCATGGGACTGACTAAACTTATATGGGAGGGATGTTGCCTGCATCTGACATAATCGTGGGTGGCCCCTTGTAGACTGCTAGCTAGAAAAGTTTTAGTGTGGTCCTAGTGCATAGCGACTATAATTCCATAGGTGTGGCCTGATATAAGAGTTAGCCTTGATGAAGATCGTACCATCCATTTCCAAGGGATGATTAAAAAATATATACAGTGTATATCAGTAACAAAGTTGGTGAAAATGTCAGTACAAAGAACTGAGGTGAAAAAAAAAATCTTGAATTTCAGAATTTCAAGGAGCCAGGTGGAAAGAGGGTGGACAGGGAGGGAATTGGGACTTAATGTATTGCACAATGGGGTTGATCAGGTCACCCTTCAGACATCGTCCAGCATGGGCACCTGTCAAATTTCTCCAAAACCCTACCCAAACATAAATAACAAAGCAACCTGCTACTTTGGCCTGCAGGTGGTAAATCCCCAAAAAGTGAACCACCATCACTGACCATGGAGCTGTGGTGCTACTTTCCATACGCACACTCACACTCATCCAGCCATGCAGAGTGTCTCACTCAGAGGCTGCAGTCCTCTCTTGTGGCATCCTAAAGCCAGGTTTATAGGAGCACTACCCACACATCCTGGCCACACCTAGCCTGTATAATGGACCATCAATGACCCTGTATTTTGATAGGCAGGTTAGCCCAGTCTGATCTTCCTGTGAGGGAGGGACAAAGCTGTAGTTACCTTGAGGGCCTCTAAACCATTCCACCCTGGGTCACTGCCTGCCTGTTTTCACCATGAACATCCCCAGCTAGGGGACCCATTTCCTATTTAGTGGTCCTCTGTCCCCCCAAAGAAAAGAGTCAAGACTTGAAAAAATATATATGTATATCTCTACTGTACAAATATTTTTGCTGACTGCACATATATACACAACAACAATGAGGATGTTACAATACTTGGCATGCAAAGGCAGTACATGCTGTTTTTTACTGTTTTGAAATGTCTGAGGGATCTATCCCCTAATACAATCCTTGTAGGAGCTTCCTTCTGTCTGAGGCACTCACTTACTCTACTAGGCCTTCCTGGTGGTGCCTCTCTGCTGAGATGCTAGACATAGGAAGACAAAAACATGTACAATATTTTAATCTTTGTTTCCCACCATGCCCTTAGTTATGGGGAAGTCAGTTCTGTATATTCTGCACTGCCATTGTCCAGCAAAAATACTGTCCAGTAAGCTTTTTTTCTTTTTCAGTTGGCACACAATATTCCAATGGGATAAACAGTCTAAAAACATTGGATCCAGCAGACAAAGGGTCTGGCAGCTGGATGAAGAAATCATGGTTTAATGTGTTATTAATTGCCACTTATTCTCAGAGCTATGTTAGTGGCATGGTTGGGGCTTAATAACCATTTAGCCTTTATCCCAGAACCACATCTGCTTTTGGGATATCTGTCCGTCTTGGGTACAGTACACAACACTATACACACACACACACTCTTCCAACTTTCCACCTGTTGAGGATGTATTCCATCCACTCCTCATACTGGGCTTCTGACTCATAGTGGCATTAGTCTGAGTAGGTCTACTGCTGCCTCACAAAGCCACTTGCGCTGAACCTCAGCTGTATGTCAGAGTCAGATAGGGTGGTAGGGAAATGGGTAGCCTCAGCTGCCAGCTACTTCTTGGGGTATCTTTCTGTCTGCCTGACACAGTCTCACCAAGTTCATGGGTTCTTTCCATGGCTATAGCCAACGCTCATGATCAGTTGTTATAGCAGCAGGGCCAAGTCATGGTCATTTACATGTGGAAAAGTCTGCCCATGCCTCCACCTGATTGGGTTATTCAAATTGGGCTGGAAGCTGCTCCACTCGGAGGGGGTCTGATGGTACTGCCCCTCCATGGAGCATTCTATTCTTTGTCCATCTCTTCTGAGCCATGGTTAACCTCTTTGGCTAGTGGTGAGTTGCCTTCCAGCTTAGTGGCAGGCCCACTGCTTTATGCAGTAGGTGGTTTGTCACTTGGAGAACCTGGGATACAGCTTCTGTCATGATCTGATACCAGAAAGCTCATGTGAACCCCTGGTTGGGAAAAGCTGGTAATGCAATTGCAGGGTCCCCTTCCATCATTTCAGACGTTTCCTTGTGCTGGCTCTTCCGGCGGTTCCTAATCTTGGGTTGACATTGTCTCCTGGATGTCATACTGGTCATCTAGCCTTCCTTCTGGCTCCACTGGCAGGGGGTGTACCAGCAAGGTATCATCAGTTCCAGGTGAAGGTGCTTGCACCTCTGGCAGCTCTGCAATAGATGGTCCCTCTACTGCAGGGATGTCCTCCCTAACTTCCTCAATAACGGTCTTCACAATGCAACCCCCTTCAGATGGTATAGCTACTGACCAGTATGGGTGCCCTAGATGGGTTAGATATGGCCCAGGGTACTACTGTGTCTATGGATATTAATGGCATGCTGACTGGGAGCCCTTTGCATACAACAGTTACAGGCTTGCTTAACTTCATGAAGATGATGCTGGATGTGTACACCATGTGTGGAAAACAAAGCACACAACCCTTAGAACTTCAAGCACTTGACGTTTCTTTGCTGGGGTCATTATCAAAGTTCATTCGGACAGAGCACAGGTTGCTGACCCAAGGACCATAATCAGTTCATACACAATTTCTTACCATAGTTCAAAACCTTTTCTGAGCAACACTTCCAGTGGTTCACGTTAGCCAAATACTTGGGCTGTCTGTGTACACTGCCAATTGGTGGGCAACAACAGGCATGTCTGCTCTAGCTGCACGTCTTAGACTACAACATTGCCGGGGATTCCTAATCCCTAAATACACTGGAATCCTACCTTTTCTGTCTCATCCACAGGCGCTGCATCCCTGTAGTATTTAACTATCCTTATCACATGCAATATGCCAGGTTGTCATCCATTTCTCAGGGTGAAACTATTTTTGTAGGAGACTGTGCAAGGTGGTGTTTCCCTCACTATGCCCCAGTGCCTTCTAACTTCTTAGGTGTTCACTTGGCAGCTGGGCCTCACTCATGCCATGCCTCAGTGTGCACTCAGTGCTCCCTGCATCTTGCACCTGGGGTGGCAGACTGCGGGCACCTTCCTTTGTTTAGGGACTCCTTCCTCACCCATCTTTCACAAAGGACAGTCTCCTTCCTTATAGCTGCTGTCTCTCAGCAGTACCTACTTCACTAGTTGGGGAGGTGTTCCATGGTCTCAGCACTCTGTGTCTGGTCTCCTTTCTCTCAGGATGCCAGTGCTGATGGTTCTTTGTGGTAACCTACTCTCAGGCCCCAAAACCACTGGATGTATCCCTTAAGGAACACTTCCTGGAGTTCTGGCAATGTCCCTGTGCTACCTCTATCGTCCACACCTATGGGTACTACCCACCTTCTTCTGCTACAGGTACTGGCAGGTTGGAAAAACATCCCGGATGCTCAGTGTCCTACTCTAGTAAATTCCGTTGCTCTAAATGATGTACCACAGCAAGGTGTCCCAGTACCTTAATGCCACCCTCAAATGTTGAGAGCAGTGTGGTATTTGCCTCCCCTGGTGGGAGCAAGCAACAAGATCCTCTGTGTCTCTGGCCTCAGTCCTGTAGCCAGCCACCTAGTGAAACAAGAGCTTGTGCCCACCCCTCCAGAAACATCTAGTGTCCTTGGCACTCAGCCCCTCGCTGATGATGCCAATAGCTTACGTCATTGGGCACTTATGCACAGGGTGACAAACCCAATCCCTCACTAATATCTGGAGGCACTATCACAGCCAGACCACCTGGGATGTGGTGCCTCCTGCCTCTTGGCTGCTTGAAAACTTCCATCATAATGCTTTTGGCAACATGAGGGTACTCTATCTATATACTACCTATACTCCTCTCACACAAGCCTTTCTCATGCACCTCCTCCTCTGCTAGTCACAGCTAGTAACAACCTCCTCCCTCTACTTTATGGAAGGGGTTGTTACATTAGTGTTCTGAAACCTATGGAGTTCTGAGCTTGCAAAGTCATATAATAATATAGCACCCTTTTTTCCCATTTTTTGGTAATGAAAAGTTTAGAGATATGATCTGAATCAGTATGTTTATGTACTTTTCTAGCAGCTCATCTGTCAGGTTGTGGTCTGTGGTAAGTATATCAGATTGTGTTTCTGGTGCATTTGCACCATCTGGTGGGTCATAGTGGTGCTGCACTTTGTTACAGAGAATCCTTTGCTGGATTCTAGGTCTAAAATTACCCAGCAAAAGAATCCAGTGGTAAAAGTGCTGTCTTTGATCTGCATTCCATGTCATGCAGATTTCAGTGAGGCCATTTAATTTACTTTTGTAACATAATGTTGATAGTGTTGCACTGTTCAATAGATGTTTCATATTTCCACAATGGTCTGGCCAAAGGTTGTTGGAATTACTTAACTGCAAGCTACGCCAATGTTATGGTGCATAGATTAGTGTCCATCTTAGGTATTGTAGTATCAGAAATTGTTTGATGTCAGTGGCCATTGAAAATAACTTTCTGTCAAGAGGTGGTTGCCAATTATGCTGGAATGCAAGAAGAGTTAAACCTAATCAAGTGTCATGTTAGGAGACATAGTGGCTGTTTTAACACAATTAGTTGAATTTTCTAACAAATTTATAAGTTAATATAGCCTCCGAGGGATGTCGCTTATGGTATTAGAGACTTTGAGCATGTGGTTTGGGTGAGAGGACTACAAAGTGAAGCTGAGCAGTTCTGTTTGTTCAAATCTCACCAGAGGAGTCTCTTATACTATGAGACATCCCTTGGAGGCCCTATTATATTATTATAATTCACCCAAGTATGAAAGATCTGGGGAAGATATGGTAAAGTGGGGTAGGTATAAGGGTTGGAGGGTGGCTTTAAATAAATGCCAGGAGCCTGGGGAATAAAATGCCTCAGTTCCAGGCCATGCTGTTTGAGGGTGGGGTGGATGTAGCAGTGCTCACTGAAACTTGGGCCACCCCTGGCCATGACTGGGACCTTAATCTGAGTGGGTACCTTGTGCTAAGGAAGGACAGAAAGGTGGGCAGAGGGGGAGGAGTATCAATGTTCGTTACGGATAACATCGAGATTATGAGAGTGGAGGAAGCAGAGGGCAATGTGGAGGCCCTATGGGTCACCTTGCGAACCCCCATGGGAGGGAAGATCAAGTTGGGGGTGGTATATAGGCCCCCAGGGCTAGCGGAGGACCTGGATGATTGCCTGTTGGCTAACATGAAGGGGCAGTGCGGACTGGAAGGGGAAAGGAGTGGTGTTGATGGGGGACCTTAATATGCCAGCTACTGATTGGGGTACTATGATGTCCATTATGACCAGGGAGCAGAAGCTGTTGGATGGCTTCCTGGACACATTCCTCAATCAGCAGGTGATGGACCCAATGAGGGAGGGTCATATCCTGGATATGGTTTTAGCAGATGGAGATCTTGTATGAGATCTGGTTGTGGAAGAACCCTGGCTGGGAATAACCACAATGCAGTCTGGTTTGGCTTAAACTGTGTGGGGGGATCATTCAAGGACAAGGATAGTTGATTTTAGGGCGGACTTTCAGAACATGGGGAAATTCTCAAGGGCATTTGCAGGAGATAAAACAGGTTTGGACGTGGAAGGTAGGTGGTAGATCATAAAGTGGGGGCTACAGGAGGCCACCAGGACCTGTGCAAGAGTGAAGCACAAGGGTGGTAAGGCAAGGCAAATTTTATTTAAGAGACGCCCATCCCGGAGGCTCTGGGTGCTGAACATTTAAAAGATGAATACTATACATTATAAAACAAAATGCATAATATCTCAGACATAACACAATACATCAACAAAAACAAATTTATATAAACATTAGCTTAAGCAATAACAGCAAATGCCTAAAGAGCCAAAGCTAACCTAAACATAGGTTCTAAGAAAGCAAGGACTATAAACGCAGTCTGGGAAGGCCTGATTATATAAGAAGGCCTTGAGGCGGGCCTTAAATACCTCCACAGATGGGGCATCCCTAACAGCTGGAGTAAGCAAATTCCACAGGATGGGAGCAGCGACATTAAATGCTCTGTCACGTGCTGTTTTTAACCTCGTCCTGGGAATTGCAAGAAGGCCCTAGAGGAGGAGCGGAGGTAGTGGACTGAGACAGGAAGAAAGAGAAGATCTTTCAGGTAACCAGGGCCCAGGTCATCTAGGGCCTTAAAGATGAGTAAACCCACCTTAAAGAGGACCCTCCACCTAATTGGTAGCCAGTGCAGTTGGCCGGGACCAGAATGATATGACAGTACTTAGACTGTCCTGTCAACAACCTCGCCACTGCGTTCTGCACCAGCAGCAGTTGGCACAGTGCTGTTCTCCCTCCTGGGAGCAAAGTGGAACACTCTCTCCTAGTGCTTCTCCTCGAGAACACACTGTATTCAGAATTAGAGGTAGACTGGCTCTGTGCACTGAGTGGCTGAAATCCCATTAGTGATTTATAATAGAGAAAATCTGAGACACACAGCAGTGCAACTGCTGTTACTAAAGATAGTTTGGTTGGGTGATGGTCCTATGTGCAGTTAAAATGAAAAAATAATTGTTTTATTTAATTATCTTTTTTACTAATTTAGGTAAGGTGTTAGCAACACAGATGTATAAACCTGTAGTAGTAACAATGTTAGTGTGTCTAATTAAATTAGATGTGGAACAACAACAGTAACCCATATCAGGCTGTGGGGAACACACACTCTGGGTTGGGGTTACAGCCAACTGGCCCCATAAGTCCTTGAAGTGGCTTAGCACCTCATGGAATTTTTTTTGGGGAGCTACCCAAGATGCAGACTTTAATGGTCTTGTCTACAAGCAGCAGGGTAGCGGTCTGTCCGCTGTCTAGAAAAGAAAGGCTTCCAGGAAACTGGTGGAATCCTTGGTCAATGAGGCTGTCCCAAGTAAAAAAGAGGGTCACAGCTACAAAAGAACAGCTGCACTACAACTGGCAGAGATGGTGGTGATGGACCCTGCAGTACAAAGGTCCAGTGGAACTCGTGACACTGGAGCAGATTGGATTGGCATGTTAAATACACAGGTGTCTGAAGGTGGGTCAAGTGCACAACAATTTGATGGTGAACATCTCTGTATTTAAATATAATCAACTATTGTAAACTGAGGTAGGTTTATAATGTTTATTAAAGTGCAAATGCCAATCATACTGACAGTTGCATCATGCAGTGCAACACAGACTAATAAAAAAAACATTTACACATAGTCTGTGAAGGCAAAACCCTTTATAGCAGTCGAGATACACTTGACATTACAGGTACAAAGAGCATAACTAAAATCCCCAAATATAGTAATTGTCCCAAAATACCAACCTGGTCCAGTATTTCCATTCACATCACTCAAAAGTTCGTTAACAAATCACAATACAGTTTCATGCAATGTGCCACAAAATTGTTGTACACTCTTTCTAAAGCCCTGTTCTTTCTTAATTTTATTTGAAAAAAAAAATGTTTATTTTGAACATAAATGCAATAACATCTCGCAGCGACATTCAGTGCGTTAATGCCGCTGTGCTGTAGGGAGAATACATCCAGATTTTGAATGGCTGATATACTGTAAAGAAGCGTCGAAGCCTTCTCATATACATGCATATTGATTGGTTAAATAAATAGTAGTGTATGCATTAAACTCACAAAAGGAACTACATTTAAAATGCAGTCTTGCTCAAGGCTACAGTGCATTTTACAGTGAAAATATCGTGCAAGTACCCCTATTAGCCAGTTTAGAGCATCGTTTTCTCTGGTCTTGCCAAATGCCCTTTTAACCACAGTTTGGATCTTCTTAGTATATCTGAAATAATTGACAGAATCTTGCCTTTTAATATGGCAATCCCCAGTTTCAGTCTGTTCTCAATGGTCTTTTACTGCTGATTGTTTAATATATCACTTTTTTTTGACTAAGATGAACTAGGATGTAGCAGATACTGCTCCCTGAACGTGCAGGGACAATGGGTGCTTATGAACTGCTGTGACTGCTGATATAAACCTGGCAATAGCCATATTTAAAGGAGCCTTCATTTTAATTAATTTAAATCTAACAAAAAATGCTAACACCACCCTGAATGGAGAGATGATGGCATTTTATGAAACAGGTGTAAAAGGGTGATTTACAATAAAATAGAATAAAAGGTATAGATTCAACATTTCTCAACATAACATGCACTGTTGCTCAATGATATTGAGTTCAAACAACTATTTGTGAACCTTTTCCAGCTTGAAAATGTGCTACAGCATCCCAAATATGTTACCGGCACTGGAATTGGAAGACTGTGGCTGTGCAACCTGTGCATCTGCAGTACTTATAAACTACTCCACTCCCCATGTCACCCCATACTTTCACCTCTTGCGCATTTACTATTATGTCAATGTTAGTGCTGTGTTTCACTGTCAGGGCTATACTAAAGGCAGCTGTGTGTTTGGGAGTGGGTTGCTTATCATAAGGGAAGGGTTACTTTTAACTACTGTGGCCACAAGGTGTGCAAAGCCACAATCTCCTTTTCTCTAGCAGGCATGAGTTATTACTTTAGCTAGGTAATCAGTTAAACAATAGTTTGTGAGTCTGACTCTGCAAATGTACGAACACCTGAACATCAGCCACCCCAAACCTGGATGTCAAGACACATGCATATCCTTAAAAATGGATGCAGTCATCAGCTGGGCATAGATAAAAGTCTTGTTCACACCAAAACCTATCAGTGACCATGTGAAAACACCACTTTACTAATATGTACTGACTAGCATTTGGACTATTTCTTAAACTAAAGTATTATAACATAATGGTAAGCTGTTCATTGTAGCTTCCATCACAGTGACATCACTAGGGAGCATGACATGATTATGTACCTAAGCTTTCTTTTATGCTGTTATAATGGGAGGCAGTTCTGAAGGAGGCTAGACCTCCTCTTCCCTTAATTGGCATACCTATTTGAGATTGCTGCCAATTTACATAGAGATTTTGCCAGGAAATGAAGATTAACATTCAGGAGGTTTGCTGCTGAACTGGTCGGTCTACTTTCACTGAAAAGATTATAGAGCTCCAAACTCACGTATGCAAACATACATGAAAATGCAGGGAATGTGTACCTTTACGTATATAATTATCTCAAGAACCATAGTGATCCAGTAATTATATGTTTAGGTTAGATTTACCTACTGTGTTCAACAAAATGTAGAAACCGACTTTTAAATATTGATGTGGAAACATACTTCAGCTGTGTAAGCATTTATAGTCTCTTATGAAATGGGTCTCCGAAATAGTGTAAGTTGATTGGCTGAGAGTCCTCTATACCTGTGCTATTTTTTTTTTTCAGTGCAAAAAATATGGTTAAAGATCAGGCAACCCTTTGACAGTAAAATCAATGCACAGTCGTTGGTACTTCACTCATCCCTAATTACCATCACAAACACAGCTACCACCTTTATTCACTAAAAACCTTTAGCTACAGCCCCAAAATTAAACCCTTATCTTTTATTTTAAATAATTATATTTTATTCTCCTCCTTACACATAAATACACCTTTGTTTGAAAACTGAAGTGCTACTTACTGTTTTAATTTCTGGTTGTAGGAGATGATCTCTGAGGCACTCCACATTCATGACATTATGGGTTGTGTACACCTGATAGGTTGCTTGATGCGCATGTGACTTCTAATTTCTGGTTTTATTTTATTAAGCATTGGGGACTCCATATGAGGCCTTCTGCTCTGTGTGTGTGTGTGTGTGTGTGGTGTCAGGGAGGCCAGCATTTTTTGGGAACTGAGTAGAATTTTAAATTCTTGCTTTCCATGGTAAACATTTCATTTATTGAATGTGGTGAAAGATGAAAAAACAAGAAAAAGGATGAGGAAAAGCAAGAAATATAAAGAAAAAGATAGAAAGGAGGGGAGGCATAGGTAAAATGAGGAGATGAGGGGTGAGGTGGGGAGAATAGAGGGATCAGGGGACATTTAGAAATGATAAATTTCACTGGATATAATATTTGATATTAGAATGACATGGCAGTATTGGGATGTGCTGGGACTTTGTTTTTGGAGGGTGAACTTTTAAAAATGTATATTTAAAATTATTTTATTTGTATTTATCACCCCACACCTTGGACACATTTTATAATCACAATAATATATTCCAGTGCATGTGTTATTGTGGCATTCATGGGTGTTAGAAGGAACTAGGCAATGTTTTGTGTCTCAGAATGCACAACAGTGCATACCCGTTAGTTCTTTAAGCAATAAACCACAACAGGGTGTGAGTTATGCCAAGGGTTACCATGCCTGGCATGGTTCAGTCACAAGACCGCAGACTGAGTGGCCAAACCATCCAGGCATGGGTAAATCCAATATAACCCACACCCTGGAGTGATTTATTATGATTATACTAATGTCCCCTTCACGTTTTGTTTTGAAAACAAATACAAAATAGTGTTTTTCTGTTTACATTTTATTGAATTTATCCTTGCACCAGAAACACTAGTTCCCTTTTAACAGGCAAAATATTGAGGAGATGCCCCTTATCCCTTACAACTAAGGTAGTCATATGTTTAGTGAAGTACAGTTTGTTTTTTACTTTAATGTTTTTCTTTATAATCACATACTGGAGATGGATACTGGCAATATGAGCAGCTAGAAGAGCGAGAGGCAGGCAGTGCATCTCCGCTATTCAGTAGATACAAGACTGCACAGGGAGCAACTTCGAGAGCAGGTTTGAGCATTTTTTGTTTTTTTTCTCTAGAGAAAACCTGGACTGTGTGTCATTATTATCTACATAGAGGATTCCTTGCTGCAGTGGAGCTGTTAGGAGCTGAGGCAAACTGAAAGGATGGTTAGGTTATAGATACTAGGTGAATCAAACTGAAGGGCAAGTGAATAACTGTCTGTAGCCAGGAGGAGAAGAGCAAAACCAGTGATCACGATCAGTTAAAAAAAAATAATGTTTGGATACATTGATAAATCAGGCGAAATCAGTCAGCATAATGTGGAATGACTCTGACAAAGAGAGAAAACACAGTGCTTTACTTTATGTCTGGGAACACGGGTGGTAAATGGAAAGAGCCAGTATGTAACATTTTTTCCATTGCTGCTTGCTCTCTGCATTTCCCAACCACCTATATGTTTTGGGTCTTTGGGGTTTTTCAAGGAAAGGGGGAGGACAGGGCTCTGATTGGGATAGTGGTGATTGAGAGAGCAAGAGAGACGACTAATATGGTGGTTGTAGGGAGAAAGCTGATTCAGAGTTTCTCTTTTTTTCACTGAACTCCATGTTTGCAATTGCCATTTTACATGCTAGTTTACTGGGAAATGAAATATGCCAGGTTAGATTTTTTTTTATTTTCAAGGGTAGAATTAACTTTTTGGCAGTTTGGAAGGGGAGTAAGAGTATTTATTTTGAATGTCCCACTCGTACCGGGTTTACCAGGCAATTAATATGGCAGATTTCACGTTGACTTTCTGGGGTCGGACCGATTGTATTTGAGATGCAGCTGACTGGCACCTTTTCCGTGGGTTATGCCAGGATTTGCCACAGGTATAAGGTGCAAGTCAGCCAATCAGATTAGAGAATTCTTGGACCCCATTGTATAATATTGCTTAAACGAGCCTCACAAAATAGTGTCAGACTATCTTGTTCACAAAACATATGCTTTGACATCACTTTTTAAGGTATTTTTTTAATTTTATTGAATATTATGGTACCATTCAACACAGCAGTCTAATCAAATCTCTGTAGTAAATTTTAAATACTTATAAATGGAATTGTGCACATTTTTAAATGGTTTCATGCAAGCCTCGCTAAAAGAATCTTCCCAGACTAAAGGTTTTAATGATCTACAACACAGTTTACAAAATCAGTTCCACTGTTGCATATTCAATTAAAGGAAATGCATAAGTGTATCATCTTATGACTTAGAAAACATGTATGGTACAGTACATAACACATGGACAAGCATTTTATAACAAGTATATCAACATTCTGACATTTACAATATCATACATCTCACTACATTCACAGTTATTTTTATAATGACTGGGTTAAAATAAACCATCAGACAAAAGTACAGTACTCAGTCAATGCATTCATTAATGTGCATAAACACAAAAACATAATTGTTTAAAGCAGATAAGAATATTTTAAGGCCACTTCAGCAGGAGATTTTAGGCTTCTATAAAAAAAATGACAACTATCAGCCTTTAGTTGTAATTTTTATTGTCTTAAATGAAGTACAATATATGTTGGCACTCCATGTATAGAACCAACCCATGAGACTACCTGGAGAACAAAAAGAGCAAAAGCATCAACATAGACTGTTGAATAGTGGCTTTCCAGACCTAATAGTGAGATGTGGAGTCTTTTAATTTGCCCATCCAAATAAGCTAAGGTATACTCGCTTTGAGGCTGATCAAATGTGGAGAAGGACAATAGTTGTTCAGTCTTATGAGGCTATGCCAGAATGTCTGTTCCATTACCTACATATATTAAAATGTTAGTGCCCATAGCAGATGAGTCTTAACTCAGTTTCAAAATAATTGCCATTCCAGTACATATTTGCCAGTAGTCTGAGAAAAACCCTACAACTTGATTTTGATGATTTGTAGGAATTGCTCAACATTGTTCAAGTTTATTACAATGATGTCTGTAACAAAACCCAGACAGGCTAAACTTGAGTCTGAGTTTATTGTTCTCCTACTTAAAATTTATTGCAAAATGCTACTAAATTTAAATATTGTGGGTCATAAGTCACACTCCCATTTTTATATTGATATACCAATTTCACAAGTCTGTTCTTAGCTTAGTGCTATCTACAGAAATATAAACTGACTAATCTATCAAGCCAGGAAGGAGGCAGAGGCTCATTTAATGTTATCTGTATGTGATTATTGAGCTGCACTGTAGTTTATTGCACTGTTTCTAAAACATGCCTAAAAGCTGGATGTGATGCCCAATGCCCAACTCACTCAGCAGGCTACGCTGGCAGTACAACATCTTTGCTCAACACTACACTGTAAGTGTCAACAATTTGACTATATAGGCTAGAGTTTGAATGCCCCATTTTTCTCACAAGGTGTAACTGGCATTTTGCTGTAGTTTCACCTTACTCATAAAATGTGATTTCAAAAGTTGTCTTTTTTACATGTTTGCTACCTTTTTTTTTTTTGTTGTGTTTGCCAACTGTGCCAGTGTCTGGACTTTTGGGGCACAACTGACTTGCATAAAGATGTAAAGTGTAGAGAATAACTGAAATTTAGACAAGTCTACTAAAATAACACACATCACCTACTGTAGTTGTTATCATCCTCCAGAAGCTTGGGTCAGTGGCTAAATTCAGTTTTTAAATGTTAGTAGTACAATGCACCTGGGTATCTTTGTTCTCAGCTTTCTCAGGCATCAAATTATTATATGAACTTCAATAAGAATATGAAATGCTAAATACAGAACAACATATTATTACAAAAATGTGAAGGGATGTAGGGTTCATCTTGTCTGACCCTTTTGCTACATGCAGCGACTGTGCCCAATTTGAGTTTGAACACATTCAAGCTGATTAGCTGCAATACTGCCCATACTCATGCTTGCTAACCCATAATACCATTCTCCCCCAGGAATCTGCCTAGTCCTGTTTCAAAAGGCTGAATGGTGCTACACTAGCTTCCACAATTACATGGGGTAGGCTATTTCACATGCTAGATACCTACTGTAGATAGTTAAAGACAGACAAAGACCGAGTCCATCAAGTCTGCCATGATGCTCCTGTGTTATTTTACTCAGCCTCTTTGTAGCTCGCCTTGCCTCTGCCTGCCTTTTATAATCACCCCCAGAAAATCTTCTATTGGGTTTTGAACCCCAGATAGTTCCAGCATTGATCTAGTTACTGGGTAGATGTTCCACCTGACCACCGCTCTGTGATAAAATAGTTTCTGACATCCTTCCTGAATCCCCCCCTTCCCATTTAAGGTTGTGCCCCCTTGAGGTTGCGCTGCTGCTTAACTTTAATTCTGTGATGTCCACCCTATTATATCTGTTTGTTTCTGTCATATCCCTCTATCCCTCCTGTCTGCCAAGGAGTACATGTTTAGACAGTCCAATATTTGCTCCAAGGCTTTATTTTTTTTTTTACACTGCTGCCCCAGATTATTTTCACAGTCCCCTGCTGGATAATTTCTAACCTCTCCCTGTCCCTCAGATGTGGGTTTCAAAACTGCATGCAATATTCCAGCTGTGGTATAACCAGTATAGTGGGAATATCATCTCTTTGCTAATACAAGTAGATCTCCACTGGATGCATCCCAGCATCCTGTTAGCTTTCACATATGCCATCCTACATTGGGAAGAGACTTTTTAACTGTTGTTTGTTATCACCTCTAGGTCCCTTCCTTCCTCTGCATGCTCTGCCATGATCTGAGTGACATAATAATCCATCTGTGGATTTTTGCTCCCAATGTGTATCACTTTGCATTTTTTGATATTGAATGTCAATAGCCAAAGTGTGGACCGTTGCTCCATCTTATTGCATCTTTTTTCATGCTGCTTATCCCCTCATCTCTATCCAGTCTAATGGGGAACTTTTTGTCATGCAAACTCACTTTACCCTGTAACCCCATCCTGATATTGCTTAGATATATGTGAACAGAATGAGCACCAGGACAGACCCCTGTTCCACTCCACTTGTGACCAGCTTCCTGACATCAGAGAGTTTGCCATTCAGGACCACTCTCTGAGTCCTCTCTGTCAACCACTTCCTAATCTACCTGGTTAACTCTGTCCCTAGACCTAAGTCCCCTACCTTCTGTATATGCCTACAATGTGGTATTGAATCAAAGGCCTTGCTAACGTCCAGATACAAAATGTTAACTACCTGCCCTCTGTCTGCCATCTGTGGCACTGAGTTTAAAAAAATCAAATTAGTTTGACACAAGCTGCCCTCATGGACCCTTGCTGATTCCTGTCCATAATGTTTTCCTCTAGGACATCCACTCTCTGTTCCATTATAATTGACTCCAGCAGCTTGCCTAATAATGCTATCAGTCTCACAGGCCTATAATTACCCAAGTTTTCTTAATCCCCACCTTTGTGCAGGAGGTGGTAATATTCACTACCCTCCAGTTCACCAGCATTTCCACCTGTTGCCAGTGACTCATGAAACAGGTATGTCAAGAGGGCTGCCAGGGACTGTCTTCTCTCTTTCAGTACCCTTGGATGTAGCCTATCTGGACCTGGAGACTTGTTCACATTCAAGTCCTGCAAGCCCTTTAGAACTCTCTTCCTAGTCATATACCCTGTCTGTAATCTGTGACTAACGATATCACTAAAACTGCTATATCTGTCAGGAATTGCACCTAAAGTCTCCACTGTGAATACAGAACTGAAGTACTCATTTAATATGTTTTCTGCTGGCCTGTCAGTGCAGTGGTAGCTAGTGGTACTTCTTACAATGCTAGAGACTCAGGTTTGGTGAACCATGGCTGTTGGAGGGCTGGCTAAGGGAAGAAGGCTGAGCATCCGTCAGACTGCTTGCCTTCTCCGGGGAGGGAGGGGATCTGGTACCCAGCTATACACCGACCCCTAGTGATGGCTAGGAGTATGTGAGCTAGGTACTGATACTGAGGCTAGATTAACAGAGGTGATGGATGTCTGCATGGTAGGGGTGGAAGCATACTTGGCCATACACTGAGGTCACTGCACATCTGACTTCATCAAGGGGGGCCACAGGGAACCATACACAGGGAAAACCCCTTGACAATGAGCAGCATGAAGTCCAGCAGACCAATGTGAGGTATATCCCCAAGCTGAAGACAATGAGAATAAACAGATGCACACATATATATAAAATGAGTGTGTGTGTGTGTGTGTGTATATATTGTACGTAATCGTTTTCCTTCCCTTCATCTTCCTCAATGCTTGTCCCAGCCTTCTTTATTCTCCTATGCTACAGTTTACATGTGGTTTCTTCTTTATCTAAAATTATTTCCTTATTTTTATCCCTTTTTCTATCCTTAGTTCTGTTTGTGTTCACCCTTCTTGCAAGGTTCCTGCTTTTCTCCAGCATATCTTTATATATAGCTCTGTGGGCCTCACTCTGATCCACCTTGTGTAACCTAAAGGCTTTCTTTTTGTCCAGAATTGCTATTTGCCATGCTGACTTGCTTGTCTAGCCAAAGTGGCTTCTTTCAATTCTTGGTCTTAGTAACAGGGTGTGTACAATTTTGGGCAGCTCTTATAATTTCCCTTTAATTCCTACCTATTTTAAATCCCAACCACTTCTGTTCTGTGTATGTCATTCAGTTGATCATTGATTATTTCTTTCATTTTGTCAAAATCATCCTTCCTAAAGTTTCAGATCACAGTGCTGGATTTCAGTTGCTGTGATTCTAACTAAGTGTTGCACATAATATTGTTATGTTCAATCAAGATATATCTCACAATTTCCTGGTTGAACATTACCAGGTCCAAAATTGCTTCCCCACCCCCATTGCTTCTGTCACCTGTTGTAGAGAAAGCAGTCTTATGTTACTTCTATAATTTTTGTCTTTTTAGCTTACTGCCATAGGAATGTCCCAGTCTATATCCAGGAGATTGAAGTTTCCCAAAGTGAGCACACCACCACCTGACTAGCTGCCTTCCTAGATTCCCTTTTCAGCTGCTCATCCTTTTATGCCCTTTCATTTGGCAACCCAGAGATTCCTCTTATTCTATGCCCCCCCATTATCTGTTATTTGGAACCATACTGACTCAGCTCCCCCCACTGCAACAGTTATGACCTCCGAGACCCTTATATTGTCCTTTAAATACACTACCTCCTCACTCCCTTGGCACCCTCCCTGTCTCTCTCAAACAGAATACAGGACCAACTTATTGTTTTGATTTGCCCATGTTTCAGTCATTGCTACTCTACCCATATCTTTTACAGCCAATAGTGCTTGCAGTGTCTCCATTTTATTACTTAAACTTCTTGTATTTAATATCTTCCCTTACCGTGCCCCATCTCCCTCTCAGTTTGAGAGCATGCGTTCTAGTTCTACAAAGGTAAATGCTTTGGTGACAATGAACAATATCTTGAGGTCATTAGAGGTACGACTCTGAAGCAAGTGTGACAGCGAGCACTAGCAGTTATAGTCAATCACAAAAGGATACTTTTAAGAATCAGGAAAACAAGTGAAGCACAGTGATACTGCCACTGTTCAGAGCACTGGTAAGGTCTCATGTGGAGTACTACTCTAATCTATGCCTGTTCTGGACACCAAACTACAAGAAGAACATTGCAGCATTGGATGATTAAGGGGATGGAGTATATACTTCGGTTGAACAGCTTCATCTCTTCTCTTTGAAGAGGCAGGTGAAGTAGACATGGCTAATTGGTTTAAAATAATTAAAGGTATTCAGAAGTAGACACAAGAAGGCTGTTTTTTTTTGTCTGCTCCGAACAAAGATGATGGGCTAAAGCTTTAAGTGTGAAGTGGATAAAAATAATTTGGAAATCATTACTTCACCCCAAGGGAGGACAGTGGAGTAGATTGCCCCATGAGTCAAATTCCATTGGTTTCTTTAAGCCAAACTGGGTAAGTTTCTTGAGAGGAACAATATGACAGGATACATCAATTATCTCAGCAGGGAACTTGGCTGAAAGGATTATTGGACTTCTTCCACCCCATAAAACACCTTGCTACCTATAAAAGAACATTATTACTTCCTACTGCAAAAATGACTGCTAGCAGGTATACTTTTATTTTAAAGCCATTGATGAGTAGAATACATAGAAGAACTTTATCCGCTATTTAACAAGACCTGGAACTTTTATAATGCCACTGCCAAACATTTAAGACCTCATATGCTTTATCTTTAGGTACACGTGAACGCATTATTTGTGTCATTATAGCACTTATGTGCTACTGGTATTTGTATACTGCTGACTACTGCTGTTTCTGTTGCATTCCAGGACCCAGGATGATGTACTGAACATATGCTTCCCATGTTACTAATGTTTGAATAAATATAATATTTTTCAACTTTTTAACAGCAAAAGTGAGGCACTTGCTCCATTTTTGATTCACTGGTTAAATCTATGATCCTCCAGTGAACTCCTACACAAGCTCCTTGAACTAAAAACAAAACCAAGAACAAGAGCTGTTGGCTTCCAAGCATTTGGAACAACCTTCCACTGAGTTTCAGGCATACACAATCAAAACCTTCATAAATGGCTTAACAATCTATAAAGTTTTTCAGATGCCTGTGTTTGCTGTGCAGACTAATTGACCATTACCCTGGACCCTTCTATCTCTCACTTGACCACTGCCACTGTACTTGCCTTCAAAACACAGTTACACTTGTACCATACCCGTCTCTCTGAAATACAGTACCTGATGATCACTTTTGCCTGTGTATTGGTTTTCACTTTCATATTTGCCTATACAGTAATCCCTGTATTGACTATAATTTTTAATTTTACTTCACTGTAATTATAAATCTTATTAAATTGTAGTAAAACCTGTTCCACTCAGGACATAATTATAAACAAGTTGCAAGATCTAGTCTACCTTCCTGAATAATCAACAAATGCATACAGCAATAAAAAATTGAATGAGCACAATAAAAGTAGATACAGATTATCAGGAAATACAGACATATGAAACATTCCTTTCAGGTGTTTTGTTTGTATATAGTAAATGAATGGATGTTTTTAACAAAAGCAGCTCTCTGGCACAAAATCTCTGTCTCTTGACCAACCCTCACATTAGTGAGAAACCGATGGCTGATAATGAGCTGACAACTTTTGCGGAATACAGCATCTCATTGAACACTCAACAGAAGCTGTTACTATTCTGTATTTTTGTGGTAGCTAGATAATATCGGTAGGTGGACTATTTTTCTTTCTTATTATTAATTTTACAGGCTTTATCAGAAATTTTAAACAGATTAGTCCAATTGATGTATCATTAGAACATATTTTTCTTGATTGTATCATTTTGGTCCTTGCCAGTGAAATGGACTAGTTCTTCAGTATGTGCATCAGGTAGTTACATCTGCCATATTTTATATGTATATTAATACAAATAATTACAAAATAGGCTGTTACTACTGTTAATTCTGCCTAGTTAGGCTTTAGCATGTACAAAACAGTTGACATAAACTGCAAATGCATAGAAACAGCAAGGTTTGATTCAATATGTTAGGTTTTTGGAGAGACTAGCTTCTAGAACTTGATACAATTCAGTATCATGTTTTGTTTGTATTTAATTCACAATTGTAAAAGAGAGGTATATCTTGAGTTTGCTATCCTTAACAAAATTGAAATATTCATTTATTTAAATAATATTATACTTAAGTTGTAAATGATCAAATAAGACTTTAGAATACTTGTGCTCAATTTTTATAGGAGCATGCGGGATTTGCAGCACCACTTTAGCACAGTTTACCAACATATGATAAAAGGTTAGACCACAAAAAATGTGGTCTTTTTGTTGCAGATTGCTGCAATTTTTGTAAACAAAATGATGCATGCGTAAAAGAATGATCCTTGTGTAATTTTTCTAACACAAGCGCTTAAGCGGGAAAAACTGTCGAAACTGCATGCAAACATTTGAAAATAGCATTCACACATTTGGGGACAATTTAGATGCTGTGGGCATAGCCCCAAATCAGGAATTGTGTGTCATCACATTTGAAAATTCAGCCCTTAAGTTTTAATGATATACATACAGGTTGAATCTCCAGGAAGCATTAGAGGATTCTACTATCAATCTTTTAAAGTTTTTTGTATTACATTTTAATATAATGAGATAAAGGACTACTTCTGATCTAAAGTCTATGAATTACTTTACTTGAACTGAATATAAACATCCTACACAGAATTACAGTGCTGGTTTGTTCATCCTTTGTTGTATTCACTTGTTTGTTGGGATCCTTCAGGAATAGAGCATTGCCATGTAGACAGTGCTGTACCATCAGTCAAGAGTGGTGGTGATCACAGGGGTGATGGTGCCTCTCTCAATTAATTCATGATATTTTTGTCAGTGGAAAAGAGCACTCAGTTCCCCTGCCACAGTAGCTGACAAAGAAGCAGTCTCACACAAAAAGTGTTTTCACAGCCTTTTTATTCCCATTAACTTCAAAGATGGTTATCATACAGGGTTTCTTATGTTTCACCCGACCCTTCGGGCTTCATCAGAGATACTCTATCTGTGATGAAGCCCAAAAAGTGGGGCAAAACATAAGAAACCCCGTATTATAACCATCTTTGAAGTTAATGACAGTAAAAAGGCTATGAAAATACTTTTTGTGTGAGACTGCTTCTTTGATAGCTACTGCAGCAGGGGTGAGTGCTCTATACCACTGACTGAAAGTGCTGTACCATCATTTTAGGAACAAAAGAAATGTGTCTTTATTTAATAGATGATATTGTCCATATTCTTGCTACCAGTCAAAGGTACTGCTCCTTTAACTCAGTTTTGCTGGGGCTGCCATTTTGTATTAAGGAAGGTGAAGCAACAGAAAGCTTGAACTTCAAAATGTGCTCTAGACAGTAAAGAGTTAATATGACACTCTACCAATTTATAACTCCCGTAGCATATCTTTCCAAGAGCTGTTTGACAGGAGGAAGGCACAGGACCAAACATAATTAAGGATTTCAGGCTGCAAAATAAGACAAAACATAAAGTTTGCCTTTTAATTAATTCAGGAATTCACTATACATACTACTAATGATAGTTCTAGTGCATCAAACTCAAGTGCACAATTAAATGAAATAACCAAGTTTTAAATGACATGAAATTGCCTCTTTCTAACTGCCTTGTCAAATTCTACAGGCTAGTACAATAGTGTGTAATAAACACAAAATGAAAATAACACACATATGTAACACAAACAGTTTACATGCCCAGATTTGAGCAGAAGCACTGCATAGTTATGGGCTTATTATATGCTTGTATATATCCTGAAAATGATCCCTTATAAATAAATAAATCAGAATCTTTCCATAAAATAATATTGCAATAATTTTACATTTCCACTAGGTGGCAAAATAATTTACTAGCAAAACTGTTTAGATGTTCCTCCCTTGACTGCCTTGCAAGACAAGACCTCATGCTTTCATAAACTATAAATTACAATAAAAAATTTTAAATATATTTTTTAATATCGATAAAAACACATGGTTCATGCAGACCCTTCCCTCAGAGTTGCCATTTCTTTATAGCAAAAGGGATATATTTGAGTGTCAGGGTAACAAGAATCATTTGTGGGATGTGGTAATGCAAATATATATTTTTGTAGGTGCAGAAGTTCAAAAGCGTAATGATAACTGTATACTGCTTCTAACAGACTCAATATATTTTGGGACTGCAACTTAAATGAGTTTATTTTCGAATCCCTCTTGATATTGTTCAAGTATTTTAACAGCAATCATTTTAGTAATGCTATTGTTTAGTAGTTTCAAAAATAAGGATGCCAATTATTTGGAGGATAACACAATTATTTTTAAAATGATACAAAATTGCATTTGAAAAGGTAAATGTTTAATTTGTTAGGTGTAAAATGTATATTTTTAATTTGCTACTGTTTCAATTAAAATAGCATTGAAACTGCAAGCAACTGTTTCAATTAAAATAGCATTTAAATGGCATACAATGTATTTTTAATTTTGGTTACCCATATACATTTCTTCAGTGTTATCATTTCAAAATCAGATTTCTTATAGCAATTTAGGAACTGCAAAACTTACAAAATATACAAAAAATACATTTCTGAAAAATGACAGCTTTCTGCTGTTTTCCATCATCAATTTTAGAAAAATTGTGGAAAAACTTTAATCTGTTTGATTCTTCTCTGATTCAGGTTTAAAACTTACATCTGAACTGGCTAAGCATATACTGTTTTAAAACAACTATACTGCATATTCAAGAAAAGTGACCTAAACTGTCATTTTGCTGTATTATTCTTAAGAAGCATTTAAATATGTACTGGCATTTTATGTTTTGTTTGGTTTGAACAGTAGTAAATGAGATTAGCTATATGAAAGTACAAAAAACATTTAAATTCAAAGCAATAAGAAAAAAATATTAATCTATATTATTCATAGCACATTCTCTGTTTCAGATCCACTTCATTAGCCATCATGATGCATACAAATATCCAGTGAATATCACATCAATCGTGGCTCCCAGTAGCAAGTGTGACTAGTGTTTAATAGTTACGCAGAAAGTGCTGAACTTAATTGGAAGGTCTAAGACCTTTCACAGTATTTCTCAACTCTAAATTTCCAACAGCCATGAACATTGCTGCACAGAAGGAGCATTGTGGGATTTGGAAGACAAGTCCAACAGTGCTGCCAAGAATGAAGGAGCATAGTTGCTGTTTGAGGCAAACTGTGCCCATGACTTTTTCAAAAAGAGCTTCTACGGTAAAGCTGGCTTTTTCTTTGGAACTGAGGATGCAGACATTGTTCCCAAGGAACAATGGGCTCTATCCCAGTGAAAGTGTTCACTGGGAATTATGCTCAACTGCTACACTGACACATTTAATAAATTAATGCTTTTCTGCTGTCATTTAGTTGTTTTTGGTTTAAAATTGTCAGATCCAATGTAAAGTACAGTTCTGCATTAAACTTTAATTGAAATGAGTTGATAGCTAGTTTGAGTATGAGTTGGTTTCAGTTGGTTGACAGTTTTTAATACACGTTGTATGATAAATAAAGTTTAATCAGTTGTTATCCAGTTTTCTGTTTCTAATATTAATGATTACATCATAGAGCTGATAACTGCTTGCACATGATTGCATGCTGGATAAGAAATTTCAACATTCAGAGTAAGCAGCTCATTGAAAGTGAGTTTATTAAACAGAATAACAACTTAGTATCAATGAGCTCATTTTAAAGTTGAATGCTTACTGTGCTGTATGTCAATGTTAGCACGTGAACAGACCCTGACTTATGGACCGTAGAAGCTGAAAATACAGAATTTTGATTTAACATAGCTTGTTAATACAAGACTGATTAAGCAAGCCCAAGATTCACACTATCTAAAAATAAAACACACATCTGCCTGCCTAATATGTAATCACTGTTTAAAACATTGGTTATGCTGTGTGTTAGTTTAATTGTGGTGAAGAAACTCAACTTGCCTCTACTTGCTCCCCACAGCCCAATGTATACAATAGGAGTTTGCACCATACTGTAAACACCTACTGTAGCACATCAAGGAAAATAAATCTGAATCTGTGTGTGTGTATGCGTAATGTGTTGCGTGTGCAGTACAATATGAAAGAAAGATAACATGGCACCATTCTCCATCAGCGAGCCAACGTTGTGATCAGACTAGCACACATTTCAAAGAAATCCATGACGTGGCTGCCCAGACGTGAGTGATGGAAGTCCCAATTCCTGTAAGGGATCCAGTTGGCGATCCACTCAGTGGCTGACCCTCGGTCATGGCAGCATCTATGCTCAGTCTAGGTCTATGCAAACCAGCTGTGGAGCCTGAACGCTGTGGTGTGGATGAACCTGACTTTTGCTCCATGACGTCATCTAAAACAAAAAGGAAGAAGTAAGCAAACATATCAAAAAGTGTTTGGCAGAACTGTGGCAGTAGGCCAATTTGCCTTGGTCCCTCTGCATAGTAGTTGCACAGACACAGGTGGTAAGTTCTGTCTTTGGTTTTCAGATGTGAGACAAGTGGAGTTTCTCCCAGTTCCTTCACTGGTGTTCAACCCATCACTATAGGGTTACCACCTTTTAAGAAGCCCAAAGTGGGACATTTCTTACAGAAACATTATTTTTCGCAGGACAGTACGTAACCTCGACCAATGCAACAGACTTGTTTTCTCTATATTATCGGAATTAAGGCTAAGTATTGCAGTTTCATAGTTGCTTCTATTGTTTCTTATCATTTTAAGACATTTTAGTTAAGGTAGTGTAGTTTTCTACAACATTTAGTGGAACATTAGAAAATATTTTTTCTACTATAGTATCAGGATATGTAGTATTTTTCATGTTTTTTTGTAGGACACAGCTGCACAAATCAGGACTGTCCTGTGAAAATCAGGACAGGTGGTAACCCTACATCACTGTGTTTTCCATCCAACCCCACAAGGATTTTCAAGCAATTTGGAGGCCAGCAAGTCATATTTTTTCTTCAGATTTCATTTTGTGGCTGAAGCTACTTTTTAAACTGTTTTGAAGCTTGTGACATGCAGGCTTTTAACCCTTGCCGTGGACTGATATATTAGTCCAGAATTCCTATATATTCTAATTCTGCTGGCAGCCTATGGGCTAATAGTCCATGTTTTTTTTGTCCTAAGGCCTATTTGTAGGTCTGAAATGTAGGCATGGTTCACCCATGCAGTACCAGCCACATCCCAAGCATTTTGTGAAGTATTACTTTGGAGAGAGCATGCAGTGTGTGTGTGTAGGGGGGCAGTGGTTAACTTTATTTATATTTTAGAGGTCTGCTGGAGTCAAACCAAAGCCACTGCTCAACTACTATATGCCTTCTATGGTATGCTCTCCAAATTAAGTCATCACAAAATGTCTGAGCACAAGGGAAGGGGCAGCACTCATGGAAAAGATTGGACAGTTAGCTCCTTGGGGCAGAAATAGGACTCCTTTCCTTCTTTTAGGCAGAGTTTGAAAATTATGCAAATGATAGTAGAAAACCCTATTAAAAGTAAGGAGCTGGTTGGGGTTTGGGCCTGTTTTAAAAGTGAGCACAACTGGTGCTCTAACATTACTAACAAAGTAGGGCTATATAGGCCATATGCTAGAATGCACAACTATAAATTATTTATTTATTTAGTTTTTGTTGACAGGGTAAGTGCACTTGACTAGACAAATTCTGCCTATTTTCAGGCATGACCCGAGGGAGGGGGATACAGATGAATGCCAACTGACCTTGAACCAGATTAAGCTGTTGGTGGTATTTAGAGTGAAGGGGGGACATTTGGGCCAGGGTACTGACCCAAGGGTAACCTAAAGTTAAATTGTATGGAGACTACTAACAGTATAAAAAGGAAAACTGATGTGTCAACACTGTTTATCAGAGAGAAAATGGATCAGTGAAACAAACAATGCTGATTGGCTAAAAATTATGCCAGGATTTGCAATATCACTAAAGGGTATGCAAGTACTTTTTTTGAATGCACTACAGAATACTCTGTATTTGTTATTTGCCCTCATTCAGAAAACAAATGCACAAACAAAACCCTCTAACCCTCTCCAGGTTGCTGCTGCTCATGCAGTGGCTCCCCACCCCCTCACCAAGTCTTTACACGCAGAGTTTTTTATTTTCAGTTTCCAGGCTCCCAGCATGGTGGATTTTAATTTTCCTTCTCAGAGATAAATGCCCCCCAAATAATGAAACTTACTTAGTATTCACATCTGAGTACTGAATACCCCAATATCTGGAGTGTTAAGGAAATTAATATTTATTACTCACACACCATTAGTATTCAAATGAGAATACCGTGTCCGCATATCTAGCTGTTCCATAAGCAAGCAATAACACATGACGAGGTGTGGGTTATCGCCTGATAAGAGCATGCCCAGGGGTGTACTAAGGCATGAGGCACTTGCGCTGAGTGCCTTACACCCCTGGGCATGCTCTTATCAGGCGATAACCCACACCTCAGAGTGTGTTATTGCGCTTATAAAATGGGCCCTCATGTAATTATTTAATGGGTAAAAAAATAAATAAATGAGTCAAAAAAATATATATATATATATATGGTTTCAGTATCTCAGATAGTAAAAAAATAGTCCCCCTAATAAGTCACTTTAAAAAAGTGTTTAATTGGCAGCACAGGGTTCCTCTGTATTCCTGAGGTTAACTATCACTATTTAGTACTTTAGGACTCCCTTTCACATTCTGTTTTGTTTTTTGTGTGGTCCAGTCCTTTCCCTGAGAGGCAGCATGTGCTTTCAATCACAGCTGCCACAGGGTCTGTATATGTTGCTGCTTCTCAGTTCGTCTAGCCAATTCAAGCTCCATTCCTGCTCTGAGTGAGAGAGATAAAAAGTGCAACAGAAAGCAAGGCAAGCAAAACAGGACAAGGTGAAAGATGGCTTTATTAACATGCAGAATACAGTCAACCACCCATCAGCTCAGGCTGTACCTTTACCGGTTTTGAATTAACACTCGTCTTCAGGAGGATTAATAAAGCTGTTTTTCACCTTGTCCTGTTGTGTGGTGGTTTGCTTCAGAAATATGGAGTGCATATTTTAAGGAGTTTTAAAACAAAAGCAAAATAAAGGTAGTGCAGTTGCCAGGAGTATCTGGAGCGAGTGTGTACCTTACCAGCTGCCGCGAGCGAGCGTGTCCATTAGCCGCCGCCATACGCTACTGTTTCCTCCCTAGTGTCACTGTGTAAAAATAAAGTAGTTTTACTTATGTTAATAGTTTTCAGCTCCAGTTTTTATTTTTGCAGTCTTGAGGCTGAGATTTACATGATAAAGTTTGGGGGCATGGCAGTCCAGAGATTTGTGGATGAAGCGGACCAAGCGTGAAATATATGGACGAAATGCTCAGTGAGTAGATAAAGTGGTATATTTATGGCATGTGTATGAAGGGGACCTTGTTTATCTTGAGTGGCATGTATGGTGCTGTTACAAGGCTTCAGTGTTGGGTGGAGAAAAGTGGTTCTTTTTGCTGTTACGGTTTGCATCAATGACAACAGCATTTCCCGCTAGCGCTTCACTGAGCTGTGCCAGTCAATTTTTTTTGTTTAGTATTGGTACAGCTCAGGGATTCGCTGCTGTTATGTGCCCTCTGGGTAGATGGTAGTCCCGGTTGGCTACTATATCATCTGATAAGGACACGGCTCAGATGATGTAGTAGCCAATCAGAAACCTGGATTTTTTAAGCCCATTTTATAAGCAAGCAATAACACACAAGGTGTAGATTATGTCCTGATAAAAGCACACCCAGGTGTGTTATGAGGCATGAGACACTTGTGCCGAATGCCTTGCACCTAGGTGTGTTCTTATGGACATAACCCACACCCTGAGTGTGTTATTGCGCTTTATAAAATGGTCCCCCAGTAAAGAAGTTAATTTAAAAAAGTACATAAAAAAATATTGAAAATTATGGTCATATCAGTAGAAAAAAACAGTCCTTGTCATTGTGTTGTAATGGAGCTGTCTTATTAAAAGTTAGATGCCGCTGGTGCTCGTCTGTGGCTCCAGTGGACCCCCCAACACACGCAAAACCACGACTCTGATTTTTTTCTTTTTGTTTAATATTTCTTACTTTGCCCAGTCAGTTTTAGTTTCAGTGAGCAGGAGCAAGCGTGTCCCGTATCGGGTAATGAACAGCATTTACTGTGATATTTCTTGCTCCCACCCCCCAACCCCAAGATACTCAAATAATTTTTTTCTTTCAGGATTTTTTTAATGTTTGTGTCTTTTCTTCACTTTAGGAGTTTCATTAACTTTTAGACTGACTTGAGCTGGAGCGCGCGTGTGGAGTGAGTGTGTCCCTCCACAGCTGCTGCATTAAACGGCTTCTGGTTTGCGCTTTGCGATCAAATGAGTCACCATTCACTGTGCTTTTATCTGGATGTTCAGTATGGTTTTGTGCCAAGCAACTTATTTTATTAAAAAGACTGCTTTTTAAAAAAAAAAACTCTGGAACTATAATAAAAGGTGTTATTGGAGGACCTGATGCGTACTGTGAAGATGGCAGAAATGGCAGGTGCAAGGGATGAAGGGAGAAACTACAACTGTGGAAAAGAAATAGAAAAGTACAGACAAGTACAATTATGTTTTAATGCGTAGCTGTAACTTTTGCTATTTCGACATTTGCAGTCGAGTGCTGAGTGAGCCAACCAGTGAAGATTGATTTTTGGTTCTGTGGTTGACTTTTACACAGCTTGGTTGGCTTGTAAACATCATGATCAGCTTTTCAATGTGATATTTGCTGACTGGGTATGCAATGATACCCAAGGTTATGGGGCTTTCTCAGCGGCATTCAGTGCCAAGTTATGCGCTGATAAGAACACAGCTCAGAGAGGCTGTGAGCCAGTCAGAATGCAGTAAATTTTGTGCCCATTTTATAAGTAAACATGGATAAATCGACACTGTCAGCAGATAAAGGCCTATGGCCCACCCAGTCTGCCCATTTGAGCTTATAAATTCCTTTACGTTTTTCTAGAAGTCTGTTGCGCCTTACCCCTGATCTCCAGAATTCTTATGTCCATCCCATGCATTCTTAAATCCTGTGATTGTTTCAGCCCCACCACACTTCTCTGGCAGGGTGTTCCACTTTCCACCACCCTTACAAACAAACATCTGAACATTTGATTAATTAATGCACAGAGGCTGTGAAGCAGCCCTGCTTTTTATTAAGTATAGAAGCAAAGAACTTTGAAAGAAGTTGAGGATCTTCTCCTATAACTGGATACCAAGAAGAGTGCTGCGGCAGACCATTTAGACCCATTCTTCATGAAGCTTAGTCATCGCATACTGGCAGCGCGCATCATGCATCTCTTTATCCTCTCCCTATCGCAAGACGATATTCCTCCCCTTTGGAAAACCACCCATGTTATCTCTCTTTTCAAGTCTGAAGACCCTAGTGACCCAGATAATTATAGGCCAATCTCTTTACTCCCCATCCTATCCAAACTTTTGGAGAAAATAGTGAGTGTACAGCTCAGGAACTACCTTGAAACTGCTACCCTGTTAAACCCATTACAGTCCGGTTTTAGGCCACATCATAGTACTATCTCAGCCCTTGCAAAAGTGACCAACTGGCAGTGCCCTGGATACCAAGAACTTCATTGCTGTATTTCTGGACAAGCAAGGTGTTCGATACTGTCAACCATGATCTACTCCTTGTTTTCCTCCAAGCAAATTGGTACTTTTTCCACGAGGGTAACAGATTATAGGATCCCACTCACCTCTGCACTGATTGCTCAGCATGCCTTGCTTTTTACACTCAGGGTTCTTCTTTTACATTACTTGGCCTCCTAGGCATGCAACTCCAGGGCCCCCAAAGCATGTAATAGCAACCTAAGTGAGTTTCACCTAAAGCTCATAGACTTCTTCTTGAAGCTATCAAGAAAATCTTGCTGCTCTTATTTTTATGTTCTGGTAATGTCGAAATCAACCCTGGTCCTCCTACAGCAGTCTTGTTGCCTGCCGACCTAGCCTGTATCAAAGGATTGAACTTTATGCATATTAATGTGTGCAGCCTACTAAAAAAAGTTTGCCTCTATTAATGCATTGACTTCCCATACAATGCCTGATATACTAGTTGTCACTGAGACTTGGCTCAGACCTGGTACCCCAGATAATGAGATGAATATCCCATCTTATACCCTGTTCAGAACTGATAGGCTCACCAGAGGAGGAGGAGGAGGAGGAGTTGCCATCTATGTCAAGGAGAAATTGTTCGCGTCAGTTACAGATTCATCATCTCCCAAAGGAATTTGAGAGCCTGACTCTCAATGTCAAGCTGTCTTCCTCTGTCTCAATATGCATCCTAGGATGCTATAGACCTCCATCCACGGGGCTACAATTTCTGGACCATATAACTAATATGATGGGATCCCTTCAATCGGAGATTATTATACTAGGATACCTCAATATGGACTGGTACTCCAATAGTTCCTTACCTCTAAAGACTATTTGTGACTCCTTTGGTCTTTCCCAACTCATTTCTGAAGCAACACATCCAAACAAAAAGTGCCCTAAAAAAGTACACTTCTAGATCTCATTTTAGTAAGCAAACCCCATCTGTTTTCACATGCAGGAGTAGTGTTCTCGGATTTCAGCGACCACTGTATTATAGTAGGTGTAAGATCCACCCCCAAACTACCATCCCTTTCCAAATTCTCACTCAAGAGGAAACAGCTTAATATTGACGATCATTTATTCCTCTCCCGACTATGTAGATTCCTTGAGATGGCAGGATTTTACTTGGCCAACTCAATGTCTGTGGCCTATGATATCTTCTAGGAAATCGTGTTAGAGGCTCTGGATAAACATGCACCATTGGTCCAGATTCATTCTAAAAAATAAATCATGTCCTTGGTTTATGGCCTAATTAAAGGCCTCCTGTTGCACAGAGACTGGCTTTGGAAAAAAGCTAGGAAATCAAAACTTCCAGATTACTGGACATCATTCAGGAAGGCTAGAAACCACTGTACCAATCTGGTTAGGGAGGCTAAGGCTAGCTGTTTCCACAAAGAACTGGACCTTCCACCAAGTGCTCAGCAAACTTCTGAAAACCATCAAGGATATTCAAGGTCATGCAGCTATGAGCAATTTACCAAAAAATCACCACTGGCGCAATCGGTGTCAGATAATTCGACTATCCTGCTGCTTTTACAACCATTTTGCTACTGCAGATCTCGCTTTTGATGCCTCCCCTGCTAATAACCTCCACTCTAGTCTTGGAGCACTGGACTTATCAAATCCAGTCACAAGTGCGGCCCTCTCCCTCTAGCCTACCACCCTGAGAGAAGTTGAAGATCTCCTCCTACAATTGGATTCCAGGAAGAGTGCAGAGGCCGACCAATTGGACCTATTCTTCCTGAAACTTAGTCTTCATGTCCTGGCTGTGCCCATAATGCACCTTTTAACCTCTCCCTTTTCAGGGTGATATTCCTCCCATATGGAAAACAGCTCACAATACCCCCTTTTAAATCTGGAGACCCCAGTGACCTGAATAACTATAAACCAATCTCCTTACTTCCACCCTTTCCAAACTGTTGGAGAAAATAGTGAATATGCAGCTTAAGCACTACCTCGAAAGTGGGAATCTGCTCAATCCTTATCAGTCTGGATTTAGGCTTCATCACAGTACTATTTCAGCCCTTGCAAAGGTCACCAACGACTGGCAGTGTGCCTTGGATTCAAGAATTCGTTGAACTTTGCGCAGTATTTCTAGACTTAAGCAAGGCATTCGATACCACAGACCACGAGCTGCTCCTTGTCTCCCTCTGAAACATCGGCTGCGACCCCCCCCCATTGCTGAGTTGGTTCTGTAACTATTCAACAGGGCGATTACAGCAGGTCAAGGCTAAAGGGGAATTCTCATCCCTGAAACCTCTACTGAGGGGTGTACCGCAAGGCTCTATACTGGATCCATAGCTTTTGTGAAATTTACATTAACAATATTGACACTGACATCAAATCTGCTAACATCCACCTATTTGCCAATGACACAGTACTTTATATCAGAAGACCTTCTCTGGAAGCAGCTTGTAGGGATCTGCAACAGGAATGTAATCTTCCACAACAACTACTGCACCAGAAATTGCTCCTGAATGCCCAAAAAAACAAAGGTAATGCCTTTTTCTTCTTTTTTATATGTCAATAACCCCACAACTCAAGGTAATATTCCCCAGATCCACATACTTCTTGGCGAATTGCTGGAATATGTTACTAAATTCAAATACCTGGGGCTGTGGATAGACCAAAAGCTTTCCTTTTGCAATCACATTGAGGATCTCTTAAAGAAGCTTAGGCAGAGGCTTGGCCTCTTCTGTAGGATCAAAAACTTTCTAACACTGGATGTCAGGAAGAGACTGGTCCAAACCAAATTCCTTACCTTATTGGACTACGCAGCTTTCCTTTACAGCCAAGGCCTCGTGTTTGCCCTGGTTAAATTAGACACACACTACCATCGGGCCTTGAAGTTCATAACTGGTCTCCCATACTCCACACATCACTGCTCCCTTTACGCTGCAGTAGACTGGTCATCCCTTAACTACAAAAGACAGAGGAATGCAGCTCTCTGGACATTTAGGGCCATCACGAAGATGTTGCCTTAGTACATCTCGGATTGTCTTCCTCTAGGTGTGATAGGTATATATGCCTTAAGGAGTTCCTCCATTATCTCCCTTGCATTACTGAAGTTCAAGTCACGCTTTGGCAGGTCTGCCATATCTCATGATTTACTCTTTCTCTGGAACAACTTGCAAAAACTCTGAAGTTGGCTTACCCAATCAAACTATCAGCCTTCAAAGCACTTTATTCTCGCTCTATCAAGGAATCCTCTAACTGCTTCCCCTGATGTCACCTTCCCTTAGCCTCAGCTCCATCTGCTCAAATGCATCCCTTTACTGGTACTTCTTTCCCACCCCTCTTGGGCAATGTTATAGCCTATAAGAACTTACCTGACTGCTCCTTCTACCCTGACCTTGTTTTTTTTTTCCTTATCATTAGTTCCTTTTCCATGTTCCCCTATCTCCCACCTACACTCATTGCTTACCCCCTTGATGCCATCATGGTGTTTTGCTTTCCACTCCCTAACTGTTGCCACCCTTTCCCCTGCAATCACTACATGCCCTTGCAGGCATGTACCATGTACCTCTCCTTACTCACCCTCTTGCATCCCCCTCCCCACCCCCCAATGCCCTACCAAGCTCCTTCAATCAATAATTGTGTTCAAGGATGCTTCAAATACACACTGTAATTATAGTTGCGTCGTTTAACCTGTATATACTGTACTGCGTTGCTATACTGTTTAGCTGCATACTCTTCATGGTCTTAGCTAATGGCTCTTTTTAATATTCTGTTTCATGTATTATAAACCTCCTGTGTATAATTACTGCTCTATGTAAATACTATGTAGCGTGCATTCATTTTGTACATATGTTTACCCAATTATGATTTAACTGAGTATTCCTTTGTATGTATTGTTAACCTCTCCTTTCCAGGTCTATCTTGAAAATGAGCTTGCTCAATGATGTTCACCTGGTTAAATAAAGATTTTGATTGATTGATTGAAAATATTGGCCTTGACTCCCTATCCTTGATTATCTTACAGGGTGGCAGCAGCAGATAAAGGTGGAAGGGGAACTCTCATCATTGAAACCTCTACTGAGGGGTGTACCCCAAGGCTCTAGAGTGGGTCCATTGCTCTTTGCAATATGCATCAACAGAATCAACGCTGGCATCAAATCTGCTAACATTCACTTCTTTGCTGATGACACGGTACTTTATATTGAAAGACCTTCCCTGGAAGCAGATTGCAGGGATCTGCAACAAGAATTTAATCAGCTACAACTACAACTACACAACAGAAACTGCCCTGAGCGTAAAACAAAAACAAAAGGCAATGCTTTTCCTCCTTTTGTACAAGTTAATAACCTTGCAATTCAAGGACACATACCGCAGATTATATGCTTCTTGTGAACCACTGGACTATGTAACAAAATTCAAATACCTGGGGTTTGGATAAACCAAAAGCTTTCCTTTAATGATCACACTGATGAGCTGATAAAGAAGCTTAGGCAGAGAGCTTGGCCTCTTTACAGGATCAAATACTAACACTGGAGGCTAAGAAGAGACTGGTTCAAACCACATTCCTCACTTTATTGGATTATGTAGATTTCCTTTATAGCCAAGGTGCTGCCACTGCTCTAGCAAACTTGACACACTCTACCATAGAGCCATGAAGTTTATTGGAAGCTTTCAAGGGAAATTCGAGCAATTGAAAATGCTGACCTCCCCTTTTAACAACGACACAATACCGACACAGGTATTGGCTGCCTGTTCTACAAGTATTTTCATGGAGGCCACGCCCCACCTCCCCCGCTTCTGCTCCCCCACACCCCGGACTTTAGGTTATCAACTCCAGGTTGGAGTTGGTCCGGGGAAGGGGAAGAACACTGGGGGAAAGCAAAACATGGAAAAAGGCCCATAACAGCGATTGTTGCCATAATGGTGTTTTTTTCATGTTTCGCCGTCGAGGCATCGACCTGAAGGGGTGCACCGAAGTTTATTACTGGACTCCCATACTCCACACATCACTGCTCCCTCTACGCTGCAGTAGGTTGGCCATCCCTCACTTACAGAAGACAGAGAAATGCAGCCCTCTGGACCTTCAGGGCTATTACTAAGTTGCTGCCCCAATATATCTCAGACTGTCTTCCACTAAGTGTGGTAGGAAAGTATGCCCTAAGGAGTTCCTCCTATATCTCCCTTGTAGTACCTAAGTTCAAGTTGCACTTTGGTAGGTCTGCCATAAATCATGCATTACCCGCACTATGGAACAACCTGCAAAAACCTTGAAATTGGCCTACCCAATCAAAGTATTAGCCTTCAAAGCACTTTATTCTCATTCAATCAAGAAATCCTGAAACTGCTTCCCCTGATGTTACAGTCTCCCTCATGCCCCCTGCCTCAGTTTCTATCCATTTCCAGTGCATGCCTTCCCTGGTACTCCTGTCCCCCTTCACCTCCAATGTCAGAGCCTATAAGTGCCCTACTGACTGTTCTATCTATTCTGATACTGAGTCTCCCTGTGTCCTCTTGGCATCCACTTACACTCCCCTTCCTTGCATGTCCTCCTCTGCCACCTGTTCTTGGTGCCTGTACCCAACATTCTAACTGTTACCACCGTTCCTGCAATCAAAGGCCCTTACAGGCACCCCTGCACTTATACATATATACTGCTGTATCGTCCCGCCTCCACCTGTGCCATACCATGTACCACTCACTCAATATTTGTGTTCAAGCATGCTCCATGTATATTTTCTAAATATGGTTGTATCGAATATTCTGTAATTACTGTAGTATAGGTACTGTTACTTTTACTGTTCATTACACAATGGTATTTAGTTTGTCTCACTTTAAAAAAATTACTCCTATGATGTTGTAAACTTCTTGTGTGTATTTCTAATTCTATGTAATGACTATGTAAGTGTGTATTCCTTTTTATGTATTGACTATGTATCTTGTCCAGGTCCATCTCAATAATGAGCTTGCTCAGTGGTGTTCACCTGCCTAAGGAAATATTTTGATTGATTTAAAATATGCTGTAGAAGTCAGAGTTTTAAGGTATGTGAATTAATTTGGCTTTGGTTAGCTGCTCTTAGCAGCAGTTTTTTGCCAGATTCTTAATTTTTCCAGAACTTTTGATGTCTATCACAGTGAGTTTATATGTTAATAAGCAGATGCCAAGAATGTGCGCTTAGCCATCTGAAATGAATACTGAATTTAGTAAGGCATCTACTGTATGACTCGGATGTCAGCAGGGGATGACCACATGTAGGCTTTAGAATAACAATTTTCTACACAAATTAATGACTTCATTGTCTAAAATCTAATGTTTTAGTAAAGTCACTTATCCTCCCTATTTTTTTCAAACAATTTCTTTTCTGGCACCAAAAATGTGTAACTTGCGTGAGGGTAGTACAGGAAAAAGTTAATCAGCTTTTTTCAGAATTGATTATATGCATGTATGCTACAGTATAACTTAATGTGTCAGTCCAAGAGATGTCTCTTATAAGTAAATCATATACTGGGTAGGAGGGTTATGAAGCAAAGGTGAGCAGTTTGGGCTGTCTGCATGTGTGATGATGGCTCTTGCAACTAGGCTTGGGTGGATGTAGTCCATGATCTGCCCTAATAGTTTATCCATATCAAAATTTAAATGTATGATTAATCATTGTACTGTCCAGGTCTAAGAAGACAGTTTTAGAAGATGGAGGTAGGCAACAGTAGCACATAATGGGCTCTGGAATCATTATGCTATCTTTTGTTGTTAGCCAACATGCAAGTATCACCATGCAGGGTAGCAAAAGGCCTGACAGGTAGAAACAAGCACAACATGGAACAGCATGTACACTGCTTGTATAAGTACAGGGCAGGAAAATGGGAAGATGTTAGAATATCTATAGGTGAATACGGTATGGAAGTGCTGGCTAGCAATGTTGACACACATGATCGGTATAAGAATCAACAGATATACTACAGATTTTAAAGGCAGGCAACTATAGCTAAAGGAAGGTCATGCAAAGTCAACAGAGCTAAGTTTAGGGAAAGTCAGGCAATGTCAGCTTAAGATGAGGCCAGCTTAATACAGCAGGAATGATCAAGTACACAACTGTGGGGAAGTGCAGGCAGAGCCATTAGGCCATAGTGTGAAGATCTGCCACTAGTGTGCAAGGGAGGTGGACGTGGACCTGTGAAGGGGATGCCAAAGTTCTCCTTGCCATGTCAATGTTGACACCTGGGCACATGTCACCAGCCTCGGTCTGTCTCCTGACTCCTCCTGGCACCAGGATGAATATCTTGTTAATCTGAGGGATGCTTTGTGGTCCACCAAGGTTGGGGCATCTCACATGGTGCATCTGTGGTCAGTACATAAAGTATGTGGAAAAAGCTGCCGGATCTCTAAGGGTCACTGTTATACAAAGATGCACGGACCACTACTGTAGGTCTTTTTTCCTTCATAGTGTGGAATTTGCCTTTTGTTATTGTCCAGTTTTTCAATAATGGGTCAAAACACAGGCAAAAAACATGTAGATACTGTAGGAAATTGAGGGACAAAGGAACTAAGGGTCATTCTGCCTTCTTGAAGTCATGTTAAGAGGAAACAAGCATGGAGTATTCCTCCACTTTCCTTTAGCTTAGGAGTGGGTAGTAAAATAATTAGGTGGGTGGAAAGCTGGCTAGAGGTCAGAAGTCAGAGAGTGATAGTGAATGGGGTGCATGCCAGTGGGAGGGGGGTGATGAGTGGGTGCCACAAGGGTCAGTTCTCTGGCCTCTCCTTTTCAATATTTACATCAGTGACTTAGTAGAGGTCTGAAGGTAGAAGAGTGTGCCTGTTTGCGGATGATACAAAATCTATAATAGGTGGATACCCCAGCAGAGGGTACAGGCCATGAGGCAGGATCTGAAGAGACTGGATGGGTGATCGGTGACTTGGCAGCTAAAGTTCAGTGCCAAAAGTGTGCAATGATGCATTTGGGATGTAAAATCCACGAGCAGTATACACTCTGGTTGTGTGGTCAAGAAAAAACAGAGTAAGAGGGGGATCTAGGGATCATAATATCCAGCAACCTTAAGGTAGGGAACCAATGCAGCAAAGCAGTGGAAAAGGCAAATGGAATGCTGAAATGCATAGGGAGGGGCATCACTAGCAGAAGGGGGGAGGTACTGATGACTCTGTACAAAGCCATGGTGAGACTGTACTAAAGAGTATGGGGTTCAGTTCTGGAGTACACACCTACACAGGGACATTGAGGGCTTAGAGACAATTCAGAGAAGAGCGACCAAAATGGTGCAAGGAATGCAGGGGAAACAGTATGAGCAGAGGTGGATCTTTACATGATGGAGACTAGGAGGGAAAGCAGGAGATGATTGAAACTTTAAATACATAAATGGGATCAATGAGGTAATGGAAAGAGGGGCAAAACAAGAGGGCATAGTTTGAGGTTAGAGGGTGGAATATACAAAGGGAATGTGAAGGGAAAATTCTTCAGAGAGGGTGGTGGAGGCCTGGAACCCGACTGCCAGAGGATGTGTTGATGGCTGATATGGTGGAAGGATTCAAGAGGGCATGAGACAGACATATGGCCTTGGGAAAGGGGGTAAGGAGAGGGTCAATGACATGGCATGAGTAAGGGGAGGGTAAGAGCAGACTCAATAGACCAATGTGTTTTTTTCTGCCAACATGATTCTATGATTATATGATTCTATGAGTAAGGGGTTGCTTTGAGACCCTGTGAGCCCGTCCCAATAAAAATATTTTTATGGGTCTAAGTCTCCCTCAAAACTTGGCCCACTATAAGCCCTGTCTGTGGTTCTGGTAGTGTAGCCGAAGTTGAGGAGGGCAACTGGTAAAGCCAATGGGCATTAATGATAGGTTGGCAGAAGAGGAAGAAACAGGAGAAGCAAACAAGGTGTAGGGATAAAAAGTAAGTTAAACTAAAAGGGAAGTTGTGAACGAATGCACAGAAGTTTATAAGTATCTGATGGTATTACTACAGAGGTGTTACACAGGAACATATAAAAGGATGAGTATTAAGATGGTAAATACAATACTGGGTCAAAATGGGTTAAAATGATTGCTGTAAATACTGCTCTCCAATTTCACAAATTAAGTCACTGGCCAAGTCTGTATGTACTCACATATGCACATTGCTGTATTTTCTATGCCAAAATTTTGAATAACAGGCCATTTTATAAGTGCAGTTATACACTTCAGGGTGCTGCATTTGTTGGGAAATGGAAACATTTCACTCCTGTTGCCTGGCCTAGTGGTGTCGGGCCTGGGGTCCATTTCCTGGTATAAGATCATTGCTCTGCAAGCAAGTTTTTAGGCATAGAATCATCACCATGTGAGTGAATACTGTTCCAAGAGTCTACAGAGGAGACAGAAAATTCAAACTGGCTGGACAGGTTGGAAGCGTTTTATTAGTTCTTTCATATACAGGAGGCAGGGTGAGTGCCTGAAGATATGTTATGCATTCTAATTTTATAACCGAACTGCATGCTATTCAGACAGTGAGAGTGCCCTGATTCATGTGCTTATGGTCATGGAAACAAGGACATGAGATTTCCTGTGTTTTCAATTCTCTGCTTCTCGAGGAAACTGTGTGAGTTCTTTAATATTGACTGAAATATAATTTGCTAAAGTCAGTTGAACATTATCCAATGCACCCTCTAAGGACTTGTTAATTAATATATTTCTTTTGTGTAGTGCCAGTTAAGTGAGGTATAATTTGAGCTATTTTAGGTTTTGTTAGGTATTGTTTTGGATAAGGTTTGTTTTTTGGGGGGGGTGTTAGCATTAGTATTGGTTTTGAATGAACTTGTGTGGATGAGTGTATGTGTGGGCTGTTTGAAGTGATTAACTGTAGACTGTGGTCAGCGTAATGTTGGGTGATTATGTGCTGGCAAGAGTTATTGGTGGTCAGGCATTACTCTCCCACCATGCTTAGGGAACTCCACCCATTTAAGTGTCCCCCTTTTGTCTGCGGAGGTTTATGGGCATTGCCTTGCATTAGGGATAACTAGAAGGGTGAGGAAGGGGGAGGATCCTGGCTGGTAGGGGTATGAAGTGGGGTGGGCAGATTGGAGTGGTGGGGATGAGAAGATGACCTGGAGCAAAATGGGTTCTGGAAAGGGGACCTCCCTGCCTGGATCTCATACCCAAGAGCTCCACCTTGAGTGAGCAAGTCGCGCGGACTACCTTGTCCACCTATCCTACACGGGTGGTGGTGTGCAATGCCAGGTCAATAAAAAAACAAGACAGCTATTATAGCTGATCTTGTTGGTACAGCTGACCTAGCTTGCATCACTGAAACCTGGCTGGATGAGAATGCTGGCCCAGTGTTGGAGGCAGCAATTCCATCCAGATACTGTCTATGCCCAGGACAAATTCCCAGCCTCCATCATTAACTCTACTTCTGTGTCCCTGGAATTTGAATGTACTATGCTAAAAGTACAGCTTCCCTCTTCAACCCCCATTTATATACTAGGTTATTATAGGCCTCCCTCTGCAGGGAATAAGGTGTTACATCACCTATCCAGCATACTATCCTCCTTATCCTCCGAAGTGATTATTGCAGGAGACCTTAACATGGATTGGTTCTCGATCTCATCACAACCCCTTAAGGAGTTATGCGACAACTTTGGGCTCTCACAGCTCATAATGGAGTCCACCCGTCCTAACAAAAAAAATTCTAAAAACAGTACCCTACATGATGTTATTCTAGTTAACAAACCTCACCTATACTCCCACTCTGGCGTTTTCTTTAATTCCTCAGTGATCGCTGTGTTATAGCCTGCGTGAGAACCTACCCTAGGTTTATTTCTTCCTCTAGCTATGCCCTTAAAAGACCAAAATGACATTTTGACCCTAAAGCCTACCTCTTTGACCTGCAACACATATTGGCAGGATTCTACCTGCCCTTCAGTTGAAGAAGCCGCAGTCTTCCAAAACATTGTTCTCAGTTCCATCAATAAATAAGCACCTCTTGTATAAATCCAAACTAACAAGAAAACATGCCCTTGGTTCTCATCGAGCTTGAAAGAAGAGCTGCTCCACACAGACTCGCTTTGGAAGAAGGCCAGGAAGACCAAACAGCCTAACAATTGGTCAGCTTCCAGAGCTGTCAGAAACTGCTGCATGAGAATGGTTAGGGATGCAAAATCTAGTTACTACTGGTCTGAATTTAACTCTTCCTCTAACAGTACAACTAAATTCTGGAAAACCTTATAGGCCACAGTTCTGCTATTCCATTCCCACCAAAAATCTCTTCAGGCAACTGTTGTTACTGACAAGCAAGAAATCCTTGAACTCTTTATAATCCCTGGCCATTATCACCTCAGTCCTACCTCTTCTTTCTTATCTATCCCCTACAATGCTAAGCACTTCTCCTTTACCTCCCCTTTGCACTTCTCCTCTACTTCCCCTTCCTAATCACCTACTTCTATCACCTACTAATATCCCTCCCATAACTTAATTTTTCAATCCCTTATTAGTATTGATAATGTCATTATCTCATGTTTCTCTCTAAGCAAACTGTGTTGAATTTTGGTTTTGTACTGCTTCATATTTTTCTGCACTGTTACCTAAACATTCTTGTTTTAGCTTATTTCCTTGCAACCTACTTGTCAACTGTTGTAATGATTTTGTTGTTGTACTTGTTTTGGAATGTATTCCTGTATTTGTTGTTTTGTATCCTCCCGGTCGGTACTGAAAATAGTCAAGACTATGGCTATCGCACCTACCCGGTAAACAATCAATAAATAAATAAATAATCATTTTGCCACTGCAGGTCTAGTGTTTGATGACTCCCCCGCTTCTAGCCTATGTGCACAACTATTTACTCCTAGCTCAACTTGCCCAGGCCCTGCCCCAACCTTGTCCCCTCCTCGCACGACATTCTTCTCCTTCCCTGTCACAGTAAAGGATGTTAAGGACCTTCTGCTCCATCTGGATTGTAGGAAAAGTGCTGGGGCAGACCTGACAGAGTCCTTCTTCCTCAACCTTGGCTACCATGTTCTGTCACGCGCAATCACCCATTCTCTTCCCCTGTAAAAAAAACTCTCTAGAGGAGTACCACAAGGGTCCATCTTGGGTCTTCTCTTGTTTGCCATTTACATAAACGAATTAGATGCTGGAGTCAAGTTGGCTGACATATACCTCTTTGGATGACACTGTGTTGTATGTAGCCAGACCTACTCTGGAACTTGCGTGTAGTGACCTCCAAATAGAATTTAACCATTTACAGAACAATCTCCTTTATTCTAAACTTCTGTTAAACTGCTAAGAAAACAAAGGCCATGATCTTCTCCTGTAGTAAACTCCTCCTACTCTATCACGTTGGGGACAGTCCCTCAAATCCACATCTTGCTCGGCGAATTGTTGGACTATGTAGATTCCTTCAAATATCTGAGGGTGTGGATTGACTCCAATCTTTCCTTTAAAGTCCATATCGAGGAACTCTCCTAAAAGCTTAAACAGAGGCTTGGGATTTTCTTCAGAATCAGGCATCTATTAACGCAGGAGGGGAGAACCAGGTTGGTACAAACAACGTTCCTGCCTCTCATCGACTATGCAGACCTTCTGTACAGGCACTGCTGTAATGTGGCCCTTGCCAAATTAGACACGCTGTACCACTGGGCACTCAAGTTCATCACCAGTGCCCCCTACTCAACACACCACTGTGCCCTCTACAACACTGTTGGTTGGGACTTACTTAGTCTTAGATGACAAAAGAACACCGTGCTCTGGATCTATAGGGCCATCTCTACCAAGCTGCCTCAATATATTAAGGATTGCCTACCTTCTTGCATTCCTGGTAGCTATCTGCTGATAAGACAGACTTGTATCACCCTTTCCATACCCAGAGTTAGGACACAATTTGGTCAGGTGGTGATTAGTCATGCCTTACCAGTCCTCTGGAATACTGCTCAAAATTTACTGCAGTTTGTTTCACCTGTACCATTAGCTGCCTTCAAAATCTTATCCAGTGATCATTTATGGAGTCCTGCAACTGCTTCTGGCACTGAATCTCTGACTCTCCCTCCTACCTGTCTGTCACCTCCCCCTACTAATGGCACCTTTTCACCCCCATATCCTCTCCCTTACCCGTAGACCTACCATGCTGACTAATGCAGCTATGCCAATCCTGAAGGTATTACAATTGCCCCCTCCCACCCCTCCTAACCTCTCCTCTCTCCACTATCCTTGGCGCAACCAGTGCCCTTGTTTTATAGTCTACTCCTAGGCCACGTAATGCTTTGCTGGTCTAGATCTCATCCAATATAATATTGTACTCTACTGTCTATCAGATACCTGCCTTGTATAGAACTCACACATAGTGGTATGCTGACTGCCTTTGGTACTGTGCCTATAAATTATGCTGCCTTGTTCTGTTCTCAGTGTCAAGCCTTACACTGTTATTTGTAAATTATTGTACACCACCATGCCAAGCCACACCTTTCTCACTTGTAATGACTGCACATAGGCTGCTAATGTTGCTACGCCTACTCCAAATTGCTGTGTTGTGACTTGTTGTTGTTTAAACTACCAGGTCCATCTTGTAAATGAGCCCTGCTTAATGGTGTTCCACTTGGCTAAATAAAGATATTGATTGATTGACTCAGTGATAGACCGCCTCAGAGAGGATCATAGAGGTGGGGGTGTAGCCATTTATTTTAAGTCAGAACTGGGCCTTGTAGACACCACAGTGGGAATGACCAGATCCTTTGAATGTATTGTGGGAGCAGGTGTAGGCTGCAGGATACTTCTCATCTACCATCCACCCGGGGGAGGGGAGAAGGAATTCCTGCAGGAAGTCGTGGACTTCATTGTCAACCTTGTGTTGGAATTCCCCAGATGGGTGATTTCAACTCATGGGTCGACAAACTCGCAGTTTGGGCAGGACTTCCTCCAACTGACAAACTTGTTGGTCTTACACAGGTAGTTACCTCTGCTACCCATAGTCATGGTCATTCACTTGGTCTGGTCTTCCTTCTGGGGATGGAGATCATTAACCTGGTGGTGGAACTGGTCAGTCGGTTGTAGCGTCACACTATAAGGTTCAGATTTGAGGTTCCCCCATAGACTTGCTCCTATGGAGATGGTCTGGTACCACCCTTTAAGGGACTTGACTCCCGATGGTCTTAGGGCAGTGCTGGACCTATCAGGTGTGTCAAGAGTATGCAGAGAGCCTGGGGAACTGGTACATGCCTATAATCAGCCAGTGACAGTTGCCTTCATCTCTCTAGTTCAGCGGTGTCCAACCCTTTTGGAGTCATGTGCCATATTTAAATTTCTGAGTAAGACGTAAGCCATAACAACATGCTGCCCATACCATACCATACCTAACGTGCAGCCCTCACCATACCTATATTTACCCATATAAACCCAACATGGTCGAAGGTTGGAGAGACGCTGGCAGAAATTGGGCCTGTTGGCTGACAAACTTAGATTGATGGCCCATTATAAAGACTGTCAATCAGCCATCTCCTGTAAGAAGGCAGAGTTCCTGTCCAAGGAGATTGCTGAAGTGAAAAATCGACCTTCTCAGCTCTTCTGGACTGTTGACAGATTGTGCAATCCAACCTTTTGGATGAGACGTTAAACCGAGGTCCCATCTGCCTGGATTGGTGGTAGTTCAGGTGGATGTTAAAGATCCCATGGCACTTATTGAAAAGAGTAGGGGAATTTTATTGAAAAGAGTGGACTTCATTACAAAATAAACAAGTGCAGTACAAATTATCAGAAAACAAGCAACAAAAACAGAATTGTAAACAAACAAACTCAGCTAGAACAGGAACTAATACAACAATACAGAAAATCAATCAAGATTCCAAAACTGTAGTGATAGATTTCTTTGACTGGGTGACCAAGTAGTAGATCAGGGAGGGCTGTGGACATGGCCTACCTAGACTTTAGCAAGGCATTTGACACAGTCCTACACAAAAGATTAATATACAAGTTAGCTAGCCTGGGAGTGGGTCCCAAGATGACAGCCTGGGTAAAAATTGGCTGGAAAATAGGACACAGAGAGTAATAGTAAATGGAGTCCTCTCTGATGAAAGGGGGGTTACTAGTGGGGTACCGCAGGGTTCAGTATTAGGACCAGTCCTCTTCAATGTCTTTATAAGCGACATTGCAGAGGGACTGGAAGGAAAAGTATGTCTCTTTGCAGATGACACAAAGATCTGCAACAGAGTTGATGCACAAGGTGGGGTGGAAAGGATGAAAAGGGACTTGGCAAGGTTAGAAGAATGGTCAAATGTATGGCAGCTTAGATTCAATGCTAAGAAGTGCAAGGTAATGCACCTGGGAAACAAAAACCCAGGGAAGAGTACACAATGGGGGGTGAGATACTAACAACAACAAAAATGGAAAGGGACCTGGGGTAGTCATATCAGATGACCTAAAGGTGGGCAAGCAATGTGAGAGGGCAGCAATGAGGGCTGGGGGATATTGGGATGCATAGGGAGAGACATCACCAGTAGAAAACAGGAAGTTATTATCCCTCTGTACAGACAGCTGGTCAGACCCCATCTGGAGTACTCGTGCAGTTCTGGAGACCCAGTCTTATAAAAGACATAGACAGGATGGAAGCTGTCCAGAGGAGGGCAACTAAAATGGTGCAGGGTCTGCACCGGGAGACATATGAAGAGAGACTAAAGAAGCTTAATATGTATAGCCTCGAGGAAAGGAGGAGAGGGGGACATGATAGAAACTTTCAAGTACCTCAAGGGAATCAACAAAGTCCAAGAGGTAGCATCTTTCAAAAAGAGTGTGCAAGAACAAGGGGCACAATTTGAAGATAGAGGCGGCTCAGAGGTAATTTAAGAAGTATTTTTTCACAGAGGGTTGTGGATGCATGGAGCAGGCCTTCGGAGGAGGTCGTGGAGTCAAAAACAGTGGTGGAATTCAAGCATGCATGGGACAGTCATAAGGCAATTCTAGGGGATGGGGATAGGAAAAAGTAGGCTGCTGGTTAACTAGGATCTGCAGCTTATCCAGTAGGCAGGGAAATGGGCAGACTGGGTGGGCCAAGCGGTCCTTATCTGCCGTCAAATTCTATGTTTCTATGTTTAACTGAGATCTAGTACAAATTTGGAAATCATGCAATTTAACAGACAGTACAGCAGTTTTAATACTGTCTACAATTTCCTGTAATGAAATCCATTTCTGGTGTAACACTAACATGCATCTAGCCTGCCATAAATAATAACAAATTAATGTCAGAACAATACACATAGTTTCAGCCTCATATTTCCCAAACAAAGAACCCTTTGTGTAAAACATAATATCTTCATATGATAAATGCTGTAATAAAGGTTCAGACCAAGTACTGGCTAACAATTTCCAGAAATCAAGTGCAAAGTGACATTCCAGAAATAAATGTGTTTCTAAAATACCCTGACAGGATTCTCTAAGGCAATATCTATTGTCCATAGCTTTTGCTTATGATTTACCCTTAACACTAAATCTCCCATACTTACCAACCAAACGTATCCCAAACATATGGAGGTAAACGTGGGTTTCGAAGCTGCTTGAGAATCCAGTCAAAATGATCTGGGGGACAAAAGGAGAAAGCAACCTCCTCCTGAGCATCTCGCCTCCAAACCCTGTCATAGAGGGATTTCTGACTCAGAACGCAAAAATCCAGGGGGCTAAAGCCCCAGGACAAAGCCAATTTTATTGCTTCCCTACCATAGGAAGGAATATCAGGAAGCCTGGATACAAACCCCTTTTTCTCCAAATTCCAGTGGGTAAGACAGGGTAACAACCACTGCAAAAGAAAAGATTTCCAACCCACTTCCCCAAGCTTTAATGCTCTCCCAAAATTATAACAGAAAAATAAACTATAAAAGAAAGCAACAGGGTTAACCATACCAACCTCTCCCCTCAATCAGTGGCCTATAGGTCACACTCAAACTTTACTGGGTTCAACGAGGCCCCCAAAACCCTTGAAAGAAAATGCTGAATAGTCTAGTAAATAATGTCACTGGTGGGAGAAAACATAACAAAGATATAAAAACATGGAACTAGTAATGTTTTGATCAGATAGACATGCTTTCTTTTATCAATGTTGTGCTGCTTCCACCCAGCAATGAGGCCCTCTGCTCTCCCCAGGGCTGCCTGCCAATTATGAGATTGCATATCCCCAGTCCCAAACAAAATACCCAAACTTTTAAAAGGAGCAGTGGAAATCATAATACCAGCAAATGTTCTAGTAATAGGAACAGTGAGATGGCCAAGGGGAACCCCAACACTTTTCTGAAAATTAATGTGAGACCCTGAAATTGAGGAATAGTTCTGTAGGACTCCCTCCAAAGCCTTTTCCTCAGTATGCATGTCAACCGTCAAAACTAAATCATCAGTGTAAGCTAATATCTTAATGGGAACAGAAGGGTGAGCGCCACGCAACCCCACTATCTCTGGACAAAGAAGAATAGCCCTTATCAGGACATCAATATAAAAATTATATGAAATGGGACATAAGGGGCAGCCTTGTCGAAACACCCTGTTTAACTGATACCTGCCTACCCAACCAACCATTAACATTAACAGTAATAATAGCTCTGGAATACAGAGCCTAATCCACTGAATAAACTGAGCAGGGATCCCAAAAGCTGCCAGAACGGAAAATAAAACCCATGGAGTCAGGGAGACCTTGTCAAAGGCCTTTTCCTGGTCCAGGCCTAATACCCATCCTTTAACATGGCCCCTATCTCCCAATAAAAACAGTTCCCATAACAAAACCAAATTATCATGTTGACACCTGCCTGGGATACCACAAGTCTGAGCCGGACTGATCATGCCGCGTAATCTAGCCAACAAAACTTTAGCTAAAATTTTGTAATCAACATTAAGCGGACTAAGTGGTCTACAATTGTTTAGATCAACTGCAGAACCCTTCTTAAAAATCAGTACTAAAATGGCTTCTTTCATAGTTTTTGTAAAGGTAGCTTTGGACAACATGTCATTAAATAGAAGAGTCAAAGCTGGGACCAGATCTTCCTTAAAGGTACTGTAAAAACGAGCTGTAAGACCATCCGACCCAGGAGCTGAGTTCAAATTTAAACTCCCAATAGCCTGTGTCACCTCAGTAGCCGAAATATCAGCAGATAACATATCACCATCCTCTCATGAAAGAGGGGGGTAAATGCAAGGGGTCTAAAAAGGAATCCGCTGACACACAATCAGGTGTAGTACCCAACATTTTAAGAACATGCAGCTCCACCACATCCACCAAAAGCTCCGGAGACCTAACAAGTGCTCCAGAGGGGGACCGTAAAGCCTGAATAAATCTAGACTCCACCCATCCTTTACAAGCCTTAAAGGGGTCCAACCCCCTTTAGACAATCTAGTCCCAAATCTAGCCTCTTGCCCCAGGGAACTAGCTCGATCATACTGTAAGGTTCTCATTTGACTACAAACAACTGCAATTTGCCTACTATAATTGTGAGAAGAAGTATCAGACAGAGAGATCAGATGCTGTAATTGCTGACGCAATGCCAAATAACGCAGATATTGGGCACTATGATCAGCAGCAGCCTTCCCCTGCAAAACCTGCCTCCATCGAACCTTAGAATCCTCCCACCAATGAAATGCATCATCATAAAGGTCTGCTACTGAGTGCCTGGCTACCCATTCCTTTCTCCACATTTTCTGAACTTACAGAATTTGACAGCAGATAAGGACCGCTTGGCCCACCTAGTCTGCCCATTTCCCTACCTAATGGATAAGCTGCAGATCCTAGTTAACCAGCAGCCTACTTCTTTCTACCCCCTTCCCCTAGAATTGCCTTATGACTGTCCCATGCATGCTTGAATTCATAGAAACATAGAATTTGACGGCAGATAAGGACTGGTAACAGGGAGTCATTAAACCTCCACCTATTCTTCTTACCCCACGGAGCATTCTCCCAAGAAAAAGAAACCCAGACAGCAGCATGATCAGAAAATTCCACACCAATAGTCTTACAAGAGAGAATATGTAAGACATTAGACCAAAAAATAAAATCAATCCGAGTTCGAAGGTTTCCCTTAAAAAAATGTAAACCCACCAGTCGCATGACAAGATCTGTAAGCATCCACTAGATGAGCCGTAGAGATCACATCCTTTAGTGCGACTGAATCACAAAACAATTTAGGGGTTTGAAGCCCCCTATTCAATTGATGTAACCCACAGTTAAAATCTCCCACCCACAGAATCAGCCTGAAAGTATGCAGGAAGGGACGTACTAAATGAAAAAGAGACACCCTCTGTGCTTTAGTCTGGGGAGCATAAATTGCAATCAGTTGGAACCTCTCCGAGGAGAATGAAATGTCCAGTAACAATGCTCTACCAGGCTGTATATCTACCAGTCTAGAAACATGCAGACCAGGGTTAGAGAATAAAATCCATATGCCATCACACTTATCGGGCCCAGAGGGCCAAAAGGAAGGACCTTGAGGCCACGCCCTGGAGGCCTGTTGCAATTCCTGATGTGATTTTAACCTAGTATCCACAAGACAAGCAATATCACATCGTAAGTCCTGCATGGGTAACATCACACCCCCAAGCTTCCTACAGTATGTCCCTTAACACTATTAACATTTAAGGAGCAAACCGATAAAGAAGCCATTTAAGTTCCTATAGGTGATTTACTTCTATGACACTGTCTAGTTCTCTTAGCAATTGGATCCGCCTCACCCCACCTCTCAGTGTCTGTATTAGACACTACAGAGAAGTGTCAGTTTCTCCCCTGCAGAGTCCCTATCAGACAATTCTGAAGCCAACAAGGCAAATTTATTCCCAGTCTTCCAAGAACAAACCCTGCCTCTTTACCTCAGCCAAGCCTTTCCTAGTCCTTTTATTTTGCACTTGATCAAAGGCAGTTTTTCCAGGCCTAACTTAGACTATGTCGTTGGGGAGACATGACACTAACATCATCAGCCTTAGACTCATCTAATACTACCACCTCAGTACTATTGGATATGTCAGCGACTAAGACCTGCTCCTGGGATATATGGCCAGTGTGTGAATGATCTACCAGGAATGCAGCCGTCCCAGTAGAGCCCTCCTGCCACCAAGCGGAGGAATCTAAACTAGCTTTAAATCCGCTCAGCAGCAAGTTTAGCCTGTGATTGCTGAGCAAGTGTAATCAGTCCTTCATGAGAGGGACAATCTTCCCTATTATAAGAGGCCCAGGGACATCACCCATAGGCATGTCCCGTGCGTTCACATAAATTGCACTTAAAAAGATTCAGACAAGCACTGGAATTATGTCCAGATTCAAAACAATGACTACACTTTGCTGTTTCACAGGCAGAACTAAAGTAAGCTCGGGATCCACATTTGAAACAGGACTTGAGGTTGTCCTGCATAAAAGTTAACCCTTATCGTTACCTAAATAAAAAAACTCAGTAAATGACTAGGCCCAGCATTAGTAGAGTACAATTTCACTCGAACCCACACCACCATCCCAAATGTGTTCACTATCTAATGTGGGGACAGGTTTATTTAGCACTTCACAGCGTTGCCTCAACCAGAACAAAATGTCCTCAACATTAACCCCTTCATTTTTAAAAATCATAGTTACGTTCCTCACAGCAGGCTTAGTTAAAGGGATAGCATGGAAAGGGGACCAAGTGGGAGAGGACTTACAGACAGCATACTGTGCCCAAAATCTATCCAAACTAGATACTTGTTTAAAACTGATATCATAATTACCATTCCCCAGACTAATGAAGGCAAAAATCTCCCAAGGAATAAAACCTCATGGAGCCTTTAAGTAAGGTTTTGGCAACATAAACCCTATTTGGAGGGTCCAACAAGCCCCCTTTATATAATAGCCGAACTGCAACACGGCGTGGGGCAGGTTCACCTTTAAAGGAAAATAAATCCGCCAGCTTAAACCCAACTGTCCGCACAGGGTCGTCCTCAGGTGCTTCAAGCAACAAAGGATCAGGCCCCAACCGGAGCGGAACCTCCGAATCCGCGGTTTGTCTAACACCAATATCAGAACCAAAAGACCCATCACCAAGAGGTAATATCTTATCTGGTAAAGTACCATCCGCAACTGTAGTAACACCCCCTAAGTCACTAATAGCAGGTGGCAAATCAGTCTGTACAACAGTAACATTACATCCTGTAGAACACAAAATTGAAGAATTACCCCCGGGGTTCGGTGGAGCTCAGCTGAGAAGACAGCTCAGTGGCCACTGGTGCTGCAGCCTTCTGTAGCATGTTCAAATAGGTAGGGTCTTGTGAGTCCAGCATCCAAGTACTCCCTTCCCTGAGTTCCCAACCCGCATTCTGCAGGGCCGCTTCCAGGGACCAAGCTGCTTCCTCCAAAACATCTACAGCAACAGGAGATGGGACAGTAGGCAAACTTACTACCGACTGAACAGCAGGAACCGATTTCCCCAATCTTTTACTCCACTCTGGCGATTGAGCTGGTGGAAAAAAGAAAACGGCAGCAGACGAATCCACAGAGTCCAACTCTGCCGGCCGTTCTCCACTCTGTGCACTGAGTTGTTTTTTACTGCCAGACCATTTTTTCCCAGTCCGTTTAGCTGTACTCAAATTTAGATCCAATGGGGGCTGTAGGCACACCGGGTCACTACCCAGCAAACTGCCAGCTTTCAAACCTGTGACCGAAGGGGAAATGTGTACAGGTGCAGTCCGACAAGATGTTGCAGGATGTTCTGCGTCAGCAGGGGACTCAGGAATCCACGAGTCCGATACAGGGGAAAGCAAAACAGAAGCCTCTGGGAGAGCTGCAATCTCCTTCTCCAAAGTTGACATTTTCTGCAACAAAGCAGCGCGTTCCCAAAGTAGATGGTCTTTGTTTAAACCAGCAGAGTGTAAAACAGACACCTCCTGCCTAGAAGCAGGAGCCACCGTATCCAGCATGTCAGCCTCCACCATGCTCACTGCAGCTACCGCTGCTACAGCACATTCCTCCTCAATGGCCTCTAGCTCAACAAGCACAGGAGAGGAGGCCCTCTCTCCTGCACCCTCCACATCCATCTCCTCCAACGGATCCCTCGAATTGGCCACCGTGCAGCCGGTGGACGAGGCTCCCCTAACGTGTAGGGGAATTTTTTATTAAAACTGGAAAGCAAAACATATACACAATAGTGTTTACAGCACACAAAATCATAGTATAAAACAAAGATAAACAGAAATAAGAATTACAGCATACATTCAAAAAAAATTATCAGTGTTCTAGGGTCCCCAAAAAAACACAATAAATACTGCCCCCCCCCCACTAAAAGAGTAGGGGAAGTTTTTTAGCAAAAAGTAAAACATATACAAGATAGTGTTACTGCACACAAATCATAATGCAAGAACGAATAATAAACAAAAATAAGTATTGCATCATTTATTCAGCACAAAAATCTCTTTCATTAGCGACCTAAAACAGAGTATGAAATACTGAGTACCCCCCCACCCCACTCAAAGAGCAGGGGAATTTAGTGAAATCAGAACAAAACATTATATATAAAACTGTAATACATCATACAAAACCAGAAACATAGGGAAAAATAAAACAAACACAAGTATTAGTTCATACTATAACCCCAAACATAAGGAAAACATTATAGCGGTCCCCTCCCTTCCCTATGAAAGAGTATGGATTTTTCCAAAATCTCCATACAAATATAAAAATTATATGACAGCATACAAATCATAATGAAAGGAATCAAAACCGGAAATAAATATTGGATCATGCATAAAAATGGAAGAACTAAATTATCTATAATGACATGTACCTTATCCCAGCCCCACTAGAGGAGCAGGGACTTTGTCCCACAACAACCCTTACCCTGTATCAAGCCAGTTCATTTTCCTCCACCATAGTTTATACAGATCAGGATGCACCTTCCCCCTTTCCTGCAGTCTCCAACTAAGTACTGTTTTCTTAACATTAAAGACAACCTGATGTTCAGTTTGTAATTGCTGCCTAAGTGTAAGACTACACCGGGCCTGCCAAAGTTGAAAACCAATATAACCCATTAACAGACGAATTGTGACTGCATTATAAATGACCCAGGAGCCCGGAAGGACCCCCTCCACCCAAATCTCAGATGAATAACCCTGAAAAGGGTTTATCGGCCACACAGCATGAAAGTGGGACCAGAAGGAAACAACAAAGGGACAGTCAATAAAAAAATGTTGCATTGTTTCAACTACCCCCATACAAGTTTCCTCCCTAGGACAAAACCTCTCTGAGAGTTCTTTATGCCTCATGTTGCCCTTAACCCTCACTCTTTTATGAAGACAAAGCCATAAAAAATCCCACATGTGCCTAGGAACTCGCTTACTGACCAATAATTGCAACTTAGAATGTTGTTCAGAAATAGGCAAATCATGAAACCAGGGATCCACAGAAATGAAATCTTGCAATACAGTACAGTAAAATTGCCGCCGTGATTGGAGAAGAAGGGATTGTTTAACAATATGCCAGGATTTCAATTTCTGAAACATCACCTGGAAATGGCTAGCCAAGGTACACAGCCTAACCTGATGAGCTAAAAGGAATCAGAATCCCAGTGCTCTAGAAGGAGACCAGTGCTATCAGCCACCCACGGGACCAGATCTTATTGCCCCTTTAAGCAATGGAACAACAAAAATAAAAATACTATGCAGAAACACCACCAGATTTAACATCCCTACACCCCTTCACCAATAGGTAAATATGCAATACCCCTCCTCACTGGGTTCAATCTACTTCCCATAAACAAAGAAAAATACAAAATAAAGAGATTATTCCAAAGAAGGGGGGGGGGGGACCACAGCTATAAACAAAAAATATGGCAATAAAAAAGTCTTAATAAAGTAAAGCCATTTAGCTTTAGACATTCGACCTTTATTCCAAAGCACCACTCTATCACAAGCCTCCAACAATTGCCTATCCCAATTGTACCTTTGGGCATCTGCACCCCCAAAATAAACCCCAAGAACCCTCCTATACCCATAATCAATAGGCATGTCACAAATTGTAGCCACATAAGTGGCCCCATACCCTAAAGGCAATATCCCACTTTTAAGTTTATTTATGGAGGAGCCAGACATGTCAGAAAAGATTGTAACAACAGTTGTGCTGCAACAGCAGAAGCCCTATCTGATAAGACCAAAACTAAATCATCCGCATATGCTATAGAGACAATCTGTGGATCCATACAGCCTACTGACAAACCAATAATATCCTCCGTTCTATTTAAGGCATGCAAGAAGGGGTCCAAGGAGAGCACATAAAGTAAGGGGCTAAGTGGACACCCCTGCCTAACACCTCTATGCACCTGAATTTCCCTTCCCGACCAGCCATTCACACTCGGCAGTAGAGTGATACCCTTATAGCAAATTTGTAACCAGCCCACAAATTGTAAGGGAAAACCATACCTCCACAAGGTCTCCCAGAGATAATTATATTCTACCTGGTCAAAAGCTCTGGCTTGATCTAAACAAACCAGATGCCCAAAAATTTCCCCTGATGCTCCCTTATAGACAAGCTCCCTAAGAAGAATCAGGGCATCCTGAACCTCCTATGAGGTACACCACTAAACTGTGATGGATGCAATAAGGACCAAAATCCTCCGTAAATGAATGCATAGAACTTTCATCAGACTTATCAGTATTTAAAAGAGACAAAGGCCTCCAGTTAGCCAAATCCCCACGATCCCCCTTATTTTTATAAAGCAAAAGTAACACAGCCTGTAACATACTCTGAGGAACAGCCCAAGCCTGCAACCCAGCATTCAGTACCTCACACAGTTAAGTACCCAAGACTTCCCACAGGACTTTATAAACTTCATGAGGTAACCCATCAGAACCAGGTGTAATGCCTGACTTCAAAGACCAAATAACAGTTTTTAATTCTTCCATCATGATGGGCTGTACCAAATTAAACTGCTCATCAGGAGTCAAGACAGGTACCGGTCTGCTAGTGAACCAGTCACAAATAGAGGCTTCTGAAAGTAATCTACTCCTAAAAGAGGCAGAAGCATAAGTATGTATAGCATCTAAAATGCCGTCAGTTGTTGTTACTCGCCCACCCTCTGTAGTATTTAAATACAACATACCCCGGGATTCCTTAAGTTTCAGAGCTTCAAAAGGTAAAGTTTCCTGCTTCTTACCACAAACTCCATACTTATGCTTCCTCTCCATATCCTGTAAAAACTGTGACTGTAACCGAGCCAACTCCACTTTCAACCCCTTAATCCGATCCAGGCAGTCAGACCCCAGATGCTGGCGAAAAGTAGACCAAAAGTGAAGCCGACCTCTGAGAAATTGAAGCTCATTATGCTTCAACCTCCCATTTAGCCGACGTATAACTTTAAAGTAGGTTCTGACTTCACTTTTGGTATCCTCCCACCAAGTATTTAAGTCATCATATAAAAACAAGACAGACTGTCGTGCCAAAAAAAGGGAATGCAGCCCATCATCCACACAAGGGATAACTAGCAATGCAGTGTTCAATTTCCAAAGGCCTGGCCCCCTTCGGACCTCTGACACATCACATAAAGCCAATTTAAGTAGTTTATGATCTGACGTAGCCACCTCCTGTAGAGATTGTGATTGCACAGCAACCCCAGGAGAAAGGAAAAAATAATCAATCCGGGATGCTCTGGAACCACAAAAATAGGTATTACCAAACCCAGCAGTAGCAGGCCCAAAAGCATCAACCAGACCGGTATCTGCAAGAAGTTGAGATAAACTAGCCACATCACAATACACCTTTTTCCTGCTAGCAGAAGGGACCAGGGAGGGTAGTGAACAGTTACAGTCCCCACCAAGAATAACTATAGAAGAGGTGCACAAAAATGGGTAAAGTGATTTAAAAAGGGACACCCTATCGAATTTAGCTTGTGGTGCATAAATATTTATTAAACGCAAAGGCAGAGAACCCCATTTAATATCCAAAACTAAGGCCCTGCCTTCTAAGATTTCTATATGATGAATCACCTGGATATGTGAGAGAAAAAAACAAATCCCAACCCCGCTGCACAAATCCCTCCCTTGTGACCAAAACAATCCCCCACATCCAACCAGTAGTGGCAGCTACCAACTCCTCAGGAGGTGCAAACGAACATCCTGAAGGAAAACACAATCCAAATGCTCATGTAAAAATGAGAATAAGTGCTCGGCGCTAACAGGAGATTTAATGCTGTTTGCATTTAAGGATGCCACCCAGAAGTGAAAGAGAGCCATGAAATGCATCAGGGACAACTCCTTTACCTTACTGGATGCCCTTGTCTCTCTACCACTTTGCAATCTTGAGGCCTAGGGTCTGAATGGGCTCGGAAGGCTCCTGAGGCTCAGGCAGAGGAGGAAGCACAGAAGGTTGAACCAGCTCTGACACCACCTCTTGATCTTCCATTAAAACCTCAAAAATATTAGGGTCAGCTATAGAAGAAGTTGAAACCGTTACAACGGGCTTTTTAACCAACTTACTTTTTCCTTTAACTGACTTCCCTTTTTTCCACTAACTATAACAAAACATTCATCCGAGGGGCCTAAACCAGATGGCAAAGGAGGAGGAGGAGTAAGGCTAGCAACCCCAATCTCCAGCTCAGACACCTTGGAAGACCCAACTGCAGATAAATCTATGCTATCAGAAACCAAATCAGGCTCCTCAGTCAAGGCTGTCTCAGCCAAAGGGGGAGCAGCCACAGAGATACTGGGAGCCAACTTTCCCCCAGAAGAGAGGCTGAGCCGCACAGCCACCCAGATATAATGGTCCTGAACCCCCAAAATCAGCTTCAGCTGTGTTTTTAGCAGCCAAAGGGCAAGATTCAAAAGTATGTCCAACCTCATTGCAGAGATTACATTTGGACGTCTGAAAGCAGTGGGCACTAGGGTGACCAGTCTCCCCGCAATAAGAACACTTGAGCACCTCACACGAGGTGCTTATGTGAGTCCGAGACCCACATTTAAAGCAGACTCTGGGTTGACCTGGGTAGAAAAGGAAGCCCTTATCTCTACCCAGGAAAAAACAGTTAGGGAGATGTATTAAATCGGAATCGATAGAATGGAGCTTTACCCAAAATTGCCAACCCCCATTCCAAAACCCTCAGCATCCAGGATAGGAACAGGATTCCCTGAATATCACATTTTTAGACAGCCAGTTTACAATATCAGCTACTTTAACCCTTCATTCCCTGAACAGGATCATAATAACCCTAAAGGGCTGTTTTGAAAGAGGTAGCACAACAAAGTCAGACCACAAAGGTTAGTCTTCAGATTTAAACAGTGACAAGAGTTCCAAGAGTGCAGGGTGCGGAAACTTTTATTAAAAATAAACTCCCCAGGAACATGAATCAGAGCGTAAACTTCAGAGGAGAACCCCATGCCTACGTTTTAAAGTGTCTTCCCAACATAAAATCTGTCGGGGGGTTGTCTCTGGGGCCCACTAGCACAAGAACGGATGGCATTGCCGCTTAGCCAGTTCCAAAGGTTGCAAAATGGCTAGCATAGGTAGGCTCTCTATGGGCTCTGGAGCTGGCCCCTGCACATCAACAGTAGAAGAAGCCAAATCTTCAGCCACCTCACCTAGCAGCACCCCAAGGGAAGGCTAGGATTAGAAGCAGCCTGAGGGTCGGGGAAACTGGGAAGACTTCACCCAAAATATTGTAAGATTGAGCTGGTATAGACACTGTACTTATCTGGGTATCCTCTGCAGAGCTGAAACCTCAACCGGCTTCCATGCTGCCCCGATATCGGAATCCAGCCGCCTCTCGCGCTCTATCTGGGGACCAGGATACATCCACGAGGTCCCCAAGCCTTAGAAATCGAACTGCCACCTGCAACTTGTCATTCAGCAGCCGAATGGAGCTTACTGGGCCCCGCTGCTTCAGAAGCACTCGCAACTTGTAGACCTCTTCCACTTCCTGTCGTCCTCCACGCCAAGTTTCCTATGCTCCTGCACTAATAAATCACTCACCCAAAGGTTCCTCCTCAAACATCGCTGTTTCTCTTCCAAACTCAAACTTAACACTTTGGGAGCTTCCAGGGGACTGCTGAGTCGGGCGATGTGCTGGCCACCCTGCGGATGCATCCCAGCCGCCACCTCAGCGGATCCCTTCAATGTTGGAACGACATGTACTGCAGGACTCTGGGCTATCGCAGCCCCTTGCAATGCTCCTTCCTCCTCCATAGTTGGGAACAGAATGGCTGCCTCATACAGCGACAGGGTCCCCCTACTGGCACAGAGTAGGGGAATTTCCCCGGTGTCCTGGCCAAACCTCCCCCACTCACCAAAAACACCACCAACAGTTTCATCTGTTTCAAGGTCATCTGGCATTCATCTGTATCCCCTTCCCCCGGGTCATGACTGAGAATAGGCAGGATTTGTCTAGTGCACTTACCTGGTCAACAAAAACTAAATAAAAAAATAAATAAATAAACCTGTCTTCAGTCGCGGGGAGCATTTTCACAAGTTAAGTATGATGAGTTTGCTCACTTCTTCACCGATAAGATTGCTACCATCATGTCCGAGATCCATTCAGTGTCCTCTAATGGGCAGTGCGGTGATCGGCACAGGGTGGCAAGTACCCAGTCTGTCTGGTCCAACTTCGGCTGGTTGGCGATCGAGGACATTGTGCAGGTTGTCCAGAGTATGCACCCAACCTCTTGAAGTTTGGATTCAGGCTCAACACACCTCCTTGTGGGGTGCATTGAAGTCACTGGCCCAGTTCTTGCTGAGATAGTCTGGTGTTCATTGGAGACAGGGGTATTTCCAGACTCTCTGAAGGAGGTGATAGTGGTACCCCTCCTAAAGAAATCCTCCCTTGACCCAGACTGCTTAACAAACTACAGACCGGTCTCTAACCTGCCCTTTGTGGGCAAGCTTATTGAGAAGGTGGATGAGATGCAGCTGGATGACCATTTAACAGCATACAATGTTTATGATCCTCTCCAGTCTGGGTTTGGAAGAGGCACAGTACTCAGACCACCCTCGTGTGGGTACTTAATGATCTCCTGAGCATCAGAGATCAAGGGAGCTGATTTCTTCCTGGTTCTTCTTGATCTCTGCATCATTCAACACTGTAGACCTTGGGGTGCTGCTGCAGTGCCTCTTGGATGCTCTGTGGACTGTCTGGTACAGTTCTCAGATGTTTTTGATCTTTCCTCACCGTCAGGACTCAGGAGGTTGGTATTGAGGGATTTATTCCTCGGTCCTCTCCCCTGTCATGTGGGGTTCCACAGGGCTACATGCTGTCCCCATGTTGTTTGCAGTGTACATGCTGCCATTGGGGAACATTATAAGGTGATATGGGTTGAGCTCTTACTGCTATGCAGATGGTATTCAGCTCTATTTGTCCTTGTATCTGAGCAAAGTGGATTGGTCTCGGTTTTAACAGCTGCATCTCCGAGATCCAGGGCTGGATGAGTTCCAACTGGATGAGGTTGAACTCGGACAAGACTGAGGTGTTGGTGGTGGAACCAGTCGTCATGGCTAATAGTACTGTCAATCATAGTAATAGTACTGTCAACCCGTTTAATTTTATAGTTTTGTGGTGATAATAGTATCATTGCAAGCTTCCAAAGATACCTTCTTCCCCATATCCTAAGCATGTCTCCTCATTGGCCGTTTTTCCTGTGTGGGCTGGCAGAACAGTTTAAAAAACATGGTGGCGCTTCTCTCGCTTACTGAGAGCGAACTCGATTGTCGCGCTTCTCGGTTTTTATTTGATGTTTTCCCCTCAGCAAATTAAAATATCTGGTTGATCCTGCCATTCTGGTCCTGAAGAGCAAGTAGGATCTGAATAATGAAAAAAAAATGGGCAGGGGGCAGGAACCGTCACGAGCAAGCACACAGCTCAACGCACAGCATAGGACAGTGCGGCGGTCGACCAGTACAAAGTCAGTTCACTGAAACGGTTGACCGCCCATTAGAAAAAAACATTGCATCCATATATTAAATAAAATAACCAATAGGTTTATGTGTCCATTACCAGGGAGTACTGGCATCTTGAGGCTCTGGACATATTGGAACCTCTCGAGCTTCACTCTTGATGCTATTACTCCCTGGTAATAGACACAAACCTATCGGTTATTCGCTATATACTTCGTATGTTTTTTTCTTTTATATGTACAGTGCTGTGGTTTTTTTTGGAACAGTATTTTTAAATAAATATGATTCAACATATAGAAAATGACAACAGAAAGAGGTCCACCAGCTCATTTAGTCTGTCCATCCTATGTAACTGCCCTATGTAGGCCCTAATGGCTATTCCTTTCCCTTACCTCTGCCCTCTGCTCTCTTACTATGGTCATATTCCTGTCCCACACTACCTTGAAAACCCCTACTGTTTCAGCCATCACCAGCTCCTCTGGAAGCCTGTTCCACTTGCCCACCACTCTCTTTTTTTCATTCTCTCTTTATAGGTTTCCTTTTCCCTGCCTCCAAGGTGTCACAGTTAAGCCTGCTTCCAGTCTCCTACAGGTGCCCTGCCTCCTTGCTGTTTTAGAATTAGTCCTCCTCTGAGTGGGGAAAGGGGGAGATCCCCCCCCATCTACCTGCATATTTCTTCATCAGGCTGGCTCCTGAGGATTCTGGTCTTGGTCTTCTTAGGTTCACCAAGGGCTGTTGTCAGGCTGGCTGTGGGGTCCATTTTCCGTTTCCTTCCTCCCTGAGAATGCTGGCACTTTTGGCGATCCAAGTGACATGTGCATATCAAGGTGCACTGCTGCATCGGACCTCGGCCTCCATCCTCCCCTCCTGCAATGTCCGCAACTGCACTGCCACCTGTGGTCACCCAGATGTCAGTATAGCAACACTGACAGTGACTCTCCCTCCTTGGAGGAGAGAGTCCCCTGGGACGCTCAATCCTCTCCCCCGGGCCAGCCTCCAGTGAACTGAGCTCATTCCCAAACTCAAGTCACCGATGACACGAGCAGTAGTGCTACTGCTGCACCAACAGGCCAGCATTCACCACTGTTTTGGTGAAAAAGTGTTGCAGATATGCCTCCTGAATTTTTAACCCACCAAATTTATTGAATTCCCCCCACTCATGTCGTGGTACATAGGACACATGTCTTTATAAGCTACCCTGTTTACCCCATGCATGTATTTGTATGTTTGGCCTGTCCCCCCTCCCCTCTAGTCTCCAGTGTCTACATGTCAAGGTCTTGCAACCTCTAATCATATGTCTTTTCCCCCAAATTCTAAATCAGTTTGGCTGCCCTTCAATGCACTGCTTCCACTCCCTCACCATCCTTGCACAGGTGTAGACTGCAGAACTTTGTGTAGTACTCCAGGTAAAGGCATACCAATGATCAGTATAGTAGAAGGATCACCTACTAGCTTATGCAGCTTATTCCCCTGTCTTTGAACCTTAGCATCCTGTTAGCTTTCTCCACTTGTAGCACTGAGCTGTAGTTTTCAGATTTTCCAATATTATTACCCTAGATCTTTTGCTTCTGCTATGCTCTCTAATACCACCACCACCCTCCATCATATGCTGCACTGTTGGGTTCTGCCTCTGTATGTGCATCACCTCACATTTCTTTACAGTAAAGCTCAGCTGCCAGAACTTGTACCATTTCTGCAACCTACCCAGGTCCTCCATTCGTGCCTTACTTCCCTCCTCGGTGTCATCCACAAAAAGGCAGATCTTGTACTGTATGCCCACCCCCATGTCAGATATGTATATGTTAAAGAGGAAAGGATTAAGGGCTGAGCCCTGTGGTATTCTGCTTTTTACCTCTTTACCATCTGAGAATTTGCCATTTTCCATTACCCTTTGTGTCCTGCCCCCCCAGCCAACATTCCACCGATGATGCTATCTGTTCTTCCATCCCTCGGTCCTTCAGTTTCTTGACCAGTCTTCTCTGGAGGATTGAGTCAAAGGCCTTACTGAAGTCCAGGTAGAGTATGTTGACAGTCTGTCCTTTGCTGGCTGCCCTAGTAATGCAGTTAAAGAACTCTGTTAGGTATGTCTGAAATTACCTCTCCTTGGTGAACTGTGCTGCCTGTCATCCTGAAACACATTTACCTTGAGAAAGTCTACCAGTCTTTTCCTCAGTATGGCCTCAAGTACATTATCCACTATGTCCATCAGGATGACTGGTTAATAGCTACCTGGCTCATCCTTCCTTCTCTTCTTTCTGCTTTTATGCAGAGGAACCACATCAGCAGTCCTTTAATCCCTGGGGACCATTCCTGTGTTCAGTGAGCAGTAGAAAATATCTGCAAATAGAGCTACTAGTACCTCCACTGCTTCCTTGAGTATCCTAGGATGCAACACATCTGACCCTATTGATTTATCTTCCTACAACCCCTCAGCCAACCCTGCACTCTTTATTTCATGATGTGGTTATGACTGATAGAGAGCTCCCCTCCTCTCCCCTTTTTACCCCACCTTGCATTCTTGTAGTTATTTATTTATTTAAATCTCAGATTACAAATACCTTTGAGCTGGGGCAGCTCATTTACAAAGGTTCCACGTCAAAGGAAAGGGTTACTATAAGGTTGGGAGTTATAGACAACACTCATGGTATCAATGGAGGTACAGACAACATTCATGGTATCATCGGAGCACAGCAAGTCAACTGGTAACTAAGTGGGAACAGTGCTACATGCTCAAGATTACAAGCAAGCATAGAAAACCATAAGGCACATTTGAAGCAACATTGCTAATCAGTGGTGGGGGGAAGGGGAAGAGTAAGGAAGGGGTAGGGGAGATGAGAGGGCAGAGTTCAGATAGAGAAGGAAAAGAAAATATGGCAGCCAGAGGCCTTGTGTAAGAGTGAGAGGAGGGGGCTAAGGTGGGAGAAGGGAGTAAGAGGGGGAAAAGGAGGGAGATGAAGGGAAGAAGATCAGGGAGAGTGGGGACTCCAGGGCCTGAGAGATCCAGGAAGGGGGGTCAGTGGAATAAGAGCAAGAGGGGGAGGTAAAGGAGGAGGTGGCAGGAAAATGGGAAATTGTTCTGTCAGGAGGTGGAAACAAAACAGGAAGCCAAGTAAGAGCCTCCAAGAATGAAAAAAGTGGTATAAGGGTGTCTGCAGAAGTGGGAAACTAGGTGTAACAGTCACAAGTGCTTTCAGTTAGGATATGCTGACGAAGCACAAGTTTAAATTGGGACAGACTAGAAAGACTGCTCAGTTGGTTGCTTAGATTATTAAACCACAGGGGGGCTCTGTATTGAAAGGATCGCTGGTATTAAGCAGTCCGACAGTGGGGTACTAGAAGGAGGTCAGAAACTGCCCCCTTCCTCATTGGTAAATACAGAAAAAATATCGGTTCAGTATCTCAGCCTTGTCTCTGTCCCTCTCCTTCCATCTAGCCCCTTTTTCAGCCTTCCTTGACCTTGTGTTTCTCCCAGATGCATCGGAAGAATGCCTTGTCCCCAGTCTTTACCACCTTTGCTTTTTTAAACTCTGTCTCAACCATAGCACTTCTGACCTTCCTACTTGTCTCTCTCATTTCCTTTAGGTATGCCTCCTTGTCTTCCTCCCTATGGCTTCCTTTGTATTTCTTAAATGCCATTCTCTTCATTGTCACTGCCTCCTTCATGTCTGATTTGAACAACGGTGGCCCTATTGCCCTGTTCTCTTTGCTCACCCTTTCAATACTGCTTTCCACAACCTCTATGGCACCTAATTTGTACACCTTCCACTTCCTCACTCCTCCTCATGTCTCTGCTATCTCACTCATTTTTAACCCCAGCAGCTCCAACATCCTATTGAAGTCTGCTCCTCTGAAGTCCTCCACCTCCACTGTTCTCTTTTCCTTCTTGCTTCCAAATAGACCTCCCTCCATAGCATTTTGTGTTCATTTGACCACAGCCGTTCATGGACTGTTGCACTGCACACCTGCTCACTGTTTGTAAGCACCAGGTCCAGCAGTGCTCCCACCATTGTAGGGTCCTGAACCACTTGTGCAAGGAATGCTTTATGGCATGCCTCCACCAGGAGCTGGTTCCTTGCACTCACAGTGAATGTGACCTTCCAGTCCATATCTAGCATGTTGAAGTCCTCCACTATTAATACTTACTCTGACCCATCTGTCCTCCTGAGAATCTCCACTGGTTTCCTGTCTTCCCCTTGGTCTTAGCCAGGTGGTCTGTAAACTACTCCAGCTCTGATTTTCTTCCCTCTCCCTATGGCTGTCTGCACCCACAGTGTCTCTAAACTACCTGATCCCCTAATTATTTATCTCTGCAGCCTTAATGCCCTCTTGTACAGCTGCCCCCTCCCTTGCCCTTAGCCCTATTCTTCATAAGCAGTGTATACATTGGTATAGTAATGTCCCAGTCATGTTTCTGTACTGCCCACATTTCCATGACAGCCACCAGGTGCAGATTTTCTTCTGTAACCAATGCATGCAGTTCTAGTATTTTGTGTCTCAGACTTCTTGCATTGGTGCATACCACCCTCCAGCATCTGGTCCCTCCCTTCCCTCTTCCTTTCCCCTTATCCTGTTTAAACTCATGTTGTGTGAAGGAAGGCAGGTAGTGCTCCCCTGGATTCTATTTGTGACTGTGTTCCTGACCATGTGCTTCACCCCTACCTAGTTAAAACTTTCTCTGTTGTACTATGTGAATCTGACTCCCAGCACCCTCCTGACTTCCTTGTTGGGCTGCAGGCCATCACTTTTAAATAGCTTCCATCCCCTTCAAGTCTGGCCCCAGTCCCTGAGAAAATAGTATCACTCTTCTCTGCACTCCCATTTTAACTATGCATTGAACTGGAACACATGAAACTGTTCCCTCTTGTTCAGGCTTGGTTGGGGGTAGAACCATTGAGGTTATCACCCCTGCTCTCTCCTTTATCACCTGCCCTAGCACACTAATGCCTGCCTTCACCTTATCCATGCTCTTCCTGCTCAGATCATTCATGGCTATGTGCACTAACATATCTGACTTCACCCTTCCTGTCCTGTGAATTCCTCCACCCTGAACATGAGTCTGTCCACTGTTGCCCTTGAAAAGCAGTGCACCATTTATTGTCCATCAGGTGTTAGGCCCACCTCCCTCCCGGTGCCCCTCGCTATGGAGTCCCTCACCAAGTACCTTTCTCCTTCTCTCTTTGGGCATTCCTCCTCCTTGGCTGTTCTCTCTGGCACTGCCTGCCTATAGGGTGTGTTGGACCAATCCTTCCTGACCAGGAGAGGTAGAGGTACAGAGGGTAAAACATATGGAAAGGGATAACCACAGTAACTAATTTCTGCATGAAGGAAGTAAGTAGAAGCAAAGGAAAAGAGACCATTATGGTTCTCAAAGGAAGTGACAAAGGTGGTGAAGAAAAAAAGGTGGCATTCAGAAGATATAAGGAAACGGAGGAGGACAAGGAGGTATACCTAGTATAGTACAGGGAAGCAGGCAATGTGGTGAGAGCAAGAAGTTGCAGACAGAGGAAAGACTCACTAAGGGGTCACTAAGGGGAATAAGACTTTCTTCTGCTACATAAGTGAGTAGAGAAAAGCAAGGGAAGGGATAGTAAGGATTAGAAGAATGGAGTGAGGAGACTGTGCAGAAGAGGACAAAGAAAAAGCAGATATCCTGAACAAGTACTTCTGCTCATTTTTCACAGTGGCAGGAGGGGGTGGACCACCAGTGAGTAGCAGGAACAGGGGCAGGTGGACACAAGTTAATTTTCAGAAGAAAGAGTCTGGAAAGGACTTGATGCTCTGTAGGTTGAAAAAAGCTATGGGACCAGACAGGATTATTGAAGGGCTCTAAGGGAGCTCAGGGAACTGTTAACTGTCCCACTGACAGCCTTGTTTAACAGCTCATTGAATACAGGCATGGTTCTAGAGGACTTGAGAAGAGCCAGTGTGGTCCCTCTATGTATGAGCAGCAGCAGGGAGGACGTTAACAACTACAAGCTTGTCAGTCTTACATCAGTGGTGGGGAAATTAATGGAAATCCTACTAAAGGAAAGACTGGTTGAGTACCTTAAATCCAATGGGCTGCAAAATCACAGGCAGCATGGATTCCCGGGAGGCATGCCAAATGAATCTGATGAATTTCTTTGACTGAGTGACCAGGGCCGTAGATAATAAGAAGGCAGTGGATGTGGCCTATCTAGACTTCAGCAAGACCTTCGACACTGTGTCACACAGTAGGCTAATAAAGAAACTGGGCAGCCTGGTGATGAGATTCAAAGCGGTGAATTGGGTTTGAAACTTGTTAATTGATAGGAGACAGAGGGTGGTGGTAAATGACAGTCACTCAAATGATGGAGGAGTGACCAGCGGGGTGTCAAAGGACTCAGAACTAGGACCTGTTTTCTTCATTGTCTTTATAAGTGACATTGCTGAGAAACTGGAATGGAAGGTATGCTTTTTTACAGATGGTATCAAAATCTGCAATAGGGTAAACATTCAGGAGTTGGTAGAGAGAATGAGCAGTGGTCTAAAATATGGCAGTTGGGGTTCAATGCCAAAAAGTGCAAGATTATGAACCTAGGGCTAGGAACCCAGGTGCTTAGTACAGGATTTGGGGGTACTGCCAGTCACTAAACAAAAAAGGGACATTGGGGTTATCATATATGATGACTTCAAGGTGGCACAGCAGTGTGACAAAGAAGTGAGTAGGGCTAGTGGGATGCTGGGGTGCACAGGGAAGGGTATATCCAGCAAGAGGTTGGACGTGGGGTTCCCACTGTATTCCTTGTTGGTGAGACCTACACAGAGTACTCTGTCCAGCTTTGGAAGCCACACCTCAAAAAGAATATAGAGTGGAGGCCATCCAGAGGAGGGCAATCAGAACTGTGCTGGGGTTGCATGAGAAGTTCTATGAGGACAGACTAAGGGATCTTAACACATACACCCTGGAAGAGAGGAGAGGGAATGGTGACATGATACATACAAGTACCTCAGAGCAGAGGGGTGAACAGAGAGCAGGAGGGAAGCCTCTTTCAAAGGAGAAGGAGCACCAGGAGCAGGGGGCATGCGATGAAGTGGTGGTGGGGTGCAGTTTAAGAGAAATGTGAGAAAATATTTCTTCACTGAAAGGGTGGTAGACAACTGGAACAGACTGCTAGCAGAAGTGGTGGTGGCAAAAACAGTGGGGGACTTCAAGCATACATGGGATAGACATAGGAGTGTATTAGAGAACAAGGCGAGAGGGTCGCCAAAGGCCAGTTAGGGTCTGCAGAGACCGATTAGGCAGGGAACATCTGGGCAAACTTGGTGGGTCAAATGGTCCTTTTCTGCCAACAAATTCTTTATTTTTATGAGAGGGTCACCCTGGTCTCCAGAGTCTACAGTAGTGCAAACATGTTGCTAGTGCACAGCCCTGGTTTCATTTGCTTCAAGTTCCCATCTACCACTGTCCAGTCACCAGCTCTGGCATGTGTGGGCCTTGGTGGTGCCTGCAGCAGTGACATCCTAGAAGGCTCAGTGGCTGCAGCCCTCAAGCAACATATTTCAGCCCTTGCAGCTTCCAGGTTAGCTCTCATGGTCTGGAACCTTTTCCAGTTGAGGCAATGGCCGCACTTCCAGAGCACCCTCCGGATCACCACAGCCCTGTGGCCTTTTCTATGAGGAAATGTTTCCATCCATGTATTTTATATATATATATATATATAGTAATATGGGTAAAAAAAAAAACCACAAATGAAGACAAAAGACATTTCTACAGACCTATATGGTTATTCTATAATTTTCTTGTTTTATTTGTAGTATTTATTCATTTGGTAACTGGCTATGTGTGCTAGGCCAAGGCCCTTTTTAAGAAATAATCCAGGACAGAAGGCAAAACAATACAAAAAACATATAACTCCCCTAGCTCTTATTCCTGCTTCCCTCATAACCTTAGTACTTTTGCACACTTTCTGAATTTTTTTTCTTTTTCAGGGATTTATTACTTGCACCTTGATTAGATTGTTCATGTACATGCACCAATTGTTGTCACAATATTTGTTATTGCTGTATCATTCCATGCTGTATCTCCCCCAGGTTGCACCTGGAAATGCTCTAGCTCAGAGTGCCTACCTCAGTTACTAAATTTAAAAAATAAATATAACAAGTTGTAAACTAAACAAAGTATAACATTTAAAAAGAAAAGAAAACAATCAATATATCATTTAAAAGAAAAGACAATCAACAGCATTGACAAGTGCATAGAAACAATCTATGGCGATGGTGTAGTTTATCAGTACAGTTTGCACAATTTTATTGCTATGCAAGTTTATTAAGTCAACGTCCATAGTGACGTGAAGCATCATGCTGCAACTTTTCATGGAGGCAGTCTGTTGTAGAGAAGGCATCATCTCACACACACTTTTTATTCATATACAATGATTTGAGGGCTCCACCCACCACACCCCCCATTGTTTTTTTCCTAGTGTGTGTTCACCTTATTGTTTTTGTTTTGTTCTTAGCGAAGTGAACGCATGTTTAATTCCAATATGCTTCTAAAAATGACAGCTGGATTATGGTTTGTTTATTAGAATGTTTACGTATTAGAATGTTTTGCATGCTTGGAATGATTGTGGCCTCTTGAAAGCGATGTGAATGCACTCTGTTTACTCTGCTCATGCACGGGTACACATAATCAGCATACACAAAACTTAGTATATACATTTACATAAGTTATGGCATTTGTGTACGTTGATTCTGTGTACCCGATAAACTACATTATCACCACAGTCTAGAAAGTATTTACAGGCAACCATTTCAAACTGTGGATTTGATGAAGAAACTGATGATAAGGGAATGGGAATGCTGCTCAACAGGATAGAAGCAGAAAATGAGAATGCCCTTTGACCCATTGATACCAACATGAGACTCGGACAGGAAATATTGGTAATCAAATCTAAGGGCTCACCAACAACTCCAAGACTGTATGAATTGTACCAGTGGGGAATTGTTGTGGAATCAAGTAGGGCTTTGTTAAACAACAGGAAAAGGAATTTCTCTTAGCCTCGGGAGAAAACCAACCAACCAAGCATATAGTTAAGTAATAAGGCATGACAGGGTATGGATTGTTATAGGATTTACCCATGCCTGGTGTGGTGTGTCAGGAGGCCACAGGTCAAGTGACTTTAATCGTGACAAGAACTGGGTAAACCCCAAATTACCCACATCTTGGAGTGCCATTTTGCGATTATACAATGAACTACAAACAAATATATATTATTTAAAATGTTAAATTAATAGTTTTAATGTTTATTTATTGATTTTTTTCCATTCATTGTTTATCCTCCCAATGGGTGGCGGCTGGTGTCGCCATCTGACAGCAGATTTACACGGTTGTTCGGGTACCTTCTCCTCACCCAGTGCAACCACCAGAGCTGATGCAGGGGGCTTCATCCAGCCGCGGACCCCTATTATCCATTTTCTCCCCTTATTGCCTGGAGTCCCCTAGAAAAGAATGGCACATGTATGTGGAGGCATGCATGTGTGCCGCCTGGGCCAGCTATGCTCCACCCACCCCTGGCCTAGCACCCGCCTCCGTGCCCTTGCCTACACCACCATCATACCTACACATGGTTGCAGTTAAAGGCCAGGAGATACAAGCTCCCCTATCTTCGAGAGGACAGCCAACAGCAGCTTCTCAGTCCTCATCTGGCCCCCCTCCGGCCGACTTCTGGCACCCCATGCTCGTTCCAGAACATGGGTCACGGGAGTGGTGAGGTAAGCGTCAGCACCTCAGCCTTCTATGCCACTGGGCAGGCTCTTTTATTGATTTTTAATCAACTCCCTTAGTTTTAGACGTCAGAGAAATGCAATATTGTGGACATACAGCGCTATCATCAGCAAGCTCCCTCATTATATCTTGGACTGTTTACCTCTCTGTGTTGTGTGTAGCTACCCCTTGAGAAATCTATCTTGTATCTTGCTTATCATCCCTAAGGTTAGATCGCATTTTGGTAGATCTGCTGTAAGCCACAACCTTCCAGTTCTATGGAACAATACTCAAAAGTTCCTGAAACTTGCTATCTGAAGCTATCCTCCTTCAAAACTTTGTTTGTACGCTCCTTCAAGGAGACATGTAAGTGTTTCTGCCAATGGCCCCATAATCCTGGGTCTGGTTCTAATCTACTGTTAACTACCTCTATTACCATACATTACATTCTTCTGTGTACTGCTGTGCTTGTGCTGTCCTCATTACTATACAATTATTTCCTCTAGTTGTTAGTAACTGTCCTCCTAGGGCTTTCATGTTCCCTAATTTCTTTTACTTTTCCAAGCATGGTCTGTTAAAGTTATTTTGTACATATGTACTGTATTTAGGTTATGGTTGTATATTCAAGCACATTGTATTAACTTTTAGCTACACCTCATTGTTATCGATATCTAAATGTATTGTTGCCGGTCACACTGTCACTGTATATTATTGTTGTTCATTGACCTTCCAGGTCCACTTTGTAAATGAGATTGTCTCAATGGTGTTTCTCCTGGTAAAATAAAGATTGATTGATTGATTAATAATATATCCTTCCTCCCTAAGTTAAAAAGTACCCATCCAGCAGCCAGGACCCCCCCTCCCCAACATCATAGTTTTCATTTTTTTAATGAATGTTTGTTAGGAAGACAGAGAGAAAGAGAGAGGGCCAGGAAAGAGAGAGAGAGAGAGAGAGAGAGAGACAAGGCAGCATGGTTTCCATGTTATCAGCAAGAGTGAGTGTGAGAGAGAGAGTGATTGAGCAGCACAGCTTACATTTTTGTGAAGCTGGTAGGGACAGAGAGAAAGTAAGGAAAATAACTTTTTTTATTGTGATCACTGGTACTGGCAAAGAAAGAGGCAGCTAAATGGAGACAGTGACCAGTAATTAGGCTGGGAGAAAGGGTGAACTAGATTTGTATGGAGTTGTGAGTGTAAGAGATGGAGAGAGGCTTTTTCAGTGCATTAGGCACATTAGCAGGGGAGAAAGACGCACACAATGTGTTAGATAAAAATAAAAATAAATAATAAAATAATAAAAACTTTTATTTTTTAACAGGATAATAACTTTAGGACCAAAGGCCCTGTTTGTCAAAGTTGTCCTGTTTAAGCATATGGTTTCCAGAACAAGACATCATGTAATATTACATTACAGGAACAAATCTTACATATTTAAACAGACAATTCCACATACCTATAAAACATACATATGAACAAGTACCAGAGAAATTCAAAATTCCATCATTCTTTAAATATGAACTATCCAGACCAATCAGAGGATTAAGTATCTAATAGGATATAAGGGGAATTTCCATTTTCAATGTATCATTTTAGAAAAAAACAGAGACACAAAGGAGAAGAGACAGAAGAATAAGAGAATGTTGTATAATCTAAGGAACACCAAAGCAAGTACATCTATTTCTCCAAATACTATTCAGAGAATACTTAAATTTATTAAAGGTATCAATTTTTCTAATATCTGGATCTATTTGGTTCCATATTTTTACAGCAAATAAAAATATTTGTTGCATTTACTATAACCATTTAATTCTAAGGAACCTTTTGACATCTATGCTTTAAATGCCTTAGATTATATCTCTTAGAGATAGAAACACCAAGAGAGATCGAACCATATTTAACCGTCCCCCCAGATTCACAGAAAGCTTTGCACCCTACAAGTTTTTTCCGACGAATTTCAAGAGAATCCCAACCAAGATCTTGAAGTAAGTTACAATGATGTGTATTATATGGGCACTTCGTTACATATCTTGCTATTCTATGGTATGTTTTATCTAAACTATTTAATAAATATTTAGGGGCAAATTGATATATTAAACTACCATATTCTAATGTTGGTAAGAGTAGTTGTACAGCCACTCTATTTCTTGTCTCTCTTGGTAGTATAGATGTTTTCCTTCTTAACACACCCAATCTAGAATTTACTTTTTTAGTTATATTTGTAATATGAGAAGAAAAGTAAGAGAACTATCCATATAAATTCCCAAGTACTTATATACCCAAACTTGTTCTAACATTAAACCCCTTAAAGAAAAAATATTTAATGTCTGATGCGGCAGTTTATTTTTAGTGTGAAAAAGCATTACCTGAGTCTTCTTAGTACTAAGGACCATTTTTGATTGAATTAACCAATTTTGTAAAATATCAAAATCAGATTGCAACGTTTTTGTAAATCATCCAAATTTTTTGCTTTCCCTATAAGGGCCATATCATCGGCATACAAATAAATCTTACTATTTTGAATACATGATGGGAGGGAATTTACATAGATCAAAAATAATAGGGGACCCAGGATTGAACCCTGGGGAACTCCCCTAAAAGTACCCTCTTTATCTGACATTATTCCATCTATATATACCTGTTGTGTACGTTCAGTTAAATATGATAATATCCATGCCTGAACAGATTCTGATATACCCATCTGAGCCAACCTTTTCATTAATATATTAAAGTCAACTAAATCGAAGGCCTTCGAGAGGTCAACGAACACCGCCCCGACGGACTCCCGAGCCTCGAGGCCATTTGCCACAGAGTCAAGGAAATCCATCAGGGCAGTGTCCGTCGACCTCCCCTGCCTAAAACCGGCCTGACAATCAGTCAAAAGTTTATACTTCTCCAGATATTCATATAACTGGGCACAGACCAGGCGTTCAAAGACCTTCGAAACAATAGACAATAAATCTATCGGTCGATAATTTGATTATTTCTGTCTCCGCCCTTGAAGACAGGAACAATTTTTGAATTTCTCCAGAAATCTGGATAGCTTTTTTGCTGAAGACTAAAATTAAAAAATTTCGTCAGTGTAGGACTTATTTGCTCTACTGAAATTTTCAAAAAGTTGTCTCTATTCTATCATCCATCACTATTGCTTTCGTGAATTTAACTGTCTTATTTGCTTCTTAACTTCACCAATTTTAATTGCTCGAAAATAGAAACATGGTACATTCCTCTATATTGTGTCTCCAAAGATCTAATCTGTTGAAGATCAAAGTTCTGATTACAATCAGCTTGTTCTATTTTATATCTGAAAGACAGCAAAATACTGATTCAGATTATTTACTGCTTGTGTTGTAGACAACTCCTCCTAATTCATTCTTAAGAATTATTTTCAGATGTTTCCTTCCTGCCCTCCATATCCTTAATTAAATTCCAGTATTGAGCTGGATTTTTAGTTTGATTCACTTTATTTCAATAATAATTTTTTCTTGCTTTCCTTATCAAACTTTTACTTTTATTCCTAATCCTCTTAAACAACTCCCAATCTTCTACTTTTAAAGATCGATTTGCCTTTTTCCATATCCTGTCTTTCCATCTTATGTATTTTTTAATTTTTTCATTTACCCCCCAAAAAAATAAAAATTTAAAAAATACATAAGATGGAAAGACAGGATATGGAAGATGTAGCCATGGTAAATGTTAAAAGAACCACAGCTGGGGAAGAAATAATGATGTTGGCCTATCAAAGTTGCAGTTTAAGTCAGATATCATTATTTTTTTTTTTAGCCCTGAAGCAAGAACGATGGCAGGCAAAAGGTTTTAGTTTAGAATTTTCAGGCAGGAGCAGTCATTTCTGCCAACTTTGATTCCGTAATGTGGTTGACTGGCACTTTAGCATTGGTTATGCAGGGATTTATCCATAGCTAAAGTTTCTAGACAACCAATCTGGACTAAGTATTTATGATGCCCATTGGATACGAAAAGGAGAAGATGAAGCATATCAACAGACACTGCTGTACACTGTTGATTGATAAGCCTGATCTTTAGCCGACGCTTAAGCATAGATACAAGACCCAAAGCTAAAAGAGTTGCCTGATGACCCATGGCAGTGCAGTGTACTGCTGTATGAGCAATCCAGGTTCAGGAGAAAATTCAAGATCTGGTTTGGGTGGCCAAGGAGGTAGATATTGTGCTGCTGTGCAGCAGTGCTTCCACTGGGGTTGGGACTGGTGCTGTGTTCTATCACTGTAGCAACACCTATGGTGTGCCAGGGAGTATGCCTCCTCCTTCTGATATGGCTGCATGTTTGGCCTGCTGAGGTAGTGCTGGCACCATGGGAAGGTCTTCAGGGGAGAAAACCTGGTGGAAAATGGCAGTTGTATAGATGATGATTATGGCAGCAGATCAGGTCCTCCGCAACCACCTCACTCCCATGCAAGATTGTGCTCCAGTGGGAGATGAGGGCACCTGCCTCTCTGGCCCGCATGGCCAGACAGGCAGGCAACTGTAATCAATCTGGGTTTAGTAACCATCACAATACAACTACAGCAATTGTTAAAGTTGCAAATTATATTCAAACAGTGATAAAGAATTAAGTGTTAGGGCTCTTACTATAGATCTCCTTAGGGTCTTCAGCACCATTACTCATGGTATTATGATAAAACACTACCAAGATTAGAACTGAAGCAGTTTTAATACAGTGGTTTGCCAGTTATTGTAATGAACATGGGCTATTAGTTGAAGTAAGGGTTCAAGGTCCTGTTGAAAGCAAGTCCAAAGGGGTGTACCACAGGGGTCAGGTCTTGACTCCTGTTTTTCTCTCTCTATATGAATGATTTAAAATGGTGGCTTCTGGGGGTGGAGATAGACTTCTATACCCATGACATGCTGCTGTACTGTATTGATCACTCTGGTTGCCGGGCACAGGTGGACCTCTATTTGGGGTTTAATGGCTTGAAGGATTTTGGTGGTTTATAATGACCTGGCATTGAAATGTAAGAAATCATCAGTCCTGCTGTTTAGATCAGCCCAGAAAATTGGAGAATACTAAGGCCCTCCTACCTATTGAGCCTACAACAAAACCTGTTTGAGTCAGGTTACTACATACAAATATTTTGGATCTGGCTAGATGGCCATCATAACAAGGACCATCATATAAATAGCATCATAAAAAAGAAATAGTTTGTCCCAGAGTAGTTTTTTTTATATAGACATCATGCCTCATTCTCTGTAGAAACCAACCATATTACTGAGTCAATGATTATGCCAATTCTAGATTAAGGAGAAGAGATCTATGGTGGAGTGGGGATAAGCTTCTTGTGCAAGCTTGACATCCTGGTATATAGCCTGCCCCACTTCACCCTAGGTGGACCATGAGGTGGCTATCAGTATGGATTATTTAAACTGTTGAACTGGGTCCCACTGAAACAGAAATGCAAATTATGTTTAGTTCAGTTAATGAAAAAGGGTATTAAAGGGAATGCTCCTAATTATATTAGGGGCCTTGTATCTGTGAGACATATTTGGCTGGGCATGCACTCATCTAATGGACAGCAATTTGAAGTCTTACAAGTAAATACTGCAAGAGGGAAACAATTCATTACTCTATGGGGTCCCTTAGCCTGGAATAAAATCCCAAATCAACTTAAAACCAGTAAACAGTGCTTTACTTTCACCTAACCAGTTAAAGAAATGCTTTGCTGCAAATGGATCATAGTGTTTGTACTGCTGAGGATGTTATAGTTGTCTTATATTGTACACTTTTACTATTCATGTGTATTTTGTGTTGTGATTTTGTATTGGAATCCTTTATTATGTAATATACTGTAACTCTGACTATACTTGTCCATGGGGTGCCATTGGAAATGAGCTTTGGCTCAGTGGCTATGTTATCTCTCTTTAGTAAATATAAAACATAAAAATTGTGGGGGATCATGGAGTAGCGTCAGTAGGTGATGGACTGGGTGTTTGCTTCCTGAGGAGAAGATGCTTGGCTGGAAGATTAAAACCTATATGGCAACCCCAAAAAAAAACACCAAAGTCAACAGTCAAGCAAAGGTACAGTTGCAGCTATTGCCGTGTTCAGATATTTCTGTGATATCTCCAGAGAAATTCTTGCCTGCCTAATAGGGCCACCAGAGAGAATCTCTAGAAATATTGCAAAATACATGGAAAAATCTGACCATGTCAATGACTGCAACTGTAGAAGACAGCATTTAGCAATGCTAAATGAGATTCAGTGGTAAGAAGCTGTTTCAGTCTCTGCATGGCACCCAGTTTCTCTTTAACTTTCGTATAAATAAATGGTATATGGTAATGAAAACACTTGGAGGGACGGAGTAAGAAACCCAGACATTTTAACTAAGAAAAAGCTCAAGAGTGACTCTATTGGTCACAAACACTTTTAAAGGATCCAGATTGATGCAGCCCTTAACCCATTACTTCCAATAGCTTTGTATGATATTCTAACTTCCATTGCTTAACCTGATACAGAATGGCCACCTTGGTGAAGATGAGTTAAGTTTGTTTTGGGCCCAAGTAACATCCATTTTTTTAAATTGAGAACAAAACGGTTAATGAATAATTAGTTGGAGACAGATAAAAATCCTGATTAAGGGATGGCGAAATATCAGTAAGAGATTTCAAACTAAAGTAAATAATCAGACTTCTGCATAAAGTGGTTTAGCTAGTTATATAACAGCAAGAGTGAATTAATAAAAATATAAAAAATAACAAGAAACTCAGTGGAGAATATTTGGGAACATGGGGGTGTATTAGAAAACAGGCAGGGTGGAGGGAGGGTCACTGGTTGGACCAAACAGTCCTTTTCTGCTGACACATTCTATATTTCAATGTAACTCCCACTGAACTGCTTAAAATATCAGACAGGGAGTCATCTATGGGCAGTTGCTGAGATCTACTAGTTAAATATTTTTTAAACCTCCAGGACTGGGTGAGATGAAACACTTAGAAGATTGACTGGGAAGATGAATGACATGGTCAGCAAGGTCAAAGCCCTTTGTAAGGTCAACAGAAATGTCCCAATTAAGCTTCCTTCATCCCTAACCCCAGGTGCGTGGTCTGTTAACCCAGCCAAGGCAGTTTCAGTGCCACATTTCCTGAAGCTGTGTTATGGGGGATAGTTATGGAGGGAAAAACACCCTTTCTAACAGTGTACTTGTGGGTATAGTAAATGTCCTGGTTTTCATGGAAAATACCAAACTAATAGGTCATGGGATCTGGGCTGTCCAGGTCCCTCAAAACTAAAGGATTTAAGATGCACTATTCAATGGTCATGTTGTACCTTTACTGGCTTCAGTACAGCTTTCTTTAACTTGTACAAAAGTGGAAAATGGCATGCATTGTACAGTACCAGATTCTGAATGTGAACAGCTGACCTGACAAAGTTGTTCTATGGCAAGTCTTGATATATGCTACATTAGAATCATAGAAATACAGCCTTGGTTGCTGATGGTCACCTATCCACTATTTTATATAGTATATGGTATGGGCTTATTTAGTTTTTTTGTTGTTTGTAACTGGCTTGTGTGTTACCTGGTGCCACTCGCTCCAGCTTCTCCCTGCTCCCGCTGCCGCTCGCTCCAGATTTGCCTCACCCCACCCGCCTCCAGTTTCTCCCCATTCCTGCTCACTCCAGCTTCTCACTGCTCCTGCTCACTTGCATGGGCATTGTTAATTTTTAAAATAAAATTTAGAAAAAGTTTAGTTTTGTGACATGGAGCGATGATAGCTGCTCTTGTCAAAACTAGCAGAGTCCACTACTCGTTGCTCGCTAAACTGCAGCTGACATGTTTGTGTAATTTTTTTCATTGAGCTACATGGAGTGACCCAATCAGGAGGCAGAACAAGGCTGAAAAGTTGTTGTACTATCGATGTGACATCAAAACGATAGTACAACTTTTTTCACCTTTGAACTGTCCTACACAAAACCATCGTTTTCAGTGGAGAATAAGCCCTAACCATATATTATATATTTAAAAGACAAAGAACCTCTGTGCACAAACACTGAGGCAATGGTTACCCCAAAGGCCATTTAGCTGGGAAGCCAAGTTTCAAGGAAATACAAAATCACACATGCCCACACAATGCAAAGCATCATGGGCTGCATATGCAAATCACCACAGAATATTATGCTGGTTCAACTTTAAGCAGAATTGCATGGTGCCGAAAGGCCTCTCACACAGTTTGCAAAGGGTACTAACAGATGACATAGACACGTGTTTCATCCTACCAGGACTCATCAGTATGCATCATCTGTTTGACACACCAGTGGAATGAACCAGCTACCCTAAGACGGACGGTCTGTCTGGGTTATGTTGTGGTGAACCCCATTAGAACAAAAAACTATTTAAAAGACAAAGAACCTCTGTGCGCAAACACTGAGGCAATGGTTACCCCAAAGGGCATTTGGCTGGGAAGCCAAGTTTCAAGGAAATACAAAATCACACATGCCCACACAATGCAAAGCATCATGGGCTACATATGCAAATCACCACAGAATATTATGCTGGTTCAACTTTAACAGAATTGCAGGTAGCCGAAAGGCCTTCACACAGTTTGCAAAGGGTGCTAACAGATGACATAGACACGTGTTTCATCCTACCAGGACTCATCAGTATGCCTCATCTGTTTGACACCCCAGTGGAATGAACCAGCTACCCTAAGACGGTCTGTCTGGGTTATATTGTGGTGAACCCCATTAAAACAAAAAACTATTTAAAAGACAAAGAACCTCTGTGCCCATGTCCACACAATGCAAAGCATCATGGACTGCATATACAAATCACCACAGAATATTATGCTGGTTCAACTTTAAGCAGAATTGCATGGTGCTTCACAAAGTGAGAAGTTTCTTGATTTCACACAATCTTCACTGGTGAATTAACTGCTGGAAGCTCAAGCACAGGAGATCACAAAGTAGAGGATGATCCTAGGAGGAAAGCAGGACAGGGAAGCAGGCAAAGTAGTAATGGTAGGGGACTCTGTTGTGAGGTATCTTAGCAAGTTGCATGGAGTGTTGGGACATTGGAAGCTATGCGGACTGTATTGCCGTTGTCTATCTGGTGCATGAGTTACAGACATCACAACAATGGCGGTCATCCTTAGACCGGAAGGGAAGAGGAACTATCACCATACATATTAGCACTACTAATGTAGGCAGGGGCAGAACTGAGGTTCTGCAGTTTAGGGAGCTAGAAAGGAGTCTTAGAAACAGGACCTCAAAGGTAGTATTTTCTGTGATACTACCAGTGCCACACACACACAGCCATTAAGGCAGAAGATTAGTCAGGTGAATGCATGGCTAAAGGTTTACATAGAAACACAGACACTGCTGGCAGGAAAAGGCTCCTTGGCCCATCATACCTGTCCAGTCCTACCAACTTTATCTAATGCAATATGTGAGAGCTGGTGGCTCTTCACTCCTCTCTCCCTTTTAATACTGACTTAGACACGCCCATGTATCTGCCACCATGTTTCAATCCCCCCACTGTTTTCACACAGACCACCTCTATCAGTAGCTTATGCCACCCTTCCACCACCCTTTCTGTGAAAAAAATACTTTCTGGTATCCCTCTGAAATGGGCCCCCTGTCAGTTTCATGGATTTACCCCGGTGTTTGTGTTTCCACTTAGTTTGAATGATTCCACACTATCCACCTTGTTTACTCTGTGGAGGTATTTGTAAGTCATAATTATGTTCCATCTCTTCCTTCTCAGCTTCAGCGTGTACATGTTTAGGCCCTTCATCCTCTCCTCATATGTTCTTTCCTGCTGTCCCTGGATCATCTTAGTTACCCTCCTATGTGCTGCAGCCACTCAGTACCTGTCCTTCTTCAAATGCATTCTCCAAAACTGCACAAAGTATTCCAGGTAAGGATGGACCAATGACTTATACAGCTGTAGAAGTACCTCTCTTCTTCGGCTGCTGATCCTCCTCCCTATGCACCGCAACATTCTAGTCACCCTTTCCACAGCCCTATGACAGTGTGCTGTTGTCTTCAGACTCTGCAAAACAATTACTTCTATGCACCTCCCCTGTTTTGCTTACACTACTACACTACTTCCTCCATTCTGTATTCAGTTTTAAATTTTTTTACCCCTATGTGCATCAGCTTACATTTAACATAACATTTTTTACTGCCATACTTCTGACCATTTCTCTGTTCTACCCACATCCTCTTTCATAATTCTGTCCCCATCCTCCCTATGCATCCAGCCCCTGATCTTAGTATCATCTGCCAATAGTTATAACTTGCCCTGCATCCCTACCCCAATGTTGCAGATGCAGATGTTGAAGAGGACTGGTCCATAGACTGATCCTTGTGGCACACCACTAGTAACACCCTGATGCCTGAGATTTCACGCTGGGAGCAAGGGTTCAGGTTCCTGCCATACTGGAGAGCATTCTGGGGTAGGCAAATCCTGTAAAGTAAGGATGTGCTCACCTGTACTCAGAAGCGGGTGTGCTGGTATACAGGACAGATAAGAATAGAGATGCAATTTTAAATTAGGATGGAGTAAGAATAAGTGTAGAACATCCATTCCACAACCAGATACAGGAAAAAATGGTCAGTGTTAAGGGGCCCAGATCTAGAAGGGGGAGACGCACTTCTGCATGGAAAATGTGTTCTAGGGATGTGGATATGGTTCACGTATCCACATTTCTGGCATTCTCCCTTTAAAAGCTAATTGGTCTGACTGTCTTTAAGAAGAGCCCCTCACACCACCCGGTTGGTATATCCCTTGGTTTCTCCCCACAACGTTTGATTTTTCTTTCATTGGAAGAGTCAGGTCTCCTGCTTTGCAGCTTTGCATGCAATGTAGGCACAAACTTTTTGAAGTGTGCCATTTGGCTGTGTTTCAACTTCCTTCCAAATCATATATGGATACATTCCTGGGTTCCGTCTTCGACACCTATGATAGACCATGGGGATTCTAGGCCGACAACTGACTTCAAGCACTGCACCCAGGGCAGTCAGAAAATGTTATGGACAGATCTGCATGTGTTGTGCATTTACTGTTAACAACATGACTTTTCTGACTGTGGCCTATGTCAGGCTATGCTTCTCTCAAAGATTGCTACACTCATCTTCTTCTTGGCTGGCCAGCCAAACAGGACCTTCTGGTTAAGTCCAAGGAAAAATGCAAGGTGGCCCCCCAGCTTCAGGGTCTGTGGCCCAACTGGCAGCTGTGAGAGAGGCACAGCGTGGGCACCTCAGTTTCAGTACTGCTCTTGTTAGGGGCTAGTGTTGGCACAGTGTTTGTGGGTAACTTTTGTGAGATGTGCAAGATCCTTCAGACCTTTAGGGAAATACCTGCTCACCATGGTAAAGTGAAAAAGTCCAAGAAGTCCTGCTGTCCATCGGGACGTGAAAGGGCATGCTTTTCCTGCTCCCTCAACTCCCCTGATTGCTTAATGGCTATAGAGCACTCAGCTTCAGCTGAACCTGACTTGATCAAGGGACAGGTCCCTAGCTCCACGGTACCCCCATCGAGCTTATCAGCCTTGACTCAGGTTGAACAGGTGGTCAAGACTTTTTTCAACCCTGTTGGCCCCATTTTCTGAAGGGATTGAAGATGATTTGATCTCCAGGACCCTGGTCCTGTTGTGCCTCATTTAAGAGGGCCAGGAGCAGTCAGCAAACCCAGCTATCTCCTCTCATGAGTTGCCCCCCTCTGGGGTCAAGGGATCAAACCTTGTGTGGGTAGTCTATTCTGCCCCTCCAACCATATGTTCTCATTATCATCAACCTTGTCAATGCTTGAGGTCCAAGTCAAGGCCAGCTTTGAGGGATTCCTCACACTCTTGGTCTTGCTCGACTAGGAGGCATTGCCAAGGGTGCTCTTCTTCCTCTTCATCCTCGGACGATGAGATGCTCTGCCACCACACAAGAGATTAATAAACAAATTAGCCAGCCTGGGAGTGGGTCCTAGGGTGGTAGCCTGGGTAAAACACTGGTTGGACAACAGGACACAGTGGGTAATAGTAAATGGAGTCCACAGTGAAGAAATGAAGGTTACTAGTGGGGTACCGCAGGGTTCAGTACTGGGGCCAGTCCTTTTTAATGTCTTTATAAGTGACATTGCAGAGGGACTGGAAGGGAAAGTATGTCTCTTTGCAGATGACACAAAGATCTGCAACAGGGTTGATACACAAGTTGGGGTGGAAAGGATGAAAAGGGAGTTGTCAAGGTTGGAGGAGTGGTCAAATGTATGGCAGCTTAGATTCAATGCAAAAAAGTGCAAAGTAATGCACCTGGGAAACAAAAACCCAGGGAAAGAGTACACAAGGGGGGGATGAGATGCTGACAACAAAAAAAATGATAAGGGACCTGGAGATAGTCATATCAGATGACCTAAAGGTGGGCTAGCAATGTGAGAAGGCAGTAAGGAGGGCTGGGGGGATACTGGGATGCATAGGGAGAGGCATCACCAGTAGAAAACAAGAAGTTGTTGGCCCTCTGTACAGACAGTTGGTAAGACCCCATCTGGAGTACTGTGTACAGTTCTGGAGACCCCACCTCTGCCAAGACATAGACAGGGTGGAGGCTGCCCAGAGGAGGGCAACCAAAATGATGCAGGGTCTGAATCAGAAGACATATGAAGAAAGACTAAAGGAACTAAAGATGTATAGCCTTGAGGAAAGGAGGGAGAGGGGGGACATGATAGAAACTTTCAAATACCTCAAAGGAATCAACAAAGTCCAAGAGGATAGCATCTTTCAGAAAAAGAGATGTGCAAAAACAAGGGGGCACAATTTGAAGATAGAGGGGGACATCTCAGAGGTAATGTGAGGAAGTATTTCTTCACGAGAGGGTTGTGGATACATGGAACAGCCTTCCTAAGGAGGTCGAGAGTCAAAAACAGTGGGGGAATTCAAGAATGCATGGGACAGACATAAGGCAATTCTAGTGGGGGGTAGGAGGAAGTAGGCTGTTGGTTAACTAGGATCTGCAGCTTATCCATTAGGTAGGGAAATGGGCAGACTAGGTGGGCCAAGCGGTCCTTATCTGCCATCAAATTCTATGTTTCACCATATGCGGTGGTGCTATGAAGATCTCCTTTGACAGCAGTGGGCCTTGGTTGGGCAGGGTAGTGCTCTACTCTCGAGCACTGTGGTCACCTGGTCCGTAATCAGTTCTGCCCATACCAGTTCTGTCGAGACTGCTGTCCCTGACATGAGTCTCGCCACTGATTCAGGTGGAGCTGCCTCCACAACAGCCCTTGCTGGGAGCCCTCTTTAAGTACTCATGTCTGGCTACCGGCTTGCCAGGCCAGTTGTCATTGGAAAACATATACTTGGATGAGGCCCAAGTGATGCACAGCGGCAAATGGCCAAGCACCATATTTGAAGCTTCTTTGGATGACTCCAATAGGTTCTCCATGCAATCCTTGAGGACTCATTTTTTTCGACCGTGATTTGGCTGAAAAGTTGACTACCGACTATGGGCTGGTGTCCTTTGGGGCTCTTCTCAGGCTCATGTCTGAGCCCATGGAGATTCCCTTGGAGCCAGTCCAGAAAAAGGCCAAATATGCCTTTACTGACATCCTGGATAGGGAAAATCCACTGGAGTTGCCTTCCTGATGGCTGAGGCCATCTTGGGACTGGTGAAATCCAAAGTAAGACTGTGAAACCGCAGAGAGGGGTCAGTGCAGGTAAAGGGGGCAGCCAGCCTGGTAGTAAAATGAAAAGCCCAAAATATCTGCACTCATAAAGAAATGGACACTACATTTCGTAGCAAATAAAATGAGGATTAAGATTCTTTATTTGAAAATAAAAAACAAGGTGAGTAAGCAGACAGCTGCTAAACAACTGCTAGCCTCAGTACGTCAACTAAATACTTTTTGTCGGGGACGGCAAGTGGTGTAGTGTCCATTTCTCCATGAGTGCAGGTATACTTGGCTCTTGCACTTGAGCTTTGGCAGAACTCACCTTACTTCCAGGCACCCTCTGCCTGTATGGTCTCCAAGTATGCGGTCCCTACTGACACCTTGTCCAGATTTCTGAACCACCCCTTGACCAAGGGCCTGGTCACAGACTTTGTCTTCCATAAGTCCAGCAATACTGGGAACATTGACCAGCCTCCCAACAAAGAGTCCCAAAAGCTCAACCAAGCAGTGAAGAAGATCTATGCTGCATCCTCTCTTGGTCTCTGTCAGGTGAGCTACACCCTGATGATGGCCCATTTTGGTCACTCCCTGATGGGAGTCCTGGATCCAGTCCTCCCATACCTTCCTGCTGACAAGGAACTGGCAGAGAAAGTGGTCTGAGACCAGGGTCAAGCACTGGCTAAACACCAGCTTCAGATGGCCTTGGATGTGGGCAATTCCTGTGCCCATGCTATGGCAGCAGCCATCATTATGCATTGCAGGGCCTGGCTGAGGATTTCCACCTTAACAATGGACACCTAACACAAGTTGGCTGATGTCCCCTTCCTGGGTACCAACCTCTTTGGCCCAGGGGTGAAAAGACACCTCACCAGTACAGAGAAGTCCAATGCCACTCTGGATTCTGTTGACCTCTTCTCAGAAAGGCCCATGTTCTTGAAGATGGAAGCAAGCTGCTTTGAAACAATTAGAAGCTATGAAGAAGACACAATGTTGAACTGGCAATCTGCAGGAAAGCTCAGTTCTGCTAAAACCTGAGGGAGGTGTACCTTACTTTAAATTTTACACTTGGTATTGCTTTTTGTTTGTTTTCTGAATCAAAAAGGGGTTTGCAATACTGTTGCAATACTGCTTATGTACTTGTAGATTGGGTGTTTAACTTCAGAGGGATTTAAATATAGCATAATTGTTTTTTTTTTCTCTTGTGGATAGCTGGCTTTTGGTTTACTAGTATTTTGGTGACATTTTGCATCAAACTATTTTTGGTACAGTGAAGTTTTCACTGGTGGCAGATGATTTGTCATTGCAAGTCCTGCAGTCTAGTGCATGTTAGTGGAGTTTTGTGCATTTGACACAGACAGTGCCTCAGGTGGTGGAAACTGGTTTTCTCTGATTGGCTTCAGAGCACAGAACACCAGGTTGTATAAGGCTGGGTCAGTGGATGCTTGCATCATAGGTGTTGGGCTCAACTGCTTTATTTTTCTCTGACTGAAATAGTTTTTTGCAGGGTATATTTTCTGTTAAAGTGTCGTGCAGGTTGTCTTGCTGAAAGAAAGGACAGCACTCACCGGGGTGGTGGGTCAGAGCTGTAGCTGATTGTTTCTGGATGGCATGGGCTTGGTCCCACCCACCCTGTCCCTCACCCTGCCCACCCCATGGGCGTCATTTCCTTTATAGCAGGGGTTCTGACATCACTTCCCCAAAAGGGAAAAGGATATACAACTGTCATATCTTTAACAGCCCAGCACACTGCATAGAGGGTAAACACACACACACACTGACAAAAACAAAAAAAAAATATTAAACAGGAAGGAAGAGAGACATTTTGGGAGTGGTGCAATGCACTGGCTGTGCGGCGGCAGTCTTCTGGGAGACATTCTGGAGGCTGCGATGCTGTCCTATTTGCAGGCAACTCTCTGCTCTGAGGGAAGAGGTTGCCCATCTCCAGGCCGACCTGGCAAGGAGTAGGGAAACCTCCCCCACCCAGGGAACACCAGGGCCACTGCCACTGCCTCAGAGTTTGCCAAGAGAGAGGAGCGGTTGGACCACGGTGGACTCAGGTAAGGTGAGAGTGGCAGAACAGAGACATATCCCTCCAATTGTACCACTCTACAATTCATACGCTGCTCTGGCAGAGCATGGTTCCTCTATGGAGGCACCCACAGTGGAGACCAAGGAGGATGCTGGGAACCTTCACAAGGGAGACCCACAGGAGGGTGACATGGGACACCACAGGGAAGGAAACAGCTCCTGGTGGGGGACCCAGTTGCTAGGGGGTAGAATTGGGGAGGGAGGGGAGAGGGGAGGCAAGGTGGCTGTCCGGCACCATGGCTTGGAGGGACAGGAAGCGAATCCTTAGAATTGTGGGAGCAGCTGCACAGAAGAAGGAGCTGGACATCATTGTCCACCTAGGGACAGATGACCTAGCTGGGAATGGGATTAGAGCAGTGTAGGAGGAGTTTGTGGAGTCAAGGAGGGGCCTTAGACAAGCAGCAAATGCACAGTAACCTTCTCAGAGGTGCTGCCAGCCTATGGCATGGGTGAGGTTAGGGTACTCCACACCATGGGATTCATTGAATGGTTGAAAAACTGGTGCGAGCTGGCCCATCGGTCCAGTGGTTGGATTTCCGCCTTGGCGCCAGCGATCAGGGTTTGGGAATGAGCTCGGGTTGCTGGAGGGCCGGCCGGAGGGGGGGACAGCTTGAGTGTCCCATGACTGCTCGCTGTCTTCAGGGAGGGAAGGGGCTGCGATCTGGTGTTGAAGTGACCACTGGTGGAGGCCAGGGGTAGAGCAACACATCAGGATCATTGGGGAGGTGCATGACAGACATCGGCTCTTGCCTTGACAGCCAGACGTCGCGCACCTTAAGAAAGCCAGGAAAATCACTCGCTGGCCACCGCATGATGGTTCTCTGTTCCATGAGGGCCTCCAGCACCTTCCCAGGGCCTCCTGTTCCTCAGCAACATCCCTGGGCCCTAGAAGTGTGTGCTGGGGTCACGCTTCTCCCCCCGGTGCCTTCCCCCTTGGAAGAGGGGGAACCGCCCACCGAAGGGATACACCGGGATATCCTGGAGGTCGACTGCAATATGAGGATCAGAGGAGGGCCGGTAAGGACAGTAAGGGCTTGGGGAACTTGGTAGAGCCCAAGGAGTGGTGGACCAGTGAGCACGAGGGCGGAAAAATAGATCACACACAAAAAAAAAGAAAACTGGTGCGGAGAACAGGGTTTTGATTTCACTGGCGACTGGGGGTCCACCTGGAGGGATACAGGCCTATCCTGGCATGATGGTCTGCATCTGTCTGGGAGGGGAAAAAGGCTCCTAGGTAATAGGTTTAAATGCTTCATTGGCAAGCTTTTAAACTAGCCAAGGGGGGAGGCACTGAAAAGAAGCAGGGAATACCCAGCCTCCCCCCACAAAAAAGGGTAGTTAGCGAGGTAAACACTAAGGTAGAGAGGTAGATAGGGAGCAGGACGGGGTAAATGGAGAAAAAGGCAAAGGCAGTAAGGGAGAGATGGGGCTAAAAGGGGTAAGGCCATCAAAACATGGAGGGCAATAAGTACTAATGCCCGTAGCCTGGGTAACAAGCTCCCTGAACTAGTGGCCTTGATGGAAGAAGGATGCCTGGATATCATGGCAGCCACAGAAATATGGTACACTGAGAACCATAACTAGGATGTCAACATACCAGAGTACACAATCTACAGGAGAGACAGGGAGGTAAAAGAGGAGAAGGAGTAGCTCTCTACATAAGGGAAGGGATCAAAACAATGGAACTAAGGGGTAAACGGGGATGAGAGGAGGCACTGTGGGTCACCTTGGAGACAGAAAATGGCACCACAATCTGCACAGGGGTTGTATACAGACCCCCGTCTCAGGGGGAGAAAATGGAAAAGGAAATGATAGAAGGCATCCTTAGAATGGCAGAAAAAGGGGAGCAATTGTTGATAGGGGACCTGAATATGCCAGATGTTAACTGGAGCACATTTGCTGCAGCCACATCCAAGAGCAAGGTCATTCTTGATACCCTACAGGGGGCATGCCTCAGACAGCTAATGTTGGAACTCACTCGGGAGGGAGCAATCTTAGACCTGGTACTCTCAAATGGGGATGGAGGGAGGATCACAGATTTAGAAGTGAGTAGCCATCTGGGAACAAGTGACTACCAAACATTGCAGTTCATGATAAACATAGCCAGTCAAGCCATACAAAAGTGAGGGTACTGGACTTTAAGTGGGCTGACTCTGGCAAAATGGGAGAGTGCCTAAGGATTGCACGAGCAAATGGGCAGGATGGGAAGGGTGGAAGAACAATGGGGAAAAATCAAAACTGCCATCACCGAGGCAACAAGCCTTTGTGTGAAGCAAATAAAACACAATGAAGTAAAAAACTACTATGGTTCTCAAAGGGTGGGGGGGCTAGAGAAAGACAGCATTCAGAAAGTATAAGGAATCACAGAAGGAGCAGGTCAGAGAACTGTATCAGTTAAAGCAGAAGGAAGCGGGAAGGCAGTCAGAATAGCTAAGGCCCAAACTGAGGAAAATATAGCCAACTCAGTTAAGAAGGGAGATAAAACCTTTTATAGGTACATTAGGGAGCAAAGAAAGACCAAGGGAAGGATAGTGAGGCTTAATAAAGGGGACAGGAGGTGGGCAGACGGTGACAGTGAAATGGCAGAGATACTGAACAAATACTTTAGCTCAGTATTCACAAAAGAAGAAGAGGAGGCAGTACCTAAACCAAACAATAGAAGCACTCTGGACGGGGGGTCGATACAAGTCCATTCACAGAAGAAAGGGTCCTGAAAGAACTCCTAAAACTCAAGGTGGACAAGGCAATGGGGCCTGATGGGATTCACCCCAGAATTCTAAAAGCACTAAGGGGAGAACTAGTGACACCAATGACTACCCTTTTTAACAAATAATGGGAGGATGGTGCTGTACCTGAGGACTGGAGGGAGTGGATGTGATTCCCATTCACAAAAGTGGGAGCAAGGCAGAGGCAGGAGACTACAGACCTGTTAGTTTGACCTCAGTGATAGGGAATTTGATGGAATCACTTCTGAAAGAAAGAATTGTTGAGTACATGGAGGCTGGCAGGGCACAGGACCCAAGGCAGCATGAATTCACAGTGGGAAGGTCATGTCAGATATATCTAATAGATTTCTTTGACTGGGTTACCAAAGTAGTAGACCAGGGAGGGGCTGTGGATATGGCCTACCTAGACTTTAGCAAGGCATATGACACAGTCACACAAGCTGGCTGGACAACAGGATGCAGAGGGTAATAGTAAACGAGAATAACTTCAAAGAAAGGGAGATTACTAGTGAGGTACCCCAGGGTTCAGTATAGGACCGGTCCTCTTTAATGTCTTTATAGGTGACATTGCAGAGGGACTGGAAGGAAAAGTATGCCTCTTTGCAGATGACGCAAAGATCTGCCAAAGGGTTGATACACCGGGGGGGTGGATGGAAAGGATGAGAAGGGACTTGGCAATGTTGGAGGAATGGTCAAAAGTATGGCAACTTCAATTCAGTGCAAAGAAGTGCAAAGAAGTGCAAAATAATGCACCTGGGAAACAAAAACCCAGGGGAAGCTTACACAATGGAGGGGGAGGTACTGACAACAAAAAAAATGGAAAGGGACCTGGGGTAGTGTTATCAGATGACCTTAAGGTAGACAAGCAATGTAAGAAGGCAGTAAGGAGGGCTGTGGGGATACTGAGATGCATAGGGAGAGGCATCACCAGTAGAAAACAGGAAGTTGTCATCCCTCAGTACAGACAGTTGGTGAGACCCCATCTGGAGTACTGCATGCAGTTCTGGAGACCCCATCTCTGCAAGGACATGGGACAGAGGCAGTCCAGAGGAGGGCAACCAAAATGGTGCAGGGTCTGCATCAGAAGCCTTGTGTAAAGAGACTAAAGGAGCTTAATATATATATACCCTCGATGAAAGGAAGGAGAGGGGGGACATGATAGAAACTTTCAAGTACCACAAAGGAATTAACAAAGTCCAAGAGGGTAGCATCTTTCAGAAAAAGAGATGTGCAAGAACGAGGGGGCCAAATTTGAAGATAGAGGGGGGACAGCTCAGGGGCAATTTGAGGAAGTATTTTTTCACAGAGAAGGTGGTGGACTCATGGAACAGCCTTCCTGAGGAGGGAGTGGGGTCAAAACAGTGGGGGAATTCAAAAATGCATGGGACAGACATAAGGCAATTCTACAGAGGGGTAAGAGGAAGTAGGCTGTTAGTTAATTAGGATCTGCACCTTATCCAGTAGGTAGGGAAATGGGCAGACTAAGTGGGCCAATCAGTCCTTATCTGCTGTCAAAGTCTATGTTTCTATGTTAAGGACTTGAAAGGGCAGAAGCAGAAGAAAACATCTTTTCAAATTCAGCCCTTTCCATCACGGCAGCCTAGGCAGCAACAGCCACAGCAGGGTCCGACTCAGGCTTGGCACCCCAAGGCCAAGTTCCCTGGTCAGTGCGGGTATGGGTAGTGGTGCCCCTCCAGCAGCAAGCACCAGTGCCCCCTCCAAAGCTTCACAGTGACAGGCTGAGGGGGTGTCTACTTCCCACCAATCCAGCCACTTCCCAAGCTCCCCATGGGGGGGTCGGCTGCACCACTTCTGGCACACGTGGGGCATAATTGCCTCAGACAAGTGCATCCTAGAAATGGTAGGTAGAGGGTTGCCTCTCGACTTCGAGGCTCTCCCACCTTACCAACCTCTTGCGCCAAGGGAGTTTGTTGTGTCACAGGACACACTGTCCGCCCTCAGGGATGATGTTGCTCAGCTCCTCGAAAAAGGAGCCATAAACCATGTCCCAGACTCCATGGCAGGTCAGGGCTTCATGTTCAGGTATTTCCTTGTCCTGAAACAAACAAGGGGTTGGCATGCTATACTGGATCTCCATGATCCAAATCAGTTTTTCAGGAAATGTATGTTCAGGATGGTCACACTGAACCAGATAATACCATCTCTGGAGTAGGGCACATGGTTCTGCTCCCTGGACCGCCAGAACATGATCTTCCACTTTCCTGTCTGTCTATCCCACTGGCTGTATCTTTGCTTCTGCACAAAAAGGGTTCTCTACCAGTTCCAAGTCATGCTGTTCGGCCTCTTGTCAGTGCCCGGGGGCTTCACCAAGTGCATAGCAGTGGTGACAGCATTCTTGTGGCACCAAGGGTCCAATTTTACCCCTACCTGGATGACAAGGAGGCAGTGGAGTGGTCCAGAGACTTGGCCCTCCAGATCTGCAGAGACTGGGACCTTCTGGTCAATCTGGCCAAGTCTGAACTGAACCTCTTGCAGGTGATTCACTTCATCAGGGCAGAGCTAGACTCCCTTAGGGCCAAGGCACGGTTCTCTGCAGACTGGGCATTGGATCTTATCTCCTTTTCCTGATCATTTCAAGTTGGGTGCTCGTGCCCTGCCTGGGATGTCCTGTGGCTGCTGGGGTACATGGCGTACTGCACCAGTGTGGTATGGTGGACCCACTGGCAGATGCATCACCTTCAGTGGGAGCTGGGAGATCAGTGGACCTAGCACCTAGGGCACTTGGACCATCCGATTACGATGACCCAGCCAATGTGGGATACCATACAGTGGTGGCTTGTCCCAGAACATCTGGAGGAAGGAGTGCCATTAGTCTGCCCAGAGCTGACAGTCACACTTACAACAGATGTGTCTCTGGTGGAGTGGGGAACACATCTGGGAGACCACAAAGCCCACAGGTTCTGGACCCCCAAGGAGTCCCATCAACACATCAGTCTGCTGGAGCTCTGTGCTTTGCACTTAGCTCTGATTGAATTTGCTCCTTTTGTCCAGAGTCAGGTTATGCAAGTACAGACAGACAATACCACAACCATGTTCTACCTGAACAAGCAGGGTGGCATGCACTCCCTTCCCTCCACACATGAACCCTCGTGCGTAGCTTGGGTGCAGATCTCCTGTTGATCCACATCATGGCTACTAACAACCAGGTAGTAGACACCCTTAGCTGGGTGGACGAGATGTTGTACGAGTGGTCTCTGCATCAGGAGGTGATAAACTACCTGTTCTTCCTGTGGGGCACTCCTCTGATGGACCCCTTTGCCTCCAGGGAGAATGCAAAGGCAAGGCTGGTTTGTGCCCACCTTCTCAGTCTGAAGCATTGCTGGGCGATGTCTTCATGAAGCCCTTGACCCCATGCCTCCTGTACAACTTCCCTCGATCCACAAGGTGGTGGTCAAGGTGCAGAGGGACAAGGTGCCAATGATCCTGATAGCCCCAAAGTGATCTCACCAGTTCTAGCTTCTGGATCTCCTCAGCCACTGCAGCAGAGCTCTGTGGCAGTTGCCTCTGTGTCCGGATCTGCTGTCTTGTCATCTGGGGAAGAGCCTGCACCTGGATCTTCAATCCCTGCACCTCACAGCCTGGTTCCTGAGCAGCTACAGTTCCAGGCTCTGGGACATTTGGAAAATGTGCTCCACATTATGGAGGCATGCTGAAAGGAGTAGACTCACAAGTGCTACACCTTTAAATGGAAAAGATTTTCCATTTGATACCAGGATAATGATCTTGATCCCCTTGCCTAGCATTCTGGACTATCTCTGGTCCCTCTCCCAGCTGAGGCTGAGATCAACAGTCCTCAAGGTGCGCCTGGCAGCCATCTCTGCATACCGGACATGGGCCAGTATGCCAGTGGTGTGCAAGAGAAGGAGGTCAGGCACTTTTTCAAAGACCTTGACCACTTGAACCTACCGGTGCATGAACCACCACCACTTTGGGACCTGTTGCTGGTTCTGGCAATTCTTAGGGGCAAGCTTTTTGTGCCTGTACACAGGTGTGAGATGTCACACCTGTTGTGGAAAACTACCTTTTTGGTGGCTGTAACCTCCATCAGAAGTGTCAGTGAGCACCAGGCACTCTCAGTGGAGTCTCTGTAACTGGTCTTCCACAAGGACAAGTAGTCCTTTGCCCCCGTCCAGTGTTCTCCCTGAAGGTGGCATCAGAGTTTCACCTTAACCAGGTGATTAACCTCCTTGTGTAGTTTATTAACCCATCTTTGGAGGCTGACCATAGGCTCTATACTTTGGACCTGCAGCAGGTGCTCACTTATTATAGGGAGCACATTGCTGGAGTTTGGGGTGAGGCTCACCAGATCTTTATAACATACACTGAAGCTGCATCTTGCGGACTAGCAACTAGGAGGATGATTGGCAGGTGGATTCTCTCCTGCACTGACCTTTGCTATAGGTTGGCTAGTAGGAAGCCTCCTGTAGGGCTTAGGGCTCATTCCACCAGACATACCACTGTCTCGGTGGCTGCTTTCAGGGATGTCCCCATATAGGAGGTCTGTAGGGTGGCTGCTTGGAGTAAGCACACACCCTCATCTTCCGTTACAGCACTGACCTTGAGTCATGCTGGAATGCTGCTTTTGGGGCCTCAGTTCTCCAATTTCTGTTTACCAAATACAGGTGTGCACCTTGCGCCCTCTTTCCGGAGAACTGCTGGAAGTCTTCCAGAAGTGTGGATAAGTGAACCATGTCCCTATAATGAGGGTTCCTCACCTGTAACCATAGTTCTAGGAGTGGTAAATGGTTCACATCCACACAACCCACCTGACCTCCCCTGGCAAGTGGCACACAGATCCTTGTTTCCTGCATGCAAGGTCTGATGTCATGGGGTGGAACCAAGGGATATACCACTTGGGTGGTGGGAGGAGCTTCTCTTAAAGACAGTCCAGCAAATCAGCTCTTAAAGGGAGACTGCCAGAAGTGTAAATGTGACCCATATACCACTCCTAGAACTATGGTTACAGGTTACTAACCTTCATTTTTGTGCAACTAACAAGCTGGGTGAGTTTCTGATGTTGAGCTATGATGTAGTAGGACTCAGATACCTGGTGGAATGAGGGAAAAAGTTGGAATACAGGAACTGAGAATTACAGTCTGTTTAGTAGGGGCAAGGAGGATCAGAGGGCGAAGAAACTGCATTATACAGTATGTTAGGGAAGGGACAGAAGCAAGCAGGAATGAGGGAGAAAAGGAGTGATGGGAGTACTCCAGAAAGCCTGTGACTGGAATTAGGATCCAGAGGAGGCAAAAAGACAGAGTAATTCTACTGTGCATATAATGATTTTACATTTAAAAGAACTACTTTATAATCAACACAGTTCTTACCATCTATACTTTTGAAGTCTAGCAAGTAGCTGCGACTGTCAACCTGGTAGAGCTGTAAACTCATTTTGACATAATTTCCGGTCACTGGATTTTTCCGGCGCACTCTCAAGTGATATGGATTTGCCACCTGAAAATAAGATCATAGACTGAATCAAGCACAAGACTGGAGCACATTCTCAACCTTTTCAACATAAAGGAGACACCAATTGCAACGTTTGAGATTAGATTTGTCCAGATAGTATCTGCTGCCTGATTATCAAGCTTCCTCAGGTGGATTTGGTAGGTTGGATAAGGCAGAGCAGGGGAAACTTTTCAGTTTTTTCAGGTCAATAAACTTAGAGGGCATGCCCTATACTTAAGGGGGCTAGCTACTGATAATGTGAGGAAGCCTTTTTATACACAGAAAGTGGTAAACCTATTGAACAAGCACCCAAAGGAAGCAGTGGAAGTGGGGAGTGGTTAATATTTAAACCTCAAGTTGGATCAGTTCCACATGCAGAATAACATTGATATGTACAGCATTTAATTCACTTGGGGAAAGGAGGGTTTCCAATTTTTTTAAGTAATGTTGAATACTACTGCTGTCTGGATGGCAGGAGTCAAATATGGTAAACCCTTAAGACTTTTTTTCCTGTCTACCATTATCTATTTTCTTATGTACATTTGCTTCTTTAAACATTTCTACAAAGGATTGTCTCACACATATTAACCACGTACATAGGCATATTTTATGTCCCTTAACAAGGAGATGTTGCCTACAAAGTATTATTCTGGAATAAACAAGTTGTGTAAAAAATGGTGTTACAGAAGCACTGTTCAATTCAAAATACATTGTGAAAAGAAATCTGTTTGTGGATAATACCTCTGTTGTATCTAATTGGTCAATAAAGTTGCCCTAAATGTCTTGCAAATTAAGGCAATTTTGACACTAAAGCTTGATTTTTTTTTGGGTGGGGGGTAATGATACAAATAATTCAATTTAGATAGAAGCAGACAGTGTAGCCTAGTTGTTAAAGCACCAAATGTAAATCAGGACATTTTAGTTCAAATACCACCAGCGAGACTAACTGACTGTATGATCTTGAGGATGTCAGTTTATCTTCCAGTGTTCCAATATACCCAGCAATACTTACAGAACAGGAAACCAGCAAGTCCCCATTGGAAATTAAATATTACATCACAGCTGGGATATCCTGGGCAATAAATTGTTAATGAAACTAAAATAATTTTCACCTGTATGAAAGATACTCTACAAACCAAAGTCCTATTGTTTTTTGTAAACTTCAGAGCATAAATGTTGCCTTGCTCAGTGGTGCTAGAGGTGGCTCTGGCTCACGGCACTGTCATCTTGGAGACCTAGGTTGATGTCCTAAGCTCGGCTCTTACACCTGAGGAAGGTGAAGGTTGTGGCATGCTGCAGGGATAGTGTGCTCAGACTCCAGGCAGAGGGTGTTGTTTGCCCTGCAGCTTAAACTCCCCATGTGGCGGAGTGGCCTTGATGTTGTGGGTGAGTGAGGTGGCTTTGTGTGCATACACCAATGGATATTAACAATGCTTTTGGTTCCTCAGCTCCCTACTGTGAATACAGGCACTTTTGAAGTGGCCTATACAGTCTTTGGCTGAATATACTAAGAGTGATTTTTATTGTCGACTAACTTAATAGGAAAGCAAATTATTGTATGATTATTTACTGGGATATTATTTAACAAAATGTGTCTTTGTTTAAAATGATCCTCACCCGCTGTAGAGTATAATCAATTATAGTGTGTGTCTTGTTAATATCAGCCAACCTGTTTATTTACATTGATATCCAAGACAATAAAGGACAAGAAATGAGCTAAGAAAGGAGGGCAACCTAAAGATAGTAAACATTCAGGAGATTACCATAAGAAAGAAAAGAAAAGACAAGCGAGAGAAAAAGAACAGTAGTCATTGAGAGAATCTCAAGGAATGTATGACACTAAAAGGAGGAATGACAAATTTAAAATAATGGATTCAACCTACAATTTTGGGAAGTTGCTTGATATGTAGCCTGAAACGTAAACTGGCAGTGTCTACACATTTAATGGATTATGGGGATTATGACGACTCATTAAACCAGGCAATGAATGAAAACCTGTTAAATGAATTTTCAGAATTGGTGCCTACTAGCTCCAACTGTGTTGATGCTGGTAACTAGATTCAATCAAATACAAAAGATATGAGGGATTATATTGTCCAGGTGAAGATGACAAGGGATTAGCAAATGATGGAAGCAATGTGGATAGACCTAAGAATGTCAACTCTCTAAATGGATTTTACAGCAACTCCACGGAGTATGGTAATGGAGATAATTTACTGTTGAAGAGTCATATGTAGCAGATTCTTTTGAGGACCAGGGGATGACAGGACAGGAGACTGAGGATGCAGACTTGATTTATTTTGATACATCAAGTGATATTGATGGTATAAGGATAGAACTGATAAAGGAAATATTATAAATCCTGTTTCCCAGGTAGAAAACTGATCACCAACTCAAACTGGTCAGGAGATCATAAAATCAGTTCAATTGAAATGGGTATTCACATTGTGCCAATTAATACAGAAAGTAGTTCTTTTCCATCAGGAATCATGAAAATGCTGAACTATGTCATGATAGAGCTTTTTAAAAGTGGAATAAAACTCACCAAACTAAGGGAGTTAGCTAAGAACAAGTGCGCCAAATTGTTACAGACTCCAAATAATACTGGATTATTATTACACAATGCACTGAAGTAATTCAAAGAAAAACATCCACTTGTAACTGGCCACACCTCAGTGTGAGACAAGGCTTGATCAGTAATTTCACGATTTGTAAAAGTATTTTAACTTACTGTCTGTTATTTAGATTTTATCTGGTTAATCCTGCCATCCATTCTGCCAGCATTTTGATGGAAGCACCTCTAGTATTGCACTCACAACTTCCCACGGCTGTCCCAAGAATGACATATGAGCCAGAGAGCAGCCACAGGAGCGTGTAAGGATATTCCATATACATAGATCTATTAATAGGCATCTAAATGTCCTGGTGCTGTACCAAGACCATGTATAGACCAGTGGTCTTGCAGCCCCTTTGCTTTCATGTACTCCATTAGTCTTCTCCTTCAGAAGGGCTTTTATTAATTTCTCTACCATTGATGTGAGACTGACTGACCTATCATTGCTAGCCTCCTCCTTGTTGCCACTCTTGTGTAGAGGAACCACATCGGCCCTCCTCCAGTCCTCTGGAACTACTCCCTTCTCCAGTGAGTTGCTGAATAGTGTTGCCAGAGGTATGGCTAACACTGTGCTCAGTTCTTTTAGTACCATTCAGTGGATCCCATCTGGCCCCATGGTCTTATTTTCCTTTAGGGCTTCCAATCCTCTTTGGACTCTGTTCTCCGAAAATTGACTTGTCTCTACTCGCCCTAGTGCCTGCTGATACATGTTGGTCCATTCACTCCTCCCTCCACTTCAAAGACTGAGCAGAAGTACTCATTTAAAATTTTACCTTTCTCTTGCTCTTCCTCTGCACAGTCCCCCATTCTCCTGATCCTGACTGTCTCACCTGCGCTCCTCTTTTCACTCACATACCTGAAGAAAGTTTCATCCCTATTTTTGACCTCCTTGGCTAACCTCTCCTCTGTTTGTGCCTTAACTGCCCTCACTTTCCTTCCTGCTTCCCTTTGTTTACCTAGATATACCTCCCTGTCTCCCTCTATCTGGGTCTTCTTACGCTTCTTAAAAGCTGTGTTTTTTCTTCCTTACCATCTTGGCCACCTCCTCTAAGATCCATAGTGGCCCCTTCCTCTCCTCCCCCTTGCTTAATTCCTTGAAACAATTTCATTATTCCTCTACTCCCCAGCCACCCCCTTCAAGGTATTTACCAAAGCATTCTCTGGTTTCTTTAAAACCTGCCCTCCTGAAGTCCAGGACCCTTGTCCCAGTGTGTTTGTTTTTCTCCTGCCCAATCAATGTTAACTACACTGAACGATGAAGACTTGTACCCAAGGGGCTACCCACTATGACTTCTGCAATGCTGTCCCAGTTTGTAAAAACAAGGTCCAGTACTTCCTCATTCTTAATGGGTTCTGTAAGCACCTGCCTGAGAAATGCCCCTGGTAGGAAGTCAAGGATAGCCCTGCTTCTTGTAGCTGCGGCAAGAATGTTCCAGTCTACATCTGGCAGATTAAAGTCTCCCATAATAAATACCTTCCCTTTTCTTGCCATTTTGCCTATGGTCTCCTCTAGAACCCTGTCAAACTCCTCCCCCTGTGTTGGTGGTCCATACATGACCCCCACACGGATAAAGACCCTGGACCCTGTCTCTAAGCCATCCCATAGAACCTCAAGCCTTTCCATTCCCCATTGTGTCCTCATATCTCCATGGCCTTTATGCCTTCCCATACACATAAATTATCCTCTTTCTTTCTTGTTCTATCCTTCTGGAACATATTGTACCCCAGAATGGCCACATCCCTGCTGTGGTTGTCAGTGCACCATGATTCTGTTATGGCCATGAGATCCAGGTCCATCTCAACAATGGTTGCCTCCATATCAGGAGTTTTATTTCCTAGGCTCCATGCATTGGCACACATTGCACTCCACTCCTTCTGTCTTTCCCTACCAATACCTTCCCCATTCCCTATTCCTTCCTTCACCTCTTCCTTTACCCTGTTACTGTCATCCCCTTTTTCATTTTTACCTCTGCCCACTCTCCTTAACTCACATTTACAGCCAACTCCCAACCCTCCTTTCCCCTCTTCCCTCCTTTCTCTATACCACTCTACCCCTGGAGCAGTTATTTCCCCTTGGCTTTCCTCTCTGTTGCACCATTTTCTGGGGAGGCAACATTCAATGCCTCCCTCATGTTTTCTGCCTCACCCCTTGGCTCATTTAAATATCCATGAAGTAACATTTAAACCTTCCACTCAAGACTACTATTCCCTTCCTGAATGGATGATGGCCAGCTCCTTTGTACATGATTCTATCCCCCCAGGTAGGACTCCAGTCCTTGATGTAGCCAAATCCCTCCTCCCTGCACCATGCCTTCAACCAGTTGTTAAAGACATTGCTGCAGTATTCCCTAATTCTAGGGATGTGGATATGGTGTTTTATCCACACGTCTGGCAGTGTCTTTTCCCCTTTATGACTCGTTGGAACGTCTTCAAGCTGGCTCCTCCCACCCACCAAGGTGATAACTCCCTTGGCACCACCCTGTGCTGCCAGATCTTCCTTTCTGCTGGAAGAAGAAGGTTCCCTCCTTACCACTCTCACGCTGTAGAGGCCCTTTGCTTATTTCTTCAAAACTATTAATAAAAAACATGTCTTCAGGCTTATTACTTGTCACTGTTGATATGGACAATGTGAAGTTCACTTCTGGGTTCCAGAAATGCAGTTGTGGGTAGAAAATTTCCCAAATGGTTCCACACACCTTAGCATATACTGCCTGGGCCATGAACAAGATACTCAGGCTTGCGACCTTTGCCGCACTTTTCATCCCTCCACCTTGGAGGATCGCTCAGCCCGCATACTCCTTGGACGTCTGGATGACCAGGACCCACCTGTAAAATCCAAGGACACCTGTTGGGAGGTCTCCATGGCTGCAGGATCTGCTGAACAACTTGAGGCATTTGAGAAGGCTATGGCTCAGGCCACAGCACAGGTCTCCTTGGCTTCAGCCTTTTTACTGCTCTCCTTGGGTGCTTCCTTTCCTTTACTGAGGTGTTTAAGGAACTGTGCCAGGCCCTTCCCACCCATGAGCAGGGTCCATCAGGTACAAAATCTAAAAAATCTAAAAAAGGAGAAAAAGAGACCAAGGAATGGTCTCCTCACTGGTCATGGGATCAGGAGTGCTGTCAGGCCTCTGATTACCATGCTTCACCGTATGTTCCAACCACGGTCAGTGCTTTAGCTCTGGCTGCTGACCTCATTGTCACCCCATTGGGCCAGTTGGTCAAGATTCAGGTTGATGCCCACAGATTTTTCTCAAACCCATAGACCTGTTGTCTGCCAAGGAGGTTGATACCTCCCTCTCCATGACTCTGGTCCCGATTTTTTCACAGGAAGGGATGGAGCAGGCCACTGGTCCACCCCCTCTCAAACCAGAGCATCTATACTTAGAGAGACCTCAGTTTTTGCTGGCCCCCTCTGAGACCCGCTGTTGGTCCCCTCCACTCCAGCAGTGGAGGTCCCGCTCTCGCAGCCCTGATTCAGGCAGCCCACGTTGATTCTGACACTCGTGCTCTCAGTGCTTGGGTATGCGGTGCCACCGCTATTCCTCATCCTCTTTGGACAAGGAGAGGCACCAGCGCAAGTTATGTTGGTGCTACGATAATCTCATGTGGCAGCAGCTTTGGTTGACCAGGGTGAAGCCCTTCCTTGGGTGCCACTACAGAAGCTGCCTCAGCAGGAGCTGATTTTAATGGTTCTGGCATGGCCCCCTTTTGGCTACCACCGATCCAGGCAGAGCCACCACTTAAGCAGCCATTGTCTGGTGCTCTGACCAAGGACACTCGTCCAGGCAAGGGTTTATCCCATCGGCTGTTGGTCACCATTACCCCGATTGCCCTCACAGAGTTAGTGTGGGCTTCAGCGGTTGACCGTTCTTCCACGATTCTTTAGAATCAGAGGGATCCTCCTTACACTCCAGCTCGTTGGATGTGGAGTCAACGGGGGACCTCTCGCTGGATCAAAGGCCCACCTCCTTCATGGGCCTTCTCTGTCTCATTTCAGAATCAACAGGTCTCCAGTTGGAGCACGTCCAGAGGCAGGAACGGTACCCCCTGACCAAGATCCTTGAATGGGAAGACACTCCTCTGAAAGTCTTCCCGGTTCAGGATGCTATACTTGGTCCTGCCCTGGAACTGTGGCAGCACCCGGCCTCCTGCCCAGTGCCATCGGTCCCTCCTGGCTTCCTGTCAGTATTCAAGGAACACCCCTCAGACAAGGGTCTTGTGGCTGACTCTGTGTTTCGCCGCACTGGTAACACAGGGGATGTTAACAAACCCTCTAATAAGTCCATGAAATTGGACCATATGGCCAAGAACATGTATGCCACCTCCTGTGTCAGCCTTTGGCAGACGAGCCCGGGTCTTCTAAAGGCCCATTTTGTGCGCACCCTTATGGGTTCCTTGCATGGGGTGATTCCCCACCTCCCCACGGACCTTCAGAATACTGTCAAACAGATCAGGGACCAAGGCCAAGCAGTGGCAAAACAGCAGTTCCAGACTGCCATGCACCTTAGCCATTCTTGTGCCCAGTCTGTGGAGGCGGCAGTTGTCATGCACTGTCGAGCTTGGCTGCACATCTCCACCTTTATGGCTGACATGCAGCACAGGTTGGCAGAAGTTCCTTTCCTGGGTACTGACCTGTTCAGGCCCAGTGTGGAAGGGCACCTCACCAGAATCGAGAAGTCCAGCACCACCACCTTGGACTCGGTGACTTCTGCCAAAAGGACCAAAGGGGCTCGAACCCTCAAATGAAGATGCCCTTTTGGCACACCTCTGCCCCAGTGGCAAAACCTACCCAGTCTCCAGCTGATCAGCAACAGGCTTGGTGTCCCCAGCCAAAATCAGTGGCCTCAGTCATCATGATGCCAGGAGGTAGAGGTCCCGGCAGTCCCTCCACTGGTTCCTCCTCCACTTCCAAGCCTGCACAGTGAAAGGATGGGGGGTGCTTCCCCCATGCCCATCCTCAGTCCCCTGGGATCTCCAGCTCCACCACTTCCTTTCCACCTGGTCCACTGTTAACCACGGACAGGTGGGTCCTCGAGGTGGTCAGTCAGAGTCTGCCTCTAGAGTTCAAGGGGTACCTGTCCTGCTGAGCCCGCGCCCCACGGGAGGGCATCTTGTCTGTCAACATCCTGTTGGCCCTTCGTGATGACATAGCCCAGCTCCTCCATAAGGAGGTCATGGCTCCAGTCTTGGACCCTCTGGAACACCCAGGGTTTTTCTCCAGGTACTTCCTGGTGCCAAAACAGACAGGGGGCTGGTACCCCAACTTAGATCTGCATGACCTGAACAAGTTCATCAGGTCACACACCTTTGAGCTGGTCACCCCATCTCAGATTATATCATCTCTCAAGCAGGATGTGTGGTTCTTCTCTCTGGACCTTCAGGACGTTTTCTTCCATGTCCTAATCTATTCATCCCACTGCTGGTTTCTTCAATTCCATGTAGAGGGGGGTTCTCTATGAGTTCCAGGTCATGCTATTCAGCCTGTTCTCAGCCACCACAGTCTTCACCAAGTGCAGTGCAGTGGTAGTAGCTTACCTGAGGTGCCAAGGAGTCTGGGTTTACACTTACCTGGATGACTGGCTGATTGTGGGTCTCTCCAGGCAAGAGGTGGAGCAGTCCAGGGACCTGGCCCTCCAGACCTGCATCTCTTTTGGCCACCTGGTCAACAGGGCCAAGTCGGAACTCGTGCCCTCACAGGTGATCAATTTCATCGAGGCAGAGCTCAACTCTTGCAGAGCCAGGGCTCAGCTCCCAGGGAACAGAGCAGAGGCCCTCTCCTCCTTTTCACGATCATTTTGGGTTGGGCAGTTGTGCCCTGCTCAGGACTTCCTGTGCCTCTTGGGATACAAGGTGGCTTGCACCAGCGTGGTCCATTGGAGAATGCGCTCTCTGCAATGGGAGCTGGCCCACCAGTGGTCTCAGTGCAAGGGCCACTTTGACAAACTGGTCACTGTGATCCAGCTGATGTGGAACACCCTCCAGTGGTGGTTAGTCCCAGAACATCTTCAGGAAGGTATCCCATTTGTCCACCCACAGCCAACTGTTATCCTGATGACCGATACCTCTCTCATGGGCTGGGGTGCCCACCTGGGGGAACACAGAGTCCACAGGCTCTGGACCCCCTAGCAGTCCCAGTGCCATATCAACTTGCTGGAGATTTGGGCAGTTTGACTGGTGCTGATTACTTTTGCTCTACATATTCAGGGTCAGGTGGTCGAGGTCCAGACAGACACCACCACGACCATGTAGTACCTCAACAAGCAGGGCAGGACACACTCCCTTCCTCTGTGCAGGGAAGCTCTCCATGTGTGGACCCTTGGGCATAGCCTGGAGGCCAATCTCCTGGCCATCCATGTGGTCAGTGTCTCCAACTAGCTGGTGGATGCTTTCAGCCATGTAGGTGAGGTGTCTCACAAGTGGTCTCTCCACCCAGAGGTAGTGCACAGTCTGTTCTACCATTGGGGCACCCTTCTGGTTGATCTGTTTACCTCCAGGGAGAACGCAATGCTGAGGCTGTTCTGTGCCCACCCTCCTTAGCAGGGAACACTGCAGGGGGTTGCCTTCTCAAGGCCTTGGACCCCAGGCCTCCTCTATGCCTTCCATCCATTTCCCTTGATCCACAAAGTGTTGCTCAAGGTGAGGAGAGACAAGGTACAGGTGATCTTGGTGATTCCGGACTGGCCATTTCATTTCTGGTACCCCGGTCTCCTCAGCCTCAACAACAGGCTCCCAAGGTGTCTCCCGCTATGCCCAGACCTGCTCTCCATCAATCAGGGGAAGGTTCTCCACCCGGACCTTCAATCCCTGCACCTGACAGCTTGGTTCCTGAGAGGCTAGAGTTCCAGGCTTTGGGTCTCTCCAAAGATGTCCTCAATGTAGTCGAGACTTCTTGGAAGGAGTCAACCAGGAAATGTTATGCCTTCAAATGGAAGAGGTTCTCCATTTGTTGCCAGGGCAAGGGGCTGGACCCTTTGCCCTGTCCAGTGACTAGCATCCTTGACTACCTCTGGTCCCTCTCCCAGTTGTGCCTTCGATCGACGACCCTTAAGGTGTACCTGGCAGCCATCTCTGTCTACCAGGCACAGGCCGATCAGCAGTCAGTGGCACAGAAGAAGGTGGTCCTGCACTTTTTCAAAGGCCTTGACCACATTTACCCTTTGGTGTGTGAACCGCCACCACCTTGGGATTTGCTGCTGGTTTTGGCAAAGCTCATGGGCAAGCCATTTGAACCAGTGCACAGGTGTGAGATGTCACACCTGTCATGGAAGACCACCTTCCTGGTGGCTGTCATGTCAGCCAGAAGGCTCAGTGAGCTCCAGGCACTCTTGGTAGAGTCTCCTTACCCAGTCTTCTACAGGGACAAGGTTGTCCTTCGCCTCAACTCGAAGTTCCTTCCAAAGGTTGTGTTGATTTTCACCTTAACCAGGTGATTAATCTCCCAGTGTACTTCACTAATCACACCTTGGAGGCCGAGTACAGGCTCCATACATTGGACTTGCAGTGAGTGCTTGCCTAGCATAAGAAGTGCATGGCTGGAGTTCGGGGAGAGGTTCGCCAGCTGTTTGTCACCTACGCTGAAGCTGCACCTTGCATACCCGCAGCTAAGTAAATGATTGGCAGGTGGATTGTATCTTGAATTGACCTCTGCTATAGGCTGGCGGGTAGGGAGCCTCCTGTAGGGCTAAGAGCTCATTCCACCATCATATCCCTGCCTTGGTGGCTGCTTCTATGGATGTCCTATCCAGGAAATCTGCAGGGATGCTACCTGGAGGTCAGCACGCACCTTCATTTCCCATTAGCACATCACCCTTGAGTCACGCCGGAATGCTGGTTTGGGGGTCTTAGTTTTCTAAGCTCTGTTTCCCAAATAGGGGGTGTTCACCTTGCCCCCTCCTCCTGGAGAACTGCTAGGAGTCTGCCAGATGTGTGGATAGGACACCATATCCACGTCTCTAGAAAAACAGGTTATTCACCTGTAACAGTAGTTCTAGGAGTGGTATATGGTCTTCATCCACATGGACCCATTTGACCTTCTCTGGTAAGTGGCACACTGATTTTGTTTCCAGCTGGCAAGATCTGATGTCACAGGGCAGTGCCGAGGGAGTTAACACCTGGGTGGTTGGGAGGAGCCAGCTTGAAGATGTTCTGGTGAGTCTTAAATGGGAAAAGACACTGCCAGACATGTAGATGAACACCATATACTACTCCTAGAACTACTGTTACAGGTGAGTAACCCATTCCCCCACCCCACAGCCATATACAGGCAGTACCTCAGTGAAGGCCAGTGTGCGAACTGCTTGCTTCAGGACCCTCTCCAGCTCTCTACACCTGTTCTGCACCACCCCTGCCACTTCCCTTGCCAGATCATCAGTCCACAAATGAACAATGACATCCAGCTCACCCTCCTGTCCCACCCTCCCTCTGTACCAAGGTGCCAGGTAGTTACCTCACTTGCCCTCCCTCTTTCCCTGCCTTCTTGTTCCCAAAGTCACCCCCCCAATGACTGAGTCCCCCACCAGAAGTTGCTTCCTCCTCTTCTGGGGTCCTCTGCCTCCCACCTTGCAGCCTCCCCTGTGAAGGACTGAGGGTATCTTCCTGGCTACCACCAAGGAATCTCAGGTTTGAGTTTACCCACTTTGGGGTGAAAAGAATCCACGCTGAGTAGAAAAAACTACAGGCTAAAAGGTGAGCGTAAGTTACACGGCAGGCAACTGAGTCACCCCCCCCCACACCCAGCTCGCATATTACATGTTGCGATCACACCTTTCCACTGTGACAGTAATTTCCTGTGAGGCTAAGCTGGAAGCCTAGGCTGTGCTTCCTCTACTTTCCATGTGCTACAGCAATGCAGGAACAAATTACTTCACTGAGATATGTAACAAATAATCCCTGAACAAGGCACAAAATAGATTTGGGCAAAGGCTGTTTGAATTGACTGCAGAAGTGGGATTAATATGCACAAATCATAGAGCTATATGACATGCTGAACGTTACTTTACTCATCTCGCACCCTCATCTCTGATGGAGTCAGTTATTGATGATTCACTCATGTTGTGGTGACAAGGAAAAGGGTGACTGTCATTAGGGCAGTAGCATAATGCTGACTGCAAACATTATGCCTGGCCATTGTGCTGCCCAACCCCCATCGCGTGGAATGCCCTGGGGCATGTCCAGGCTGTTTGCAGGATGCTTCATCTCCTGCACCCCCCCTACTTTATTATAATTACCTCCACCTTGGAGGTGTATTGGGCAAGGGGTGCACCACACCTACAGCACTGTCTCTGCCAAGCACTGTGAAATTCAGTTCACCAGCATGACAGGTGAGCTGGTTGCGGCACCCTAATAATGGTGCCCTAATGAAGTTGCCCATCTAATGGTATACAGTTATTATATATGGATGGACTTCAGTTCTTGGTCACTAGTTAAAGATTAAATAGTCCAACAAGTGTAGAAAGTGACCATTTCCCCTTGAGTTTAGTGATAAAAGTAATGTGATAATTTTATTTAGTTTTTGTTCACTGGGTAGGTGCACTAGCCATGAAATGATTATTTTCAGGCAAGACCCGGGAGAGTACAACAATCAAAGACAGGTACATAGCATGAGTACAATGAAATTACAATAGCTTTACATGAAGTACAGCTGCCAAACCTACAGTACAAAATGAAAATGAGGAGGAAGTGTTTGGAACAAATATGCAGGCAGAATTGTCATAATGATAAAATATATGCAGATCTAATGGATACTGCTAAAACTTTGGAAGAGTGAACAGAAATTCTTTCACATTATAATATTATGAGTACTACGGTAGAACTGTTAATGTTCACTTTCAATTTATATCGCGGATCTGACTTACCGCACTGTAGGATGTTAAATAAACTTTGAGGGTCGTTCGTCCGATTTTGCCTTCAGAGAAATTGAAGCTGATAAAAAAGATTGCAGTTCACTAGTAGCGCATACAGCAAACAGCTTACAGAGTATCACTCAGGGTGAAAAAGGAGAGCAGTCAAGTAAACTAAAAAGCAAGGTACTTGGTGTACTTGCATGCACGCATAGCTGAAAAAACAGCTGTAGCAGGCAATACGCTACAAGGCATACAGCATACAGTATCGCTCAGTGGAAAAAAACAGAGGGCAGTCCAGTAAATAAAAAGAGAATGGGAACACCATCACCCAAAACTTGAGTGGACTTGAGAATGACTACATTGAAAGTAAAACATTCCTAATGGTTCGTTACTGCCTTCCAGAGGATAAGGGGAAGAAAAGAGGTCGCTGTACGTGGTTTTGACCAGGCTGGGATATTGCAGGTACATGATGAGTCTCTAGATGATGTGGAACCTTTGTAAATGAACCAGTGGTTTGAAAATATTTTGTAATCCTAGTACTAAAAAAAAAACACACAGCAAGTTCAGTACATGTCTCCTTGTGTCTTGGCTAAAGGTAAGGTAAACTTATTCAGTATTGTAATGGGCTTTTTTGTTTGTTTTTATTACAGCCCCTTCTTTTACTGCCTGCAACACTGTGAAAAACGTGTGGACACTGCTGTATTTTTTCCTTTGTTAGCTCCCTGATTGCCAAGCTCAGAAGCAGGAGGGCACTGATTTTTTTTGTGTTTTACTGCATTTTAATGGATTAGATGTTTTGATGTCCCTGACTGCAGAGCCATGCCTATAAGGGAGTGTGTCTCACCGTGGTTTTTGGCAAGTTGTGATACAGCCATGTGTTTTAGAGGAGGGGGCAGCATGCAAATGCACCTAGCGCAACTGGTACTGCGATGTAACAGTACCTTTTACTTGTTTCGGCTTAAAAAATAAAGATTTGTATTTTATTACACAAACTAAAGTGTGCCAATAATTTTTTTCTGCTGATACGAACTGATACTGTCTGTTAATGTTCGTGCTTGAGTAAAATGAGCGAACAGAGCGAGATTTATTTGGCAACAAAATTTACCTGGTTTACAGTATTTCAGTTTTCCAAATTTAATTAAATAGTAGTAAATGTTAAGTATAACTTTATAGGGGCGCTAGGAGGGCCTCTTATGGCTTTAAGAGTGGTGCCTCATGTTTTCTTAGGGCAACAAAACTGCTAACCGAAGGTGAACAGTTCTGGTGTCCTAAGGATGCAGGACGCAACACTCTAATAGCCATAAGAGGCCCTCCTAGCGCCCCTATAAAATTATTATAGATTGTGGCACAATTAAAAATACTAAAACCTTTGTTTGCGGTCCATTTCTGTGGCAGTTTTTGAGAAGCCTGTTAGTGTGAGCGTGTGAGGTACTCTTATGGCAATATGAGCACCTCATATGCAACTGAAGGAAGCGCTATGATTGGTCGGGGAGTGTCACATGATGCTCTCAAGATCTATACTAGGAAAAAGATACCTGACAAAAAAAGGTATGGTTCAATGAAGGATATAAGAAGTCCTACAAAATATAAAAGATTGAAAAGATAATTACAGCTTTGGCAAAAACAGATGGGGATTAGGACGTTATTGAGGGATGTTGGAATGTTTAAAGAAACAACAGAAACTGATTAAGATCAAAAAGCAGGATTGGATCTGTAGGATGTGGGAAAAGTTTAGTTAAACAGCTGAACTTTAGGATATGAAAACGTTTTAGAGGATTGTTGCAACTGGTAGGGCAAGGGAAGGCAAATTTTATTTTTTAGGCACCCATTCCCAGAGGCTCTGGGTGCCTCACATAAAAATCAGCAACAAGTTATACATAAAAAACAATAAACACATTAAGACAACTATGAGGAAAATAATGGTTGGAAACAGGTTAGCTGTTTTGCCCATGTATTTAAAGGGCTACATCTGGGTACGCCAAGGCAAACATAAATGATACAGCACAGGCAGCTATAAACAAGGAATAGATTCAGAAATACTTCCAAATGAATGCATTGTACATTACAAGACTTTTTTCTTTTTGACAGTACAGTCAGGCTAGAAGATATGAAACATGGTAATTGCATATGAAAAACAAAATATTCATCCAACATGGTTAATAGTGTATGAAATACTGTACAACAGTTTATCTTAGATCAACCCAAAATAATGGCCATGTGGAGGACAGAATCCCTGTAGAACTGTATCAAATAAGACTGGGATTGCAGATTCCAATATTAGTGAAATTATTTAACATTATTTTAAAAGTGATATCATTTAAGATGGAAAGGAAATATTAATGCTGTCATTTGTAAGAACAGGGATAAGAAATACCAGCAGATTAAAAGTCTACCAGCCTTACAGAAACATGGCCTAAGACTGTTGTATGATATCTGTTAAAGCAACATCAAAATTGGATAGAGGAAAATAATATCAAGCTGGACGAGTAGGCTGGTTTTAGGACTCGCTATTCTACAATAGATAACTGCTTTATTACTGTACATCATATTTGACTGAAAAATTTCTAAGTTTTTTTGACATTTACAGCCTTCTGAGCAAGTATTTGTTAGAGTGGATAGATAAAGACTGTGGGATAAATGAAAGAGTTTCAGAATTGATCATCATTTATTAGAATTAATTAAAAAAATACCACAGAGGTACTGGGGTTAAATTAGAATGACTATAACTGGACATGCCACAAAAATGGTCTCTATGGTATTAGGCAAGGTTGTATTCCTACGCCAACCTAGTTAAATATATTTTTAGCAGATCTGGACAAATTAGAAAAAGAGAGTTTTCATTCCATGAACTTTCTAGAGCACTGGATACTTTTATTATTATTATTATTATTACTATTATTATTATATGCAGATGAGCTTGTTTTAATACACTACCAACAGCGGGTCTGCAGAAGAAGTTAAATTGTTTAGCAGAACTGACTCAAGATTGGGCAATGACAGTTAACAGAGATGTCTTGGGGCTGGATATTCAAAAGTTTGCATAGGTGCTAGCCAGTGTTTGCCCGTGCAAACAGGGTTTTGTGCTGGAGCCCAATATTCAAAAGGCTTGGTTGCTCTGGCAAACAGGGATAGCACCCACGCAAACCAAAATGGGGGGTATGCAAATGGGGGACGGGGACAGGAAATATTGGTGCAAGCCAATAATCAGCGGATTTGCACCACGCACAAGAGTATAGTGCAGTCCTTTGGCGACATGCAAAAAAACCATAACAAACAACCCCCCCCTTACTCCATGCAACCAGAGCAGCTGCAAGAGGTGATGCAGCCAACTAGCCAGCTGGCCACTGGGGAAGCACCTCTACCCACTGTCTGTGGCACCCATCACCAGTCTGTAGTTACAGAATTTTTCTCTGAGGCTGGTCCTCCAATCACTAGCACAATGTTGAAATAACACTTCCATGGTGCTAGTGGTCCCCTCTAATCGCCTGCCCGTAGTATAACATAAACCCCCTCCAGGATCCAGTGTTTCCCCCCTGGGACTGATCTATAGTACCTCTGGTTGTACGTCTCTAATCCCTGGTGTCTAGCACCCCCCACCTCCGTGGCACTGAACACCCCCGTCACCTTACCAGTATAGGTGCTGCTGGTCCACATACAGTGACCGGTGCAGCTCTTCTCACACCACCTTGGCTGGTTGCCATATGTCCAGGCAGGGAGTGCATTACTTATTTATAGGACAGGGCATATCACCCTGTCCTACAAAAAAGTTGCACACTCCCTTGCCTGGACTTACGGTGGCCAGCCAAGGTGGTGTGAAGCGGACTGCGCTGATTGCGGTATGCAGACCCATGACACTGAGGATAGTGGTAAGGTGATTGAGGGGTGGTTGCTCTGTGCCATGTTGGGGGGGATGCTAGACACCAGGGATTGGAGATGTATGACCGTAGGTACCGTGGATCAGTGCTGGGGGGACCACTGGACACTGGGGGGCTTAGGTTATACTACGGGCTGGTGATCAGAAGGAGTGACCATTAGTACCAGGGAAGTTTTATTTCACCATTGGGATGGTGATCAGCGGGCGGGACCACTAGCACCAGGGAAGTGTTATTTCAGCATTGGGCTGGTGATCAGAGGGAGGGAGAACCATTAGCACTAGGGAAATGTTATTTCAACGTCGGGCTGGCAATTAGAGGAAGGGGGACACTAGCACTAGGGAAGTGTTATTTCAACATCAGGCTGTGGATCAGATTGAGGGGGGAACAATAGCACCAGGAAAGTGTTATGTCAACATTGGGCTGGTGATCAGATGGAAGGGGGACCACTAGAACCAGGGAAGTGTTATTTTACCATCAGGCTGGTTGGAGGGAGGGGAGACCACTAGCACCAGGGATACCTACATATATCTTGGACTGAGGAAGGGGGTCAGTGCCTTGTTAATCTGCCTCTGCTACCCATGCAAATGGGACCATAATGGACATGAAAATGGCCCTTAGCGCCTTGCATGCCCAATGGACTCATTTGCATGGGTCCCTTTGAGAACTGCAGATAGCACTCTGGCACTATCCACTCTTGAGGCCCTCTTTGGGAACCATGTCTGGGCAGCATTACTTGACTTAGCGCTGCACTGACAATGGCTCTGTAGTCAATTGGATAGTGCTGAAGTCCTTTCCAACTGAATACAGCATCCTCGACCCCCTGGGCAATTACAAAGTGTAGCAAAACCTTTGTGCTTCTCTTTGCACTTTTCTGAATATCAAGCCCTTGGTGGTGTAAAAAAGAAAACAAAGTTACATGAAACATGCATAATGGTACAATTAAAAGTGCTTCTGACTACATTTGTGAATAAGAATCTCTAATAATCAAAGAGGGAACAAAAGCATCAATAATACAGCACTAATGGCAAAACAATCCCATGGGGGTGTACTAAGATATAATAACCAATGTGGAGGAATCAACTCTGATGGTGCATTACAGGTATTTAAGGCTACAACTAATAATTAAATGCTTTAAGAGTCAGAAATTTGGGGTTGTGAAGTTTTAAATAAATCTGCGGTATCTAAAACAAAATTTCTTTAGAGTTTTTTCAGCGTTCAGTTGTATACCCCATTTGCCTTTGTCAAGGCTGGAACCAATAACTTGCCAGTAAAGATCATTGCAAAGACTGGAGTAATATCCTACTGGACAAAACTGTTGAGTGTGGAAGCTGAGGGATTACTAAAACGATGTTTTTTGAAGTGTATGGCTTATCAATATAAGGCAAATGGGTAAAATTTTTAAGAGCTACCCTATATCAGATTGGGCAAAGCTGCATATGGAAAAATCAGGATGCCATCCTAAGTGAAAGAAATGATCTTCAAAAAGGTAATGGGTATAGATAAACAGGAAAGCCTCCAGATAAAGGTGAAATGTTAAGTTGTGCTACAGGGAGTGCAGCTCAGGAAGTGTTTGCAGCACTGTAAAATTTACAATAAAAACATTTTTGTACTATATATTTAAACTTGGAATTTCCATTTGTTTGACTACTTAATTGCCGAGTGAGTGCCTAACTCCTTCTTGTTGTGTACCGGTTTCTAAATAAGAGCACCATGATGTTTGGTGATGGCCTGCTTTCATTTGGACATCAATATAAATAAAAAACACTTTTAAACATTAGATTATTAATGTAGCAGTGCAATGGAATTGGACAAAACAATTGAACTGACTTTTCCTTCACTTTAAAAGATTCCATGCTTTTTCCAGTTTTATTTGATGGTAACATTTTCTAGTTCACCAAAACTGGAGTATTTTATAAATGTCTAATTTTGTTTGTTTTTTTAATCTCAAGAAGAAAAAGATGTCCATCATATTTGTCATAGAAAGAACATTGCATACTTGGCATGTGTTATGATCAAGAAAATGAAAAAACAAAACATGGGGTTGATTTTCAAAGAGTGACGCAGTGCTTACATCAAGCCCTGTGTCACACCGTTTTTTCTGCTGCAGCTGCACCAAACCACTTTGAAGCAACTGCACCCAATTTTGGTACATCGTGCGCAGTTGCGACAGCTTCCTGATTTTACAGCAGCTTACACCAAAGATTTGGCACAAGCCCTGTAGAAAGGGTCCTCCAAAAGGTACAAGTTAGACCAGAGAATAGCTGGTCTAACTTACAGCATTTGGCATTCGGGATTGAAAATCCTGATCACTGGCCAGGATAATGCCGCAAGCCACTTGCGCCAAACAGTTGGTGCACCAGAGGCTTGCTGCATTCATGGGGCTTTGAAAATTGAGCCCATGGTGTACAGCATAGGAGTAACCTGACATGTAGATTTAACATGTTTGATAATATTTTATTAACTGTAGCTGAAACTAGCTGTTTTGCAAATAAAAAAAATAAATAAATTCATTACACTGCTCCTTTAACTTTACAACAAGTCAGCACACAGACCATCCCACAGCCCAGAGGTAGTACAATGCACTACCAAGTTGGCAACCCAAGTTTGGTAAAAAAAAAAAAACTAGCCCTGGAATGGCTCAGACTAAGGCAGCACTGCACCGGCAGCACATCTCGACTAGGGTGGGTTCATTTATTTTGTTCTAATACCAGGTAAGATACATTAGGCATACATATGCCTATTTTCAGGCGGGACCTGTGATAACTACAGAAACAACATCAGTACAATAATGGTAAAAACACAATTAGTTCATCAGAAGACAATATCCAGTAAAACTGCATCATAACAGGGAACAATTTGTGAGAAATCAAAAACAGTGGCAGGTGCAAGCATAAGTACTTACAAAACATGGTAAATTTGAAACATTGGGGAAAGGCAGATATAAGTGACACTGACTTTGTGGTTAAAACACAAATACAACAGTGATGACTAACATTTAGTAAATTGCTTACACTCTAATTGCATTGTGACTGCAGTGTAGTTGCATGCAACAATGATGTAACTACAATGTAATTACCTTGTTGCATGTGATTAGTTACACTGAAATAAAGTGTAACTACCAAATTATAACAGAAGAAAAAATACAGCTACAGTGAATTTTAGGTGACAAATATAGCAGGAGAAATAGCTTCTTTAGACCTAAACTGACAACTGAATTGGAAAAGTGAGCAGTACTCATCAGAATAATGAGTGGGAAAAGTGTACAGTGCTAGGACAGGCTAGTTGTCTCTTATCCTAAGAGGGGCAGGAGCAAGGACGTGCCAAGCACAGTGACCCCTTTAGTGCCTTGCAGAAGACCGCATGATTGGGAGAGAGGTGTAAGTTAGGAGGAACAGAGCTACAGTAAATGGGGCATAAACTGTGAAAGCCATTTTTCCAAAGTCAATGGAACACCTGTGTGCCAGGAGAGGCTAAGAGTCCACAGATCTCAATGAGTAGGTTGGGGATGGGTGCTGCAGGTAGGTGGCAAGGGAGAATAGGGAGTCTCTCTGCAAGGTTTGCAGTAGAGTTTCATCTCACCAACAACCCCTCAGCTTGTGTCCCTGTATCGGATCCACTGCATGCAAGTGAGTGCCAATGGTTGACTAAGCTCTGTACCTGGGAGGATGGTGGCAATGGAGAAAACTGGGAAAAAATGGCAGCCTCCATGGATAAAGTCACCCACGCTCTCATATGCCCTGGCCCACCTGGTTCTGCATTGAACTGTGTTCCTTATCAGGGTGGCCCACTCTGGAAGTCCCGCTGTGAAGGGTAAATAGTAACAGAAACATGGAGTCAGCTCATCGAACTAAGAGGTTGCAGGTAAGTGCCAGATACACATGTAGGATGCTTTGGAGAAAAACTTCAATTTTAAAAAAACAAGCATTTGTCAATGCCGAATGTTGCTTGCTGGTATGTGCTGTGTAGGTGTTTGGAAGTCAGTGGAGTGCAAATATTGAAAATTTGCAGACTTACGAGAGTGTATAGGAACAGCGCAACGCACGCTCGTGAAACAGTCATTTTTAGGAAGTTTGTGACCAAATTTTCAACATAGCCATTTTAAGACCTCTGCTCATGAACAGTGTCACTGTGATTTTCTTAATGTGTCCCATACATTGATTTTGCACACCGACTGCGCCACTGTGCGCTAGATGGGCGGAAACACATTGTGGGTGAGATGTGAAAAATGACAGCTGTACTGCTCATAAGGAGGTGTGGTAAAATGACAATGTTGAAAATCTGGAGTGAAAATATTGAAAATTCGCAAACTTACGAGCGTGCGTAGGAAGTGCGCAACGCAGGCTCGTAAAACAGTCATTGTTAGGAATTTTTCCACCAAATTTTCAACATAGCCATTTTAAGACCTCTGCTCATGAACAGTGTCACTGTGATTTTCTTAATGTGTCCCATACAGTGATTTCTTTACCGACTGCGCATTGTGCGCTACATGGGCGAAACATGTTTTGGGCAAGATGTGAAAATGACAGCTGTACTGCTCATAAGGAGGTGTGGTAAAGACAATATTGAAAATCTGGAGTGAAAATATTGAAAATTGCAAACTCTGACGTCGCGTGGGAACGCTCAGCGCGGGCTCGTAAAAACAGTAATTTTTAGGAATTTTTCCGCAAATTTTCAACATAGGCTTTTGAGAGCCCACCTTATGAACACTGGCAGTTCGCTTTGTTAATCAGTGCAAAAGGTGATTTCGTACAGTGACTACAAATCACCCTTCGCCAGATTAACGCCATGACAGTGAGAGCATTCATGAGGAGGGGTCCCAAAACCCCATGTTGAAAATTTGGTGCAAAATTCCAAAATGCTCATAGATGCAGCAAAGCTGAAAACCCTATTTATTACATTATACAGCTTACCGGGCATTTCCTCAGTTCACGCCGCTTTGAAGAGTGCAGACGTGTTCCTGGTCCACCGCGAGATCGTCGCGCCAAGGTCCGGAGGTAAGTATGGGGTGAGGGAGTGTGGGGAGGCGGGTGCGCAGTGGGTGGCGCGGGTGGGGCTCAGACAGTGAGGGACCATTTTGTGTTGCGGTTGTTTGTTTTTTAAAACAGGAGGGCGACACGGGACATTTGCCACACTGGGGTGGGCTCCCAGCGTGCACAAGGATGCTGTTTGTGGGGGGCATGGAGCCGATGGGGATTGGGCACCCCGTCGGATAGCAACTGTTGCCACACTGGGGTGGGCTCCCAGCGTGGCACCGTGTACTTTTGGGGGGACAGTGGAGAAGATGGGGATTGGGCACCGCTGTCGGCTATACTATGTGTTGCCACGCCTGGGGTGGGCACCAGCATGGCATGTGCAACTCAGTTTTTTGGTGGGGGCGAGCACAGCCGACAGGGGATTGGGCACCCCTTTGGCTATACAGTTTGTGTGGGGCCAACACGCGTGTGTGCATGTGTGTGTGTGTGTGTGTGTGTAGGGGAGTGCACATGAGCAGGCGATATCTTATCGCTGCTCACTGAAGCGTAGCTCCCTTTCAACTGTATGCCACTGCATTTTAGACTGCTGTCATAGACAGCTCCAGCAGCGATTGGAGAACTGCGTCGCTTCGCAAACACACTGACTGAATTGGAAGAGGCTGCCACACCTCCAAAAACTCAGATGATGGCATTATGTTTCTTGCACATGCGTGCAAGCAACATAAAAATGAATCAGCACATATAAAATGTATAAGAGAGCAGGTGTCCCAACTGCTTATTGGAGACAATGCTTGATAGAATATTGACTTTTGCATCTGAAAGTGCTGCACTGTACTGCTTTTTTTTTTTATTTTACAACTTTATTTACACAGGATATCCCAGCTGAGATGCAGCATCTCGTGTCCAGTGAGGTCCTGCTTCTGCCGATTTCTGCAGCAGGGTGGACTGGAGCATTAAGTGACTTGCTCAAGGTCAAATAATGACTACTTTTCTTTAGTGGGGTCTCTTGTGTTCTAAGAAGATGCTTTAACCACTATCCCACACTACCTCGAGTGATATTCCATGAAGCAGAACCATATTTGTTTTTCTAGTTATGACCGATAACTACTAATCCTATTGCCAAAAGGAACAGGTAGCTCCTGAAGAAGTTGTTGTTGACTGTAAACCATGTATAAATAGTGTAATTGCATTGAGGGGGTATGGTGGAAGATGGTAGGGTGCAGCAGGGGTTGTGAAAGGGGTGTAATGAATGGGGGGCCAGGGAGGGAGTTTTTGTAGGACCGGCTATCATTAACAGTTGTCTGAAGGATAGACAAGTACTAATGATTAGTTGTTGACCCTCCTGACACTAAAATTAAAATAGTGCCTGAAGATCCCAGCAACTGCATATTGGTGCTTATCTGCTCTTGTACATAATCACTAGTCTATCCTTCTAACACCCATATAAACACACTGTCTGAGAGACTGGATGGCCCAGTGATGTGGTGGAAACTTGGCATGCTGCTACCTGAGAGAACAGGGATGCAAGTCCCAGAAGCATACACTGGAGCAGACTGAGGGCTGAGTGCATTGCACAAGTGAGACACTCAGGCCTCAGAGAGGAAGTGGGATTAATACAGCTGTGGCTGGCCAGGCACTAGAGTGATTTTTGCATTGGCTATAAGGTAGCTGCTGGCTACTCTCATTTAGAGGAAAAGTGCAGCCAGGGCAACTTTGATCATTGGGATTTGGGACAGGGAAACCTTAAAGGAAAATGGGGGGAAGGGATAATAAAAAATAATTGAAAATGTACAAAGGAACTTGTATAAAATGATGGCATTAAAGTAACATTAGGGTTGGTGGATAATGTAAAAAAGTTATGGTTTAAAACCTTATGCTCTACATTCACAGCATTGCTTTCAACCATAACTGTACTTGTTGACCACATCAAGCTTTGCTCAACAGGGGTCACAATGGGTTTTATGGCTGTGTGAGAAAAGGGGTGCTGCTGGGCTGGTCCATCAACACAGTGGTAGCACTAATGCTCATGATGCCAGTAACCTAGGTTCCAGAACAAGCCTGAGTTGTTGGTGGCCGGCTGGGTGGAAAGAATCTAGCATCCCATGGGTTCTTCTCCTTCTCCAGGGAGGGAGGGTACTGTCACCCACCGTAATATTGCCACCTGGGTGACTACATGTGCCAATATGGCTGGGGGGCCAAGGGGAGCGTGGGAGGTGACGTGCCCTCCTGGGGCTCGCACCTCACCGCCAGAGGAAAAGATTCAAGCCTGTCCTGGGAAGCAACCCACAATTCTGCTACTGCAAATTAGCAGACCCTGAGGCTTTCTTCCCCTGTTGAAACTGCTGCCCGGGATCCTCTGAACTCCGGTTCGTTGCAAGGCCCAGAAATCTACAGAAACGGCCAAAAGCTGTATACCCCCTCAGATATGCAATGCCCTCCTGGGGCTCGCACCTCACCGCCAGAGGAAAAGCTACAAGCCTGTCCTGGGAAGCAACCACGATTCTGCTACTGCAAATTAGCATACCCTGAGGCTTTCTTTCCCTTTTGAAACTGCAGCCCGGGATCCTCTGAACTCTGGTTCGTTGCAGGGCCCAGAAATCTACAGAAACAGCCAAAAGCCATATAACCCCTCAGATGTGCCATGCCCTCCTGGGGCTTGCACCTTGCCGCCAGAGGAAAAGCTACAAGCCTGTCCTGGGAAGCAACCCACGATTCTGCTACTGCAGATTAGCAGACCCTGAGGCTTTCTTTGCCCTGTTGAAATTGCCGCCCGAGATCCTCCGAACTCCAGTTCATTGCAGGGCCCAAAAATCTACAGAAACAGCCAAAAGCCGTATACCCCCTCAGATGTGCCATGCCCTCCTGTGTCTCTCATCTTGCGGCAGAGGAAAAGCTACAAGCCTGTCCTGGGAAGCAACCCACAATTCTGCTACTGCAAATTAGCAGACTCTGTAGCTTTCTTACCCTGTTGAAACTGCCGCTCGGGATCCTCTGAACTCCAGTTTGTTGCAGGGCCCAGAAATCCACAGAAACAGCCAAAAGCCGTATACCCCTCAGGTACGTTGGTATTTGGCACCTTTTGACATTCTGAATTTTCAGCGCCAGCACTCTGATTGGAGGATCTCAGCCTCACTGACTTCTTCCTGCTGGTCTCAATTTTACCTTGCTTCATTCGAGACGTTTATCAGTGCTGCTGACCCTGGGAGACTATCCTTTTTTGTAAAGCATGAATTTCATTTTTTTTTTTTGTAAAGAAATTGTACTTTTTTGTAAAGCTAGAATGGCATGAAAGCCACCCCCCCACGCACTGTTTCTCTCCTTATCTATCAATCCACTTTAGGCCATTCAGTGTTACACTGCCATTGTTTAAAGTGATTCACCTGTTCTGAATGCACTGTGATTACATCCCTCTTAAAATTAATTCTCTGCGAAAGGCTGAAGAGTTTTAAGTTGACCTTTTTATGCACTCCTTAATATCCTAAAACTACAGTCTAAACTTTTTTATTATTAATTCTGAGTGTAAAACTGTAGAGTCTTAAGATTATTAGACCTGTACTGCACTGTCTATTATTCTAAGTGAACAGCTAAATCCTTTTTAGAATTAATTTCTGTGTAAAGCTGTAGTTTTAAATTGACCAGACTTTTCAGTGTACTGCCTAGCAATCTAAATTTAAAGCCCATTTCTTGCCTCTCGCTTTGCAACCTGTCTGCCCTCTAACCCACTTACGTCTCCTCCCTGTTTCTATTACCCACTTTGTAGTTTAGCCTCCTCCTTCCAAATAATAGTGACGGCCCTGTTTCTTTGCTTGAGTCAACCACACCTCCCCTGCCTGCCCCTACTTAATCCATCTCCTTTCCTCTCCCCTTCAGATGTGCCATGCCCTCCTGGGGCTCGCACCTCGCCACCAGAGGAAAAGCCACGTTTGTGATACTGCAAATTAGCAGACCCTGAGGCTTTCTTCCCCTGTTGAAACTGCCGCCTGGGATCCTCCGAACTCTGGTTCGTTGCAGGTCCCAGAAATCTACAGAAACAACCAAAAGCCGTATACCACCTCAGGTACGTTGGTATTTGGTGCCTTTGGACATTCTGAATTTTCAGCGCCAGCACTTTGATCGGAGGATCTCAGCCTCACTGACTTCTTCCTGCCGGTCTCCATTTTACCATGCTTCATTAGAGATGTTTATCAATGCTGCTGACCCTGACTAACCTTTTTTGTAAAGCAAGAATTTTTTTTTTTTGTTTGTAAATTATACTACATAGCCACTAGAGGGCTACAACAGCTATCTTTTCTGTTAAAGAGGAAACACATTATATTTTCTACTTCCTCTTCTGCTCTAGTGGACCTGGGATACCTCCCTTTCTGAGGACTATCCCTGGGTTTTTTCTGCCTGTTTCTCAGGCCGAACCATGCTCATCCACTAAGGCTGCAAGACTTGAATGCCTGCCCCCACTCCCATTCTGTACTGGTAGATCAGGGCCAGAAACAGAAACAAAAGCTATAGACCAATCTTACCATACTGGATTGCAGCCTTGAATCACCTCACTGGCTCCACTGCAAAGAGTTGCTCCACAGGTACGTTCAGTGCCAAAACCACCTCTCAGCCAACAAAAGGATTTTGAACTTATGACACCTGATCATCAATTGGTCTAGGCTTCTAGTGGCTTTTATTGCTGGCTGTTGTGGCGTTTATATCTACCATGGGAAATTACAGCTGGTTCCTCAGTGTGTCACTAGCTTTACTAGTGCTCAGCTCAATTATTCGGAACCCTCATCCCTCCTTAAAGTGGAATGACCCTTGCGCTTCTCCCTGTCCTGCGTCCAACAGCTCCTTTCAGGTAGCCATTCTGAACTATTGGGCTTCTCAGCTGTCTCTGCCGGGGAGTGGGACATCTCCCGAGCTGCCTCTGCAGATTACTCCCCCATCCAGACTTGAGACTTCCTACTCATGGCAAATTTCTGCCAGGACACTAGTGGCTGCAACACTAGGCCAGTATAACACCAGGAGTGGGTACAGACCTACCCATCAACACCACCTCCCTTATTGCCCAAAAAATAGTGTTTACAAATTACAGTTCGCTGCCTTAAAAAGAATCCTGCTTCTTTTGCTATTGTGCTCAGGCAATGTCGAACTCAACCCAGGACCATTAGACACCCTTGCTTTTCCATCAGACCTGGCAGGTATCAAAGGAATGTCTTTTATGCATCTTAATGCCTGTAGTTTGCTGAAAAAGTTCACCCTTATTCATGCTTGGGTGAGCCACACCCTACCTGACATCCTAGTGATCACTGAGACCTGGCTTAGGCCAGCCACCCCAGACAATGAAATCAATATCCCAAATTATTTACTCTTCCGAGCAGATAGGCAATCAAGAGAAGGTGGGGCAGCAATTTATGTAAGGGACAAACACTCAGCCACATGCATAGATGCATCATCCTCCCCCAAAGAATCTGAGTGCTTGACCCTAAAGAACGAACTTTCTCCTTCCAGTGCACTCTGTGTAATAGGCTGCTACAGGCCCCTTCTGCCAGGCCTCATCTCCTGTTTCACCTCAGTCTGCACTGGGGCTCAGTCTTTATCCTTGTTGACCTGAACTACGTATTGGCTATCAAGTGCATCAGCTCCTTGAAATCTTTTGTACACTCTAGGCTGGTGTAATCTCATTGGCGAGCCTACTCGCCCAAATAAAAAGAACCTTAACAACAGCTCCCTCTTAGATGTAATTTTGGTTAGCAAGCCACACCTGTTCTCTCATATCGGAACATTTTTCTCAGACATTAGTGATCATTGTATAATCACCACCATTAGATTCATGCACAACCCACAGTTTTTTGTGAAGTTCTCTATCAAGAGGTGCAAATGCAACTTTGATTTGTTTGCTTGTGTCCACAACTTGAAACATTCACCGCAATGGCAGGAATTCTTCCTAGCCAAAACGGTTAACAGGGCATATACTATCTTTTACGATATTTTAAGTGAGGCTTTAAATAAGCATGCACCCTTGGTTAAGGTGTGGGTCAGGAGCAGCACCTGCCATTGGTTCTCACCTGAGCTCAAAGCTTTCCTGTTAGAAAGGGATACTTTATGGAAAAAAGCCAGAAGAAGCAAGAATGACTCAGATTGGTGTCTTTTTAAGAGAGCATGTAACAAGTGCACCAAGTTGGTCAGAGCAGCCAAGGCTGCCTACTATCGTTCGGAGCAAGCCTCTGCCTCAAGAAATACTACAAAGCTCTGGAAAACTTTAAAAGACATGTCTGAACACGCATCTGGTAATTCCATTCCAGCAAAATTAAGTCCGTGGCAGCGTATCGCTAACCGATCGGAGATATTGGAAGACTCAATAACCATTTTGCAATGGCAGGGCTAGCATTTGATACTTCTCCTGCCAATGACCTCCACACAGCTCAGGGCCCACCAACCCATAAGTCCCCCTCTACCGAGGAGGCCTTCTCCCTCCTGCCTGTCTCTCTAAAAGAGGTGGAAGACCTACTGCTGCAACTGGACACCAGGAAGGGAGCAGGTTCCGACTTCATAGAGCCATACTATTCTGAAATGTGCCTACCATGTGCTTGTGGTGCCAATCACCCACCTATTCAACATGTCACTCTCCCAGGGTAACCTCCCCCCTCAATGGAAAATAGCCAATGTCATACCTCTGTTAAAAGCAGGTGACCCCTGTGATCTAAATAATTATAAACCGATCTCCCTCCTCCCCATCCTGTTTAAATTACTAGAAAGAATAGTGTGTGTCAGCTAGGGTATACTTAGAATCCAGTGCTTATTAAACCCGGTTCAGTCTGGATTCAGAGCAAAGCACAGCACCATAACAGCCTAGCTAAGGTGACCAATGATTGGCTCCTAGACCTTGACAAGAAGAAGCATGTCTGTGCTGTTTTCTTGGATCTTAGTAAGGCATTCGACACAGTCAATCACAGCCTGCTTCTTTCCTCCCTAAGCAACTTAGGCCTGGACCATAAATCAATGTGCTGGTTTGCAGACTACTTCAGAGAATGGAAACAGCAGGTTAAAGCTGAAGGTGATCTTTCTCCATTAAAACCTATGCTGAGGGGCATGCCCCAGGGCTCTATCCTTGGTCCCCTACATTAACAACATCAATGACCCCATCAAAAAAGCCAACATCCACTTATTCGCTGAAGACACTGTACTGTACTTGAGTCAGCCCACGCCGGAAGCAGCCTGTGAAGACCTCCAAGCTGAATTTAAGCTTCTACAGTACCAGCTCATAAACAAAAAGCTTTTGCTCAATGTGAAAAATACAAACGCCATGCTCTTCTCCCCCTCCTTGTATGCAGCAATTCCTGCTGGGAGGGGAGCTATCCCACAAATTACCACTGTTCTTGGAGAAACACTAGAGTATGCAGCTAAATTCAAATATCTAGGAATTTGGCTTGATCATAAACTTTCCTTCGCAGACCATCTCGAAGAACTACAGAAGAAACTAAGGCAAAGATTAGGATTATTTTACAGAATTAACCACCTGCTCACAAAGGAGGCCAAGATTCAACTGGTTCAAGCTACTTTCATATCTTTAATAGATTACGCGGACCTGCTCTACAGCCACTGCACTGCCTCTGCACTGGCTAAGTTGGACACCCTCTACCATAGAGCTATCAGGTTCATTACTGGCCTTCCACTTTCCACACACAACTGCTCCCTATACTCATCGTCAGGCTGGACTTCCCTTCACTATAGAAGGAATAGAAACGCCGCCCTATGGGCCTTCAGAGCAGTGACCAACAAGCTCCCCTCATGTGTCTCAGATTGTATTCCCCGGAGTGTGTTAGGCACCTGCACTCTAAGGAGCTATTCCCTAATTGCCCTTCAAGTTCCAAGGTTAAAACTTATTTTGGCAAAGCTGCTCTAAGCTTCTCTTTACCCACATTGTGGAATGGTTTACAAAGGAACTCGAAGCTGAGCTGCCCTGGTAGCCTGAATATCTTCAAGGCGCTCTACGATCGCTACATGAAAGTACCTTGCAAATGTTTTCCTCACTGCTATCCCACTAATTCCGCAACTCCCCCTTTCCATCCTGACGCTCACTATGTTTCTACCCCTGGCTCTCACTCTTTCCCTATTAACTCTTCCTGCCACACCCACCCTTCCCTGTCCACTCCAGCCTTGTTAAAGTCCCACCCCGTCCATAGTAGTGTCCCAATTATCTACCCTCCTCCATCATTATCATAATAAACAAGTACACGACAGCCATCGTCACTTTCTGTGGTTTTAGCTCAATTTTTCCCCCAGTCGTCAGTAATATATCCCTCCTCTTCTTTACCTCTCTAACCTGCCACCCCATACACAGCCTCTTTCCCCTATATGTGTAGTTGCTGGCTGCCTCACTCAAAAGATCTCTGCTTATAACCCTGTATGTCTATGGTTGATTGTACATCTGCTGACTTCTTCAATTGTAAAATAATACTGTTTTTTTATTTATTTCAACCTTGTATTGTACTGTATACACTGTATATACTTTTTCTTCCTTGTATATTATTGCTTTTTGTATACCTGCTTCTGTACTGTACTTTGATGTATTCATGACTAGGTCCACCTTGCACATGAGCCTTGCTCAATGGTGCCCGCCTGGATAAATAAAGATTTTGATTGATTGATTGATTGACTTCACTTACATCAGAGCAGCACCATACTCAGTATGCACACAGCCTCTTGATGACTGTGTATGCAGAGAACAGAGGAGTATTGAATAAACCACGGAAAATAGCCCTGGTCCCCTCCCATAGACAAAAGACCCCCATACATCCTGGGCTGGGTCCTGTGTCCCAGGAATGTACTTCCTGGTGAAATGCCAAGAGTTTGAGGTATGTCTCCACCGAGACCGAGGCTATATGGAGGTGGTGGTATCCTGGCAAGGCAGGTTACCAACACACAGGAATACCACGGTGTGTGTGTGTGTGGGGGGGGAGTTGGAGGCCAAAAGAATGGGGGCATAAACAGAAAGTTAAGAATAAAAGGGGGATCACTATGCAAAAGGCTTGTGGGGCCATTTACAAATGGGCAGTGGACCTCAAAAGGCTGATTGCAGCCTCCTGCAAACCCCTATCTATAGAACTATTGTATGCAGGTGGGAACATAAGGACAGTTACTTTGTAATTTAGTAACTGAGGAAACATTAGATGGGTTGGGGCAATGAGCTATATATAATGTATACTGACTATGCCTCAGAGTAATGAGCAGAAAATGGCAGCCTTCCTGCTTTCAAATAGCAACATACTCTACAGAAACCTTCAGTTCACAGGTACAGTATGTAGCTGTACATGTGAACTGGGGAATTTCTGGTATTATACCTGTAAATTACAAGTTGTTTTTCCACAGGCTATATGTGAATTATTGGCCTTAGTAAAATAAAAAAATACAATTCATGTTTAGAAAGAATCTTTTATAACAAGTATATCAAATGTTACACAGAGATTTACAATAAACTTATTGAAGATAATTTATATCAGCCCAAAGAATCTTTTATAACAAGTATTTCAAATGTTACACAGAGATTTACAATACATTTATAGAAGATAATTTACATCAGCCAAAAAAAACAGATTTGGAGGGAAGGTGTGTGGAACTGTGGATTAGAAGGTAGAGCAGGTGGGAAGACCAAATCACACAGAGATCAGGTGACTTCCGTAAAATGTCACAAAGTCTCTGAGAAGGGGTTGAAAGTAGATTCCACTACTGCCTTCCATGGAAAATGCAAGATATGTAGTACATGGAGCTTGTAAAAAATTCACACTGAAAAATTAACAGGCATGCTTGGCTTATCAAAAAATGGCGATCTAGCAATATCTACACTCCATCATGTATTGCCTGTGAAATATTCCATGCTTCTGGACATAATATCAAACAGAACTGCGTTCAGAAAAACAATACCAGAAGCCATAGAATACATTGCCTAGTGCAAAGTAGGAATTAATATCAAAGAAGTACAGACTCTAACCTATTATTTAGTACTTGACTAGTCACTAGATAGTTCCAAATCAGAGAAGCAAATGTTTCTTTTACATACTTAATTGTTTTCAAGACTTAAAGTGGGGGGCATTGTGTTTCAGTCCATGGGACACAGGTCAGTTCACATTATGAAGTTACAATCCTACAGAAATGCTTACTTCTGTCTTGGGCAGTAATTTAAAGCAGATGTTGTGTATTGTTACTGGTGGCTATGGCTGCTTTATCATAATGTACAATTTAAAATTTTGATAAGCTTTGTAAGTAGCCTATACATGCAAGGTAGACAGCTATAACTATTGGACATTTACTATATTTCTGACTATTTTATGTGACGAAAGTGTCATATGGAACTGATCAAGTCTTGTGATGAGCTGCTGTTAGCTGTGATGTCTTTCTTTGTACTGTTCAATTGAAAACTGAATTACCAGATAAAAAAAATATCACAAATGGTGGCAGGAAGACTTAGGCAAAGCACTCGGTGCACAATTTTCCCAAAGACATTTGACATGGGCATATGCTTTAGCATGGATAAAATACCAGATGCAAGTGTTTTGTTTAAATAAGGGAACCTTAGTGGTTAGGGAAGGGAGGGCTAAGCTGGAGATCAAGGAGGGTCTGCGGTATTACAGTAGGTAGGGAAAATGGTCAGACTAGGTGTACCAAGTGGTCCATATCTGTTGTCAAATTCTACGTTTCCATGTAAAGAAATCTTTAGAGTGTAGGTAACTGAAATAGCCTTAGTGGAGTCTCTCTTCACTCTTAACCCTTCCTTAAAGAGCTGCTGACACCTTGGGTCAGACAACTCAAGGAAAGGAGTTGCCTGACCCAAGAATCTACATCACACATATTTGGAATTGTTATGCTGTGGGCAGAGCCTACAGCCATTTTACTATCTGTAACTTGAAAATGGAGTTTCGTGGAACTCATTTTTTGGACATTTCAATGTATTCTTCCACATCTACAAATCACTATGAAAACTAAAATAAAATAATCCCTTCTTTCTGTTTAGAATTTTGGAGACATAACTCCAAGCTGCTTATCTGATGGCCATTAGGAAACTGAAACAGCTAGTTAAATATTGGTTGTCTGTTAAACTGGAGATTTGTTTACCCCCTTTGAAATGCAACAGCTTGCACATTTAAATGATTAGCATTTAAACATTTTTTGCTACTAATTCAATTGGGGATGAATATCTTTCAAGAAAGATTCATACCTCATAAAGGTTAGCCATTCCCAGCAAATTCTGTAAAGATTTACACTGTTTGTAACCTCTCAAGACCTATCTGATAAAATGCCAGGTCTTCAGTGAACTACCCCGACTAAATACAAAAATTTCTTTTTGACAGAAGGGCTGTGGCCTGCTTCCCAAACATAACAGATAAGAGCTACTGAGATCTCTTATGGTAAGGGTGTGTGTGCTTGTTTAAGGGAGGGGTGGAGAAACGATCAGACTCTAGGCAAGGGAGACCTCATCTAAGGAATTAACTGCTGACAAACCATGAGTGATACAGAAGCAAATGATTTGATACCTTTTATTGGACCAACATACATATGACAAAAAGAACTTCTACCATTTATAAAATTCCTGATCAAACAACTGCAAACAGAAGACTGTTTTTTGTCATTTTATAATTTGATATACTGAGTGTGTATTTACTGAGCTGCTGGATCAGTGCCTCGATAAAATAATAACATTTACTTAACTCATTCAAGATTCCATCAGGTGGACAAAAGAAAGTCTTTGAGAATTTGTCTGAAAACTAATAACTATAAGATGCAAATAGATTTGTGTGTGTGTGTATATATATTATGTATTATATATATATATATATATATACACACACACACACACACACACACACACACACACACACACATGTATGTAGAAATGTCTCTATTTGCAATAAATTTGTTTACAGGCATTAGTAGTATCTTTTAAAAGATTGTCTGACTTGTGATTACTAATTTTGAGTATAGTTCATGAAATAATGAGCTTGATATTTGTTATTTCATATAGTACCCCATTATGCCTTATGCATAGTACATAAATCCAAATCATTCCAAGGCCATTGTGACATATAATATTAATAATGCACAGCAAATCAGAGCTCTTTTCCTAATAAAAGGCTGCTGATGTAATAAATAAAGAACAAAGTCATAAATAGAGAACCAGTGGCTTATGGAAAAATTTACAGGGATTTATACAGGGATTTGATTCTGCCTTTGTGGGGAAAACACAGGGGAAATGAGGGCTTCTTACAGAGTAATGGTTATTTGTATCTGGGAGCACTGACTATTTCTTATCCTATATTTTATATCCTGGATAGGGCACGGGAAATGCTACATCTCATTGTCACAGGGATGTTCATTTACACATTTTTGCACTGTATTTACTTGGGCTGTCCCAGATTAGATGCAATATATTGTTTTCAATGGGGTTATGATTTTACCATTTTTATAATGTATTCAGGCTACCTAGTCCAGGGCCCCTGTGTTCAAAGGAGATACACAGTGCATCCCAGTGGAAAAGGGAATTGTGTTGCACAACTCCAACAATACGCAACAGCATGATATTCAAATGTGCGGAATGTGCTGGCTGCAAGGGAATGGGCCAGGGCACACACAAATGGTATGCTGTTCAAGTTGAGGGGACAATTCAATGCATATCCCATGCTGCAGCATATTCAGAGGGAATGTGCCTCTCAAAGTCCAGAGCACTGCGGCCCACAGTTAGGCCACAAATAACTGGCCTAACCCAGCCAGCCACCCACAGGCAGGCTGCAGATGTGCACCCAGGTGCACAGCAGCCTGGCAGCCGTGGTAGACTAGAGGTGCCCCCTTTCCATCCCCAATCCAGCCAACTCCATCCCTGAAGAGCGCCATAGTGTAGGGCCCCCCCCAGACCCAATTGCACCAGAGGAAACCATGGTCCATATCCACAGTCTAGAGATCCACCACCCCTGTACACAGACACCCTCACTACCCCAATACCCAACCTGTTGCAAAGACTGGCACTGCCCTCCACACCCTGCCATGGCCAGACATTGACTGCACTGAACCTGGGCTGGGGACCTGCACTCTGGAATGACCCAACTGTCTGTATCGTGTATTGGGGCACCATGCCAGCTGCGGATCCACCAGTGTATGCAGCTGTGTGTACATCCCTGGCAAACTGAAGAGGGAATTTACATGCCTCCAATGCATGCCTTGTCAGTGCTGTATCTTCCTGCTATCATACACCGCTGCAAGTCCACACTATCCCCTGTTCTCCTGTGTAACATGCCACCCTCCAGACTTTTGAAGTATTCTGGGTGCTATGGGGTGCAGTATCCTGTATCTTGTAATGCCATTTGCAATGTACACTTCAGGCTATAGATAGTTCATCTGCAGTTCCACAATTATACAAATGAATGGGAGATCAGCTGTAACATGCCTGTTTCGGGACCTGTGTCAGTGGGTACAGCATCAGCCATCACCCACACTGAGCAGTGCAATGGCACCGGGATGATGGATCCTCACGCGAGTGCCGGAGGAGTATGGCCACTGGGTGTTCTCACCACACACAGCTCATGCCTATGTATACACACATTCCAGCATCCTATCTGGAGTGCTCTCCACCACCGATAGAGTGGTACAATCCCATTACAGAGCCAGTCATCGCAATGGGATGGGCTGGGGGCAGGGAGGAGGCTGTCTGTGCACCGTTGAGAAGGAGGAGTGGGGGCCACTACACTATGGACATTGATGGTGGGTGTATTCAGGTGCAATTAGGGATGGCATTGGAGTCCCTACAATATGGAACTGATAGAGCCTGGACTCTGGTACGATTGGGGCTGGTGGAACCAGTGGGGGTGCCACTATACCACCAGAGACTTCAAGGCTTGTCCCACATGGGAGCGATCTGGGTCAGGGCTTGGGGCGAGGGCTGCTCTGGTGCGTTCATCCCCATGCCAACATGCAAATGGGCTGGTAATGAGCATGCAGAAGGCCCCTTTGCACCCTGCAAGCTCAATTAATTTATTTGCATTCCTGGGCTGAATATCACCCATGGGGGCTATGGTGCATACCGGTATGTGTTACAAATTCCCCCTGGAAGGTATTCAGTTAGGGTCACCCTGGATGCACCTGACTTGGAGGCCACCTGCACTGTGACTCCCATCCAGGGTCACATTTTCAACAGGAACGATGAAGCCCGCCAGGATGAAGCGCAGTGTCACAGGTTTACTGCATGTCAAAAGGGATTAACTCCCTTTGAAATTGCATTGTTTGCTGCAGTAACTCTACTGCTGAATTCTGCAGTGCTGCACTTCATCCTGGTGGGCTTCACTGTATGCACACCCTGTACTGGTGGTGCATTCTCTTTGAATGTTGTATCAGTGCTGACTGGCGCACCCCTTTTGTACAACACATCTTTTTGCTTGTGCATCAATACGGCACTTAATATATCCCCCCAGATGTAAAATATTGTTTTTAGTGCATTCTGATTTTATGCAATGCAGCATAATATTGTGTAGATGTAGATCCCCACTGAAAATAAGATGCCACTTCTTCTGTGAACTATCCAGGCTAGATGTATAGCAATCAGCAGGCATATTCTAGGAAAGCACATTGTAAAAATGTGTAAAAGGAAGACCACATTGAAACTGCCTCTCCACAGATCTGCATTGTGCAAATTCAGTAGAAATAATGGGTAAAAGCATCCCAAAAGCTTTTCACAGCCATATCGACTCTGACCAGATTTTGTTTTATTCAGGCATTAAGTAGATATTTAGACTACAATACCTGTGATCTTGCTTCTGAATCACTGAAAGCCATCAAGCACCCACTGCAGCCCTGCCCCTAAAAGCAGTGGTTTGATTATGCTAGCTAGGGAAGGAGTTGCAGGGCTGTTCTGTCTTTACTAAGGAAAAGGATGGACCAGTGCAGCAGGGGAGGATGGGAAGGGGGAGAGAAGGAGGGGGATATGGCTGAGGACAGGATTCCAGAGGAAAGGGTTAGGAAAGGGCTCATGTCTCTGAAGGTAAAAAGTTCCAAGGTCCAGATGGAATGCACCCAAGTGTGTTGAAGGAACTGGCTGCAGAACTGGCAGGCCCACTGGCAGGTCTATTCAACAGCTCAACAGCTAGATATGGGGGTGGTACTGCAGAAGTGTAGCAATGTGCGAGTAATGAATATTATTTCGCAAATACCATAAATGATGCAGGAATGGTGCACTATTCATTATTCTGATCCGAATAATGAATAGTATTACTATGCATGAAGTATTCATAGTCAGGAATGTGTCCCCTTCCCAAGTGGCCAGGACTAGTCTCTTGACCACCTGTCCTCCCCACTTTATGTTTACAAGGTCTTCCACCTACTCCCCCTTATTCCACTTCCCAAACAAAGTGCCATATTTGCAATGGCAAATTGCTAAAGGAACCTGGCACACTGCCAGAAGCTGATACCATGACTGTATTTTAAAAGTTACTGTTCCCACAAAATATCAGTCTCCTCCCCACATTCCCAAACACTAGTGTGCAACTACATTTGACTGTGGCACTCGTCTCCCTTGCCATGATCCTTGGGGAGTCTAATAAAACTAAAACCAGCTAGTCAGTCAGACCCCCCTCCCACTGCAGTGCATCCTACTGTAGTAGTTTTGTAGTATACAATCAAAAGGGAGGGGGTGGGGCAGGAGACCCTCATAAGTAATGCTAGGCATAGTTGCCAAGCATTACTAATAAAACCCTCCTTTGCAGTTTTATACTACAACTGAACTCATGCACCATTCACAGAGTAGGAAAGCTTGGCATGAAATGTGGCTTACAGTAGGACACACTGCAGCAGGAGGTGGGATCCGAGTGCCTAGCCAGGTTTAGTTTCTTAGTCCACAAGGATCACAGCAAGGGAGGTGAGTGCCAGAAGCAAAGGTAGTTGGACACTAGTGTTTTGGCATGTGAGGATGGCAGCTTTTAAAATGCAATCATGGTGTCAGTTTCTGGTAGTTAGCTAAGGGCAATATTCCATTGTAAATCTGGCAGTTTGGGATTTGGGATAAGGAGGAATATGTGGGAGACATTGTAAATATAAAATGGAGAGGACAGCTGGCCAGGAATCTAGCCCTGGCCACTTGGGGAGGGGGAAATCGTCTTTTTTAGTATATTGGCAAACTAGCCAAATACACAATTAATGAATACCTAAATATTTAGGCACCGTATATGAATATTTCACCAAATATTCAGGATAAGGTATTTGCATACCTCAGCAGGAGTGGAGAACTGCACATGTGGTACCACAGCACAAGAGTGGGCCTAGATATGACCCTGGAAACTACAGGCTAATCAGTCTGACCTCCATTGTTGGTAAACTAATGGAGACCACTCTGAAGGAAAGGCTAGTTGAGTTTCTGGAGGAAAAAGGGTTCCAGGATGACAGACAACATGGGTTCATGTCTGGGAGATCACGTCAAACCAGCCTGATCAGATTCTTTGACTGGGTAATGCAGGTAGTACACAAGGGTCAAGCGGTTAAAAAACAGTACTTGGATTTTAGCAAGGCCTTTGACTCTGTGACCCACAAGAGTTTGATCAGAAAGTTGGAGGCCCTAGAGGTGGGAAGTAAGTCAACAAAGTGGGTGGCAAATTGGCTTAGCGGTAGGATGCAAAGGTTGGTGGGGTGGAGGGAGCTCCGGGATATCAGAAAGGCTACTATGAGGTCCTGCAGGGCCAGCGTCAGCCTGGTGTTGTTTAATGAGTTCATAAATGACACTGGAGAGGGTATTAAAGTTAAAACTGGCCACTTTGCAGTTGACACTGCTAAGCTCATGGGAGCGAGGGACATGGATAAGTGGTTACAGGATCTTAAAGAGGACCTAGGTAAGCTGCAAAGATGGTCTGGCATATGGCAGTTCAGGTTCAATGCAAAGAAGTGCAAAGTCATGCATATAGGAGGAAAGAACCTGAGGAACGAGTACAGCCAAGGGGGGTGTCAATGTCACCAAACTGGAAGAGAAAAAGAACTTGGGGATAGCAATCATCAGCAACCTAAAACAGGCTGTGCAGTGTAGGAAGACAACAGCCAAGGCAAATTGAATGCAGGACTGTATGGCAAGGGGGTTCACGAGCAGGTGAGAGGGGGTCATACTGCTGCTGCCTGTACAGATCCTTGGTACAACCACACCTGGAATACAGTGTGCAGTATTGGAGCCCCTACCTGAAAAAGGATATCAAACAGCTTGAGGCAGTCCAGAGGAGTGCAATGAAAATGGTACAAGGACAGCAGGACAAGGCATATGAGGACAGGTTGAAAGAACTCAATATGTACTCACTTGAAGAGAGGTGGGAGAGGAGACATGATTGAAATCTTCAAGTAGCCAAAAGGTATTAACAAGGTTCATATAGGGGGCCTCTTTTGTTTCAGTGGGAATAAGACCTCAGGGGGGTGCTGGTATAAGCTGGCAGTGGAAAGATACATGAAGGAGTTCAGGAGACACTAACCTCCAGGTGAGGTCACTACTTGAAAGATGATAGAGGGTTCAGGAGAGGATGGGACAGGGTGAAGGGGAGGGTGGTGGGGCCCACAGCATTTTTATGTTGTGTGAAAGAGTGAAAATGGAACATTATTTTCCTAGTAATATAAAAACTACATATTTTTCAGAAAAGCCACCTATCAAAGAATCATCCATTGGCCATATGCTAACAAACATAAAAGTTTTATGGTTTCAACTGCCACACAGTTTTGTGCTATTGGTGAGGACTGGCAGAGGGCAACCTGAGGGTGGGCTAAGCAGTAATCACATAGATGTAATTTGCAGAGGGGGAACAGCATGAGTGCAGCTTCAGTCTCCACTTTAAATCAGCATGTAGTGAGTCTTTCCACAGCTGAATTGTTTTTCTTCTTTCTTTTAAAGAAGTTGTGATATGTTGGCTTAACTGTGTGTGGGGCAGGGGAAGGCAGAAGACGGAGGACAGGCAGAGGGCTGGCTAATCGGTGACCACACAGATGCCAGCTGCAGAGAGGGAGAGCATGCTGCAGCCAGTCACTTGCACGGCTACAGTCTCTACTTTAAAGGGACACTATCAACCCCCTTAGGCCTCAGATTGTCCCTAGTTAAAAAATAAACATAGATTATGGTTTACATTTTGTAGAGACACATGATATAGCTGGTAGTTTGATTTAGATTCTTTTTTTTCTCTTAAAAGGTGAAATACTGATTGCCCACCATACTGGTGTTACCACACAAAAAACATTTATTTATTTGTTTGCTTTTGGTAACCAGGTAAGTGCACTAGACAGGATTGCCTATCTTCAGGCATGACCCGGGAGATTACAGTTCAAACAAGTTATAAACAATAGTACAGGGAGGAGCTAATACAATGCAGTACATAAAGAGATCACCAGCCTTACATGACAGTAGAATTACCTAGCACGAAAGTGATGGCATACATAGCATAAACATTACAGTACAGTACAAAAGAGATAAAAACAGCTTGCAGAGATCAGTAACATAAGTGCATAACAGCAGTGCTGGTGGCATGGGATGAGGGTATGGGACAGGAAAGGAGATGGTAGTGCAACGGCAAGTAAAAAGGTGTAATACATGAACTAAAGACATTTACATGCATCTAGGGAGGTGAGGTAATTAAAGAGTGCATGCTTGAAGGCAGGTGAGAACTGGAGCTTCTAACAGAAAACAGAAGGGAGTTCCAGAATTTGGAAGAGTAGACGGAGAAGACAAGTTCACCCACTTTGGTGGAGCAATTAGTAACAGTGACTAGAGCTGAAGTTGAGGACCGGAGGAGTCAGGGGCAGTCAACTGGGGTGAACATGGCTGTAAGGGAGGAGGGAAGAGAAGAACAAATTATATTGTTGGTCAGGCAACCTATGGAATATAAATGCCGGGAGGAGGGGGGATAACCAGCGGAGGTCAGAGCAAAGTGTGCAGCGGTGTTTAAGCTGATGGGCAGACAAGGCAAATCTGAAAACATTGTTATAGGCAACATCCCATGCTTGAAGGACATTTGCCTGCACTTGAGGAAAGACCGGTAGTGCATAGCAAAGACCAGGGAGCAGAAGTCCTTGGGAGATGGAGATTCTAGCGGCAGGGGTCAGGGCATGGCGAACACAAAAAGTCAACCCAATTTTGGCATTGACAGACTTGCATACCGCATTGACATGGAGAGGGAAACTGAAACACGGATCCAGAGTGACCCCTAAGTATCTGAAGGAGTTGGTAACTTGTACCAGGGAGCCATCAAGACAGGATACCAGAAATTAGGGGTTTAGGGCATTGAGCTTCCTGCAGGACCCGAACAGCATGGCCTGGGTCTTGTCAACATTTAATACGAGGTGATGAGATGTGAGCCATGTTTAGATTTGTTGCAGGTCGGAAGAGAGGTGGGAATTAATGTCAGAGATGGAGCCAGAGGTGGTATAGAGGACCAAGTCATCAGCGTAGAGTAAGGTGTGACAGTGGGCGGGAATGGTAGGTAGATTGTTTATAAATATAGAAAAGAGCAGGGGCCCAAGGATGAAACCTTGTGGAACACTAGTAGATAGAGGGTCAGGGGAAGGGCGGACTCTACAGTAGGAGATAGACTGGGTGCAATTGTGCAGGTAGCTGGAGAACCAGGCAGTAGTGGACTGGGAGGCACCCAGTGAACCTAGCTTGACGCAAGAGCAGTAAATGGTTGACCGAGTCAAAAGCCTTCGTTAAGTCAATAAAAACAGCCACCATAAGTTGGCCTCTATCCATGGTGATTCAGGTGTCGTTAGTGAATTGTGCTAAGGCAGTCGAGGTGCTGTGGCCTGGTCTGAAGCCATGCTGAGCAGGAGATAGCAGGTCATAGTTGGCTACAAAGTCTGACACCTGATCATTAATAAGTTTCTCCAGAAGTTTGCTAAGGGTAGACAGAAGTGCTATAGGGTGGTAGTTTGTAAGGTTTTTAGGGTCACCCTTTTTAAAGACAGGTATAACCCTGGCTTGTTTCTAGGAGCAGGGCATGGTGCCAGAGCTAATGGAGAGGTTGATGGGGCACAAGATAGGGATGGCAAGAATGGAGGTGCCAAGTTTGAGAATTCTAGGTTCCAGACCATCAGAACCAGTGCTGCCATGAGGAGACACAGTGTTGAGGATCCATAGGACATCCGTTCTAGAGACAGGGCTGAGAATAAGGGGGGGATGGGGCAGAGGGAGGCCTGGGGAGGGAGGGAAGGACACAAGGAATGGCTGCATTGGAGGTCGAGGAAGTAGGGGAGGTAAAGAGTGAGTTAAAGGCGTTGGCTATGGTGTTGTGGTTGTTACAAGAGATGCTGTCAATTAGCATGTCATGAGGGACTTGAGAAGCATTGTGACCCAGAATGTGGTTGATATGTGCCCAGTACCTTTTCGGGTAATGGGCAGAGGCATGGAGAAGACCTCTGTAGTAATTGCTTTTGGCAGTGTGGATTACTTTCTTGCATGAGTGCTTAAGGGAGCGATAGGCAACAAAGTCAGAAAGAAGGGAGGAGGATTTCCACCTGGCCCAGAGCTTGTCATGCGATTTAAGCAAGTGGAAAGGGGGCTGGTCAACCATTTGGTGGGAAGGCCCCTAACCCTGCGCCTAATGTAAGGAATGTACTTGGACTGCAATGAGTGCAATGTGTTGGAGAAATACTCCACCACCAGGTCAGTGTTGTCTGTGGTGAAAAGGGGAGACCAGTCAACCTGCTGGAGATTGGATAAAAAAGCCAAGGGATCGAAGGCAGAGAAGTCAGCCACAGAGATCATTTTAGGTGGGTATGAAAGGGGACAGGCATCCCAAACACAGGTTAAAGGAGAATGGTCGCTAATGAAGTCTGGCAACTCAGTAACTGAGGAGATCCTGTCTGGCCTATTGGTAAGGACCTAATCGAGCAGGGTGTGACTAGTGCCACTGCTGGAGTGCCTGGTAGGTTCAGTGACAAGCTGAGTTAGACTGGCTTTGACCATGTTAGTGCTGAGGGTAGGGGAGCTTGGGCCAAGCCAATCCTGATTGAAGTCACCTAGGCAAAGTACTTCATTGTTTTTGGTAGCATGGGGTAGAAATTCCAGAAACTCCTCATGTCCCCATTTTCTGGATGCAGGAGGAATGTAGGCACATACAATGTGCAGCTTCTTGGTATTACCTAATAGAAGCCGGGCATGAAGCACCTCACAGGATGCAAGTGAGGGGCAAGACTGAAGGGTCAGGTTAAGGTGGGACTTAGAAAAAAATGCCAGGCCACCACCCCTTTTGGATGAGTCCCGATCAACCTGAATCATATTGTAGCCCAGGAGGGTGCACAGAGAGTCAGGGAGAGAAGGCCTAAGCCAGGATTCTGTTATTCCTAGGAGGTCAGGCTTATGGGTGGCAGCTCAAGTCACCAGGTCGGCATGATTTGCCACAAGGCTTCTTATATTTAGTCGGGCAATCTTGAGGCCACTGGGTTGGAGCCCCACAGAAAAACTAGCCTGAAGGGGTGGAAGCCTAAATGCTGCTGGGCCAGGGTTGGTCTCAGTATCACCTGAAAGTGATAAAGAAAGGGTCATAATCCATGTAGCCACACTCCTTGATCAACTCTCACTGTATCTTTTCTGGACTTAGGAACTCCCCCAAAACAGTCTATCCACTAATTAGCAGTAGGAGTAAAACAGACTATTGTATCATGTGTGGTTGCACTGTTTGGGGGTGTTCCTAATGTTCAGGAAGTATGCAATAAGAGTAGCTCAAGGATTTGAAGCAAAACAAGATTGGTTACATTTATACATTAGCATGCATTTCAGTTCTAAGTAAGGTGGCAGATAAAAGAACCAGCAATATCAATGCATTTTAGGGAAGGTAAGCACTTGTAAAATGTGGGTTTTAACTAGAAACAATATGATGCAAAAAAGGCTGACAGTGTCCCTTTAAATCAGCATGTAAAAGCCACGTCTCAAATAATCACCCTTGGGCCAAACAAACCAATCCAAACGTTTTACAGTTTGAGCTGCCAACCACTTCTGTGCTATCAATGAGCACAAACATGTATTCATTTTCATATTATTATGTGTTTTAAACCTTCTAGAACTTTCAACTGCTCAGCCAACCATTACTAAATTTACAGGATCCAGAGATTCTGGCACCAGCTCTGAGCACACCAAATTTCAAGCTATTTCATCTAAGGGCTGCCACATTATTAAGGTGCAAAAATCAGGGTTAAACATTTAAATGCCTTCTTGACCCCAACACAGGGGCATTACTGTGCCCCTATAATAAGAAATACTCCCTCCAAAAAGGTAAGGGATTGAGGGTTGTGGTGGCAACTACTTTGATAAGTCAGACTAGTACAATTGCTGACACTCTACTGTATTAGGCAAAAGCCATCTCTTTAAAACTCCTCATACACAATAATGTATACATTGGAAAAAAGTACTGTAAACTCCAGAATAATAATTATGTTTGACAAATACATTTTCTAGTAGATTGTAACAGCTGAGTAGTTTATATATACTGAATATAGAATAAATGATGGGTAAGTGTGGTATACACAGAAATAAACTTATCTACAGGGCTAACCAGATCATAAAGCCACAAGCCCAAAGGGTGATTGGCTTTATTATCTGCTTACTCTCCTTGATTGTAATTATTTCCCAGTATACCAGACAACCATCTTTTGGTTTTTATAATATATTTGCATGGGTACTCTTAGTTTTAATCACAATTGTGTATAGAGAAATAACTGCTAATCACTTCTGTGGGGAAAAACCCCATACATGTAATATATTCTATACAATATGTATAACTAGATAGATAAATAATATATTGCTAGACAGACAGATAGATTCATGGCAAAAAACTACATTAATTAAACATCAGAGTTGAAGGACACAAAGCACACAAAGTAAGGAAATGAAATATTTAGAGTCTGAATTCTTAGGAGTCTTGGCAAACCAGTGTTGTGGTCTTCCTTGAGGGTTTCAACCATAATGCCCACTCCCTTCCCCCAACCCTTAGCGTCCTGACCCAGGCACAAGCTACAGATCCAATCCTGTGCCCCACAGATCCAGTGCTTGGAGCTAGACAACTAAGGCTTTCCACATGGGGCCCAAACAATAAGTTGAGCCCGGGACAAAGCAGATCATGTTTGACTTTCTTTACAGAGTGACCTGTACACTCTGTGAAGCAGAAGGTCAGCCATGACTTTCTTCATGCAGTAACTGAGTGCCCTGGAACTGTATCTTTTCCTTTTGGTCAAGAGGTGAGGAGTTGGGGAAGGGGGTGGTGCATTTGGAAAGAAAACCCCAAGGAACACTGCACCACTGATGCCAAGACTTCTGAAACTTCAAACCCTAATTCTTTTCATTGTCTTACTTTGTACTCTTTGACTTTCTCAAAATGTTTTTTTTTTTTGCAATGAAATGACTGTTTTTGAGATAGTGGAATTGTACCCTCATTTTCGCAAGCCACACTGGAACTTGCACGAAACAAAACAAACAGAATATCTGACATAGTTCAAGCCCTGCATCACCATCCACATTCATGCCAGGATGTGCAGGGGAACCTGTGTCCTTGAGTCACAGCAGGCTCTTTCTGGATGTGGCCTGCTGGCCCTGCATACAGCCAGACACCAACCAGCTTCATGCCAGGATGCGTAGGGCCTGAATGGCTCTGAGGCAAATCAGTGGATTGTCTGGCTGTGCGCAGAGCTCTGTGTGCAGGCACTTACCACCATCATGCTAGAATGCACAGGGCCCTTCAGGCACTTCACCAACACAACAATGAATCTGGCTGTGGGCCCTGCATGCAAGCACACACTAACCACCATCATCAAATGGCAAATATAGTTAGGATTGAGTGAAATGTTCAGTGTTAAACCCAATTTCTGCACTGTAATAACTTTGACAACATTTTATGAAATTACATGAACTTTGGCATACAGTACATGGTCCAGGTGGCAAATTCTTGAAACATGGGAAGTTCTGTGATGACACTTAACCAGATTCTGAGATTCAGAAAAGTCAAAAATACATAAACACACTACTGTTTGGCCATTTGTTTGCTTTCACAGCCAACACAGTGTAGCATTTTGTTGTATTTGTACTCATGTACACTGTAAGACATACACACAGTTCTGACTGCAGAAGTGCAGGCCCCTTCAGGTGCAGATACAAATCCACGAAGATAGCATATCAGTGCTACTGCATTTGTATCATCTAGAAACAGTTGTATGTTGCTTATCTTACCTGATGATGGCTGTCTGTGGTTGCTTTTGTGGTCTTGTCCTTTTGCTATGGGGGTGGGGAGATAAGGTTAAAAACCCTAATACCACATATCCCTTCTTTTGTGGGGTTCAGCTGAACCCTAACTAGTGCAGTAACACAATTGTTTGCAATGAATATATATTATAGGGGTGCAATAGCGCCCCTATAGTTAGGGTTGATCAGGCACTTTAATGTTAAACCTCAAATTCTGCATGTTAATAACTTTGTAATCATTCAACGGATTTGGAATTAGACAGTGTTGGGTTGTAGAGCTCTTGATTACCAAGTTGTGGAGAATTGTGAAAAAACATGTTTTTAGCTCATTTTTGCCAATGTGTCCCTGTTCTTTCCTTATCCCACTGAGACCACACCATTTGGAATTGTGACCTGAGATAGAAAGAGGTCATCCAAAGAAATAATCCAGTGTTTGGTTTGGTGGAAAAATATTAATTGGTTCCAAAGTTATTAATTTTAAAGAATTCGGGTTCTAAGCATGTTCAATTTAATCTTTGGGATAGATGCACAGTTTCGATCAAGGATTCCTGGTCACGAACGGCTCATAAACAGGGATAACTGGCTCACAAACAGGGATCCCTGTTCATCAGCCGCCATTTTGTTTTCTTGCTTAGCGAGAGGAAGAAACAAAATCTTGGAACTTGCCCCAGTGACCTTTTTTTTTTGAGGGACTATAGATGGGTTTGTTTTGCTGGGACATTCTGTGCCCTCCCATGTTTTAATTTTGTGTATTTATTTAAAAATGGCAGTTTTAAAAATTATGCATCCCTTTTCATCAGCTGATCCCTTTTCATGAGGATCAACTGGCAAAAAGGGATCATGAAGAGGGATTTAAAATTTAAAAATTTTGTTTTTTTTTAAATAAAGTACACAAAACCAAAGGCATGGGCAGGCACAGGATGTCCTCCTAAGCCAAATCCATGCCTTGGTTTAATATATTTTTTTTAAATTTCAGTGGCTACTTGCCATGTCTCCTTGGTGTCCAGTGGTACCCCCCTCGCTCCATTGCCCTAGTTATCACTGGTGGCAGTGGGTTCCCTATCTGTGCCCATTTACTTTTTTCCTGTAAAAAGTAAAAAAACGTCCCTCGTTGTCTTTTGCAGTTGTTTCGTCTGTAAAGAAGAAAACCACCTATCGCTGATCACACCCATACCTCCCACCTGACCCCACTGTGCACCCACCTCCCCACACACCCCTGATATCCCCCAAGATTGCCACTCACCTGAGGAGGTCCCTGGTTCGACACCCGCTCCCATGATCGAAGACATGTCTTGCTGTCGGAATAGACGACTACAATCTGAACCAAGGTAAATATGGTACCATCTATTTCAATGGGGGGGGCAATTTTCTGCCATAACCCAGCCATTTTTTAACATTTTGGCCCCCAAATTTTCAACATGGCCTTTTGGGGACCCCAATTCCTGAACAATATGACTGTCATTAGGCAACTCTCACAGGAAAGATGATTTCATGGTCAGTTGGTGAAATCACCTTTCCGGTTGGATTTGCTTAATGACAGTCACATTGTTCATCATGTGGATCATAAAGACTGTTGAAACTTTGGGGTAACAATTGTGGAAAATGACGCTATTTAACGTATTGTGCAGTTTTCACGCATCGCTTGTAACTTCACCAATTTTTAATATTTTCACTCAGATTTTCAACACTGACATTTTTTCACACCTCCTCATGAACAGTATAACTGTCATTTTTCACATCCTGCCCGAAATGTGTTTTCACGCCTATGGTGCAGAATGGTGCAGTCGCTGAGCGAAATAAACTTTCAGGGTGGAGTAACAAAATCACAGTGAGGTGGGATCACAAAAGAGCCATGTCAAAATTTTGTGCAAAAATACCCCAAAATGCCCAAGTTACACGCGGTTGTTGAAATTCTGCTATGCATGTGCGTAACTTTGCCAAATTTTTATATTTTCACCCCAAATATTCAACTTTGCCAATTTTTCACACCACCTCATGAATAGTAGTTTTTCAAATCCTGTGAAAAATTGTTTTCCCCACTTGTGGCACAGAATTTGCATTACAGTTGTGCAGAATTGCATTTTCACTGGGATTTGAAAAATTTCCGTACTGGATACCTGCGGTGAGGTGATAAGAAGATTATGTTGAGCTTTTTGGGTGAAAATTATTTATGGTGGCACAGTTATGACTATTTGTTGCAATTTCACTACGCCTGCTCATAACATAATGTGTGGAAGTGCAGGGGCCAGAGACCATTGTGCTTCCACAGCTACATACTTATATGCATCTGTGGAAGGATGGGACAATAACATAAAAATACTATTATACTATCTCAAAAAGTAAGGAAATAAATGGCAAAAAAACTTTTATTAATGCATCAGTTAGGGTTGAAGTGACAAGGTAGGAAATGAAACGTTAGGTTGAGCCCCTAGCACTCCCTCACAACCCCACCAGCCCACCCCAACCACCCCTCCACAGACTAACAGGCATTGGGGTGTACCTTGGGGTCATTGGCTCCTAACCTCACCCCATTCTCCAACACTGTACCATGTCAACTTTGTTACACATGGAATGTGGTGAGAGATAGGCTGTTGACCCAAAGGCACACCCTCTGACACATGTTGGTCTGTGGAGGGTGGGTATGGGGATGTGGGTTGGGTGGGGGGTGTTAGGGCTCAACCCTAATGCCTCATTTCCCTACTTTTGTCACCTCGACCTTAACTGATGCATTAACAAAGTTTTTTGCAATTTATATACATGTATTTCACCCTCTCTCTACCTTGCACTGCTCTCTACCTCTTCCACTTGGTTTGCCCTTCCTGTACCTCTCCCCAAACACCGACCTAACTTGGTGCCTTCTGAACACCACCCCTCTCTCCTCACTGTTCCCTCCATTCTCAAACTCAATTCTTTTCCCTGCCAAATTGAGCCTCTAGTAGACTTGTTACCCCTTAATCTTCATAGTCCTTACTACATGCTCTTATCACAATTTCACACCTCAACTCGCCCAATGACATCTCATAAGTCTCCCATATACCATCACACGGAGGACTGCCAATATTTATTTTTCTCTTTAAGCTTCTTTTACCTACAATCTGCTGGTGTTTCCCACTCTCCCCTGTCCTACACATTGGAAATACACTATCCTCCCAGGTTCCTACCCTCTCCCCACCCCCATCTCTTAAAGGGAAAGGCGTGCCTGTTTGCGGATGACATGAAAGTCCACAACAGAGTAGACACTCCAGGTGGAGTGGAAAAAATGAGGAAGGATCTAGCCAGGCTGGAGGAATGAATGGAAGGGTGGCGACTACATCTCAGTGCAAAAAAGTGCAAAATAATGCACATAGGCTGGAATAATCCTAGGGCTAATTACTACCTTGTGTGGGATGCACTGCAAGTCACAGAGCAAGAAAAGGACCTGGAAATCTGGATCACTGATACTCTAATGGTTAGGAACCAGTGTGAACAAGCTTCTGGTAAAGCTACAAGAATGTTGGCATGTGTTTGGAGGGGCTTCACAAGAAGGAGGAGGGAGCTGATCATGCCACTTTACAAAACCCTGGTCAGACCACAGCTGGAATACAGAGTTCAGTTTTGGAGGCCCCACTTACAGGGTGACAAGGATAGGCTGGAAAGGGTCCAAAGAAGGGCAACCAGGATGATCCAGGGGATGCAGAGAAGGCCATATGGGGAGAGGCTGCAGGAGTTTGGTCTGTATACGCTGGAGGTGAGAAGAGAAAGGGGAGATATGGTGGCGACTTTCAAATATGTAAAGGGAATAAATAAGGTAATGGGGGATAGCATCTTAAGACTAAGTGAAAACAAAACCACCAGAGGTTATGCATTCAAACTGGAAGGAGGCAGATTTCGCAGGGACGTAAGGGGGGTGTTACTTCTCACAAAGGGTTGTAGGTCCTTGGAACAGGTTGCCGGAATGGGTAGTGGAGGTAGACATGGTGGACAAATTCAAAACAGCATGGGATAACTACATGTAACTAGGCCAGGGAGGAGTGACAGAGCAGGAGAGTGGCAGGTAAAAAAGGTGGGGGGGGTTGGGCTATCTTTTTCGGGCAGACAAGATGGGCTGAACGGTCTTTTTCTGCCAGCGGATTCTATGACTCTTACCCCACATACCACCTACTACTGTCCACACAGTAAAACTTTTCCTCACTTTTGTCATTACAGTGCAAGCCTGTTATAAAAGATGTATCTGTGCACACAGTTTTTGGGCTCTGTGATGCCGGTTCGACAACGTCGTTGTCAACCAACATTACAGCGACAGCTCTATTTCGACTGCAATTCTGGCAGCATAGAACCATTCCCTGTAGACTTTCTTTTTCTTCTCAGGGATTTGCCCCTCAAACCCCTCATGTGGGGGTCTCTGTCCCCGTGTTCCCATACAACTCTGAGTTGGAGTTGATTTGGGGAGGGGGTGAAAGACTCCCTGGAAAGCAATGCCAGGTCCCACGGGGACAGTACAGAAACCTGTCGATGTTGTTGCTGTACTGTCATTCGCGGTGAGGGTGTCGACAGTCGATCGGCATACCCAGGTTTTTTTCCATTACATCCAATGTCCATTATATCCAGAAGAGGTGGAGCCTATGCGTTAGGTGTGCCTGTGTGTGTGAGCAGGGGCTCAGAGTGAGTGAAACCCTATTATAAAGATTTCATAGTGTAATCAAAATCCTGCCTAGTATTTATATATATTTCTGTACTTTGTGTGTTTAGAGTTATTTAACTGTCAGGGGAACATGATTTTATTTATGAAGTTTATTGCAGAAAGTAAGAAGATAGTAACTCTAGTGGCTGGATGTTGAGGTTCTAGGAAGAACAAAGGCAATTATACTGAGAGGGTTTTATTAAAAAATAAAATCACTTCCTTTTTAGTGTAATCATCTAATGAAAGTTTATATAGCTTGTGGGGAATTATTTTGTAACAAATGTAGTCTTTGTAGCTCCTTCATCTAAATTCCACATTTGCCAAATCTCCTCACCAGCTCTGCACCCCCCCAAAAAAAATGCACTACAAATACCTATAAAAGCTTCAAAGTGTCTGTTATAAGCAAAGCTTCTGTCCATTATAACCAGAGGAAAATGCAATGGATTTGATATATCTGATCTGGGAAATCAATGTTTGTCCTGTATAACCGATAGTCCATTATAAGTGGAGTGCACTGTATTGCCCCTGTGCTTCATCACTTTGGCCCTCAAAGGGCTCTGTGTGTGTATCTTATCCTGTGGATTACTATTACTTGACATTGTTATCGGCCATGCAGCTGGCTCCCCGGCACTAAACTATTCAAATGTCACAACCTACTTTATATCACCCTCAGCCCTTAATGTCCTTGTCATAGGACTCCTTGGTAGGAAACACCTCTGTATGTCACAATGCTGCACCTACAATGCCCACCCTCCCAAATCAGTTGCATTAACATTACACTTATTAAGTCTCTTACTGCTGTTATCATGGGATGTAGGAACAAACCCTGGTCCAGTAGAATCTGCTCCCCATTCTCCCATGATCTGGTCTGGTACCAAAGGCATTCACATCATACACTTAAACGTTAGAAGCATGGTCTCAAAAATGCACAACCTAGAATCCCTCTTAGCCTTGCATAAACCTCACATGCTAGCAGTCTCGGAAAGCTGGCTCACCCCCTCCATAAAGGAGTCAGAAATCTCCCTTCTCAACTTTAATATCTTCCACGAGAAGAGATCCCAAAAAAGGGGTGGCATCCTGATTTACACCCATACTGACCTAGCATCAGAAATCTGTAATCCTCCCTATACCCCTAGCACCCAGTGTGAATGGCTTTTTACCAGTATTTCATTAGGCTCCAAAACCCTTATTAGCTGCTGCATCTACAACCCATTAAAAGTAGGAATTAATGGCCTCCACAACCTCATGCTTATGCTCAACCAGCTCCCACCATCTGAACTAATAGTACTTGGGGACCTCAACCTAAACTGGCTAGTGAATCCTCATATTAGGGCACACTCATCTTGTGTCACTTGCAGCAAATCCTAAACACCTCTACTAGGCTGAATCTCAGAACTGGCAAACACACTCTATTAGACTGGATCCTGGTAAATAAACCCAAAAGAATCTTGGCATATGAAGTCTTAAGTGACTGAATCAAAGACCGTCTGGTCACCTACTGCCAGTGGCACAATAGTTTTCTCAAAAACACACCCCAAGACTAATCATCTATAGACACTGCTCCAGCCTTCACACTGACTCCTTTCTATCTGATCTATGCAACATTGACTGGTTTTACCTCAACATGACATCTACAGTGCCCTCGACATCTTTATCAGGACTTTCTTGTCAGTTCTCGATAAACATGTCCATTGGCACACTCCAAGAGTTAAACCCAAAAAAATCCCCCAGACTCATGCATGACATCTTTGTCCTCATGCATGACAGGGATGCTTCTTGGACCAAGTTCAAAAAAATAAACTGCACCTCAGATTGGAATACCTACAGGTACCTGAGGAATAAATGTAAGTAGTTAATCCTTAGAACCAAAAGTTACTGAACTTGAATAACCCCCAATTTTTCTAGTAGTCAGCCAACTCTCTGCTCAGTGCTCATTCTCCTCCCCAAAAAATGTCTATGACTCGGGTGGCAACAACTACACTGACCCCTCAAAAATCGCTACTCTATTCAACAACTTCTTCTGCGACTAGTCTAAATACAGACCCACTGGACACACCAATCCCTGTCCCCATAAGGCCTTAAATGACCTCAAGTGACCTCTTTTTTACATTAAAAGGGTCACAAGCCATGAAGTCTATAAGCTACTTCTAAGCCTCAAAACTGATAAATCCGCCAGACCCAAAAAACTTACACCCAAATTCCTAAAGCTCACTGCCTCTCAAATAGCGTTACCAATATCAAAAAAATGTCAACCTGTCCTTCTTATCCAGTCCCAGACCTCTGGAAAATGTCCACAGTCATCTCCCTGCATAAGAAGAGTAACAAGTGCTCCCTCAGAAATTACCACTCAGTTTCCATTGTCTCTGCATTGGCCAAGCTGCAAGAAAAGATCGTACATAACCAGCTAGTCAAATACCTGCAATTGCATGACATCACCTGTCTAGAACAACCTGTTTTTTGAAAAGGGTACAGGACAGAAACTGCCCCAATCGTATTTACTGATGCCACGTACCATGCCATGGACAAGGGTCAGGTCACTGGTGCAGTATCTGTGGATCTGACTAAGGCCTTTGACCTTGTCGACCACAATGTATTAATGTCCAGGTTACAGGCCCCTGACTTCGGGTCCCCTGCTCTTGCTTGGTTTAAATACTACCTGTGCCACAGACAACATGCTGTCAAAATTGGTAACTCCCCATCTGAATTTAACACCATCTCAAGTGGAGACCCCAAGGATCTATTCTTGGGCCACTCCTATTTTAAATTTTTATAAACGACCTCCCAACTATCTGTAAGCCAGTACACACACACCTTTATGCAGACGATGCCACCCTCTACACCCACAGTGACATTGACTCAATTAACCTTTCACTCAGCACCTGCTTTGCAAGGCTCCAAGTCTGGTTCACATAAGAAAACGGTATTTAACCTCCCTAATACTCAATCTATGTTATTTAGGACAAGGCAAAACCTTAACAAGTTATCCCCTATGTTAGGCATCAATGCTGGAAATGGCTTCTGCCTGGAAAGCACCCACTTGTTCAAGTATCTTGGGATCTACCTCAACCTTTCTCTCTCTTTGAAACCCGTCTCCAGCCCACTACCACCTGTTTCCACTAGAAATTGGGCTCACTCTATAGGATTTGCCAAATCCTGATACCTGATACTAGGATTAAAAGATTGCTCGGGCTAATCTTCTCCCCTCACTTGACTATGGCTCGCTCATCATTGATGCAGCTAGCAAAACCGTGCTACATAAAAAGCACATCTTACACAACAATATCGCCAAATTTGCTTCCGCTAGCTGCCGTAATGCTCACCACTGCACCATCCTAAGCAATTCAAACTGGCTCCCCCTGGATCTCAAAACCAATCTAGCCCTTGCTTCTCTTATCAACAAAATCTTGCACTTAGGCACCCCCCCTTACCTTGCTGGGCAGATTTTCCTCATAAATCTCCCCACTTCCCATTCAGCCTCCACCAACATCGCCATCGTACTGTTTCGTACCAATATGGGTCAACGTGCCTTCTGTTACCAAGTTACCACTATCTGGAACTCAATAACCCCCCTCAGAAAAACACCCTCTCCTCCTGCCTTCATGAAGATGTTGAAATCTCATCACTACCCATTTGTTGTATGCCAGTTCTTTTTGTTAATCCTCCTTCTTCATGCCTGGGTAGCACATGAAAAAGGGCCTTCGGCTCATTGTGTTTACCCAGTAAACAAATGTTTAAAATAAATAAATCCTTGCTTTCTCCTTCTATTCTATGTTTTTCCCTTTCCCTACCTCACCGTAAGCAAATGTACTCAGTTACGTCTGTAAACTTTTATACTTTCTGCCTACCTACCTCTGTACCCGTGATGCAATGTAAATGTATGTTGTAAATAATGTTGTATTCTGCTGTAATACCTGTTCTTATGCTCTTGGGTCATGCCTGAAAAAGGAATTTGTGCCAGTGTACTTACCCTGTCAACAAAGTGAAATAAATAAATAAATATCTACATAGAATAAATGATGGCAAAGTGTGGGTATACAAGGAAGTACTGTCATCAAGGGGTTGAACAAGCCATAAAGCCATGAGCCCTAAGGGCAACTGGCCTTTATGATCTTGTTTGACTCCAAGATGATATTATTTCACTTGGATATCAGACCTTGCCATCTTTCATTTTAATATAATGCATTAGACTGGACAGCTGTTGCTGTGTCCTGTGCTTTACCATAGTGTTGAGGGAGGTAGGGTGGCTGTTGTATGTGTTATTAAAGAGCAGCTGATGCTTACAGGAGAACTTTAACCAAACATAATATTTAAATACAGTTCAACTTATATTTCACATTAGTTCTGTATTTCTCCTCCCCATTTTATTGCTGAGGTCATTTGCATGAAAGCAGAATCTTTGCTCTTGAAGAATTCCTCCATTCCTGTTGCTTTCTCCCTGTCTGAGGTCATAAAGCACTGGTTGTGACATCACAGTTGTTCCCATGGCAACAGATTATGATGCCACAACAGAGGATTATGACTTCATGTAGGGAGTAAGTGATAGAGACAGACAAACTCATAGGGATAAAGATCATGTATTCATGCAAATTTCCTCAGTACTAATAATGGGGATAAGAAATCTACAGAATATATATGGAATGCAAGCTGAATTGTACCTAAATATTATGTTTTGCAAAGCTTTTTCAGGAATCAATAGCTCTTTAAGAGACTTGCTGCATGTGTTATTAAGAGGCCTGTTGCACGTGTTATTAAGGAACTTGCTACATGTGTTATTGTGGTGGTTTGTAGTGAGTTGGGTAGTGATGTTTTATTACTTTGTTAATAACCCATTGGTACTGTGGTTGTATATTTAGCAAAAAACTTTGTTAATGCTCTAGTTAGGGTTAAAGCCACAAAAGTAGGGAAATGTGGCATTAGGGTTTCCAACCCTAACACCCCCCCATGCTGCTCACACCAACAGGCATTGGGGGTGTGCCTTGGTGAGTGAGGGTATGTGGCGTTGTCCTGGGAGGTGTGAGGTGGTGGGTGCTGAATGGGAGGTGGGGGTGGTAGAATGATGAGGGACCATTTTCTTTTTTTTTTTGCAGGTTTTGCAAAAAAAAAATCATTGAGGGACTGTTTTCATCATTTTAGGGTTGTGCTGGAAATAGGAGGGTGGAGGGTACCACTAGGCACCAGGGAAGAAGAAGATGGAAAAATCGGGAAAGGTGATCGGAGGGTGGGGGTGCCACTAGACACCAGGGATTACAAAAAAATAAATAATAACAGGGACACTGATTGGCAGGTGGGGGGGTAGGATGGCACTAGACACCAGGGAATAAAATGAAAATGAATGGGGATCGAGATCAGCAGGTGAGAGGTGCTACTAGACACCAGGGAATAAAAGTAAAATTAATGGGGATTGCGATCGGTGGGTGGGGGGTGCCACTAGACACCAGGGAATTCTGAATGGTGGACAGTGATAGCAGGAGTGGGTGCCACTAGACACCAGGGGTGGCACTAGAGTTTGGGGGCAACCAAACACCAGAGAAACAGCGTCTCACAGATCACACTGCAGCTGGCAGCACAAGTTCAGCTGCAGCTGCAGAAAATCAAGAAATTCACGCTGTTCTCAAACAGAGAACATGGGGGAAAATACTCCTCTTGCTAAGCTGGTCACCCAGGATTTTGGGTGCCCTGCAAACATATTTGTGAGCATAATGTCAATAAACAAACAGAATCTAGCTAAATGGGTCCTGGGTCCCATTTAGCTAGGTTCCGATGTTTGTTTTTAAAAATCCTAGCAGTTGTATATATTTTCCACGTTTGTCAGTTCGTAGAAAAAATCTAAATGATGGCAGTTGGCATGACACAAAAAATGTTTGGTACCCTGCCAATTAAGTGCTGTGAAAGAAACCAGCATTTGCAACATCACATTTTTACTTTCACCGAGCAAAGTTGTCTCAAAAACCCTACTACACATGCGCAGGTCAAAAAACAGTAGAAACCCTTATAACTCTGAAACACTTTAATATTTTCTCACCAAACCTGTCAAAGGCACTACCTTAGCACATGGCATATGTCCCCTGCAACTTTAGGATAAAAATGTCATATCATGTAGGCTGTAGGGGAGAGAAAATAAAACAAGTTATGTATAGGCAAAAAGTTAGATTTTTACAGAGTGACACATGCAGATCTCAGAAACCACACAAGCTGCCATCACTAAAATTTCCACACATCAAGACCCTGCCTCTTAAACAACACATACAAAATTTCAGCTCATTTTGACAGAGGGAGCCCCACCCCCCCACACTGCTTGTCAGGTATTAATATGTAATGAATATGTTAACACAGTAATATATGTGTGTGTGTGTGTATATGTATATGTGTATGTAGATATATATATAGTGTTTGTTACGTATTAATGTGTTATTAAGGTGTTAATAACACATTAATACAGTGTGATTAGCTAATTGGCATAATAATATGCTAATTTGTTACCATCATATATGGGGAAATATATGGCTTTTTCTATGGGGACAAGGGCCCAACTATGTAACATGAAGAGAATAAATACTAGGGAAGTGTAGTATATCAGTTTATAATGCCATTGAGGGGGCTAATTAGCCAGTAACACATGAACCTGAAGGGCAAGTGGGTTTATTGAGCTAATTAGCCCCCTCTATGGCTATATAGCCCCATATACTACAGTTTCCTAGCAATTGTTCTATATAATACAGTATAATGGTTATTATCTTTTTTTAGATCATAGTTTTTATCATTTCAGCCTTTGTTTTGCATTATGTTGTCCCTCTTGCTTTTCTGTAGTGCAGGGTCCTCCTATATAAGGAGGTGTAGCTAGTGCAGTCGGTCCCTTAATGTGTCCTGTTGAGGACAGGAACATCATGTGGTTCAGTTTGGCATGGTGGTCAGAAGTGTGGTTTGGGTCAGCCAGGTGGTTGGGAGTGCGGTTCAGATAGGCATGGCAGTCAGGAGTGTGGTTTGAATCTGTGTGGTAGTTGGGAGTGCTATGTGGTTTGGATTGAGGTGGTAAAGGTGTCCACTTTTCAGTATTGCTGGCAGTTACATGGAAGGCTTCAGTGAGTACACTATCTCCACACACTTTTTTTTTAGTTTTAGGATTGTGCCATAATTCTCCATACTCCCCCTGACATAAAAAAAAATTGCAGCTCATGACAGTTCCTTGGGGCAGAAAGAGAAGACTGGAGCTTCAAAAATGATGTATCATGCCAATTAAAATCATATACTAAGGTTAGCCATGAGGTATGCCCCATGTACAGTGACACCAACACAGTAAACTACAACCCTGTTGGCAAAATCGACACTTTGCAGACAGTTCGCTGTGTTGGTGTGCCCGAGACAGGGGCAAACAGTCTCCTGGTCCTGCACCCCTGCCCCGAATCAGCTCTGACTGGAGCTGATAATTCTAAAGAAGGGGGGGATGGGGGCAGAGTCCCCCACATGGGGGGTCGGGGGGCTTTGCCTCCGATTAAAAAAAAAAAAAAAGCGGGAGACACACGGGAATCATGTAAACCGCAACTTGCAGTCAACATGATTTCTGTTGGTGAGATGCCGGTCGACAAAAGGGTTGTCGAACCAGCATCGTAGAGCCTAGCCATGGTATATGACTTTTATTGGCATGATATATGGGGAAATAGTTGATGGGCTTTTCAGTGAGTCACAACTCTCATCCTTGTATTATTATACTGTTGTGGTAGCACCAGTACAGTCAGGGTTAAAGGACAGGTTCTATGTTAAACCCCCTAACTTTGCACCTTAACAGCTTTGGCATTGTTTGACAAACTTAGATGAACATTTGCATACACTGTCTGCTAGGCAAGATCTAAATATGTGGAAAGTTTTGTGATGGTAGAGTGTGTGGATTTTGAGATCTGCATATGTCATATAATTTTTTTTCCTATACCTAACATGGGTTTTTGGGTTTTGCCATCACCTGCAACCTAGATGGAATGAAGTTCTTTTCCTTTTTCTGAAACTTTCAGGGTAGAAGCATGTTGTGCCAACTTAGTGCCTATGGAAGGTTTCGTGAAAAAATGTCAAACTATTTCAAAGCTATACAGATTTAAAGTTTTGGTTGTTTTTGGTGTTCTGAGCATGCTCAGTAGGGGTTATGAGAGAATCCTGATATGACATGGAAAATTCCATGTCACAGACCATTTTTGTTTTCTCACTTCTTTCTTCTCACAGCACTGAAAAAACATGTTCAAGTCGTGACGACCACCATCTGTCCACCTGAAATAAATAAAAAACATGAAAATACATAAAAAAATGTGTAATTTTAAAAACCAAACACCTGAACCTTGCTAAACAGGATGCATTTAGTTACATTCTGGTGGTTATTTTAAAAAGAATGGCCAGAAATACCCTTTCTGGGTACCTCAAAATCCAGGGTTCCAGCTTAGTTGAGAAGTGTTGTTCACCTGCATTCTCTGTATGAGAACAGCAGGACTTTCCTGAATGCTGAAGTTGTGCTGCTGGCTTCAGTTCAAGTACTGATCCTGTGATCCCTTCTTTCTTTCTCTCTCTCTCTCTCTCTCTCTCACCCCCCCTCTCCAGCTAACTAATGTAAATATTTGTAAAACACTCGGAGTGCCACCCCATACCACTTCCCCAAGTCACATGCCTGCCCTTCCTAGTTGTTATACATTTTTATATTTAATATAAGTGGACCGAGGTGCCCACCCCCATACTGTTTCTCTTGTTCTCTTGACTCCCTCCCCTCCAGGTTGCCCATCTCCATTCCCCAAAAAGAGCCTCTGACACTGGGAAGCCCAATCCCCAGTGTCAGAACATGAACTGAAATAAAGAAAACTGTCCCTCAGTGATTCTTTTTAAACCTGTAAAAAAGGAAAACAGTCCTTCGCCGATCTGAACCCCCCCACCCTGACCTCCAACTCAGCACCCACCACCCCAATGCCCCCATACTCCCTCACTCATCTGAACAGGTCCCATGGCATAAATCCACTCTTTGATCAAAGACACATCTTGGTGCTGGAACTGGCAACTCTGATATGAGAAAAAAAGGCATATGCGGTTTAATGTATTTTGATGGGGTTTTAACTTTTATTCATAACTTTGTCGCTTGTTTTTATATCGCATTTTCAACGTGGCTTTTTTTGGACCCCACCTCATGACCAATGGTGGAGGAATTATGCAAATCTGTTCCAAAAAGCAATTTCGAGGTCACTTTGTGAAATCACCTTTCAGGCGGGATTTGAAAGATGTCACCACCTTGTTCATGAGGAGGGGTCTTAAGAAGGCATTGTTGAAACTTTAGGGTCAAAATATGTTAAAATGACTAAGTTCTGAGTGTACATTGAAATATTTGTATGCTCACTCATAACTCTGGTAATTTTCAATATGTTGACCCCCAATTTTCAACATAGCCATTTTTTCATGGTAGAAACATAGAAACATAGAAATATACAATTTGACAACAGATAAGGACCGCTTGGCCCACCTAGTCTGCCCATTTTCCTACCTGATGGATAAGCTGCAGATTCTAGTTAACCAATAGCCTACTTAATCCTGCCCCCCACTAGAACTGCCTTATGTCTGTCCCATGCATTCTTGAATTCCCCCACTGTTCTTGACTCCATGACCTCCTCAGGAAGGCTGTTCCATGCATCTACTACCCTCTCAGTGAAAAAATACTTCCTCACATTACCTCTGAGCCATCCCCCCATCTTCAAATTGTGCCCCCTTGTCCTTGCACATCTCCTTTTCTGAAAGATACTACCCACTTGGACTTTGTTGAATCCCTTGAGGTACTTGAAAGTTTTGATCATGTTCCCCTTGTCACTCCTTTCCTCAAGGGTATACATATTAAGCTCCTTTAGTCTCTCTTCGTATGTCTTCTGGTGCAGACCCTGCACCATTTTGGGTGCCCTCCTCTGGACAGCCTCCAGTCTGTCTATGTCTTTGTGGAGATGGGGTCTCCAGAACTGCACACAGTACTCAAGATGGGGTCTCACCAACAGTCTGTACAAAGGGATAACAACTTCCTGTTTTCTACTGTTGATGCCTCTCCCTATGCATCCCAGTATCCCCCCCCATCCCTATTTACTGCCTTCTCACATTGCTTGCCCATCTTCAGGTCATCTGATATAATTACCCCCAGGTCCCTTTCAATTTCTGCTGTTGTCAGTATCTCACCCCCCATTGTGTACTCTTCCCCTGGGTTTTTGTTTCCCAGGTGCATTACCTTGCACTTCTTTGCAATGAATCTAAGCTGCCATACATTTGACCATTCCTCCAACCTTGCCAAGTCCCTTCTCATCCTTTCTACTCCATCATGTGTATCAACCCTGTTGCAGATCTTTGTGTCGTCTGCAAAGACACATACTTTTCCTTCCAGTTCCTCTGCAATGTCATTTATAAAGAGATTAAAAAGGACCAGTCCCAGTACTGAACCCTGCTGTACCCTACTAGTAACCCACCTTTCTTCACTGTGGACTCCGTTTACTATTACCCTTTGCATCCTGTTGTCCAGCCAATTCTTTATCCAGGCTACCACCTTGGAACCCACTCCAAGGCTGGCTAACTTGTATATTAATGTTTTGTGTGGGACTGTATCAAATGCCTTGCTAAAATCTAGGTAGACCATGTCCACAGCCCCTCCCTGGTCTACTACTTTGGCCACCAGTCAAAGAAATCTATTAGATTCATCTGACATGACCTTCCCGCTGTGAATCCATGCTGCTTTGGGTCCTGTGCCCCACTGGCCTCTAGGTACTCAACAATTCTTTCCTTCAGAAGTGATTCCATCATTTTCTCTACCACTGAGGTCAAACTAACTGGTCTGTAGTTTTCTGCCTCTGCCCTGCTCCCACTTTTGTAAAGAGGAATCACATCTGCCCTCCTCCAGTCCTCAGGTACCACCCCATCCTCCCATGATTTTTTAAAGAGAGTAGTCAGTGGTGTCACTAGTTCTACCCTTAGTTCTTTTAGAATTCTTGGGTGAAACCCATCAGGCCCTATTGCTTTGTCCACCTTCAGTTTTACTAGTTCTTTCAGAACCCTTTCTTCTGTGAATGGACTGGTATCAAACCCCCTCTCCGGAGTGTTTCTCTTGTTTGGTTTAGGTACCTCCCCCTCCTTTTCTTTTGTGAATACTGAGTAGAAGTATTCATTCAGTATCCCTGCTTTTTCACTGTCTCCCTCTGTCCACATTCCCTTCCCTTTATTAAGCCTCAGTATCCTTCAATTGGTCACTCATCACTCCCTAATGTATCTATAAAAGTTCTTATCCCACTTCCTAACAGAGTTGGCAATCCTTTCCTCGGTTTGGACCTTTGCTATTCTGACTGCCTTCCCTGCCTCTTTCTGCTTTAACTGATAAAGTTATCTGTCCTGCTCCTTCGGTTTCCTTATATTTCCTGAATGCTATCCTTTTCTCCTTAACCTTCCCTGCCACCTCTTTTGAGAACCATAGCATTTTTTTCCTTCATTGTGTTTTGTTGATTTGCTTCACACAAAGGCTTGTTGCCTCTGTGATGGCTGTTTTGATTACTCCCCATTGTTCCTCCACCCCTCCTTCTTGCCTGTTTGCTAGTGCTTTTTTGAGGCACTCTCTCATTTCCCAAAGTCAGCCCTCCTAAAGTCCAATACTCTTGTTTTTCTATGGCTTGACTCTATGGCTGTGTTTATCGTGAACCACACTGTTTGGTGGTTGCTTGTTCCCAGATGGCTACCCACTTCTAAATCCGAGATTCTTTCTCTGTCCCATTTGAGAGTACCAGGTCTAAGATTGCTCCCTCCTGAGTGGGTTCCAATACTAGCTGTCTAAGGCCATGCCCCTTGTAGGGCATCAAGAAAGACCCTGCTCTTGGATGTGCCTGCAGTAAAAGTGCTCCAGTTAACATCTGGCATATTCAGGTCCCCCATCAACAATATCTCCCCTTTTTCTGCCATTCTAAGGATGCCTTCTATCACTTGAACTGCCTGAATCACTGCTGTTATTTCTGGGCAGCTACATCAGTCTGGGACAGTGACTGTATTTACTATTTCTACCTGCACTGTGTTCTCTGGAGGTCGGGGTAACTGCCGACAGCTGGGGCTGATTTTTTCATTTAAGCCCACGCTGCCCCGAAGGTTTTATGGCAGTTATGGAGATCTGAGGTGTTTGAGTAATGGAACCAGACTGCAGGTGAGAGCTGCATAGGAACAATGAACGGCTGCTTGAACTGCCTGAATCACTGCTGTTATTTCTGGGCAGCTACATCAATCTGGGACAGTGACTGTATTTACTATTTCTACCTGCACTGTGTTCTCTGCAGGTTGGGGTAACTGCCGACAGCTGGGACTGATTTTTCCATTTAAGCCCATGCCACCCCGAAGGTTTTATGGCAGTTATGGAGATCTGAGGTGTTTGAACAACAGAGCCAGACTGCAGGTGAGAGCTGCATAGGAACAAAAAATGGCTGCTTGAACTGCCTGAATCACTGCTGTTATTTCTGGGCAGCTACATCAATCTGGGACAGTGACTGTATTTACTATTTCTACCTGCACTGTGTTCTCTGGAGGTTGGGGTAACTGCCAACAGCTGGGGCTAATTTTTCCATTTAAGCCCGTGCCACCCCAAAGGTTTTATGGCAATTATGGAGATCTGAGGTGTTTGAGCAATGGAGCCAGACTGCAGGTGAGAGCTGCATAGGAACAATGAACGGCTGCTTAAACTGCCTGAACCACTGCTGTTATTTCTGGGCAGCTACACCAATCTGGGACAGTGACTGTATTTAGTATTTCTACCTGCACTGTGTTCTCTGGAGGTCAGGGTAACCCGCCGACAGCTGGGGCTGATTTTTCTATTTAAGCCCGTGCCACCCACGGGCGCGAGCGCCTTGGCGCAAGCGCCACTCATTGAGAAAAATAAAATAAAAAGTTTGCCAGGTTTAGGTAAGAAAGTTTTTAAGTATTGCAGTAAAATTTTACTTAAATCATGCACTTATTATGTGTTATAGGGGAGTGGGTATTGATGGGAATGTGGCTAATCAGACTTCAATTGTTAGATGTAAATTGCAATAATATAAGTGAAGGTGCAGTGTTTATGACTATGGGGGGGCATGTACAAGATCACCAACACTTACTTAGGAGGTGGAATACATTTATAAACTCACTAAAATTATGTTTAAGACCTCTAAAAATTAAAAAAGGATCTTTTGATTTGGTGAATTATAAAACTATGAGTTTGTTTTGCTTTGTCCTCCTAATACAATGTGGTGATGTGGAAAAAAATACAGGGCCTAAACAACAAGTTGGGATAACAATTATCCATGAAAATGTTAGAAGTCTTGTACGAAAAATGGATGAATATGGGGTTTGGGTTACTGGAATGTCCTATGATATTCAAGCCATTTCTGAGACTTGGCTGCATTCTGGCATTTCTAATGAAGAGGTGGATTTAGCAGGATACAGATTGATAAGGCAGGATAGGGGGAAAAAGGGGGTACTGCTTTACTTGAAGAATACTTTAGGTCCATATCAAACATTACTTGCTAAAAATGTGCAAGGTATTGACTTTTTGGTCATAAGGTTGTTAAAATCAAAACTGATAGTGGGAGTTTTTTATGCGCCTCCAAAGACTAAATTAAGTACATTTGACATCCTGGCTGACATCTTATTGGAAATATTGAAAGATCAGAGTGTGTTGTTAACTGGAAATTTTAATGCAGATTGGGGACATAATAGAGGTAAAAAAACTTAAATCTAGTTTTGAAGTACTGGGACTTCAACAATTAATTTACCAACCAATAAGAAGTCTTAATAATAGAACTACTGGATCTATATTAGATTTATTTTTCGTCTCACAAGATTTGAAGGTTGAGGGATGTAAAGTACTTCCCCAGAACCTGGGGGATCATAATCCTATTCAATGTCATTTGTTTCTACAAAAAATTTGGGGTAGTGGAAATTATGATTTTTGGATACGCGATTTAAGGCGATTTAATGCACCATCATTTAGGGACAGTCTTAAAAATTTTGATTGCTCTAGAGTATTCTTGATTCCTGATTTGAATTTGGCCATTCAAGAATTTACGGATTCTTTTTTACATATAGTTCAAATTCATGCTCCAAAAATAGAAAAGAGCAACAATATTAAAAGTCCACCATGGCTTAATGAGAAATTGAAAACTCATTTACGTATTAGGAATAGAATATGGAAAAAAGCTAAGAAAACAAAATGACTGGGATCTTTTTAAAAGATGGCGGAATAAATGTGAACAATTAGTAGTTCTAGCTAAAAAAAAAGATTTTATCAGGATTCTTTCAGTAATCTGCATGATCCAAATAAATTTTGGAAGGTTATCTCTGATTTAAAAAGTCCAGTAAAATCTCAAACGTCTATTAACTTAATAATGGGAGAAAATTTGATAGATAACCCTTCAAAGGTAGATGATTTGTTAAATCATTATTTTAAAGACTTACCAGATTTGGAGATACCGAAACTTGGGATTGTTGATCCTAATCATACATATTCTGTTATTTCTGCAGTAAACAATAAGGGATTTAAACTAAAAAATAATAAGGTACAGGATGTAGCCAAAGAAAGAACTTGAAAATATCAAAGCGAGCAGGTACAGATGGTATTGATCCCAGATTTTTTAAATTAGGCTTTGAAATTATAGCCCCCATAATTATATACTTTTATAATTGGAGTATACATTCTTCTCTTGTTCCTGATCATTGGAAAACAGGTGAAATCATTCCTATTCATAAGGGTGGTGACCTTACAGCTCTCTCCAATTACAGACCTATTACTTTGCTCCCAATTTTATCAAAGGTATTGGAAAAGCTGATAAATAATCAGCTTGGACATTACCTTGACCAAATAGGGTTATTAACTAATTGTCAGCATGGATTTAGAGAAGGTAGGTCCACAAATACCTCCCTACTTGACTTTGGTAATTTGGTGGCAATATCACTGAATCAGGGCATGTATACTGGGGCGGTATTTGTGGACCTAAATAAAGCCTTTGATTTAGTTCACCATGAAACCCTTCTGCATAGATTGCAGGATATTGGGATGCAACAGGAGTCCTTGCAATGGTTTAGATCTTACTTATCAAACCGTAAGCAAAGGGTGGTCTGTGGTGCCGCTGTCTCGGGTCTCCTGGATCTACATCGAGGTGTACTTCAGGACTCTATTTTGGGCCCTGTGTTATTTAACATCTATATAAATAGTCTTGTAACTCATGTAACTAGTACTGATGTCAGACTTTACGTGGATGACATAGTACTGGTTGCATCTGCAGATGATCCCGGAGACCTGAGACAGTGGCTCCAAACAGATTTCTCCAATATTGAGACTTGGATAAGAGACTCTGGTCTCTTAATGAGTACTGGGAAGATGCAGAGTATGATTTTTTCTGTGGGATCACATGCAAAAAAGGATCTTACTGATCTTCAGATTAAGTTTTTGGATGGGACTATGGTTCAGAAGGTATATACTTACAAATACCTGGGGGTTCTTGTTGATTATCATTTTTGTTTTTCTGAACATATTTTGTTACAGATAAAAAAAGTGAACCAAAGATTGGGAGCCCTAAGAAGGGTGTCAGGGTGTTTGACTAAAGAAATTAAGACCAAATTAGTAAAACAATTGTTGGTGCCTGTACTTGATTATGGATTCCCATCATACATGCATTCCTATCAAAATTTTTTTCAATAAATTAGATCAGACTTACTATAGATTGGGGAATTATATCTTAAAAAATAAATTCAGAGTTCACCGATGTTTAGTTTATCAGGAACTTGATTGGTTACATCCGATAGCTCGAAGAAAGTATTTATGGTTAGTGATATGTCATGGTTTAATTCATTCTAATAATAATAAAACACACTCATTAAATCATTTACTATGTTTGAACTCTAACTCAGTGTATTTAGATAGGTTAAGGAAAACAAATAGAAAACTGCCCACGATTTGAACCACAAATTGGATGGGGGATATAATTCTCCAGAATAGTTTAGCAAAGACTTGGAATGAATTATCTTTCCATATAACTGAGATTTCTGATTTGCACATGTTTAAACTTGAATTATATGATTATTTAAATGTTTGTTGTAGTTGTTTTTAGGTTGAATGTGATTTTGTATTGTGTGTATTTATATATTGTTTTGTTTTGTTGGTGTAATTATGCTTTACAGGAATTTGTTGTAAATGGGGATTTAATTCTCCAACAAACTAACCTGTATAAAAATAAACTTTTAAACAAACAATCTTCCTTGTCCATTGCCTCCCCCTAAGATGGGGGTCTGTATACAACCCCCATGCAGATTGTGGTGCTATTTCCTGTCTCCAGGGTGACCCAGAATGCCTCATCTGCTTCCTGTTTACTCTTTAGTTCTGTTGCTTTGATCCCTTCCCTTACATAGAGAGCTACTCCTCCTCCTCTTTTACCGTCCCTGTCCCTCCTGTAGATTGTGTATCCTGGTATGTTGACATCCCAGTCATGGTTCTCTGTGTACCATGTTTCTGTGACTGCCACAATATCCAGGTATCCCTCTTTCATCAAGGCCACTAGTTCAGGGAGCTTGTTACACAGACTATGGGTATTGGTACTCATCACCCTCCATTTTTTGATGGCCTTACCCCTTTTAGCTCCAACTCTGTCCTTACTGCCTTTGCCTTGTTTTGCATTTACCTCTGCCCTACTTCCTAATGACTTCTCTACCTTGGTGTTTACCTCACTAATTACCGTGTTTTGTGGGGGGAAGGTTGGTATTTCCCTGCTTCTTTTCAGTGCCTTACCCCTTGGCTAGTTTAAATGCTTGCCAATGAAGCATTTAAACCTAGTACCTAGGATTCTGGTTCTCCCCTGGACAGATGTAGACCATCACGCCAGTATAGGCCTGCATCCCTCCAGGTGGCTCCCCAGTCCCAATGAAGCCAAAACCATGAGCTCCATACCAGTTTTTCAACCATTCATTGAATTCCATGGTGTGGAGTACCCTAGCATCACCATTGCCATAGACAAGCAGCACCTCTGAGAAGGTTACCATATGCGCTACTTGTCTAAAACCCCTCCCCAACTCTAAAAACTCCTCTTGCACTGCTCTGATCCCATTCCCAGCCAGGTCATTTGTCCCTAGGTGGACAATGACATGCAGCTCCCTCCCTCATGCAGCTGCTCCCATGATCCTGAGGATTCACTTCCTGTCCCTCCAAGCCATGGCACCAGGCAGGCACCTTACCTCCCTCTCCCCTTCCCCCCCACTTCTACCCCCCTAATGATTGAGTCCCTGACCAGGAGTTGTTTCCTTCCCCATGGGGTTCTGTGCCACCCTCCTGTGGGTCTCCTTTGTGGAGGTTCCCAGCATCCTCCTTCGTCTCCTCTGCAGGTGCCTCCATAGAGGAATCACCATTCTCCAGAACAGCGTATGAATTATGGAGAGGTGCAGCTGGAGGGATGCTCCTCTTTTCTACCACCATCTCCCTCCCTGAGCCCACCCTGGTCTAGCCGCTCTTCTTTCTTGGCAACCTCAGAGGTAGCGGCAGTGGGCCTGGTGGTCCCTGGGTGAGGGAGGAGGTTTCACGAATCCTAGCCGGGTCAGTCTGGAGACGGGCAACCTCCTCCCTCAGACCAGAGAGGTGTCTGCAAATAGGGCAGCATTGTAGCCTCCAGAATGTCTCCTGGAACACTGCCGCCCCACAGCCATTGCACTGCACCACTCCCATCATGTCTTATTTTGTGTCCCCTCTCCTGTTGCTCTGTATGCTTACTCTATCCTCTCCTTACAACTCTCATCCTTCCTGTTCTGGAACAGCAACTTCCTGTAATCTTCAGTAGTCTCCTCCTTCCTTGCTCAGAGTCAGACCTCCAGCAGCTAGAGGGGGAGAAAGAGCTATTTTTTTCCTTCAGGGTTGACAGAACTAATGTTTCTCTATGATCCTTCCCTTCCTACTGCCAAACAGGAAGTTCCTGTTGTCAGTCAAATCCAGTGGCTAGAAAAGTAGAACTGGCTTAGGGTGGGACACATCAAATGAGCACTGTAATATGAGTGAAGGAATATGACTGACTCTAAAGAGCACAACACATTTGGGTGACTGTACCACAACAGCAATCACACAGAATGAGCAAAAAGTCATTTGGGTGAACATGGATTTAGCCTACCCCGTGCCCAGGTGTGCCACGGTGTTAGGATCCTAGAGATAGGGGGAGGGGTTGTGGTTTCAAGTGTGGAGCCCCCCTGCATGACAACGGTGCACCTGTTGCTGTAGTCAGGAGGAGGAGGACTGTATGGCTGAGGTGCGCATTGAGCAAATCATTTCAGGTGCTGCTAAAGGAAGTTGGAGGAGGAGGTATCGTGATCTGACTGAGTGGCTTGTACAGGTGGTGGGGGAGTATGGCACAAGTACATGACTGGAGTATATGCATGGTGTTGCCTATAACATACATGTGTAGGTCTGCCAAATATTTGCTATTATAGCAGTTGTGCTTCTGTAGAGTCGCCGTTATGATGTTCGCTCTTTAAAATCTGCTTATATTGCAACTGCCCATTAAACTTTGCTTACATGACATGGAACCTTTTTTCACACCACCTCATGAACATGACAGCAGTTGTTTTTCAAATTCTGGCCAAAATATGTTTTTGCACCTGTGGTACAGAATGATGTTTCGGCAGGGATTTGAACATTTTCACCTACCAGGTTCAGGAGGTGGGCTAATAAGAAGGCTATGCTGATAATTTGGTGTACAAATACAGTAAAATGCCCAGGTTATGAGTAAACATTGCAATATTTCAATGTTCACTCATAATTTTACTAATTTGCAATATTTTAACTCCAAACTTTCAAAATAGCCATTTTCCAGCACCACCTCATAAACGTGACAAGTGTCATTTTTTAAATCATAGGCGAGATGTGTTTTCACACCTGAGGTCTGAAATGACATTTTGGATAATATTCTATAAATGCCACCTATCATGTTTATAAAAAGGAATCAAATAATGACTACCTTGAAAATTTGGGGGTGAAAATAAAAAAAAAGTTATAATTATTGAAGAGCAGATTTGTACTCTTATAAAATTCTGCCTCCCTCCCCACCAAAATATATATAATGCAGCTTACCTGGCCCCAAGTGTAATTCAGTATACATTTAAATTTTCTGATTTCAGTATTTAGGGAGGTACGGATTCATATTTTGGCTCTATGGAGTCAAGAGACCAATTCCTTCTACCTCCCTATTTAGAGACACACCCCCACGCTAGCATGTTTTATGATGTCAGTTCAGGGACAGCATGGGGGAGCACTCCACAGAGTACAACAGGGACATTTTTAACTTCTTTTTAGTGTACTTTAAAGTTCAGATTATGATAAATCTAACAAGGTCTTTGTCAGCTGAGCGGTGGCCTTGATTTGTCATAATCGTAACTCTACAGTATACTAAAATTCAGTTAAAGGATGTCCCTATTGTGCACTATGGAGCATGCATCTGTGCTCTCCCTGAACTGGCATCATAACATGGGCTAGTTTATTTATTTATTTAACTTTGTTGACCAGGTGAGTGCATTGGCAGAGAATGCCTTTTTCAGGCACGACCCAGGTGCAGCAGCACTGGCAAGGAGGAAGCACAACATGTCATAGAGGAACCATGCAGGAAACAGAAATGATGTAGTATACATATTCTGGTAGGTTTACAAAATCTGAAAAAGAAACAGACATTCGGGATTGTAATGGAGTAGATAACAGGATGTAAAACAAAGACGAAGTAACATTGCAGTTGCATGGGAGGTTGCAGTCACAAGAGAGTGAGTGAGGAAGTGGGAGGGGAAGTGGGACAGGGGAGAGAGGAGGGGGAAAAGGTTGCAGTCACTAGAGAGAATAAAACAGGAAATGGGACAGGTGGGGGGAAGTAAAGCTTGGGATGAGGAGTAATGTGCTTTCAAATGTTTAGTAAAGGCTGATAAGAGTCAGGGATTTTTGACAGGAGGTGATAAGGGGTTCCAAATAGAAGCAGCTCGCTAACTAAAAGAGCATTGTTCCATGTTAATGTGAAACAGTGGGACTATGAGATTATTGTTAGAGGCAGAGCAGGACAAGGGGAGATCCATGAATGAGATCTGGTTTGCTAGGTAAGCAGGGGCACATGGTTGTAAGTTTTTTTTGACAAGTGTGGTGAGTGTACGATTAGCTTTGAGCTCGGGGGGAAACCAGTTTAGGGAATTTAGGACCAGACAGTGGTGGGCATTAGACCTACTGCCAGAGGCAAATTTACCAATTTTATAATATAGGGTATACTTTTTATGCAATGCTAAATTGCTGGTAGCATCAGCGACAACTGAGCCATAGTCAAGAGAGGGGAGCAGATTTGCCTTTACAATACAGATTCTAGCAGCAGGTGTTAAGAACTGGCAAACTCTGTAGAGTGAGCTCAAGTTCTGGTGAAGGAGGGAGGTAGTATGCTGCAGATGGGAATTGAAGGACAGTGTGGGATCAAGGTACATGCTGAGATACTTGAAAGATATGGTCTTTACCAGGGGTGAGCCACTTTCTGCATTGATGCAGACCATAGATGATAATTTGTTTAGAATTAGATTATGCCTGGTCCAAAATAACATAGACTGAGTTTTAAGGAGGTGCTACTGCAAGGGCATGTCTCTGAATAGGGAACTGGAAGGGATTAGACTCTCAGCTCCATGGAGCCAAAACACAATCCCTTTCCTCCCTAAATACTGGCAGCCGAAAATTATAATTAATACTGAATTACACTTGGGGCCAGGTAAGCTGCAGTATATCTTTTGGGAGACTTAAGAGTACAAACCTACTGTTTAAGAAACTTTATGAGTAGTGCCAGTCTTCATCTCAGCAGGTATACTTTGTGATCTCATGCCAATGACCTGAGTTTGGGTGCAAGCTCAATGATCCATCTACATGGGGTGAGGGTGCTGGGATAGTGCTGTTATGCAACACCCCAGCCTAAGAATGAAAGCTACAGGGTTGCCTGCATGGGCCTTGGTATCATATTGTGAAGACAGCTTTTCTCTTGGCATAAGGCCTTGCACCTCTGTTCCTGTGGGTGGCAGAGGGCCCTGTGTATTGGCTGGTGGATTGACTCTTAGCCCTGAGCATCTGTATCTCTGACCACATGAAAGCACAGGGACCAGAGGGTCCTGTACTTCCACTGCACACCAGACAGCCCCGTGAATTCTTGACATCCATCATAGCATGGAAATGCAAGGCCTGCAAGGGCCCTGAACTTCTGTAAGCAGATGGAATCTTTTCTTGGCACACGGCCCAAAGGGCCCAGCATGTCTGCATTTGTTTAAGCAGGTCCTTAAGGAACCTGCATGAATGAGGATACAATTCCACTGTGTCAAAAAAAAGGACATTTTTTGAAAGAAAACTTCATAAATGCACCAGTTAGGGTTCAAGTTAATTCCATAAAAGTAGGGAAATGTAGTATTAGGGTTTCCAACCCTAACTCCCTATCACAACCCCTACCCCAAAGCAGCAAAAAGGAAAAAACATTAGGGTTTGGGGTTTCTGGAGTCTTGGCCAATCAATGGTGGAGCCCTCCTTGGGGTTGTCAACCCTAATGCCCACCCCATTCCCTGAAAAAACATGATATCCTTTCATCATGCAGGGTCCTCAGTGCCCTGCATGAAGAAAGTCACAACAGATTGTGTTGGCAACATGTGGTGAAACATACAGTTGTACTCTACCTTTGATGAGTGTATCAGTATGAGGCACTAGCTTGGAGCTGTATCTTCAGTTTTGGACAGGAGGCTACAGGCTGGGGTGGAAGGGTGAACATTAAGGTTGACAACCTTGAGGAAGACCCCCAACACTGATTGGCCAAGACTCCAGAGACCCCAAACCCTCATGCTTTTTCCTTTTGATGTTTGAGGGATGGGGAGTTAGGCTTGGAAACACTAATGCCACATTTCCCTACTTTTGTGACATTACCTTGAACCCTAACTGGTGTATTAATGAAGTTTTCTGCAAAGAATATAGATATGGTTGGGGGTGGCAGTGGGATGACAAAGGGGAGGATGGGTGGGGCAGCTGCAAACTAGGGGCGTTGGCTGCACACTCGAGCAGACTTAGATAGACCGGGTGGTCTGTTTCTGCTGGCACATTCGTTATGTTTGTATAGTGCGTTATATATATATATATATATATATATATATATATATATATATATATATATATATATATATATATATATATATATATATATATATATATATATATAGTACATTATAGGGGCATGGTAGCCCCCTGTAGTTAGGGTTGAGTAGGGTGTTCAATGTTAAACACCTAACTTTGCACCTTAACAGCTTTGGCAGCATTTGATGAAATTGGCTGAAATTTTGCATGTGTTTTCTAGGAGGCAACATCTAAATATGTGGAAAGTTTTGTGATGGCAGTTTGTGCGGTTTCTGAGATGTCCTTTTTCTGTAGTTGTCTAATTTGGTTTCCCATATTTAATATGGGATTTTTTTGCTCTCATCTACTGTGCAGTCTGCATGGAATGGAATTTTTTTCTCCAAACATTCAGGGTACAGACATGATGTTCAAGATAGTATCTTTGAAAGGTTTTGTAAAAAAATATTTAATGGTTCCAGAGCATGCCAGCCCAGTGGTGCTGATGGTTGTGGCACCAGATGCCACATCTTGCAACACGCTGGTGACCCGGGTTCAAGCTCGGGGCACCGGGAGCCAGCTGGGAGGGGAGGGTGAGGAGCTGTTCAAGCCGCTGGCTGGCAGCTCTCCTCCTCATGAGGGTTTAGAGGGCCTCCTCAGCACTTGGCTGCCTCCTGGTGGAGGCTGGGTGGCAGTGCCATGCAAGTGGAGCCCTGGCATTAGGCAGGGGGAGGGCAGAAGGGGCCATCACCAGAGCCACAGAGTGCATGCGTGCCTCCACACGTATGCACTACCGTGATCTGGGGCCTCGGGCAATGGGGGCGAAAAAGTGGAAAGCAGTGGGAGCCGAGGCAGGATGAAGCCTCCGGGCTGGCTCCTGGGGTCTGCCGGGATGCACACAGCACTACAAAATCCTGAACAACCCCCGAGTTTGGCAAAGGCTGGTCTGCCGTGGAGGATAAAAATGAATACGGAAGAAAAAAAATGGTTCCAGAGTTACACAGCTTTAAAGTTTGGGGGTTTTCTGTTCTGAGCATGCTCAGTAGTGTTCTTGGGATAACGTTCTGATATGACACCAAAACTTCTGTGTCACAAGACCGTTTCTGGTTTCTCACCACTTGCTTCTCACAGCACAAAATATTTTTTGGTTCCATGAGAGGCGTCATCTTGTTTCTCTTCCCCTCAAAATAACAAAGCATGGACAATACATACAATAATGTAGTTTGAAAAAAAACAGACACCTGAACCTAGCTAAATGGGACCTGCTTAGCTAGATCCTGCTGTTTTTTTTTTTTTGATTGCCAGAAATACCTTTACTGAACACCTCAAAATCGAGAATGCCCAGCTTAATGAGAGGAGCCATTTGCCTGTGTCCTTTGTATGAGAACAGTGGGACTTTGTTGAGTTCTGCAGCTGCAGCTTGAGTCCTTCTATGGGCTGCAGTGGGAGGAGTGAGACGCTGATCCCCCATTCTGTCTCTCTCCATTTGTCTATCTGACTGTCTATCTATTTTATTAAGTAAATGGGATGCCCATCCCTGGTACCACTTCTCTGGACCCCACCCTTCCCTCCAGGTCGCCTGACCCCATTTCTGTACAGTAAACCAACACTGGGGTGCCTAATCCCAGTGTCAGACTTTAACCTGAAATAAAGAAAACCGTTCCTCTGTGATGTTTTTCTTACCTGCAAAAGAGAAAATGGTCCCTCACTGTTCTGAGCCATCCACCTCGACCTCCAATTCGGCACCCACTGCTCCACCCCCCCACACACCCTCACTCATCCAAATATGTCCCATGGTATACATCTACTCTCCAACTGAAGACACATCTTGCTGCTGGAACCAGTGACTGCAATATGAGAAAGTAATGTAAGTGTGGGTCAATGTATTTCAATATAGTTTTCAACTTTGATGCATAACTTTGTAATTTTTGCATATTTTGATCCCACATTTTCAACATGGCCTTTTTGGGACCCCACCTCCTGACCACTGGCATTGAAATTTTGCAAATAAGGCCTGACAGGCATTTTCGCTGTCACTTAGTGAAATCACCTTTTGAGCAGGATTTGAAGATTTTCACCGTCCTTGTTTATGAAGTAGGGCCATAAGAAGGCTATGCTGAAAATTTGGGGTCAAAATAATTAAAAATGGCAAAGTTATGAGCATACATTGAAATTTTGAACACATGCCCATAATTTTTGTAATTTTAAATATTGTGACCTCAATTTTCAACAAAGGCATTTTTCACATCACCTCATGAATGTGACAACCGTCATTTTTTAAAATCCTGGCCAAAATGTGTTTCCGCACGACTGCACCTGTGACATGGAATGACATTGTGACTGCGCAAAATCACCTTTAGGGTGGATTTTGAAAATGTTCTCCACCTCTGTTCATTGGGGGGAGGGGGTCATAAGAAGGCTATGTTTAAATTTGTGGTAAAATATTACAAAACAACAAAGTTATGAGTATATGTTGAAATTTTGCAATGCATGCTAATAACTTTGGTACTGTAATTTTAAATATTTTGATCCCAAATTTTCAACATAGCCATTTTTTCACATCACCTCATGAACATGACAACAGTTATTTTTCTTAACCAGGCTGAAATTTGTTTTCACACCTGTGTTGCAGAATGACATTTTGGCTGTGATTTAAACATTTGCACCTACTGGTTTCTTGAGGTGGGTTGGTATCAAAACTATGTGGAAAATTTGGTGTGAAAATACCAAAGAACAACACAGTTATGAATCTATGTTGACATTTCCCGTGTACATTCATAACTTTGGTAATTTTTGACATCCAATGCTGCACAGAAGGGCAGGGTCAGCAAGGCCCTACATTTCCATAGGTGGACAGATCCACCCTTGGTGCATGGCCCAGATGGCCATGCGCATCTGCATCTGTTCATGCAGGTCCCGAAGGAGCCAGCATGAATGGGGATGCCATTCCACTATTTCAAAAAGGAAGGAAATTCTTTGCAAAAAAAACTTTAATACACCAGTTAGAGCAACTCAATGCCACAAAAGTAGAGAAATGTGGTATTAGATTTTCCAGTCCTAAGTACCCACCAAGCACCAAAGGGGGAAAACATTAGGGTTTTGGGTCTCCAGAGTCTTGGCAAATCAGTGATGCGGTCTTCCTTGGGGTTGTCAATCCTAATGTTCACTCCTCCCCCCAGCCCATAGCCTCCAATCTGAAGCACAAGGTGCAGCTCCAAGCCACTGCCTTATAGTAATACACTCTTCAAAGGTAGTGAAGTATGTCTCACCACATGTTACCAACACAATTTGTCGTAGCTTTCTTCATGCAGGCCCACAGTAGATCAAGTAATAGTAAACGGAGTCCATTCCAAAGAAAGGGTGGTTACTAGCGGGATACCATAGGGTTCTGTATTGAGTCCGGTCTTTTTTAATGTCTTTATAAGTGAAATTGTGGAGGGACTGTAAGGAAAAGTATGCCTCTTTGCAGATGACACAAAGATCTGCAACAGGGTTGATACACAAGTGGGGTGGAAAGGATGAGAAGGGACTTGGCAAGGGTTGGAGGAATGGTCATAAATATGGCAGCTCAGATTCAATGCAAAGAAGTGCAAAGTAATGCACCTGGGAAACAAAAACCCAGGGGAAGGGTACACAGTGGGAGGGGGGGGTATTAACAACAACAAAAATGGAAAGGGACCTGGGGATAGTCATATCAGGTGACCTAAAGGTAAGCAAGCAATGCGAGAAGGCAACAAGGCGGGCCGGGGGGATACTGGGCTGTATAGGGAGAGGCATCACCAGTAGAAAATGGGAAGTTGTTGTCCCTCTGTACAGACAGTTGGTGAGACCCCATCTGGAGTACTGTGTGCAGTTCTGGAGACTACATCTCTGCAAGGAGATAGACAGGATGGAGGCAGTCCCAGAGGAGGGCAACTAAAATGGTGAAGGGTCTGCAGCAGAAGTCATACAAAGAGAGAGTAAAGGAACTTAATATGTATACCCTCAAGGAAAGGAGTGAGAAGGGTGCATGATCGAAACTTTCAAGTACCTCAAGGGAATCAAAAAGTCCAAGAGGGTAGCATCTTTCAGAAAAATAGATGTGCAAGAACAAGGGGACACAATTTGAAGATAGAGGGGGGACAGCTGAGGGTCAATCTGAAGAAGTATTTTTTCACAGAGAAGGTGGCGGACACATGGAATAGCCTTCCTGAGGAGGTCATGGGGTCAAAAACAGTGGGGGAATTCAAGAATGCTTGGGACAGACATAAGGCAATTCTAGTGGGGGTAGGAGGAAGTAGGATGTTGGTTAACTAGGATCTGCAGCTTATCCAATAGGTAGGGAAATGGGCAGACTAGGTGGGTCAAGCGGTCCTTGTCTGCTGTCAAAGTCTATGTTTCCATGTTGATGTTGCGTGCTCACAGAAATGGGCGAGTATTAGGGTTGACAACCCAAAGGAAGACCCCACCACTGATTTGCTAAGGCTCTGGAGACCCCAAACACTAATGGTTTTTCCTTTTGCTGCTTGGGTGTGTGTGTGGGGTGGGGAGCTTCAGACAGCAGGCTATGAGCTAGGGTGGAGGGGTGAGCACTAAGGGTTGACAAATCCAAGGACCCAACCATTGATTTACCAAGACTCCCAGAGATCCCAACCCCTATTGTTTTTTCCATTTGCTGCTTGGGGGGGGGGTAGGCTTGGAAACTCTAATGCAACATTTCCCTACTTTTGTGGTGTTAACTTTAACTCTAGCCAGTGCATTAATGAAGTTTGTTTGGAAAGTGTGTATGTATGTATAGATATATAAATATATATATATATATATATATATATATATATATATATATATATATATATATATAAAAGAGAGAGAGGAGGGAGAGGGATAAAACACTTACTGGACTGCTAATAAGAACCATCAGATTGACCATTTTTATTTAAAGATTTAAAAATCAGTTTATAAAAAATTGCTTACCAAAGGTATTTATCTGTTATCAACAAGCAGTGACTGCTGTAATGCAAAATGTAGAGTTAAAGTTTACTTTTAAGTCATATTAGTGTTTCCTACCTTCCATTCATAATCTAGTTGCTTCATTGCTCGGTACACCTCAGCCATGATGTCATAAGGTTTGCTTTGACTGCGGATTCCCAGATGCCACTTTGCCTTTTTCACAGACAGTGGTTTTGGTCTGGTTGTATTCAGGGCATCTAGAGGACATCGTGCTTTAGGGCTGTCTGCAATTAGTGGTGGCATGCGTTCAGGATGGGGTTTTACACCTGGTGGGATGTGCATGCTTTCATCCATAAATGAGCTTGTTGGAGGGCTGGATGCCAAGTAGAACTCACTGGCTTGATTCATAATTCTTCGATTGTCTATAATTAGGTGGTATGCAACAGCAAGCTGATCTTGAGGGTCACCACTGTAAAGGCTGTTCATGACCTCTGATTCTGTGCATTCAAATTTCTCACAGACCTCCCTCACTGCTTCATCATCAATCACATTAGCATCATATGCAGGATCTTCTGGGAACAAGTAACTTGGCAGATCTTGTTTAAACCATTCATGTTCTCTATACAAGAAAGAGAGTCATTTTAGAATAAACATACACTTTGACCAGGGTTCAAAGAAGAGCTAGTTTGATTAATTTTTAAAATAGTTTCAAAATGGGATGTGGTTCATCATTTTTACGGCTGCAGTGGGCGAAGCCTGCAGACGTTTTGCACATACAAAAGGGCTGATGTCATGTTTTCTGTCCATGGAACTGGCTGAAGGTGTAAATAGTCTCTGCTGCCTTATCCTTCTCAAAGAAATGCTTTCCGCCCTCAAATAAATACGCTTTCATGTTAGTCAATGGTTGCAGGGCACTATTTTCTTTCTTAAATGGGAGGTACAAGAACTAGAACCTGAGTAGTGGAAGGCAGTATTAGGTTTTTTTTGGGGGGGGTAAGATCCACCCCCACCTGCACCTGAGAAGCTCCTAAAGATCTACCCCCACCTTTTTTGGGGGTTCATCTGGGAGGGGCATGAGGTGGATCTATCATGTTGGAATAACTGACTATCAGAGCTGACTGTGGCATCAGAGCTTAAGGTTCAGAAGGAAGAGAAAGTAATTAAGGAGTGACTGAAACTGCATCCTTATACAGCACTTGTGAAACTGCATCCTGAAATTACAGCACTTGAGGAAAGCAAGCACTTGCAGCACAAGAATGACAATTAAGGTATAAGCCCACAAAGGAGTAAAATATGTCACCCAAAGAAGACTATCCCATATTGGATACTAGAGTGTCTGTTTCTTAAAAGTTTTATAACCTCCCCCCCCCACCACACACACACACACACAGCAGAAGCACCCACCAAAATGGCTAGAGGGGAAGCTCTACATTTGTATCTCTCTGGGACCTGAAGTTTAGCAGTAATGTGTGAAAAGAATAAAGTCTTGTGTTTTATGCATTTGAATAGGTTTAGTGCTTTGAAGTTAAACAATATAAATATATATACATAGTGTCATTGGCACCTGATAAGGAAGGAGATACTACTGAAATAAATGTTATTCTGATGATTTATTTATTTATGTGTAAGATTTGAAATGTAGTTTTGCCTAGGTCACAGACACATAAGCTTTAACAAGTACATTTAAGGATGGATGTATTAGTCAAGGCTTGTAGTAGCAAAATAAAGCAAGAAAAATAATATATCGTGTTTTTTTTCTCTTTCAATTGTTTAACCAAGAGTGGCACACTGAGCTGAAAGCTTGTTTACAGGGGCAACCTGGGAGCACAGGTGTAACCCCCCTGCAAATGGGGGTTCCCAAAAGACTTCCAGGAGCTTGCTTGAATGCTCCAAGCCTGAATGGTGTTTGGCGTTTAAGCCATTTATCAGTGAGTGTTTTTAGAACCTCTGGTACTGTCTCTTTAAGAGCTGTCTGCTTGCAGACATAATTAGTTTGTATGGGGACTGTGTGTTTCTTCTCTGAGTACCACTCGAGCTGCTGCCAATTCACTTCATTTTGCAGTCACTAGAGTGCAAAGGAACCTATGTGAAAGATGTAACTGTTTGCCAGAAATTATTTAGAGTAATAATGAAATTACAGTTTGTCTAACCTGCTTTCTTTGCAGTCAGAACTGTGTCTGCTAGTTCCCCATTCTAGTTTTGAACTGCTGAACTGGACCAATCAGTGTGGGTAAGCTAGCTCTAAAATGGTGCCTTGGATCGAATCAGAACTTGGACTCATAATCTGAGCCAGCCACAAGAGGATTGTATGGGCAGTGACTCTGGGAGATGTAGTTTAGACTTCAGTGCCTTTTGGACCAACAGCAGCAGTCTATTGTGAGTGACAGCCAATCCAGTCAATAACTGGGAGGAACTCAAAGGAAGTGCCCGGTTTTTGTCGGTTGGAGTTTCAGTTGAGCTTTGGCAGTGAAGAAGGAAGGAGCCCTGTGCTTTTCAGTGTGCAGTTTTAGTCAAAAACGTGTGTAAGGCCCAGAGTTCCGTCTGCAGCTTGTGTAACAGCTTGTTAGGACTGAATCGTCCTGTGAAAAGAATCAAAGGATCTCTGAAGAGTAGAAACCAGGCTCACCCTGTAGAAGACTGGAGAAATTTGAAAATTCCACTCGGTCTGTCAGGAACTGAATCTGCTGTGTGTTCTCCCGGTATTGTGCAGTAATTGCGATCGGGATACAGATGCAGCCTGCCTGGTATAGTCTTTCTTTTATATGGATGTGTGAAGAGGTTTGTGTACCTCAAGTGAGCCCTGCTGACATTGAAGGACCCTATATCTTATTTGGAGGTCGTGAGTACTAATTCAGAAGTCGCTCCCTGTTGAATTGCCACATTAAATCCAAATGGAATTACTGTACTGCTGACTGTTTAATTCTCCTTTTCTCTGTGTAAATGGCCCCTACCAGCTGCCACGGTTTGGACTAGCCACTAGGGCTTGGGTACCCAGGGACAGTAACTGATAGGGATAGGCCTGCACAGAGCCATAGGTAGATTATTAGAGTGATAAGCTAATTAACCTGATTTCCCCTGTCCTTGTTATATCCCCCTAAATAAATCAGAGCTGCTTGTTTCAGCAAAGTTATACTGCCTGAGGTATTTGTCTATGTTAAAGTACTGTACTGTGACTGTTGCACTGTATCTCATTTCCAGGAGGTCCCAGTGCGGAACTAGACCTGGGGGTAAGTGTATACTGTGAAGGTAATTCTGATATATTGTGTGAGGCCACTACTGGGAAGAAAGAAGTTTGGTCCCAGAGGGCTGTGACCAAGTTAGTTTAACTATTGCAAACCCTGATCTCTGGGTGGAGGCACCCGCCATTGGATCCAGGCCCCTCAACCTGTTAGTGGCAAATCAGGCAGGGGTAGTAGCCCTGGGATAGCGCCATCTAGGGGTTACATCTTGGAGGCACGCTGGGATTGTGTGTCCTCTAGTGGCCATATTTACGAACCACTGTTAAGAAAAAAATGGTACCCGACAGAAGTGGCTGTGCAGCCGGCTGGAGTGGTGTACTGGGGGAGAGATCGACCCAAAATGCTATGCTTATCCTGGACATCCCCTGGGTATCCAATACGGACACTGTGCAGGAGTACTTCCAAGGTGGAAGGTTTACAAAACCCTGTGGTGGTGGGTCGGCATGCTAATCTGCTCACCCACACTTTCCTGGCCCTAGTGGAGTTTAAGGATCCCATAGATAGCTCCAAAGTGCCACAGACCATTACCCCAGAGGAGCCCTCACTGCTTGGAAGTGATAACTAAGGACAGTAAAGACCGGGGGAATCAGCCCCACCACTTTCTGAAACTTTTGAGGAGAAATTTGCTGAATAGTTTGCTGGAGAGAGAAAACTGTGGAGGACTTGAAGAAACTATTCTCGCCACTTGAGGGTGTTCCTCCCCAACACCCTCTCCTGCTCCAGTACCCGTAATGGTGGCTGAACCAATGCAGACTCCTATTTCTGCACCTGCCATTAGTCCACGACTCTTACCGAAGGTTGAGGATCTTCTCTGTTTCCCTCCCCACCCCAAGGGAGGATGACTGGGAGACCTGGATAGACTATGTTGCCCCAAGTGCTAGAATGGCAATGCTCGGAAGGCTAAAAGCGAAAGAGGGTTAGTGAGAGCCCGAGGTCCTGCCTGGCTACCATCCGTAGCAACGGGCCAGTAACCCTGAAGTGACTGCACAGGCCTATCTTGAGGCCTTGGAGAATGTGTATAGGAGCCCAGATTCTGATGAGGACCTATGGTGGAGAGTAAGAAATGCACAACAGTACCAAGGGAGTTGTTGTCTGTGTATGTCTCGGCTGGAAAAATTGTTGCAAGAATGCCTCAGAAAGGGTAGTTTGCCAGCGATTGAACTGGACCGAACCAGACTGGACAGAACCTTAAGCCTATCCCTTCTCAGAACTGCTGTTGCTTCAGTTACGCCTGGCAAATCGACTGGAATCCCCACCTCCTATGATGAGTTAATAGAGAAATTCGAGGAGTTGAGAAAGGCGACTCGGAGGTACCTGCACCAACAGCTGTGGCTACTACCCGAGTGACTGAGGTGACCCATCAAGTGAAGTTCAGGGGCAGAGGTTGACAGTCAATGAGTGCTCTGACAAGGAAAAGATATGCCACAATGAAGGAACTGTTGAGAGATCCGAATTCAAAAACAGTCCTTTATGAAGGCCACGCCTGCAAGCACGTGGGCCCTGACCTATATCCGACTGCAATCTGCTATGGGGTGTACCAACCCGTATCTCCTGCTGATAACAGCTCCAAACTCAATCTTGACCATGGAAGGTGAGAACTGACGAGATGTCTCCAAATGCTTATCACACTCCAGGACAGAGATGGCACCCAGGTTTCCAGTTAGTAATACCCCCGCCCCTGGCTCCCAGTGTGCGCCCGGCCAGCTCAAACTCCAGAAAGTATGTTTTGCTATAATTGTGGGAAAATGGGCACATGAAAAGGAATGCCAGTCCCCAAAAAGACACTGACAAAGTTGCATATAGGCTACAAGGAGAGCTTCGAGAAGAAATCAGTGGTTAAGAGGTGCACGAATGATCCCAGTGAGGGCACCAAAATGCTAATTCACGTCCTTTGTGGCAAAGTCAGTTGCCCAGGCCCCTCACACCGCCTCTCCAGACTGGTCCAGAATAGTGGGTCCCTCCATGGAGACCACTGTAAAGGTGAATGGAGTGTCTACAAGAGCTGTATTAGACAGTGGCTCCCAAGTAGCGATTATGTTCCAGGATTGGTATCAGAAGCATCTGTCAGACGTGCACTTACAACCATTAGAAGGACTGCATGTATGGGGTTAAGTGAGAAGGCCTACCCTATTCGGGTATATCAGTCTGGCTGTCTTTTCCCCACCTCCGTGGCTGGAGTGGCCTGAACAAGTAGAGACCTTAGCCTTAGTGTGTCCCCCCACTGGACTGTATGATGGTGTCCCTTGTTGATTGGAACAAATGCTCATATGTTCGGAAGGCTGGCACAGTTGTGTTATGAAAAACAGGGGTCAAAGACTAGTAGAGCTTTAAAAGTTCCGGCTTTAATTAAGAAGGCCTATGAGGCACAGAGAGATGCTAAAAAACAGAACCAGAGGAACCGTCTGAATTGTATGGAAGAAGGATCCTGAGTCTCTGATCCTCGCGCCAAATGCCCAGTGTACCTACAGGGAGAGGTCCGTATCAGAAAGGATGTTAGAATAAAATATTAATGTTGGATGCACCAGGCGATGGAAAATTGCCAGAGGACTGCTGGTCAAGCCTAGTATTTCTGCCTGAGACCATGCTTATGCCAGAAGGGTAATGGTCCAAGTTCATAATGTGTCTGAAAGAGACATTCGAGTAAACAGAGGTTGCATCCTGGCTAATGTGCATTGTGCAGACACTGCAGTGCTACCCAGCAGCAAGAGTCAAGGAAGAATGACAGAGTAACGCCTTGACTTGTTTGATTTCGGCGACTTCGCTGCCAGCTGAATGGAAAGTGAGGATCAGTGAGAAGCTTGCCCAGAGACCAGAGTATTTTCTTTAAAGGAGATACGGGATGTAGGATGCGTGCAGGGCTGAGCACAATATCCGATCTACATAACGAAGACCATTTCGTGCGAGAGGTCTCGGCCTCATAACCTGCCGGGACATAGATGATGTGAGACGGCATCTGCAAGAGATGTTAACTGGCCGGTGTAATACAAGAATCCAGAAGCCCTTTATGTTTCCATTGTGGTAGTGGGAGGAAAAAGAATGAACAGTAAGGATGTGTGGATTATCGCACCTTAAACCGCGGACTATCCTGATCAGTACATGCCCGCATTCTGAGATGCTTTGGACTGCCTAAACGGGCAAGTGGGTTCTCTTGTGCTGGATCTCTCCGCGTAGTGGGTACTACCAGATCCCGATGGCCCCAGAGGACCGTGAGAAGACGGCCTTTATCTGTCGCTGGCTTCTATGAATTCATGGAGGATGCCTCAAAGATTTCAGGTGCCCCAGCCACTTTCAACGATTGATGGAGCGTGCAGTGGGGACATGAACTTACTAGAGTGCCTGGTATACCTAGATGATGTTATTGTGTTTGGCAGCTCACTGGAGGAACATGAGCAGATTATTTAAGGTATTTGGACCGACTGGAGGACTTTGGCGCCTAAACTGTCCATTGATAAGTGTCAATTCTTTCAAACATCAGTAAAGTATGTGGACACATAGTATCCACCGAGGGAATAGAGACCGACCCAAGTAAAGTTGAGGCCTTGACCACCTGGCACAGCCCAAAATCTAAAGAACTGCAAAGATTCCTGGGACTCTGTGGTTATATCGCACTCATCAAGGACTAATATTCAAGAGTGATCCGCCTTTACTTAACCTTACTCATAAGGGCATCCCCAACCCACAAAAATACCAAAAGTCAGCATCCCTCAAGACTGAAAAGTGTATTTTCAACCGAGTGAAGTATTTGGGGCCGCTGGACTCCTGATTAATGAGACTACTTTTCATGAGATCATATATCAATCTACCCATGCTCCAGTGCTGGCCTATGCTGATCCAAGAAAACCTACGCCCTGCCACACTGATGCTAGCTTGCAAGGGTTAGAACATGTTGTACCAAGAGCACGAGAATGGCACTGAGACCAGTGGCCTTTGCCCAGTAGAAGCCTGACCCCATCCGAAAAAGAACTATCCTGTACATAAGTTAGAGTTCCTAGCTTTGAAGTGGGCTATTGTTGACCAATTCCATGAGTACTAGAAGGGGCTAAAATAACAGTAAAACTGACACAATCCTTGACCTATGTGCAGACCTCAGTTGCTGGATGCTACTGGCCATAGGTCGTTTCATTATCTACATATGACTATGCTCTCGAATACCAGCAGGTCTGAACCACTAGATGCTGATGCTCTCCGGAGGCCTATTTCCCCAGAATAGTTAGATCCGATTGGCAGAACCTGACATTGAACGCTCTGAGTTGACAGGGAGGAACAAATGTCCCACGGACACTGATGGACTGCATGGTGGATTAGCAGAGCTCTGAGAATTGCATACCTGCCTGCTTATTGCCACTTTTCTGCAATAGACATTGGTGCACTGCCTCAGCTGGACAATGACAGTATTCGCCGGGCTCAAATCGCGATCCCATAATCAAAGCAGCTTTAGAAGCCCTCTATGCAGGAAAGATGTGTCCAAATTCACTCCACTGATTTGAGAACTGCACTGTTATACAAAGAAGGTCCTAAGTTGAAACTGATCAACAAACTGTTATACAGAGAAACAGTAGACAGAGGGGGACAAGTAGACAAACAACAACTAGTGCTGCCACTGCTTTTCGGAGACTCAGTACGGAGGTCCTTCACAACCACATGGGGCACCTAGGTACAGACAGAACACTTGACTTGGTGAGATCCAGATTCTCATTGGCCTAAGATGGGGGCGTTGATGTTGGAGCAACATTCAGGTTCAACTGTAGTCGCTTGCCTACAGAGGAAAGCTTTTGCTCCCCAGAGGGCTGCCCCTTTATAACATCACCACCAGTGCACCCATGGAGGCTTTGGTCTGTATTGATTTTCTAAGTTTGGAGTCCCATCAAAGAAATATCAGTAATGTGCTGGTGGTCACTGACCATTTCACGAGATATGCCCAAGCTTTCCCCACCAAAGACCAGAAAGCATCCACTGTGGCCAAAGTACTTGTAGAAAACTTTTTGGTACTATGGGCTCCACAAAGAATCCATTCTGATCAAGGGAGAGACTTTTGAGGCGCCTGACCAAAGAGATGCTTTCTCTGTGGGGAGTGCGAAAACCAGAACACTCCTACTACCCCCAGGGGACCCACAGCTCTGAACGTTTCAACCGCGATTTTATGATATGCTGGCACCCTGCACCCAAAGGACAAGCCTAGATGGAGGCCAACAAATTAGCACCCTGGTACATGCTTGCACCGCACCAAAGTGATGCCACTGGATCTCCCTACCGCCTGATGTTTGGAAGAAGTCGACTACCAGTAGATGTGTGTTTTAGGGTCTCTCCTGATGGGGTTCAAGCCGACAACTATTTAGCAGTATGTGCAAAAGTTAAAGGCCCAGCTAACTCATGCATCAACTGGCTCAAACCACATGCCAAAAGAAATCTGGCCAACAAAGAAAGGTATGATAAAAAGGTGAAAGCACAGGAACTCCAGGAGTGGGATCGGGTATTGCTAAGAAATCTGGGACTGCATAGCTGAGCACAAGATTGTGACAGATGGCACCATCTCCCTCCACATTGTAGTGGGCAAACTAGATGATCTGCCAGTGTACAAAGTAAGGCCTGAGAATAATTCAAAGATGTAAAACAATGCATAGAAATCATTTACTGCCCATTGACCAAATCTTAATTGAGTCTGAGCCCTAGAAGATGCCCCTCTGGACCAGTGACCAGAGCTGCTACAAGAAAAGATCAAGAAAGTCTGCACCTACAGAAGCAAAAGTTACAGTGTTCCCCTCCACAAGTCCCAGTTGAGCATGACTGTCAGTCCATATCGGAAGAAGTGAGAGTGACTTTGAATACTATCCTTCTTACGAACTGAGTCAATTGTTTGAGGCAATCCCTAGTCAATACTGGAGACAAAGCTGGCCTTTCTGACTGTCTAAGCCCCCAGCTTCATCCTGGAGCCATTGCTCACAGAAAGTGAAGTGCAAAGCATCAGATCAGATGAAATGGAATCACGAGCATGGTTGAACTGTTTGAGTTTTCAGGGAGGAAATGAGATTGGGGCAGACTGCGTGATACACCAACAAGAAGAGTATTTTGAGTGCCCTGACAGTCCACTGCCAGTGTCCAAAGCTCTCCATGCGAGCCAAATGTTGTGGACTCAGAAACTGTAACTCCCTGAGCTGAAAGTGCCCAAGTTCTAGCCTCTACCCCATGGAGACTCCCCTGACAAGTGAGGACAATGCTGAAAATGAGGCTCAGAGTGCAGAGACTTCAACAGTTCCCCTAGAAGACTGGTCAGAGCTGTAAAGCCTGTGTTTCTACCTCATAATGATTCCCTTGGGAGCCTGTGCATTTGCCTCTCAATGTTGTCCATAAAGGAGTGTATGTGTCCCGAGCTCATTGCCCAAACTGAGCATCAGTGCAACCCAAGTTACTTGTGTTGCCCTCTAATATGGTGCCTTGCCCCGTCCAGCCCAAGGTAACTGATAGGAAGCCCCTCTTCAGGTTTCATGTACAAGAGGTAATAACTTGAGTTATGGCACAATGTGTATGTAATACTGTGTAAAGAGTGACGTGCTAATGTTTCAGAAATGTGTTCTTGGTAAAATGATATATTAATTGATGATTACATATGCGAGCCTAATGCAAATGTATATGGTTGCAGTTGAAACTTATGAGGTTACTTGCTGACGCGGACGTCAAGCTTTCCCCATACTAGTAAGGTGTAACCCCCGCAAATGGGGGTTCCCAAAAGACTTCCAGGAGCTTGCTTGAATGCTCCAAGCCTGAATGGTGTTTGGCGTTAGCCATTTATCAGTGAGTGTTTTAGAACCTCTGGTACTGTCTCTTTAAGAGCTGTCTGCTTGCAGACATAATTAGTTGTATGGGGACTGTGTGTTTCTATACAGGTACCACTAGAGCTGCTGTAATTCACTTCATTTCAGTCACTAGGAGTGCAAAGGAACCATATGAAAGATGTAACTGTTTGCCAGAAATTATTTAGAGTAATAATGAAATTACAGTTTGTCTAACCTGCTTTCTTTCGGTCAGAACTGTGTCTACTAGTTCCCCATTCTAGTTTTGAACTGCTGAACTGGACCAATCAGTGTGGGTAATAGCTCTAAAATGGTGCCTTGGACCGAATCAGAACTTGGACTCATAATCTGAGCCAGCCACAAGAGGATTGTATGGGCAGTGACTCTGGGAGATGTAGTTTAGACTTCAGTGCCTTTTTGGACCAACAGCAGTCTATTGTGGTGACAGCCAATCCAGTCAATAGCTGGGAGGAACTCAAAGAGTGCCGGTTTTTTGTCGGTTGAGTTTCAGTTTGAGCTTTGGCAGTGAAGAAGGAAGGAGCCCTGTGCTTTTTCAGTGTGCAGTTTTAGTCAAAAACGTGTATAAGGCCAGAGTTCAGGTCTGCAGCTTGTGTAACAGCTTATTGGGACTGAATCCGTCGCAGAGAAAGAATCAAAGGATCTCTCTGAAGAGTAGAAACCAGGCTCACCCTGTAGAGACTGGAGGAAATTGCTGAAAATTCCACTCGGTCTGTCAGAGACTGAATCTGCTGTGTTCTCCCGGTATTGTGCAGTAATTGCGATCGGGATACAGATGCAGCCTGCCCTGGTATAGTGCTTTCTTTATATGGATGTGAAGGGTTTGTGTACTCAGTGAGCCCTGCTGACATTGAAGGACCCTATCTTATTGGAGTCGTGAGTACTAATTCAGGGTCGCTCCCTGTTGAATTGCCACATTAAATCCAAATGGAATTACTGTACTGCTGACTGTTTAATTCTCCTTTCTCTGTGTGAAATGGCCTCACCAGCTGCCACGGTTTGGACTAGCCACTAGGGCTTGGGTACCCAGGGACAGTAACTGATAGGGATAGGCCTGTGCACAGAGCCACAAGTAGATTATTAGAGTGATAAGCTAATTAACCTGATTTCCCCTGTCCTTGTTTACATCCCTAAATAAATCAGAGCTGCTTGTTTCAGCAAAGTTATACTGCCTGAGGTATTTGTCTATGTTAAAGTACTGTACTGTGACTGTTGCACTGTATCTCATTTCACAGGAGGTCCCAGTGCGGAACTGAACCTGGGGGTAAGTGTATATGTGGTAATTCTGATATATTGTGTGGGCCCTACTGGGAAGAAAGGGGGGTTGCAGTGTCCCAGAGGGCTGTGACCAAGTTAGTTTAACTATTGCAAACCCTGACCTCTGGGTGGAGGCACCCGCCATTGGATCCAGGCCCCTCAACCTGTTAGTGGCAAATCAGGCAGGGGTAGTAGCCCCTGGGATAGCGCCATCTAGGGGTTACACAAGGAAGTTAAGTGACTTGCTCGGGGTCACCCAGTATGCAAGTGGGGGCTATGGGATTCAAACCTAGATCTCCAGATTTGCAGCTCAGAGCCTTAAACCAATGTGCTATACTGCCTCCCTAGTTATGGCAGTCATCTGTTTTATGGTTCATGATGTTGGTGTAGTAAGCAGCAGTACATTGCATAGTGGGTGTAAAATGTCAATAAGCAGGTCATGCAATAGACAGAGCAGTTACTGAAGCAAGAAATGTATTTAGGATAGTAAAATATTCCTGTTAGAAAACTGATAAATGTGTGACATTTGCATCTCAAATTCAAGGAGGTCCTTATGGGGTGTACAATATAAAGCAGTCATAATTTTCAAGTTGTCTGGGTCATTGCTTTGTACTACCACTGTTACTAAATTTCAGTTATTCTATGAAGAAAATAAAGTTTATGTGACTGTCTGTAAATGTATTAAAAACATTTACTTGTCCTTATAATGTAATGCATTAAATACTGTTGCTAGGTTAAGAAGTCACATAACAACGCCCAAGGCATTAGGGTTTCTGACCATAACACCCTGCCCTGTAGGGACTGACAGGAATCAGGGGTGTGACTTGGGATTGTCAACAGTAATGCTCATGCCATTCCACTTCCATCCCCACCCTGCAGCCAGTGACAGGTATCGAGGTGTGCCTTTGACTCTTCAGCCCCAAAGTTCACTCCATTTTCTTATACAGTACTGTACCCATTTCAGTGTATTTCCATATGGAATAGGGTTAGTGTAAAGCTTGAACACCCCAAGGCACACCTCGACACTTGTCTGTGTCTGCAGGGTAGGGTGAGGTGAAATGGCATGAGCGTTATGGGCAACGACCCAAAGGCACACTCCAATGCCTGTCCATCTCTGAATGGTGTGGGTGGGGTTGGCGTCACTGCAGTACTTCACTGCCATTCCAATTCTGCCTGTTTGTCTCTCTCTCTGTCTATATGTCTATGTAATTATCTATCTTTCTATCAATTGCATGTATCGCTATTTTTACCTATTTCTAAAACAAACCTGCATATCACATTTGCCTCCACTCTGAACTCATACTTATGAAAGTGTGCATATTTGTACTCCACTTCTGCATAGACCTCATACTTTCCTAATACTCCCATTATCACAAGCATAACTACCGTACCCTTATCAAAAGCGACCCCCTCTGAAAGTTACTATCACATTTTCTCTGCTAACAGTCCATCATTACACCTGACTTCCTGACATCAACACATTGCTTAAATATAACTTACATCACCTCAAGGACAAAAACCCTGTTTCTCTAAAAAAAAAACCAAAAAAAAAACTGTGTAAATAATCCCAAGGCTGAATGAATGCCAGCCATTACTTTTTCATGTACTGCCACCTTCTGTACTATCATGGGGATTTGTATATGTTTCCCATGATGCTTTGCATTATCAGTGTATGTGCAATTGTGTTTTCTTAAAAATTTGACTGTCTAGCCAATATCATCTGGGATAGCACATACCTCAGTAGCATTTGCGCTGGGGTTCTTTTGTAAACTTATATTGCTTCCTATTCCTTTCATTAAAATGTACACCTCCATATATTTTACTGATAATATGTATCCCTTCCTTAGAACAGAAACTAAAACAAATCTTACTACTTACAAATCATTGTGTTGTTTCTCCATGCCTCCCTAACACTTCTACACAACTTCACTAACTTCATTATGCAGCCATGGTGGATCTGACTAGGTCGTATCTTCATTGTTACAACTAAGTGGTAGTGGATATGCTTGCCAAAAAGGATATTGATGCTATCTATACACATCATACAAACTTCAGTATATTGGAATTAGTTGCACCACTTATTTTATGTTTTCTCCTGTTTCCTTGCTGCCTTTTATTAACTCATTCTCACAGGTACCGGCATTTACAACTACAGCACTGGCTGCGTTATCACTGCATGTTTCCCTACAGAGAATAACCTGCCAGTTCTGCTGTGGTTCTAGCAGTGTGCACTGACCATAAAAAAAAGTTAATTTCTGATACTGAATTCTTGCTTCACAAATTAAATGTATTTATTTAAGTATATTTTGATACGATGTTTATGTTTTCAAAGTTATTCATCCTTTTGTGGAGTACACTTAGGCATGGGGCTAGTTGCTGCCCCTCTAAGGACCCTCACAGCAAAGTAGTCTCTTGTTACATGCAGGGTTTTAAATAATTGATTGGCAGTTTTTTTTCTTGGGACAATACTAACTGTACAGAAAGTATTTATATAGGTTTTCTAGAAGTGTTATGTTTGTTAAACACAGTGAGGCAAGTGCTATGCATTTTCACAATGTTTTAGAGCTTTTATGAGCAAAACGCTAATCAATTTTTAGAGTTAAATAAAACCCTGACATGTAACTGGGTGTAGAAGGGGCTCTCTAGAAGAACCCATAGGCTGGCAGTTAGCAATCAGTCAGAGGCTATGCCTCATGGTGTGCAGATGTGACCTGCTGAGAATAACGCCTTTTCTACTTTTATTTTGTGCATCTGCCTGTTATTCGCACGGTCCGGATAGCAGTGAGAGATGGGGATGGCAGACCTGAAGAGAAGGTTAGGGTCCTAGTGGCACACCAACACCAAAATGCCACACATGGTGGAGAATGCAGCCCTTCTCTTGCCCTCTAGCTCACCTGCACTACAGCCCTGGATGCAGAAACCAAGACATTAACACTGTTGTCTTAGTCCTTCTGCCATGTTAAAGACAGAACTGAACTCCTCAAGGTAAGTTGACAAACCTGCCACTGCTTTACTACAGGGCACCACAAGAAGACTGCACACCCCAGCAGCTCCCTTCTAGTGGCAGTACTCATTTTAACTGCTCCGTCTTAACAGGTAAGAGCTACTACATGTTTGTTGCCTCTTAAACCAGAGATATAGTACAAATATAACATCAGCAGCATTCTGCTTTCAGTTATTTTAACTTACTGTGCCTTCCAGTACACAGACTCACAGCTCTGTCTGAATGTCAACAGACATTTGTTTTGTCAGCTCTGTTTAAAGAAAGTATTCTAGGCTTCTAACATTGAAGGGAGCAATAAATCACTCCCCATAAATACTTTAGATAGCCTGGGAGCCACTCAGCCAAACCAAATCCCGATATTTATCTTTTAAACAGACTACAGAATCACCATCTTGCTTTCTTCTGCTGCCCTGAGATAAGCCACCTGCTTCCAATGGCAAAATAGGAAGCAACCTTTATCCCCTGTTGGCAGCCATATTGGGAATGGCATACTAGATGAGAAGTCTATGCTACAGGTCCAGCAGCCATCTTTGTGAGAGCCACCACTCAATTCAATTCAATTGGGACTATACAACATATACTTCAATAGTGGCCATCTTTGTGCAGGGCAATCCCAATTGAAATGAAGGGACACCACAACTAATCCCTGGAATTGTTAAGAAATCTTTATTTCAATAACAGCCAACATGGATTTACATCAGAAATTGTTTATAAAACAAACAAAAAAAAACCTTCATTTCATGAACTCTGCTAACAAATACTTGTATTTTTGTCTAAAACACTATTTTTTTTTTTTTGCAACACTCCATCTGCTCTACTTTGTCCTGTCTCCTGCATGATGACAAGGCCATCTCAGTCTTACAACTTTTGTTCTGGCAGTTGAGTCACTTCCACAACCACAGTGTCAGTAGAATGCAACAATATCATTACAGAACAGCCAGGAAGTAAACCTTTGCCTGCTGCAACACCCGCAGTGAATGGCCAAGGACTGTCTGGCAGCCCATTTTCGCCCCCCAGGTTGACACTGAAGAATACAACAGAAACCATTCTGCAAGATGTCCAGTCCTCTAACACAGCTATACAAGCCATCCATGGTGAGCTAGCATATATAAGAACTATCTCACCACTGTCCACACCGTCCATGCCAGCCTACAACCAATACCCTTCTCAGCCTTGCCTCATGAAGACGCTGTAGCCTGGCTCCAAGAATTCCAAGCCTGGATTGCTTTAATGGCTGGACTGATCTGCAGTGTATTTCTAATGCCTTGCACTTACTCCTGAGAGGGACTGATGTTGCATGGTTTGACACACTTTCTGAGGAAGGTCAAGGGGAATAGTGCCATTCTATACACAACTTTTAAAGAATATTTTGTCAATGCACATCCACCATGGTTGTTAGAATAACAATTGTGGAAGCGCACCATGCTGCCCTCAGAATCTTTAGAAACCTTCATAGTGGACATCACGTCATGCTGCAAACGCCTGCAGAAATCAGAGAAAGACCAAATCACAGCCTTTGTCTAAGGTCTTCTCCCACAACTTTGACCTTATGTGATTCAACAGAAGCCAACAACCTGGATGGACACAATCCAAGCTGCACAACTGGTGCAGGAATCCATATCAATGTTCCAGGCTACTACTGTCCAAAGACCTAAACCTTCACACATAGCTGCACTTACAACCTGCGTCCAGCAACAACAAGCCATGATAGATAAACTCATTACAACTGTCAACAATTTGCAGCTGAGCCCCCTTTTTCCTTCTACTACTCCTGTTAATGCCCAGCAACCTGCTTGACAGTCACCCAATCAACCTCACCCTCCTCGTGAACCAGTCACCTGCCAGTGGTGTGAATTCTGGGGGACACATAGCTGCAGTCTGCAGAAAACTATGGTCTCACTACAGCAACAATGGGAACCAAAGACAGCCATTATGGCAGCAACAGCATGATGAACACAGCCACCCTTGGAATCAGGAAAACTAGTGCTGCCCAATGAATTAGGGGCTTTTTTTGGGCATGGGAACACCTTAAATGACCACCCCTCTGACTCTTGCAGTGCATGCCAGCACCAACCTCCAACCCCCAACTAACCCCTCACCTCCAGGAGCCTATGTGCCTGTCATCAGATCTCTGCTTCTTGTCAGCTATGTACCGGTGACCATTGGAGAGGGTCCAGTCATGCTTTGATCGACACTGGTGCACAAATCTCAGTTGTCAATACTAATGTTCCAAGCAACAGAGCTCTTTGCCAATCACCTTATATCTCCCCAGCTGACATAAAGTACATTATCACAGCAAATGCTGCCACAGCACCTATTACAGGCATTGTCCATCTCAAACTATGCTTTGTTTCTAAGCACGCTACTGTCAAATTCTACCTAGTACCTGACCTACAACCATCAGTGATTCTTGGCCTGGACTTTCTCAAATCCCACAATGCCCTACAAAATTTTCTATGTAACAAACTCTCACTAGCCCTCACAGGCAACTCACAGCTGTAGACACAGTCACTGTGCCCTCTCACATAGAGACTGTTTTGATTGTCAGGATCAGAGGTGAACCACTCCCACAAGGCTTTGCTGGCACTGCCACGGGATCTCCTGCCCTGCATTTTTCAGGACTTCTCCTGGGAAACACCTTGTCAGCTATGAATGATGGGCAAGTATTGAAAAAATGCTGCAACTTTACAGATGAGCCAATCATCATTTCCATGGGCACCCATGTTGGTAAATTTGTCTGCTTCTCTATCAGGAACCAGCTCCACCCCATGCAAGAAACTCAGCTTGGTTCCTGTAACTCTACTCCTACCACCACTAACACCACTACCTTAGTTTCACCAGTGTTATCCCATAGACAGCGACTGTCGTCTTCTAAACTTCCAGCATCTCCAACAGAGAAACAACAGCTTCTAAACCTGCTGGAGGACTGCACAGATGTCTTTGTTGGTACAGATAAACTCGGATGTTGTGATATTCTGCAACACACTATTGAGGTGTAACCCAGTCAGAAGCCTATCTGCCAATGACCCTACAAGGTGGGTCATAAACAGACACAAATCCTAGTGGACATGGTCAAAAACATGTTCAGGCAAAACATAATTGAGGAATCTACCAGTCCTTGGGGTGTACTGTGCCTGCTGGTGGTAAAGAAAGACAAGGGTTATCAATTTGTGGTGGACTACAGAAAGCTCAATGCCTTCACTGTGCTGAATTCTCATCCTTTACCTACTACAGAGGACACCTTAGAGAGCCTTGGTGTGGCCAGCCCAGCCTACATCACCACTTTGGATCTTCAAAGTGGGTTTTACCAAGTTTCCATTAATCCATCTTCTTGCCCATACACAGCTTGGCACTGTCAACTTGGACTTTTTCATTTCAAATGAATGCCCGTGGGACTTTGGAATAGTCCAGTCATATTCCAGCATGTTATGGAAGCCGTACTACATGAGTTGTCTTGGAAATATTGTCTAGTCTACCTAGACGATGTTAGTGTCTTCAGCAAAACTTTTCCAGAGCACCTCCAACACCTCAAAGAAATGTTTGAATGCCTCCGACAAGCTAATTTCAAACTTCACCCAGAGAAACGTTGTTTTACACAACATCAAATTCATTACCTGGAACATGCTGTTAGCTCTCAAGGCATCTCTCCTGATCCAGACAAGCTTTCAGCAGTCAAAGACTATCCAGACCCTGCAAATCTCAAAGATCTTAGAGATTTCTTAGGCCTGCCTGGATATTACAGAAAGTTCAGCAGTGACTATGCAAGGACTGCAACTCCCCTGTATGCCCTCACTAAAAAGGGATGTGAATATATTTGGACATCCGAATGCCAAAAGGCCTCTGATACCTTAAAATATAAACTGATTTCTGCCCCACTACTGGCCAACCCAAGGTTTGAATAGCCCTTCAAACTCTACACAGATACCAGCTCTTTTGCCATTGGCGCTGTGTTGTGCCAAGTTCAAGATGGAACCGAACAAGTTGTTTCCTTCGCTGAGTGCTCTTTTTCCTCAGCTGAATACAACTATGACATCACAGAAAAAGAATGTCTAGCCGTGGTATTTGCTGTCAAGAAATTTGGCTGTTACCTTCCCTACTCCTCATTCACAGCTATTCTTGATCACTCTGCCCTCAAATGGTTGTTTGAAATGAAGGAACCAGTTGGAAAGTTTGCCCGATGGATTGCAATGCTCCAGTCCTACAACTTTGAAATTCAGTACAGACCAGGTTGAGTTCACGCCAATGCTGATGGAATGAGACAATGACAGTATCTCGCCAAATCACCGTCAACAGACCAGGAATCTTCCTTAGATGCTCTTTCTTTCCACGCCACACATATGCTTCCTGTGAACACTCCTTCAGCACCTCATGCTGCTTTGCTGATCCCTGATGCTTGTTCAGGAAGCTGCACCAACCTTCAATTGCTGCAATCTTCTGAAGAGCTCCTTACCTCCTCTGCATATGCTCTCTCCCTTGCAAATGTTAAAATGCAACAAAGCGCAGACCCTCAGTTCGCTGACATAATCACCTATGTAGAGTCGGGAAATCTTTCGCATGAAAGCAACATCGCCAGCATGTTCTCTTCCTAGCTTCACAATACTTCCTCAGTGATGGAGTGCGTTTACATATCTGGACTAAGGAAGGTAAGGGCCACTGCATGGACCGAACTCAAGGTACAGTTAGTAGTGCCAGCCTCTCTAGTCAACAAGGTTCTTCTCTCCACCCATGCCTCTCCACTTTCTCGAGGTCATATGGGGATTCACAGAACTCTCGAAAAGACAAGGCTCTAGTTCTTCTGGCCTCACATGAACAAGGACATTGTCCAATTTGTTAAGCCTCACCAGCCCTGCTCCCAGAGAATGCTTCCAGCCAAACCAACAAAAGCACACCTTATTCCAATGTCTGCAGGCACAGAACCATTCAAAAGAGCACAAACATTCTAGGACCTTTACCAACATGTACCGACTCTGACAACAAATACATTCTTATTTTTGTGGACTACCTCACCAGATACCTTGAACTAATTCCCCTTAAAGACAGCAAATCTGCTACTACAGCAGATGCCTTCCTCAATGCAATTGTCTGTCATCGCAGTACCCCGTCATACCTGCATTCAGACAGGGGCTCCAACTATTTTTCAACAATTGTTCGAGAGACTTGCACACTCCTCAACATAATGAAGACTCACATAACAAGCTATCACCTGCAATTAAATGGACAAAATAAAAGAATAATGTCTACCATCCTAAGTATGATCGCTAAGTACCTGGATGAAACTCATGACACTTGGAGCCATTTTGTTCCCTTTCTTCAGTTCACTTACAATACAAACCCTTGAATCAATAGTACAGAGCACACTTCATTCTTCCTGGTCCATGGAAACCATCCCAGAACTCCATTGGACATGGATTTTTCATTGCTTGAAGTTCCAAAATCAGCTTCCTCATCCCTGTACTTGAATAAATTGAGCTTGCCAGATGTGTTGCAATAACCACACTGGGACAAAGAAAACCAGCCATGCAGAAAATGTCATCAGCCAAGTCTCATGAACCATCATTTTCTGTGGGGACACTGTCTACTTGTACAAATCTGTCTTAGTTCTGGGCCCCACAAGGAAATTGCTCCACCCTTGGACTGGTCCTTTCTACATTGTGGAAAAGCTTCCTCTGGTTCATGTGCACCTATGATGTAAGTCAGATGGGAAACTTGTGCATAATAAAGTCCACATCGATCATCTGAAGCAGGGGTACCACAGTAACACCCTCCCAGATGATACCACTCCCCCCAGTAATGAAGCTGCACTTGAGCCTGCTATTCTTTCTAATTCAGAAATTCCTTCTGACAACTTGTAACCACTACACTCAGAACATCACAATCCCAGCTGTCTACAGCTGGATCCTCCTATACTTGACTTTAACCCAGGTGCACTTCCTGGCACTTCTCAGCCCTCTCCCTCTCAAGACTCTGTGTACCAGATTGAGAAAGTTCTCTGGAAGAAATTTGTGAATTGATTCTGGACTTATAGAGTCAAATGGTGTGATTTTGACAGTTCTCAGAACTCTTGGGTTGCTTCTGTGAACCTTACCCCATCCTGTCAAGATCTGGTTCAAGGAACCCATAACTCCATCCCTACCGATTGGAAAAGTAGACGCAAGTCTTGAACCTTTGTGCCACCAGGATTCAAACTTTGTTGTAACTCCTAATTCTGATGCTTATTGTATTTCTCACTGTCTATGCTGATTGTTCTTTTGCAGTAAATGCCCTCATGTGCGTGTTTCTCTGCATGACTGTCTGGCTAATGGTGTATGACCCTGTATATTCTGCATTAACCTTGTTTTCTCCAAAGGACTGTTTTTCTTAAATGGACTTTCATGTTGTTCACATGTTGCAACATTCTATTGCAAGTTGTAATGCTTGCTAGTTCTCAACTTTTTTTTTTGTTCATGTTATGTTACTGCTTGTTCAAGTGATACTCACTTTCAAAACCCCGGGGTGATGTGGAGTACAATTAGGCATGGGGCTAGTTGCTTCCCCTCTAAGGACCCTCACAGCAAAGTAGTCTCATGTTACAAGTAACTGGGTGTAGAAGGGGCTTTCTAGAAGACCCCATAGGCTGGCAGTTAGCAGTCAGAGGCTATGCCTCATGGTGTGCAGATGTGACCTGCTAGGAATAACACCTTTTCTACTTTTATTCTGTGCATCCACCTCAGTTATTCACATGGTCCAGATAGCAGTGAAAGAGAGGGATGGCAGACCTGAGAAGGTAAGGGTCATAGTGACAGACCAACACTAAAACACCACATTTTTTAGACCCATTTCTTGCAGCTCCGTATCAGTTTATTTAAATAAAATAATTTATTATTGAAGTATAAGTCTATTTTATATTGATCTGTGGTTAATAATAAGTTACTAGAGGCACTGGGAAAGTCTCTAATGAGATAAGATTATCTTACTCAAGTTTGCTTTAGATTTGTTTTACTCACCCCTCTTCATCAAATCAGGGTGGCAGTAAAGAAGCATTATACATTGGCAAGAAAGAATCCTGACTTCTGATTGGTCAGATAGCCATCACAGTAGGGATGTTATCCTGGAATAACATCCCGGCTGATCTGTCACATTATCATTTGTTGCATTATCATTGTTAGCATGTTCTCTTAAGAAATAAAAATAGTTTTAAACACTAACAAAAACATTCTTTAAAATTATTTTTTTTTATTCTGTATAACAACAAGCCATTGTATAATAGGAATAATGCCCTCCAGGGTGGGTGTTATGCTGGGATAACATCCCTTCTCTGTTGCTGGATGCCCTTGGCCTGCGGCCCTGGCCCAACCACCTGAGGAGGGATGTTATCCCAGCATAACACCCACCCTGGAGGGCATTATTCCTTTAGTATTAATCAGTAGGGTTTAAATGTGTAAAATGAATATCTATGCAGATATAAGTCCTATATCACCTGGGTAATATACACAGTGAAACAACCTTAGCTCAAAAAATGACAAAGGCATACAACTTTAAGGAATGCATTCGCTGTCATTGGAGGTTAATTATTCAACAGTTCTCCATTATATAAAACAAATCCCTTGTCAGTGCAAAACAGTTTGTTAAAAGAAAACTGTTATGACTGTTCTATCAGGTAAGCAGGAGCTCTAACCATTTACCTATAGAAAACATTTAATTAGCAAACATTTAATTAGCTAGGAAGCTAGATTGTGCTAACAAATTTGTATATATTTGGACCAGCTGAGGTCTGAACCAAGTTGACTCCCCCTCCTTCCTCATTCATGCCCAGGAAGGCAAGGAAACAAATGTCAATGGAAGGCAGCACTCCCCTTTTCCTCTCATTTATCAGGTACCATCCACAAGCTGTTTGCTCAGAATTCCTTTTCTATTTGATTTTTAAAGTGCAAGAACATTTTTGTATCAAAGTGCACAGTGCAAAATCAAGCATAATGCCCAAGAGTGCCAGCTGACCTAACAATTTTGCACCAAAAGCCCTTCATTAGGAGTACCCGACAGGATCCGAGTGAAAGTTTAAATACATAATAATCTGGTGACCACCTTACACTTGGTTACAGGGGCTTAAGCAAGGCCCCTGGAATTCTGTATTTCCATAGCTGCAGAACTGAACTGCAGAATTCATTGTACTTGGTGATTTTTCATTCAAATATGTAGTTTTTCCACAGTGCTTGGCAACCTCCCACTCCTTATTTATCCTAAGCCCATCCTCTGTGCTCCATATCTGATGTCACTGATGATATTACATAATATTTTAGTTAACGTCAGGACAGCATCTTGCCACAGAAATAAAAAAATCATGCCACAGGGCTGAAGAAATGTTGCCACAGAAGTCTCAAGAGACCTGCTAAGATTTCAAGGCTGAAGTATCCGAGAGAACTATGGAACACATGCCGGTTTCTATGGCTTTGCATTAGCTTAGTATTTAAGATTGAACTTTATTTGTTGGTTTGCTGTAATACAGTACAACCTTACACATTAAAGAGGAACTGCACTGAATCTATAAGCAATTTTTACCTATAGAAGCTGTTTTTTGAATATTGGTTCCAATTCTATTGCTTCCCTAGCCAAACCAACTTTTCAGTTATCCCTGTGAATGTTTCTGATTTACATGCTGCAGGTAAGAACCATTGTTGTACTTTATGTCCCTGCTCTTCTATTTTTGGCACAGTGCACCCATGTTCTACTATAGAACTCTGTGGCCGAGTGGGAGATAAACTGCATCACACAGTTCCAAAATGGCACTAAACAACAGAGTGCAGATCACAAACAACCACTGAAGTTACTAATAGGCTTATAGAGATGGCGCAATAACAGAATTTGAACCAGTACCTAAAAAAGTAGCTTCTACTAGGAGAAATGGCTTGTAGATTCAGCGCAGTTCTTCTTTAAGGAAATACAGAACACATGCCATGTTGACTATGTCATAAAGAATATCAACAAACTGATTGATGTTCTTTACTGAAATAAGAATAATTTCACTGGTGAAGTTAAAAAGTTACTGGTGAATAGCCTGACTTTCAGTCATCAGCTATGGATTAGCTGTTTATCCAGCAGTCTGTAATACTGTTTTGGAGAAAATTAATGTTGCTGTAAATAATGCCTATAGATTTGCTTTAAATTGTAAAAGGAATAGCCATATGTGTCATTTATATAGTGCACTAAACTGGCTGCCACTTCATCTTCGAATTGATTACAGTCTTGCTATTATGTGTAAAAAGTCAATTCTGGGCCACACCCCAATTAAGGTTCAATCACTCTTTAATCAAGTTTTCAATAGATTGCTTACTAGGAACATGGTTTGTGAAAGACTTCAGGTACCCTCTGGGGGAAAAAACTTAGGACAAGAGGCTTTCTCTATTAGAGCAGCAATGGTTCGGAATTTGCTTCCACTTGAGATTTGCAGTTTAAATATTTTTAACGCTTTTAAAAACCATATATTACATTTTACAAATAAGTTGGTTTCTAATTGTAAATGATATTGTTTTATTGTATGGCGTTGTACTGTTTGTCTGTATATGACGTGAACACCTTTGAAAAAGGGCTATTTTAGCTCAAAGGTTTTCTGACTATAATAAACTAAACTAGAAGCAATCATTGCCATCTTAAGCAAGGTACAGCAGTGTCTGCAGTCTTGCATGCTTTGATCTCCTCCTCCCCCAACCCACACACACAGCCTTTGGTATTTATTCTGCTACTCCTATTACCTGCCCTAACAGATGGCTTGACAATGGAAAGTCCTACAGTTGGCATTATCGCACTCTCCCTTCCTGGTGGTTGCTTCTGCAGGGACTGTCAGGGGGCATATCAATTAGTCATGCTGAGATGGTGTGTGTGTGTGTGTGTGTGTGTGTGTGTGTGTGTGTGTGTGTGTGTGTCTGTCTGTAAGGGGTTACTCCTTTCTGTGTCTTGCTCCATTCCTATATCTTGGTCCAACCTACAGGGTCCTGGACACTAATACAGCTGTCCAGCTTAGCTGACTGTGCCAGCACACAAAGCCCTATCTTCCCAGTGGTAGCTCCTACAGAACTGAAGCGGGTCTGCTAGTGGGTGGTGGTGTGTGTGTGTTGTGTTGTGCAGGTAGGTTACTCTGCATGTGTGTTTGTGGGTGTTATCCATTCCTCTCTTGGGCCCCACCCCCATGACTCTTCCAGAGAACCAGGGCCTGACCCTGGCAACTACTACAGTTTTCCTAGTCTGCAGTGTCACCTGTGGGGACACAAAAAAGGGTTGCCATTGGGTAGTGCTACAGCGGGTCTGTGTTGGTGAGCTATATAATTCTGTATCAGACCTAGGGATGGGTACAATTTGTCTTCTGCCACTGGAATTCTAGAAAAATGTTGATTTTGCTTCTGTAAAATTTCATGAAATTGCCATAAAGGTTTTATGAAATTTTGCCAAAATTGTAATTTTGGTTCTTTCCATCTAAGTTTTGTCCAATTTACAACAAAGTTGGTATGCTGGCTGTCCCAGTGCCCATAGAAGTGTATCAAGTTTCAGATCAGTATCTTTGAAAGTGACTGAGCTATACACCTCCACACTTTCGGAAATTTTAAAATTACAGCTAACTATGTAAACTAAATGAGTTTGTGCAAATTGCACCACATTTGGTAAAGTGACATTACCCATGCCCATACATATGTGTGCCAAGTGTCAGATCTCTAGCTTTAAAGGTGACTGAGTTATACGCCTCCGAATGTTCAGAAAGTTTAAAATTACATTTTGCAATTATGTAAACCTGCTAAATTTTAAGCCCCTATAAGTTTAAAGTTAGAGAACAGAATATCACCAATGTTGACCCTAAATATTATGCTTTAAGGCAACCACCATAGTCCAGCATTAGAACATCATGCTGCCATGCTAACGACCCGGGTTTGGAAGCGAACCCCTGGAAGTCATGTCGGGAGGCAGGTCATAGTTAAACCTTACAATCTCTATTTAGCAGTTTCTATGAAGCTTCCAAGAAAGTATGCATCTAAGTTTTTAAAGGAGTAGTAGACCCAGAAAGTAAAAAAAAACATATGTTATGTAGAGTGTTTTGATATGTATGTTAAATCCTAGTGTGTCCTTCCCTCTGTCTGCTATTTGGAGTTTTTCCTAAATTGCCTGCTAGCTGTATGGTAGTTTTACGACCCCTGAGGCTCTCCATAACAAATAGTTTTATTGGCATTCTTTCTCCCAGGATGCCCCCTGTCTCATGTGACAGTGATGTAGCCATGCCCTTAGATTTAGCATGTGTATTGCTTTAAAATTAGTTTAGCAACAGCAGAGCCTTGTAACTTCTTATCCAGGGAGCACAAAGGGCAACAGTTAGTTTAGCAGATACCTGAGAGCCAGCTAACTGGGGTTTCTGTAAGACAACAGCTACTAAATTGCTCTAATTCACTATTTTGTTTCTCTGTGCATCAGGTCTAGCTAGCAGGGTGTTATAACATCAAAAACACAAATAATGAATTAGAGCTATTTAATGCTGTTGTCTTACAAAACACAGTTAGCTTCTCATGTATCTGCTAAACTGGTGTTGCCATTTGTGCTCACTGGATAAGAAGTTACAAGGCTCTGCTGTTAGCAACTAATTACAAAGCAATACATGCTAAATCTGCAAGGCTAGCTACATCACTGTTAAGATGAGACGGGGCATCCTGGGAAAAAGAGCCAATAAAACTATTTGTTATGGAGATCCCCAGGGGTCGAAAAACACCATACAATAGCAGGTAATTTAGGAAAACTCCAAATAGCAGACAGAGGGAAGAACACACTAGGATTTAACATACATATCAAAACACTCTACATAACATATGTTTTTTTGCACATTCTGGGTGGACTACTCCTTTAATTATCCAGCTCCAAAGGTGACTAACTTGTAAGCATAGAAATGTTCACATGGACATTAAATTGTTAGATTGTGAGCCCCTATAACTTCCCCATCCTTCATCCAAATGTCAAGTAACTTGACAGGCTTTTAGGGCATGCAACATACAATATGCATGCCCAATATCAGATCCCTAGCATTAATACAGACCAAGTTATGGCTAATTACAAAGTTTAGAAAATTCCAAAACATTTCACGAAAATTCAAAGAATTTGGTGGAAAGTCTTCAAATTTGGAATTTGCTAATTTCACCTACCTCTAGTCAGACCTCACTCTCCTCTAGCTGTGCTGCCACCTCCTCACTCAGCAGTAACATACCCAGGCCCTGTCTGTAGGGGCAAGTAATGGGGGTAACTTATTATATATCACAAATAATTTACAAAGGAAACACAAATTGTAATGAGGAAGAAATAATGTAACCTAACTGGGAAATGTACCCAGTCTCCAGAATACCATTTCTGTATGGCATTCTGTGAGCCTGGGTTCAACTCTCACTTTGGGCACATCATTTCTTTTTCATTACAATTTGTTTTTTAATTGATAAGTAGTGGCTAATACCGTATCAATAACTTTCACATAGTTTTGTTAGAAAAAAAAAAGATTCCCTTCATACCACAATCTAGAAGCACCTCATATACCCATATACCCATCTTTCCTTTCCAGCTCTAACCAATTTTAATATAACACAACCCCCTCCTCTCTATCCACCCACCACCCTTCTTCACCCCCACTCTGGGAAGAAAGAACTCTTCCTCAAAGGAAGAGATGAGGCCAGAGATCATGTAGGATCTGAACCTTATGTGGGAGTAGTAGGGGTGTAAAGGGCAGACTGGATGGGCCTGGCGGTCCTCATCTGCCATCAAATTCTATGTTTCTATATTTCCGGACACCACCTGGTTGGAACATTCAGTCCCAACCCTTACCACCAGCTACCATGGTCAAATTAGACACCCCCAGCCACAGCAGCACCCTTCCACCCTCCAGCCCCCATGTGACCCCCAAAAAGGGATATCTCTGAAGAAGAGAGATGGGGACCAGCACAGACCCTCCTTTCACCACTTTGATAATCTGAATAAATGGGAAGCAGTACCTAGAACGCAGGGGTGGGAGGTTAACCATCTGTTTTAGATCTGAGCTGGGCTTAACCATGCACCTAGTGAGAACACCATATTCCTTTGAATGTGTGGCCATTCATGGGGGTCCGGGTGCAGGCTGCTTGATTCTCCTGATTTACCACCCCTCGAGGGTGGCGGGAGATTTCTTGCAGGAAGTGAACGATTTCATCGTCGGCAAAACATTGGAGGCCCCCAGATGTTTGGCGTTGGGGGACTTGAATGTTTGGGCCGAGGATGAATCCTCTCGGCTTGGTTACAGCTTCCTCCAGATGATGTCATCTCTGGGCTTTGCGCAGGAAGTTTTTTCCACGACCCATCAGGGTGGCCACATGTTGGATTTGATGTTCTCACTGGGGCTTGAGATAAATAGTCTCAGCATTGATAGGGTCATTTGGTCTGATCATTGCTCGGTGAAGTTCCGGTTGGGCCCCCTGGTAGCTCTCCCCCTGCAGAGATGGTCAGTTATCACCCTTTGAGGGGTTGACCCCTGAGGGTTTTTTGGTGGTGACTGACCTATCTAGTGTGGACAGTGCATGCATTGGGGGTGTGTGCGCAGCAGTGGATGCCTATAACAAGGCGCTTTCTGGTGCGCTCGACTCCCTCGCACCAGTCCGTGTACGACCCAGGTCTTCTCACTTGAGGTCCCCTTGGTATGATGGGGAGCTCAAGGTGATGAAGACCTTGGGTCAGAGACTAGAGCGCTGCAGGCGGAAGTCCAGCCTGGAGGTGGACAAACTGGCCCTGTGTGTGCACTAATGTGCATACCAGGGGGCAATCAACCATAAGAAGGCAGAATTCCTGTCCAGGGAGATTGCCGCCGGGAGGAACTGACCAACTGTGCTATTTTGGATGGTGGACAGGCTTCTTCATCCTTCCTGTCTACAGCTGAAGGTAGCTTTTTCAAGCGCATTATGCGAGGAGTTTGTTCGGTTCTTCTCGGACAGGGTGTCTGCCATCAGGCAGGAGGTTCCGCCAGTGGACCAGAATCTGGCCAACAGTGGTCACCATGGGCAACCGGAGAGCACTCCACCTGGTTGGGGTGAGTTTAGACCAGTGGAGGTGGCCTAGGTCAGTGAGATTGCTTCCAAGCTGTGGCACACCTTTTGTGAACTGGACCCGGTGCCAACTCGTTTCTTAATGAGATATATTGACTCCATTGGCCCGGTGTTTGCCTGGATTGTCCAGTGTTCCCTGTCGGAGGTTTTTTCTTCCTGATGTCTTGAAGGAAGCATTGGTGAGACTCCTTCTGAAAAAAACATTGTTGGACCCTGATGTCAAGGCAAATTACCGTCCTATCTCCAATCTCCCATTTTTGGGTAAGATTGTTGAGAAGGTGGTGGCGCTCCAGCTTGAGGAGCATCTCATGGCCTATGATCTGTATGAGCCACTCCAGTCTGGGCTTCATGTGAGGCATAGCACAGAAACTGCTCTAGTTCGGGTGCATAATGACCTCCTTAGGGCTAGAGATCGAGGGGAAGGGACAATTCTAATTCTCCTCTATCTCTCTTCAGCATTTGACACGGTGGACCATCGAGTGTTACTTGACCACCTAAGGGAATTCTGTGGACTTGCCGGCACCGTTATCTGCTGGTTTGAGTCTTTTTTATTCAACAGGAAGCAGAGGGTAGTGATGGGGAATTTCTCCTCCTCCCCTGTCAACCTGTCGTGCGGAGTTCCCCAGGGCTCGGTCCTGTCACCGATGTTTGCTGTGTACATGCTACCCTTGGGAGAGAGCATTAGGAAGTACAGTCTGGGTTTTCACTGCTATGCTGATGATACGTAGCTGTACCTCTCCGTTGCCCCTGGAACATCTTGTGCAGTAGAAGTGCTTAACAGCTGCCTAGCTGAAATCAATGACTGGATAGCCTCCAGTTGGTTGTGACTGAACCCCAGTAAGACGGAGGTACTGGTGGTGGAGTTGAACAGAGGGCGTGATAAGTTGGCCTCTGGTGCAGAGACAGGACTTTGTCTTGGCTCTGTACCATTGAAGGCCTCCTCTAGGGTGCGTGATCTTGGTGTTATTCTTGACAGCGGTTTGACACTTGAGTTTCAGGTGGTGTCTGTTGTCTGTACCAGCTTCTACCATCTGAGGAATAGCACCAGGATAAAGCCCCTAGTTCCGCCACTGGACCTCCCCACTTTGGTGCATGCCTTCGTGACATCCAGGCTTGACTACTGTAATGCACTCTATCTCGGGGTCTCAGGGAGTACCCTGCGCCGACTGCAATGGGTGCAGAATGCAGCAGCAAGGCTGTTGACAGGACAGTCTAAATATTGTCATATTACCCCGGTGCTGCGTCAACTGCACTGGCTGCCAGTGAGGTGGAGGTCCTCTTTAAGGTGGGTTTGCTCACCTTTAAGGCCCTACATGGCCTGGGCCCTGGCTACCTGAAGGACCTTCTTGCACCTGCTGTCTTGGTCCGCTCCCTCCGCTCCTCCTCTAGGGGCCTCCTAGCGATTCCCAGGACAAGACTAAGAACTGCTGGTGACGGAGCATTTAGTGTTGCCACCCCGTCCTGTGGAATTCGCTGCCTCTGGTTGTTAGGGAGGCCCCGTCTGTGGAGGTTTTTAAGGCCTGCCTCAAGGCCTTTCTGTACAATCAGGCCTTCCTGGACTATGTTTTATAGTTCCCTACCTGTCTTTTTAATAAAGATAAAACTGATATTAACTAGTCTTAGAGACTTTAAATGCAGCTAAAGTTGAGGGTAGTTAATTGTATAGCAAATTCTGTTTTAACTTGTTCAGAGTATTGTATTTAATTCATTATTACTGTGATGTGTTGTATTTATTGATTGATGTACGGCATCCAGAGCCTCCGGGATGGGCGTCTTTTTAAATAAAATGTGCCTTGCCTTGCCTAGAGGATAATGTATGGGCATCAATGAACAACCACTCTATAATCGCTTTGAGTGGTTGCCACGACAACTTAGATGAACCTCAAGAGCGCAGCTCGAGAGGTTTTAAGTTGTCATGGTAACCACAAAAAGTGATAATAAAGTGGTTGAACGATGCCCATACATTGTCTTTTATAGTGTATGGGCATCGGTCCAATCAATTTAAACATAAAAAAACTAATTGTGGTCTAGATCCTTACTTTTGAACTCTCACCGTTGCTCTCTCTGGGTCCAGCTGTAACCGCTGTGGTCTGTTCAGTAAGGCCGGTGGTTCGGGGAACACGCATATGTAGATCATTTCACATTGTTGTACCTTCGATGTGACATACCATTGATGGGTTTGTCACATCGATGGTACAACAACCTTATAAAACGATAGATTTTTAAAGTTAACAATGTTCGACCATACATTATACACTCACAATGTAGTAAAAACAGCTGATTATTTATTTATTTGTACATCAGTTTACAACCTTTGAGCCAGAGGTTCATTTTCAAAGGTACCTCGTCACAAAGAGGACAAATACATTACAACAATTTTGTTACATCATTGTGGTTACAACGTTGGTAGTCACATACTGTCATTTCTTAGTTGCAATTTTGAGGTTACAGGATTGGTTAACACAGGCTGGTACAGTTATTTAGTTACAGCATAAACATACAATGGTATGAGCATACATGCAGTAGAGTGCAGAGACAGAAGGAAGTGATAATTCATAGGGCTATGGGATGTGGTTGGTAGTAGGTTGGGTGCAGCCACTCAGAGAGCTTTGTCAGAGCATTGTGAGCAAGAACATCTTAGGGACAGTCACAGCTGCGTGTTTTAAATAGGTGACTCCGAAGTGAAGTTTTGAAACAGGAGATCATGGGGGTATCAGAGATGGAGGTAGGGAGTGTGTTGTACCAGGATGGAGCTCTGTAACAATAGGCCCCTTGACCATGTGTGGTCCTGGCCCTAGGGACTAATAGTGTGGCTTTGCAAGAGGTTCGTGTTTGTACCAAGGGTTGTGCTTGGTGGATGGAGGCTGTCAGCCCAGGCGGGGATAGCCCAAGGAGAGTTTTCTTTGTTATGAGGCAGGTTTGGTATCTGAGTCGTTCGTCTAGGTTGAGCAGCATTGCCTTTTCATATAGCTGGCAGGTATGGGTTAGCCTGGGGGCCCCTGTAATTAGCCTACAGGCCTTATTCAAAGTGAGGTGGATTTTATTGAGGGCGGTCGGGTCTGCAGCACCATAAACTGGTAAGCCATAGTCCACAATGGACATTATTGAGGATGTGACCACAAGTCGGAGGGCATCGGGGGGAGGCAATTTTTGTAGCGGTATAGGATACCTAGTCAAATATTGGAAGCTGAGGCAAGAGCACCAATGTGGTCGTGGAAAGTGAGAGCAGAGTCGAAGGAGATCCCAAGGTACTTATACGAGTAGACTTGCTCAAGAGGATACTTGGAGCTAGAGAGGACGTGGAGTGGGAAGTTGCTGGCTTTGTTTTGGGGGTGGGCGAAGAGCATAGTTCTTGTTTTTTTGAGATTTATTACAAGTCTGTGCTCTTTGAACCAGGTATCAGAGTTATTATAAGATAGTTGCAAGGTGTCCTGAAGGGAGATAGGGTTTCGGTCGGTGGCAAAGATGACGGCATCGTCAGCATACAGCAGAATTTTACCAGTGCATGCACGGGGCAGGGTGTTGAAGTATAGTGAGAAGAGTAAGGGTCCTAGGATGGAGCCCTGAGGAACACCTGAGTGGATAGGACATGTGTTGGAAAGGGTCCCATTAATTTTAACATGCTGACAGCGGGCAGACAGGTAGCTGGAGCACCAGGAGACCGGCATGCTGCCTCTTATTCATTGGTGACTGGCCAACGTTGTGAGAGGAGGGTCTGTATTGGTTGCCGTCCCTCTTCTTTGGTGATATCCTTTTTTGGGGGGTTCATGGGAGGGTGGATGGTGGATACAGTACAGACAGAGGATGTCAGCTGTCTGGCTCAAATCCATTGCCTGTCTCACTACACTGAAGGAATCAATCAGGTTTGTCTGGCAGGATTTCCCCTTCACAAAGCCATGCTGCCTCAAGTCCTGCAGGAATCTAGCCTCCAGGAACTACACTATCTGTTCTTTCAAGATGGTCTCAAGCAGTTTGTCCACTATTGTAGCCCATGCTCACCAGTCTGTAGCTCCCCGAAGCCCCCTTATCCACCCCATGAAGTGGTATAACACCTGCCTGTCTCCAGTCAGCAGGTACTTTGTCTGTCTCTAAAGAACAATAAAAGACATCCACTGAGGGGAGCACCCTCCCCAGTTCCTTGAACACCCTGGGGTAGAAATCCATTCAGGCCTGGGGATTTATTGGGTTTTAAGGCCAGAAGACCTTAGAGAACCCTGTCTGTTTTTCTAATTTAGTATGCTTTTTGCTGTGCCGGTGCACCATTGACCCTACATAGATACATAGATACATAGACAGTGTCAGCAGATAAGGGCCTATGGCCCACCCAGTCTGCCCATTTGAGCTTGTAAGTTCAGTTTATGTTTTCCTAGAAGTCTGTTGCCCCTTACCCCGACCTCCAGAATTCCTTTATGTCTATCCCATGCATTCTTAAATCCCGTGATTGTTTCAGCCCCCACCACTTCCTCTGGCAGGGTGTTCCACTTGTCCACCACCCATTCTGTGAAGAAATTCTTCCTCATGTTTCCTCTGAATCGTCCTCCCTCCAACTTCATCCCATGCCCTTTAGTCCTGGAACATCTTTTTTGCTTAAAAATAGTGTATTCCTGCACCCTGTTCCTCCTGTAAGATACTTGTATGTCTCTATCATATCCCCTCTCTCCCTCCTCTCCTCCAGGGAGTACATGTTCAGTTCCTTCAACCTGTCTTCATAGGACTTGTGATTCAATCCATGCACCATCTTTGATGCCCTCCTCTGAACCTTCTCCACCCTGTCTATGTCCTTACATAGGTATGGTCTCCAGAACTGTACACTGTACTCCAGGTGGGGCCTCACTAGTGTCTTGCATAGCGGAATTATGACCTCCCTTTTCCTGCTGGTGATGCCCCTGCCTATACATCCCAGCATCCTATTTGCTTTACCTGCTGCCTTGTCACACTGTTTCCCTACCTTGAGGTCATCAGAGATGAGAACCCCAAGATCCCTTTCCTGCTTGGTGCATGCTATATCCTTACCCCCCAACTGATATATTGTGCCGGAGTTTTTGTGCCCCATATGCATTATCTTGCACTTCTTTGCATTGAATTTCAACTGCCAAACCCCTGACCATTCTTCTAGTTTCTGCAGGACCCTTCTCATTCTGTCTACACCCTCTGGTGTGTCTACTCTGTTACAGAGCTTTGTGTCATCAGCGAACAGTGAAATTCTGCCTTCTAGGTCCTGCGCAATGTCACTGATGAAGATGTTGAATAGGACCGGTCCCAGTACTGATCCCTGTGGTACCCCACTGGTCACTCTTCCCTCTGTGGAGTGACAGCCATTTACCACCACCCTCTGTGACCTGCCACCCAGCCAGTTACCTACCCACCACACTACTGTCCTGCCCACACCCATATTCCCAGTTTGTGTAATAGTCTTCTATGTGGCAGTGTCAAAGGCCTTGCTGAAGTCCAGATAGGCCATGTCCACTGCCCTCCCTAATCCACCTCCCTAGTCACCCAGTCAAAAATTCAATGAGGTTGGTCTGACATGACCTCCCTGGTGAAACCATGCTGCCTTGGGTCCTGTAGTCCATTGACAACCAGATGTTCCATCAATCTCTCCTTCAGTAGTGCTTCCATGATCTTCCCCACTACAGAGGTGAGGCTGACTAGTCTGTAGTTCCCTACTTCCTCTTTGTTCCCACGTTTGTATAAGGGAACTACATCTGCTATCCTCAGTCTTTGGGTACCTCCCCTGTTTCCAGTGATCGGCTAAACAGGATAGCCAGAGGTTCAGCCACCACCTCTCTTAGTTCTTTAAGGACCCTGGGTGCACCCCATCTGGCCCCATTGCTTTATCAACTCTTATTACTTCCAGTTCCTTCAGGACCCTTTCTCGTGTAAAGGACTTGTCCATTTCTGCACCATTCTCACCCTTGTACTCCTTCTTCAGACCCATTACCCTCCTCTTCCTCAGTAAAGACTGAGCAGAAATACTTGTTCAATATGTCAGCTTTACTGTTGTCATCCTCCACCTGCCCCCATCCTCCCCTTCAGTCTCACTATCCTCCCTTTGTCTTTCTTTTTTCACTTATGTACCTGTAAAGGTTTTGTCCCCTCTACCCACTGATTTTTCAATGTGTTCTTCTGTCTGAGCTTTGGCTTCCTTACTGATCTCCTTGCCTCCTTTGCTTCTCCTGGTACTTCTCCTATCCCTTCTGCCTGTGTCTTTTTGTATTGCCTGAATGCAATCTTTTTGGCTTTCACTTTCTTTGCTACCTCTTTGGAAAACCATAATGGTCTCCTCTTCCTTTTCCTCTTGCTAACCTGCTTAATGCATAATTCTGTTGTTCTTGTAATCCCCATTTTAAATACTGCCCACTGTTCCTCAACCCCTGATTCCTGTCCCATTCCCCTTAATACCTCTTTCAAGTATCTCCCCATTTTCCCAAAGTCTGCCCCCCTAAAATCCAGGATATGTGTTTTTGTGTGGTTTGGTTCTGCTCTTTCTGTGATTCAAACCACAATGACTGGTGGTCACTGTTCCTCAGGTTCTCCCCCACTGTTACCCCCATCACACTGTCCCTGTTTGTGAGCACAAGGTCCAGTATTGCCTTCACATCCCATCATCCATCCACCACCACTAGTCTCACTGGGGATACACTTTACATTACCCCCCCAGAGCAGGGCTGCAGGAGGGAAACAAACCACCCCATGGATGGTGGCATATGGACCCGGGACACAACCATCCCAGGGGTACACCCCGGCTTACCCCCCCAGGAGCAGGGCCTCCGGGAGGGGGCCTACCCTCTGGCTGAAGGCAGGATTTGTCCCTGGCAGAGTCATGGGGAAAGGCTGCATGAGACTATTGACTCAGGGTGGCCGGCATTCTGCTTGGCCACATTTTCTGAAGCTGGATGGAGGTGGGGCATGCAAGAACAATGTGGTGTAAATGCCGTTGTCCAACCTGCCTCCACAATATCAAGGTGCCAGACACTTGTTGTACCCCTGGCCTTCACCAGGGGTCACCCTATGTGCCGGACACACAACCCCCCTCCCCCCAGAGAAGGAGAGCAAGCCACAGAGTGCTCAATTCTCCACCCCCCAGCTGGTGCTCTGACTCCCGGGTCCATTCCCGAACTCAGGATGTTGGCGTCACAGGCAGAAACTCAACTGCTGTGCTGGTCGGCTGGCTCAGTGGACCCGGTCTGTAGACACCTGATTTGCCTTCAGTGTCTGTCCTTGGTACTGAGCTCTTTCTACTCTGCAATCCAACAGTTGACCATCATTCTCTTTTGTGAAAACTGAGCTGAAGTAGTAATTTAGGACATTTACTTTCTCCTGGTTGTCTTCTACCCAAACCATCTCTCTTGCTAGCCTTTTAACACCATCCTTTGTTTTCCTTTTTTCGTTGAAGCAGGCCTTGCTATTGACTTTCTTTTTCCTATGAAATCCTGAGTTCAGTCTCTGCTTTTGCCATCCTCACCACGCACTAGTCTGCCTGAGTTTTTCTTGGTAGTTCTAAATCACAAACTCAGACTGTTTCCCTTCACATTTTCTAAAGGTCCCCATTTTTCCCCCTAACTGCCTTCCTTATCTGTCCTGAGAACCACTTTGGTCTTTTTCTTCTTCTGTTTTTTTCCAAATTGTTCAACAAACATATACAATGATGCAGAAAAAGACCATTGGTCCATCCAGTCGGCCCATAACACCCTATCAAATCCTGAGCCCTTCTCTCCTATAAAGGTTTTAGCCCCACATTATCCACCCCCTTGGACAGTTTCACTGCCACTGCCCTGAGCACCTACCAAGCCCTTCACTCTGCCACAGTCATGCTTGAAACCATTAACAGTTTTGGCACTCATCACATTAGCTGTCAGACTGTTCATGGCTCAACCACACTTTCTGCAAAACAGAACTTTCCCATATCGCTCCTGAATCATCCCCCTCCCAACAGTTTTCACTCAAGTCCCTATGTTCTTGATCCACTATTCCTGGTGAATAGTTCTCGCAGTTTACCTTGTTCATTCCCTTTAGGAACTTGAAGGTCTCTGTCATATCTCCCCTCTGGCCTCAAGCGAATACTGTACATGGTCAGTGCCTTAAGCCGATACTCATAAGATCGGCCCTGCTGGCTCTGGATCATTTTTGTTACCCTTCATTGCACCTTTCCAGTCTGTCTTTATCTTTCCTCAGGCAAGGAATCCAGAACTGGGCACAGTACTCCAGGTGTGACCTGACCAGTGATCTATAGAGGTAGTAATACCTCCTTTCTTCTGCTACCAATACCTCTTCCTATACACCATGGCATCCTGTTTGCCTTACTGCAGACCTTGTTGCATGGCCAACCTTGTTAAAGGAAGTAATCGATGATGACTCTCATGTCTCTTTCCTCAAAAGTAGTGCCTGTCACAAATGCGCTCCAGCTGGTCAGGCCTTCTGCTCCCACAGTGCCAACCTTGAGGTGCAATAGTGTGAACAAGAGACAGACAGGGTAACTGACCTGTCTGTTGTGGGTCCGAATCACCTACTAGCCTCGAGTCCTGGGGGTCAAATGTGAACCTCATGCTAGCACACCCAGTTAACAGGCTCAGATATGTACCCTCTTCAGGAATGCAGTACAATCTTTCACCCAGTGGCACCCAGCCAGGTTTCCAAAATGTACCCTTATGACTCAATATGAGACCTAGGTATATTCTTACCTTTAGCAAGATTAGTAACACATTCAAGCCCTTAACAGCTGTCAGACTTAAACAATGGTTTAGCATTCACATGCAAAAGAAAACTGAGAAGACACAGGCAGTATTTCAAGGAAAATATTGTTTACTGAAAATTGTAAAATAGGTAAAATATCAAACACAGAACATCAATAACTTACAGTCACATAAAATAAATGAGAAGTTACAAAACACAAATATGCCTACCACAAATACTTAAAAGTTTCAGCTGAATTATCTTTCTAAAGTGCCTAGTTACCAGTCCACAGACTAAGTGTGTCTTTGATTTTCAGGGAGTCCTTCTGCACAAACTTGTCATATGCAGACAAATTTCAAAATTCAGTTTTCTCCACCTCCTAGTGATGTCATAGAAACATAGAAACATAGACTTTGACGGCAGATAAGGACTACTTGGCCCACCCAGTCTGCCCCTTTTCCTACCTACTGGATAAGCTGCAGATTCTAGTTAACTAACAGCCTACTTCCTGAAACCCCCCACTATAATTGCCTTATGTCTGTCCCATGCATGTTTGAATTCCCCCACTGTTTTAGACCCAACGATCTCCCAAGAAGGCAGTTCCATGTATCCACCACTCTCTCAGTGAAAATAAAATTCCTCACATTACCCCTGAACCGTCCCCCCTCTGTCTTTAAATTGTGCCCCTTGTTCTTACACATCTCTTTTTCTGACATATGCTACCTTCCTGGACTTTGTTGATTCCCTTGAGGTACTTGAAAGTTTCTATCATGTCCCCCCGTCCCTCCTTTCATCAAGGGTGTACATATTAAGCTCTCTTAGTCTCTCTTCATATGGTTTCTGCTGCAGACCCTGCACCATTTTAGTTGCCCTCCTCTGGACTGCTTCCATCCTATGTCCTTGCGTAGATGAGGTCTCCAAAACTGCACACAGTACTCCAGATGGGGTTTCACCAACTGTCTGTATAGAGGGATAACCACTCCCCTTTTTCTACTTGTGATGCCCCTTCCTATGCATCCCAGAATCCCCCTGGCTCTCCATACCGACTTCTCACATTGCTTACCCACCTTTAGGTCATCTGATATGACTACCCCCAGGTCCCTTTCCATTTTTGTTGTTGTTAGTACCTCCCCTGCTATTGTGTACTCTTCTCCTGGGTTTTTGTTTCCCAGGTGCATTACTTTGCACTTCTTTGCACTGAATCTAAGTTGCCATATGTCTGACCATTCCTCCAACCTTGCCAAGTCCCTTCTCATCTTTTCTACCCCCTCTTGTGTACCAACTCTATTACAGATCTTTGTGTCATCTGCAAAGAGGCATACCTTTCCCTCCAGACCCTCTGCAATGTCACTTATAAAGATGTTAAAGAGGACTGGACCCAGTACTGAGCCCTGAGGTATTCCACTAGTAACCCCCATTCTTCAGAATGTGTTCCATTCACAATTACCTTCTGTGTCCTGTTGTGTAGCCAGTTTGCTACCCAAGCTACCACCCTGGGACCCACTCCCAGGCTGGCTAACTTGATTATTAATATTTTGTGCGGGACTATGTCAAATGCCTTGCTAAAGTCTAGGTAGGCCATATCCACAGCCCCTCCCTGGTCTATTACTTTGATCACCCAGTCAAAGAAATCAATTAAATTCGTCTGACATGACCTTCCTGCTGTAAATCCATGCTGCTTTGGGTCCTGTGCCCCGCTGGCCTCTAGGTACTCAACAATTCTTTCTTTCAGAAGTGATTCCATCATTTTCCCTACCACTGAGGTCAAACTTACAGGTCTGTAGTTTCCTGCTTCTGCCTTGCTCCCACTTTTGTGAAGGGGAAACACATCTGCCCTCCTCCAGTCCTCAAGTACCACCCCATCCTGCCATGATTTGTTAAAAAGCGTGGTCAGTGGTGTCACTAGGTCCTCCCTTAGTTCTTTTAGGATTCTGGGGTGAAACCCGTTAGGCCCCATTGCTTTGTCCACCTTGAGTTTTAGTTCTTTCAGGAACTGTTAGATCGGTAACAAATCTATAATCTGAGTATGGATATCCGCAAGGATGTATGTTATTACTGTGAAAATCAGCAACTTGTAGTTTCCCAAAATATGAGTCTCTTGATCAAAACATTCCCTTTGACGTTTCATAACCCCACAATCTGTCACTAGTTCTCTTCTAGGTGAGAAAACCATAAAGGATCAGCCAAATGACTTCCTTTCCTGCTAGGGTCATACAATTCATATTTAGTTCCCAGCTTCAAAAGCAGGAGCAGGTTATAAGGGGTAATAAACTGTCCCTCTGGAATGAAGGCTTTAATTAGTGGTTTCACTGGTCTGTTTACCACATCCTGCTGTTTTCTCACACTGACACTTTTGAGGTCAAAGGTCAAGTCTCCTTACACTGACTACCATCCTTAAGCAGGCAGTCACATACCATACACATTTTATTTATAACACAAATATTATACAATATAACAATAAGCAGGTGGCAGAGCATCACAGTCCTCCCCACCTAGACTGAATTTGGGGGCTCTATCCCCTGCATGGGATGAGCTTCTCAAGTCAATTCATTCCTCAAACTGATGCGACAGTCCATCTGCATTTTCATTGGCTGCACTGGCCCTGTGTGAAACAGTCATGTCATACCCTTGCAAGGCAAGACTCTATCTTAATAGTCTACCATTCGTTTTACCCATTTGTGCCAGCCAAATCAGGGGGGTTGTGGTCAGTTTGTACCTCAAAATGTTGCCCATATAGGTATGGCTAACTTCTTTAGGACCCAAACCATGGCAAGACACTATTTTTCCACAGTTGAGTAAGCCTGCTCCCTGGGAAGTAACTTTTTACTGAGGTACACTATGGGGTGACCTTTCCCTTGGTTGGACTTCTGACTCGGCACTGCCCCAACAATACCCACATCTGAGGCGTCAGTCTGGACTACAAATGGTCTGCTATAGTCTGGACTTGTCAATACATGAGCACTGCACAGTGCCTCCTTCAGGCTGGTAAAGGCTTGTTCACAAGCTGGTTCCCAGGTAACTTTCTTAGGCATCCTTTTCTTTAACAGGCCAGATAGGGGAGTGCCAGGGCACTGTAATTTGGTACAAATTTCCTATAGTACCCTGCTGTCCCTAGAAAACTCCTGACCTGCTTCTGTGTTTCTGATCTGGGCCATGCCTTGATTGCCTCTATTTTCACTTGGTTAGGATGGAGCTGTCCCTGGCCTACAATGTACCCAAGGTATGCCACCTCAGCCATGGTCAACTGGCACTTCTCCGCTTTTACTATGCATCCAGCCCTCTGTATCCTGCCCAGCACTTCCCTAAGGTGGGATAGGTGTTCCTCCCAGCTGGCAATGTCATTCAACTATGCCACAGCATACTCCTCAGCATCATTTAACACCTGGTTCACCAACCTTTGGAAAGTGGCCAGGGCATTCATCATTCCAAAAGGCATTACTTTAAATTCAAATAACCCTATCAGAGTAATGAAGGATGACCTCTCCCTAGCTCTGGCAGTTAACTCTACCTGCAATACTTCTTTGTCAGGTTAATAGTTGTAAGGTATGTCGCCCCTCCTAAATTGTCCAGGAGTTCATCCGTCCGTAGCATTGGGTGGGTGTCTGACTTTGTGACTGCATTCAGTCCACAATAGTCCACACAAAAACAAGTAGAGCCATCTGGTTTGGGAACAAGGACTACAGGTGAGGCCCAGGGGTGGTGGGATTTCTGGATTACCCCTAAATCCAGCATTTCCTCCACCTCTCTCCTACTGTCCTTTTGGACAGCCTCTGACACCCAATATGCTGTTTGCCATATGGGCACCTGCATCCCTGTTTCCACATTGTGCATCACTAAGGGGGTTAGTCCAGGCTTGGCGCTAAACAGTGGGGCAAAGTCTGAAAAAACCTCCCTTACATCCTGGATCTGGTCCAGGGTCAACTGGGGTGACATTTTAATTGCCTCCACAGAGGACTCCCGCTTGTTTTCTTCCAGCAAGTCCAGAAGGTGGTCTCCTTCGTCCATCCCCTCCCCAGGACTACACACTGCAAACACCATGTCAGCTCTATTAGCATATTACTTCATCTTGTTGACATGGTACATTCTTTGTGTATGTCTCCTGTCAGGTAGCTCTATAATGTAGTTTACATAATTTTTCTGTCTGACTACTTTATATGGTCCTGCCCACTCGGCCTGCAACTTGTCTTTCTGGACTGGGATGAGGACCATTACTTCCTGATCCAAAGTGTACAAGTGAGCTCTGGCTTTGCAGTCGTACCACACCTTTTGTTTTTCTTGGGCAGCTGCCAGGTTGCTCTGGGCTGTCCCCATAAGCTCCTTCAACCTTTCCCTAAACCTAAGGATGTAATCTACTATGGGAGTTCCCTGGGTGGCGTGCTTGCCTTCCCAGTCCTCCCAGATCAAGTCTAGGGGCCCATGTACCTGGCGTCCATATAAGAGCTCAATGGGTGAAAACCCTGTTGACTCTTGGTGCACCTCCCTGTATGAAAACAACAGGTGGGGAAGGTATTTCTTCCAGTCCCTCCCATGCTGTTCAGCAAACACTTAAAGCATTGACTTAAGGGTACCATTGAATCTTTCCACAAGCCCACTGGCTTGCTGGTGATAAGGTGTCTTGCATCTCTGCACCACTCCACACTTCTCCTACAAATATTTCATCAGGTCCGACATGAAGGAATCCCTTCAATTGGTGATAACCTCCTGCAGAAACCCAACATGGGAGAAAATCCCTAGTAAAGCATCTGCTACTTTGTCCTCAGTGAGGATAGGGCGACTGCTTCTGGGTACTGGGTGGCATAATCCACCATAGTTAGGATGAACCTCTTTCCGGAGGAGCTGGGGGTATTTGAAGGTCCCACAATATCCATTCCCACCCTCTGGAATGGCTCCTCCACTATGGGTAAGGGAATTAGGGTGGCTTGGGGTTTCTTACCTGCCTTCCCTATTTCTTGGCACCGGTGACAAGACCTACAATACTCCTTTATCTGCTGTGTGAAGTTGGGCCAATAGAAATTCTGGGCCAATCGCTGCATAGTGCGCATGATTCCCAGATGAACAAACATGGGAATATCGTGTGCAATCTTGAGCAACTGCTCATGGTACCCCTGGGGAATGACAAGCTGCCTGCCCATCACCCCTTCATCTGTCTTAGCATCCTGCGTAAACATCAGTCTATTGTCCCAAAAAACTTTATTGTTTCCCGTCACCTCTCTGTGCGCCATTAGAGTCTGCCCAAGCCTTCAGCTTCTCTAGATTAGGGTCACTTTTCTGAGCAGCTGCAAACTCCTTACACATTCCCAAGGCATGGAGCAGGTCCCTTTCAGTGGCTACACTAGGGTCCCTAGCTCTAGCATCAGGGCATTCAGGATCTTGCCATCTCTAAACCTCTGACAATGGGTCACCCCTCCTTCCTCGGAGTAACCCTTTGTAGCTGTACTGTTAACTGCTACCTGGGGAATTTCTACCCCTTTTTTATTATTCTCCAAATCAGGAGACACAGGCTGGGGAACCAGCCTCCCAGTGTTTTCCATAGGGGCTTCTATGGGGTCCAGGGAACTACAATTTTCCTTTGCCGCTTGGCTGCGGGTAACTGCATACACCATTCCCAGTTTGAGATTGTTGCCAATAATTACATCGACAGCCAAAGTTTCTGCTATGGCAACCTTTTGCACAGTTCTCCCATCTCACCCCAGTCTAGGAGGACACTAGCGAGTGGCAATGTTTTCTCCTCCCCAGTGACTCCCCATACAGTCACAAACTGATTGGATATAAGCTGACCAGGCTCTACCAAATCCCCTTTTACCAGTCAGGGATGTCCCCATGTCCCTCAACCCATATGTCTGTACCCCATTCACAGTGACTGGGTATATGTGTTCCCTCATGTTTTCTGGCATGCTTTTAGGGACACACAAACACACTTCCTTTCTAGCACAACTTTGTGTCCTGCTTGCCCTTTTTGGACACTGCCTAGCCAGATGACCAGGTTCTTTGCAAACCCAACATTCATTTCATTTTTCAGGTAACTCTTTTCTTTATAACCTGAAGCTATTTGGTTTCGGTGGGGGCAGGGAGGGTTTTAGCTGCCCTGAAGGCACGCTTTTCCCTTTATGCGCTGCCATGCCCACCCCATTTGCTCTCAGAGCAGGTCTACTCCTGGCATAGCAGTCTGAGAGTTCAGCAGCCTCTTGCACTGTTTTTGGATCTCAGTCCTCCAGCCAGGTTTTCAGCTCTGCTGGGCATGCCCCCAAAAACTGCTCTAACAGTACAGCTTTTTTCAATTCTCTCTACAGAGTTTGCTTCAATTCCTTCCCACCATTTTAAAAACTGATGTTGTTTAGTGGCTAGTTCCTCGTAGCTCATGTCAGAGCTTCTCCTGAGCTTATGGAATTTAACTCCGTATGCCTCTGCTGTTTGCTCATATATTTTTTAAAAGTACAGCTTTAAGTTTACTGTAATCATTACTGTCCTCATTGTCTATTTGACCCAATGCATCCCGAGCTTTTCTGGTAAGCAGCGGGGATAGCTGGAAGCTCCAGGACCCTCTAGGAATATTTGCCTGAATGCATCCTTTTTCAAAGGAATTTAAGAAGGCATCCATATCTTCCCCCTTTTTAAATTCAACTATCAATTTGGAATTTAATTTGTAACCCAGTTCTGGAGTCCCAGTTAACCCCAAGCCACTTACCTGCTCTGGTGCTCGTGTTTGGAGTCATAGCTTCTCCAGTTCATGTTGCCTCTCATGCTCATGCTCTTCTCGCTGTTCTGGCTCAGCTTCTCGCTGCTTGCACCTCTCTTCTCTCTGAAACTCCAGCTCCATTCTCCGCAACTCCATCTGCAGCCTGAGCCTTTCTGGCTCCAGAATGTTGGTGACCTTCCATTGCTGCTGTGGCCCTTGGCTTGCACTGATCCTGCTGTCCTCCTCACTGGATCTGGACACTGCACTGGAGCCTGACCCCTCCACGCCCAAGGTTCGGTCCTTTTCAGTCACCGACTGTGACTCAAGGCTTTGGGCATCAGCTGCCACAAGAGCCTCTGCGAAGTGCTTTTTGGTTCTGCCCTCATGCTGGACTCCTGTCTCTTGGCACAACTGCCTCAGGTAGTCTGCAGTGTGCTCACTGTAGTTGGAAGCCATCTTCTTCCCTAACTACTGCTACACTAACTTGCACCCCCAAAAAAAAAAAAAAAAAGGTAGGAACTTAGACTGTAAGCACAATGATATAGTTATGTTTACTTTTCAAAAATCACTGCCTTATTTTGCATGTGAGCTGTACAGTATTAATCTGACTTACTGGACTGTTAATGCTCGTGTTACCAAATACTTTTAAATCACACTGCTGCCAACCAAATCTGTCACAAACACGACCCGCAGGTCAGGCCCTCTGCTCCCACAGTGCTAACCTTAAAGTGCAATAGTTGTGAACAGGAGACAGACAGAGTAACCCTCCTGTCTCTTTTGGGTCTGAATCACCTACTAGCTTTGAGTCCTAGGGGTCAAATGTGAACCTTATGCTAGCACACCCAGTTAACAGGCTCAGATATGTACCCTCTTTGGGAATACAATACAATCTTTTGCCCAGTGGCACCTAGTCAGGTTTCCAATATGTACCCTTATGACTCAATATGAGACCTAGGTATATTCTTACCTTTAGCAACATCAGTAACACATTCAAGCCCTTAACAGCTGTTAGACTTAAACACTGGTTTAGCATACACATGCAAAAGAAAACTAAGAAGACACACGCAGTATTTCAAGGAAAATATTGTTTACTGAAAATTGTAAAATAGGTAAAATAACAAAAACAGAACGAATATATCAATAACTTACAGTCACATAAAATAAATGGGAAGTTACACAACACAAATATGCCTACCACAAATACTTAAAAGTTCCAGCTGAATTATCTTTCTAAAGTGCCTAGTTACCAGTCCACAGACTTAGTGTGTCTTTGATTTTTAGGGAGTCCTTCTGCACAAACTTGTCATATGCAGACAAATTTCAAAAGTCAGTTTTCTCCACCTCCTGGTGATGTCACCCATGAGGTCACTGTTAGATCAGTGATAACTCTGTAATCTGAGTATGGATATCCACAAGGATGTATGTTATTACTGTGAAAATCAGCAACTAACAATTTCCCAAAATATGAGTCTCTTGATCAAAACATTCCCCTTTGACATTTCATAACCCCACAATCTGTTACTAGTTCTCTTCTAGGTGAGAAAACCATAAAGGATCAGCCAAATGACTTCTCTCCTAAATCTACCCCCCTACAGCTTCATAGACATTTCCCCATGTTCTTGAGCACCTTTTCTTCTAAAAAATACTTCCCTCCTATACCTTAGTTACCCTTATCGGGTACTTAAAGGTCTCTATCATATCCCCTCCCTCTCTCCCCCTCCTCTCTTCCAAGGTGTACATATCGAGGTCCTTTAGTCTCTCCTCATAGGGCTTTTGATGCAGACCCTGCACCATTTTATTTCTCCTCCTCTGGACAGCCTCAACTCTATCTATGTCCTTCTGGAGATGTGGTCTCCAGAACTGGATGCAGAACTCTAGGTGAGGTCTTACCAGAGATCTATACAGGGATAACACCACCTCCCTCTTTCTGCTGGTTATACTCCACCATATGCACCACAGCATCCCACTGGCTCTCCCAACTGACTTATCGCATTGCCTGGCCACCTTCAGGTCATCTCACATGATCACCTCCAGGTCTCTTTACTGCTTGGTGGTTGTCAATACTTCCCTACCCATTTTGTACTCTGCTGCTGGGTTTCTGTGCTCTAAGTGCATTATGTTGCACTTTTTTGCATTGAAAGCCAACTGCTATACCTCTGACCACTCCATTAGTTTTCTTAGATCTCTGTTCATCCCTTCCACTCCATCTGGAGTGTCCACTCTATTGCAGATTTTGGTGTCATCTGCAAAGATGTAGACCTTTCCTTCTAGCCCCTCTGCAATGTCACTTATAAAGACATTAAAGTGAACTTGTCCCAGCACTGATCCCTGAGGCTCCCCGCTGGTCACCCTCTCTTCCTCGTAGTGAACTCCATTTACCACCACCCTCTGCCACCTGTCCCCTAACCAGTTTTTTACCCAGTCTACTACATTTTGACCCACTCCTAACCTAGCCATCTTGCTTACTAGTTTCCTATGCAGAATGGCATTAAAAGCCTTACTGAAATCTAGATAGACTACTCCACCCTGGTCTAACTCCCTTGCCACCCAGTCAGGTAAGTCTATCAAATTTGTTTGACATGATCTCCCCCCTGTGAAACCATGCTGCCTTGGATCTTGTAACCCGCTTGATTCAAGATATTCCACAATCCTTTCCTTCAGCAGTGATTCTATTAATTTTTCCACAACTGATGTCAGGCTGACTGGCCTATAATAGCCAGCCTCCTCCCTGCTGCCACTTTTGGGTAGTGGGACTACATTCGCACTCCTCCAGTCCTACAGAACCACTCCCATTTCAAATGAGCTGTTAAACAGGATTGTCAGATGTGTAGCCAGTATTTCTCTAAGCTACCTCAATACTCTTGGATGCATGTCATCTGGTCCCATTGCTTTGTCCACCTTCAGATTTGTGAGTCCCTTCAGGATGCTCTCCTCCAAAAAAGGGCTAAAGTCCACCTCCCTCCCTCCAAAACTTCTGTTACATTTTTGTGGCCCCTCCCCTTCTCCTTACTCTATGAACACCAACAAAAGTTTTTGTTCAGGATGTCTGCCTTTTCCTGGTCCCCCTGTGCACATTCCCCCTTCCCTTTTTAACCTTGCAATCCCACTCATGGTCTTCCTCTTTTCATTTATATACCTAAAAAATGTCTTGTCCCATTTTGTTACCTCCTGGACCACTCCCTCATTAGTTTGCACATTTGTACTCTTTACTGCTTTCCCTGCTTCCTTCTGTTTCTCCTGATACACCTCCCTATCCTCCTCCCTCTGCATCTCCTTATATCTTCTGAATGCTACTCTTTTAGCCTGTATCTTTGGTCTTTTTCCTCTTGCTTTTGTTCACTTGTTTGACTCAGAGGTTTGTTGCCTTTACTATGCTCCCTTTTAGCTCCATCCACTGTTACTCTACCCCCACCCAGGCCACCCCCTCACGAGGTCTTCCCTGAGCCATTCACCTATCTTTATAAAATCTTCCCTCCTGAAGTCCAGGACCCTCATCCTTGTGTGGTTGAAATTCTGCAGCTGTCCTTATATTGAACCACACTGTACAGTGATCACTGGTCCCCGGGTGGCCTCCCACCTTGACGTCTGCAATACTGTCCCTGTTAGTGAGTACCATATCCAGTGCTGCCTCATCATGAGTGGGTTCACTGAATAATTGCCTGAGGAACACCCCTGCAGAGAGTCCACGATGTCCCTGTTTCTAGCTGAAGCCACTGCTTGGAGGCTCCAGTCTACATCTAGAAGGTTGAAGTCCCACAGCAGCAGCACATCCCCCTTTTCTGCCATCTTTGCCAATGGGTTCCACCAGTACTTTAATTTCTCCCACTGTGCTGGAGGTCTGTAGATCACCCCAGTGTGAACAATGGCTCCATTCCCCATCTCCATGGTGACCCCACAGTACCTCTGCCTCCCCCTGTATTCCCTGTATATATGTTGCTTTTATGCTTTTCCTCACATAAAGCACCACACCCCCTTCCTTCCTTCCCACCTGGTCCTTTCTGAACAAAGTATAACTGGTATGGCCATGTCCCAGTCATGGTTTTCAGTGTACCATGATTTGGTAATGGCCACAATATCCAGGTTGGTCTCTGCCATGATGGCCTCTAGGTCCAGAATCTTATTTCCTAGGTTTCTAGCATTTGCACACATGGCATCGCAGATTCTGTTTCCACTCTGCTTGTTGCCCCTTTTTCTCATTTTTGCCATCCCTTCTTCCCCCTTCTCTTTTTAATGCTCCCTTTCCCTTTCCCTTCCCCCTCAACCTCTACCACCCTATTCCTTTATTAATTTGCACCCTTGGGAATTCCTCTTCCATTGGGTTCTCCTTACTCTCTACTTCAGCCTGTGGGGGAAGGGCAGTTTCTGCCTCCCTGATTCCTTCTGCCCCACCTCCGGCTAGCTTAAATTTTCACTGAATAAACATTTAAACAGTTCACTGAGGACATTTCCCCTCTTAGGTGAATGCAGGCCATCACCCCGTATAGGCCCTTATCCTCCCAGGTGGGTCTCCAGTCCCCAGTGTAGCAGAATCCCTCTCTTCTGCATCATTCCTGCAGCCATGAGTTGAAGCTCCTGGTGCAGAGATCCCTCTCAGCACCTCAGCAAAAGCCACTGAGTGAGCTGCCTGTCTAAGACCCCTCTCCAGCTCCCTAAACTCCCCCTGTGCTATGCCAGCCCTGTCTCTAGCCAGGTGATTAGTGGACAATGACATCCAGCTCTTCCTCCTGTGCTGCTGCCCTAGCGATCCTCAGGATCCACTTCTCATCCCTCAGGGCCATGGCACCTGGTAGGCACCTAACTATTCGCTGAGGTGCTGAGAGGGATCTCTGCACCAGGAGCTTCAACTCATGGCTGCAGGAATGGTGCAGAGAAGAGGGGTTCTGCTACACTGGTGAGGCAGTATAGCACAGTGGTTTAAGGCTCTGAGTGCAAATCTGGTGACATCCAGCAGACCAGACCTGGGTTTGAATCCCACAGCTTCCACTTGCTTACTGTGTGACCCTGAGCAAGTCACTTAACTTCCCTGTGCTCCCAGGTCACACCTGTAAAAAAGCTTTCAGCTTAGTGTGCTACCCCTGGTTAAACAACTAATAAAAAAAAAAAATAATAACTCGCCAGTTTCCCCCTTCCTGTTCCAAAATCTATCCACCTGATAGTTGAGTTCCCCATCACAAGTTGCTTCCTCCTCCCCTGGGGTCCTCTACCACCCTCCTTGGCATCTCTACTATGGAGGGCCGCCACTTCCTCCCTCATCACTACTGCGGATGCCTCCTTTTGACAGTCCCACCCTGTCAGAGTGGTGTAGGAATTACGTAGTGGTACTGGTTAAGGAATGTGCCTTTGTCCCACCACCCTCACCCTTCCAGAGCCCAACACAGTCCAGCCATTCCTCTTCCCTGGCATCCTCTGAGGTCACGGTGGCAGACTTGGTGGCCACTGGGTGGGGGAGGAGATCCCCTGAATCCAAGCCAACTCAGCCTAGAGTCTAGCAACCTCCTTCCTCAACCCAGAGAGGTGTGTGCATATGGGGCAGCAACACAGTTTCCAGAAGGTCTCTCTGAAGACTGTTACCCCACATCCACTGCACTGCACCACTAGCAGCATTCTCAACTTCTATTCTCCCTGTGTTACCTGGAAATACTTTTTGTACCCTTACCCTTGATAGTGTGTTTGTAGTTTTCCCCTTTATTTGTTTCCATTTGTGTTTCCTTGTGCCTTGTTTAAATATTTTTATACTCCTATCCTAGATAGGGTTTTGCATTTATTGTCAGTTTTGGCCTATCCTTGATCTTCTGCCCTTCCCAGTAGTGACTGTTACACAGCAGTGAACAGGTTCCTTGCCTTAATTGACCTGCAGATTTCTCAGTTTCTCTGCTTCTTTCTGCTGATGCCTACAGATGCCTACGATGTCAGTCACCTGTTCCACTCCTTTGCTGTTCCACTCACTCTCTAGGGCATGAGCCAAAAGGCCTGCTGACATCAAAGTACAGTAAATCCACAGCATGACTCTCACCCACTACCATCATTACTCATTTCAAGAATACTCTTAGGTTGGTCTGATAAGACCATCCTGCCACAGACCCATGCTGTTTACTATCCTGGAACCCATCTTCTACAGGTCTTCCAGTAGGTCCTCTTTTACTAGTGTCTCCATCAGTTTATCCATGATGGAAGTAAGACTGTCAAGTCTTTAGTTATCCTGTTGCTCTTTGCACTTACCCATGGAGCAGAATTATGTCCACTACCTTCCAGTCTTTTGGAATTACCCATCTGACTTGAGCTATTAAATAGCTTTACTAGGGGTTCAGCCAGTTTCGATGCCATTTCCTTTAGCACCCTTGGATGCATCCCATCCAGTCCTGGGGCCTTATCTACTGTATTTTCAGGGCTGCTATCCCTTTCAGGACCCTATCACCACTAAATACCTTCTGCTTCATCTCCAAGATCCCCCTTACTGCTGCCTTTATGCCATTCTTTCCTTGTGAAGCAGTCATTAAACACAGCTGCCTTTTGCTCTTCATCCTCTGTTTCCCTGTCTCCCTCTGTTAGCCTAACAATTTCCCCCTTCTGTCTTTTTTTTCCTCCAATATATCTGAGGAACTGTATTTCCTTGCCCTTGACCCAAATACAGTATGCAGCTCAGCGTCTACTTTTGCTTCACTGACCACTGTCTTGGTTTCCCTTATTATCATTTGTAGTCTCCCCATTCTTCCTCCCCCAGTTTATCCATGTACCTGGTGAAGGACTTCTTTTTGACTTTCGCTGCTTCCCTGACCTTTTCTGAAAACCATATTGGTCTCTTTTACCTGTTTCTTTTGGTTACTTTTCTCATACATAACTATATTGCCTTGAAAATGGACCCTTAATTGCACACCATCTTTCCACCACACCCCCAATGCTGTCCATTCCAACTAACTAGTCTCGGACCAGCTCCCTCATCCAGTTGAAGTCTGCACTTCTGAGATGTAGGACTTCAGCTCTAGATGAGGGCTTACTGGTCCCAAGGGTCAGCTCGAACCACATAATGTTATGGTTGCTGGACCTCAGTGGCTCCCCACCCATACTCCTCTTACCATATCTGAGTTGGTTAGCACCATTTCAAGAATAGCAGAATGCCTAGTGGGTGTGATGCTTGTCCAGCTGGTTATGATTGTTCTATGCTATTTGTAATATAAAAATATGGCCTGTGCTTATGGGTGACTGGGTGACCCCCCCCCCGGTCAGAGAAGCTACGGGATATATTAACCTGAAACCAGGAGGTAATTAAAGGACCGGGGAGACTTAATTAGAACTGACCCAGCTTCCAGGATATAGGGCTTGTAAACTTTTATGACGTCTTAGAGGAAAAAAACATGTTATACTACCATGGTGCTAAAAGTCATAAAATCCTTTTATGTGCCCTGGGAATAGGAACTGCTCGAGATCAAAGAGGGGATGTCAATTAAGGAGTCATATTGGGAAATGAGTTTTTGCTGATTTCACCTTATTTGAAATACCTCCTGATAGGACATCCTGTTTGTATATTTTTTATATTCTAAAAGGAGGAGCTAGATGACATCATAGAAGGGGTGTGTGAGAGAGACACAGTTTAACTAGGACTTGTTTCTGATCTTTGTGATATATCTTTTTGGACTCTTAAGAAACAAGATCGCTGATCTAACTTAAGCACTATAAAGAGGTAATACATTAGACAGAAAAAATCTAATTGTATTGTGGTAGGAGTTTATGTTTTGCACTTTAACCTTGTTCTTTTAAGTGATTGTATGCTTTTTGATATCGTGTTCTGTGTTTACTTTTTACATATTTTTATCCATTTTAGTAAATATATTATTTTGAAAGACTGCCTGGGCGTGTCTTCGAAGTTCTTTTTTCATGTGACGTATAGAGGGTTAAGACTGACAAAAAAAAAATTGTTCAAATCTTGATGGTGTTACTAAACTGGGAAAACGTAAAAATATACCTAAGGTCTTTTATAGCATTTTAAGGGTTAATTTTGGATACCTGGTTAGGTGCCCTTAGGCGAAAGATATATTGCATCCCCGAAGAGAATTTTATCTGAGCCTGTACATTTGGGTACGCTAGCATAAGGTTCGCAATTTGAATCCCCCCAGAATTTGAGACCAAAGGTGATTCGGACACACAAGCAGACAGGAGGGTTACCCTGTCTGTTACCTGTTCACATTACTGTGCTCGGAGGTTGGCACAGTGGGAGCAGAGGACCTGACCTGCTGAGTGCGTTTGTGACAGATTTGTCTAGCAGCAGTGTGGATAAATTTGGTAACACAAGCTTTAACTGTTCAGTGTGTCAGCTTAATACTGTACAGCTCTCCTGCAAAACAAGGCAGTGTTTTATTTTTAAAAAGAAACAGAACTATATAATTTTGCTTATAGTCAAGTTCCTACCTGTTTTATTTTTTTTCTAAAGTGCAAATTAGAGTTGCCATAGTTAGAGAAGAAGATGGCTTCCAACTACAGTGGACACACTGTAGACTACTTGAGGCAGTTGTGCCAGGACAGAGGAGTCACGTATTAAGGGAGAGCCACCAAGCAGAACCTCGTGGATGCCCTGATGGCAGCAAATGCCCAGAGCATCGAGTCTCAGACTGTGACTGTAAAGGACCAAACCTTGGGCGTGGAGGGGCTAGCGGTCACTGCAGTGTCCAGATCCAATGAGGGCAGCAGGGCCAGTGCAAATGAAGGGCCACAGCAGCAGGGGAAGGTCACCAGCATTCTGGAGCTAGAAGCACTCAGGCTGCAGATTGAGTTGTGCAGAATGGAGCTGGAATTCCAGAGGGAGGTATAGCGAGAACGGTGAGAAGCGGAGCGAGAGAAGCGAGCCACACAGGAGAAGAGGGAGTGAGAAGCGGACTGTGAACAGCAAGAGGTAGACTGTGAGAAGCATGAGCGCCAGAGGCAGTGTGAACTGGAGAAGCTACAACTCCAGCCACCAGGACCAGAGCAGTTAAGTGGCTTGGGTTCAACTGGAACTACAGGACTGGGTTATAAATTGAATTTCAAATTGATAGCTGAATTTAAAGAGAGGGAGGATATGGATGCCTTTTTAAATTCCTTTGAAAAAGTTTGTATTCAGGCACAAATTCCTAGAGGGTCGTGGAGCTTTCAGCTATCCCCGCTACTTACTGGGAAAGCTCGGGATGCATTGGGTCAAATGGACAATGAGGACAGTAATGATTACAGCAAACTTAAAGCTGCACTTTTAAAAAAGTTTGATTTAACTGCAGAAGCATACAGAGCTAAATTCCGTAAGCTCAGGAGAAGCCCTGATATGAGCTACAAGGAGCTAGCCACGAAACGACGTCAGTTTTTAAAACGTTGGTGGGAAGGAATTGAAGCAAACTCTGTAGATAAAACTGAAAATGCTATTTTGTTAGAACAGTTTTTTGGGGCATGCCAAGCAGAGCTGAAAACCTGGCTGGAGGATAGAGATCCCAAAACAGTGCAAGAGGCTGCTGAACTCTCGGACCACTATGCCAAGAACAAACCTACTCTGAGAGTGAATGGGTGGGCGTGGCAGCACAGAAAGGGAAAAGTGCGACTTCAGGGCAGCTAAAACCCTCACTGCCTCCACTGAAACCAGTTAGCCCCAGGTTTCAGAGAAAAGATTTCTCTGAGAAAAGAAACAAATGCTGGGTCTGTAAAGAAACTGGGCATATTGCCAGACAGTGTCCCAAAAGGGTGAGCAATACACAGAATGGGGCTAGGAAAGAAATGGGTTGTTTGTGTGTCCCTGGAAGCATGCCTGTGAACATGAGGGAACACATGCACCCAGTCACAGTGAATGGTGTACAGACACAAGGGTTAAGGGACACAGGGGCATCCCTGACATTGGTAAAAGGGGATCTGGTAGAGCCTTGTCAGCTTATACCCAATGGATTTGTAACTGTACAAGACTTTACTGGTGAGGAGAAAACATTGCCCCTCGCTAGTGTTCTCCTGGACTGGGGTGAGACTGGGGGAACTGTACAATGGGTGGCTGTAGCCAAAACTTTAGCAGTTGACATCATTCTTGGCAACAATCTCTAACAGGGGATGGTGTGTGCAGCTACTCGTAGCCAAGCAGGAAAGGGAAATTGTACTTCCCTGGACCTGACAGAAGCCAGTGTGGAAATCACTGGGAGGCTGAATCCCCAGCCTGTGTCTCCTGATATGGAGACTAATGAAAAGGGGGTAGAAATGTTCCCAGTAGCAGTTAACAGAGGGTTAGGGATGACAGTGATCCTGAGCACCCTGATGCTAGTGCTAGGGACCCTATTTTAGAGACTGAACGGGACCTGTCCCATGCCTTGGGAATGTGTAAAGAGTTTGCAGCTGCTCAGAAAAATGACCCTAGTCTAGAGAAGCTGAGGGCTTGGGCAGACTCTGACAGAGCACAGGGAGGTGACGGTAGACATAAAGTTTATTGGGAAAATGGACTGATGTATATTCAGCTGTGAAAACAGAGGGAGGGGTGACAGGCAGGCAGCTTGTCATTCCCCAAGGGTATCGTGAGCAGCTGCTTAAGACTGAACATGATATTCCCTTGTCTGGTCATCTGGTAGTCGCGCGCACTACACAGTGGTTGGCCCAGAATGTCTATTGGCCCATCTTCACCCAGCAGGTGAAGGAGTATTGCAGGTCTTGTCACCAGTGCCAAAAAATAGGGAAGGCAGGTAAGAAAACACAAGCCGCCCTAATTCCATTGCCCATAGTGGAGGAGCCATTCCAGAGGGTGGGAATAGATATTGTGGGGCCTTTAAATACCCCCAGCTCCTCCGGGAAGAGCTTCATCCTGACTGTGGTGGATTATGCCATCTGGTACCCTGAGGCAGTCGCCCTATCTTCACTGAGGACATTCAAAGTGGAATATGCCTTACTTGGGATTGTCTCCCGTGTTGGGTCTCTGCAGGAGATTATTACCGATCGAGGAGGTTCCTTCATGTCGGATCTGATGAAATGTTTATGGGAGAAGTGTGGGGTGGTGCAGAGGTGCATGACACCTTATCACCCACAAGCCAATGGGCTTGTGGAAAGATTTAACGGTACCCTGAAGTCAATGCAACAGGTGTTTGCTAAACAGCATGGGAGGGACGGAGAGAAATACCTTCCCCACCTGTTGTTTGCATACTAGGAGGTGCCCCAAGAGTCAACAGGATTTTCCCCCTTCAAACTCTTATATGGATGCCGGGTACGTGGGCCCCTAGACTTGATCCAAGAGGACTGGGATGGCAAGCACGCCACCCAGGGAACTCCCATAGTAGATTACATCCTTAGGTTTAGGGAAAGGTTGAAGGAGCTTATGGGGACAGCCCAGAGCAACCTGGCAGCTGCCCAACAGAAATAAAAAGTGTGGTACGACCACAGAGCCAGAGTTCGCTCGTACACGGTGGGTCAGGAAGTCATGGTCCTTATTCCGGTCCAGAAAGACAAGCTGCAGGCTGAGTGGGCAGGACCGTACAAAGTAGTTAGGAAGGTAAATGACATGAACTATATCATAGAGTTACCTGACAGAAGACAGAAGGAATGTACCATATCAACATAAAGCCATATGCTAATAGGGCTAACATGGTGTTTGCAGTATGTAGTCCTGGGGAGGGGACGGACGAAGGAGACCCCCTTCTAGACTTGCTGGAAGAAAGCAAGCAGAAATCCTCTGTGGAGGCAGTTAAACTGTCACCCCAGCTGGCCCTGGACAAAATCCAGGAAGTATGGGAGGTTTTAGCAGACTTTGCTCCACTGTTTAACACCAAGCCTGGACTAACCCCTTTAGCAACGCATGATGTGGAGACAGGGACACAGACACCCATATGGCGGACAGCATATCAGGTGTCAGAGGCTGTCCAAAAGGACATTAGGAGGGAGGTGGAGGAAATGCAGGATTTAGAGGTAATTCAGAGATCCCACAGCCCCTGGGCCTCACCCATAGTCCTTGTGCCCAAGTCAGATGGCTCTACTCATTTCTGTGTGGACTGAATTCAGTCACGAAGTCAGACGCCCACCCGATACCCTGGACAGACGAACTCCTGGACAAGTTGGGAGGGGTGACATACCTTACGACTACTGACCTGACCAAGGGGTATTGGCAGGTAGAGTTAATGGACATAGCTAGGGAGAGGTCAGCCTTCATCACTCCGATAGGCTTATTTGAATTTAAAGTAATGCCTTTCGGAATGAAGAAGGCCCCGGCCACTTTCCAAAGGTTGGTGAACCAGGTGTTAAATGGTGCTGAGGAGTACGTTATGTTGCACCTGGATGACACTGACATCTTTAGCGCCACCTGGGAGGAACACCTGTCCCACCTTAGGGAAGTGCTGGGCAGGATATAGAGGGCCTGACTCACTTTCAAAGCTAAGAAGTGCCAGGTGGCCATGGCTGAAGTGGCATACCTTGGGCATGTTGTAGGCCGGGGACAGCTCCATCCTAACCAAGTAAAAATAGAGGTGATCAAGGCGTGGCCCAGACCAGAAACGCAGAAGCAGATCAGGAGTTTTCTAGGGACAGCAGGGTACTATAGGAAATTTGTACCCAATTACAGTGCCCTGGCTGCTCCCCTATCTGACCTGGTAAAGAAAAAGATACGTAAGAAAACTACCTGGGAACCAGCCTGTGAAAAAGCCTTTACCAGACTGAAGGAGGCACTGTGCAGTGCTCCTGTATTGACAAGTCCAGACTATAGCAGACCTTTTATAGTCCAGACTGATGCCTCAGACATGGGTATTGGGGCAGTACTGAGTCAGACATCCAACCAAGGGAAAGATCATCCTGTAGTGTACCTGAGTAAAAAGTTACTTCCCAGGGAGCAGGCTTACTCTGCTGTGGAAAAAGAGTGTCTTGCCATAGTGTGGGCCCTAAAGAAGTTAGAGCCATACTTATATGGGCAGCATTTTGAGGTACAAATGGACCACAACCCCCTGGTTTGGCTGATACAAATGGGGAAAAACTAAGGCAGACTATTAAGATGGAGTCTTGCCTTGCAAGGGTATGACATGATGATCTTACATAGGGCTGGAGCAACCAATCAGAATGCAGATGGCCTGTCGCGTGTATATGAAGAGTGAACTGATTTGGGAAGCTCATCTCACGCAGGGGATAGAGCCCCCAAATTCAGTCTAGCTGGGGAGGAGTGTGACGCTTGGACAGCTGGTTATGATTGTTCTGTGCTATTTGTAATATAAAAATATAGCCTGTGCTTATGGGTGCCCCCCCCAGGTCAGAGAAGCTACAGGATATATTAACCTGAAACCAGGAGGTAATTAAAGGACCAGAGAGACTTCATTAGAACTGACCCAGCTGCCAGGATATAGAGCTCATAAACTTTTATGACATCTTAGAGGAAAAAAACATGTTTATACCACCATGGTGCTAAAAGTCATAAAATCCTTTGATGTGCCCTGGGAATAGGAACTGCTCGAGATCAAAGAGGGGGTGTTAATTAAGGAGTCATATTGGGAAATGAGATTTTTCTGATGTCACCTTATTTGAAATACCTCCTGATTGGACATCCTGTTTGTATATTTGTTATATTCTAAAAGGAGGAGCTAGATGACATCATAGAAGGGGTGTGTGAGAGAGAGAGAGAGAGTTTAACTAGAACTTGTGTCTGATCTTTGTGACATATCTTTTTGGACTCTTCAGAAACAAGATCCCTGATCTAACTTAAGCACTATAAAGAGGTAATACATTAGATAGAAAAAGTCTAATTGCATTGTGGAAGGAGTTTATGTTTTGTACTTTTTTTTTGTATAATCTTTTTATTAATTTCAAAAACTGTTTTAAACACACAACAACAACACATATCTACGACACATTAACATACAGATAACAGACAACAGACAGATGCATTCCATACATATTTCAGACACAGACCTTAATAACTTAACAATACATAAATTATAAATTAATATTATTCATCTTATCCTTTTCCTTTTTAGCTCAGCTCTACTATCTATCAGTTCATTCTTTTCCTAGTATGTCCTCCCTCCTCTTTTCCTCCTTTATCAAATTTTGTTTTGTTCTCCCCTTTTTTCCATATATTTTTTCCCTTCCAATTCAGCAAGCAACCAACCAATTTCTTTTTTTTTTAATATTCTCTACTTACCCCACCTCTCCTACCCCAATCCCAATCTTAATATATTTTCCTCATCTCCACCTAGTGAGGCCAGAAGGGGGGCCCACTCTCTATAGAAGGATTCCCCTCTATTCTTTAGTACCAACGTCAGCTTTTCAGTAGCTAGTGTTTGCATAACTAGCCTACGCCATTGCCCAATTGTTGGTGTTGCACAGGTTACCCAGGTATTTTGCATGCAGTGCCTCACCATTAGTAGTGCTATCCTCATCCAGCGTGGTAGGGGCTCCCATACTCCCTCACTCCCTGGATCCATACCAAATAAACCCACAATCGGCTCTACACATAGCGGAATGCCCGCCATCTGACTTACTTCTCTAATAACTTCTCCCAAAAAAAACTGACGGACTCTGCATGCCCAGAAGCAGTGTATCTGCGTCCCCCACTCACTCCCAGAACTGCCACAAAATGGGAAAATAGCTGGGTGCGCCCTGTGCACCATCTCAGGGGGACAGTATAGTCTGTGTACAAATTTATAATAGACCTCCTTATATTTATTGCATATTAAAAGTCCTCCATGTCCCTCTATCAGCATTTGCCAGTTCTCTTCGGATATTTCACTCCCTATATCTCTTATCCACAACCTTCTTGTTTTCTGGGTATAACCTGGGCAATCCTGCTTCCCTATTTTTTCCGCCTTCCTAATAAATCCCTTGGGGTCCCTGCGTGCTTGATATATTATCATTTCTAACTCCCCCCATTTCTGAACCAGCTCCCCACCCCTATCCATTTTGGACACAAACGCCCTTAACTGAAAATTCCACAACATATGCTGCGTCTGCAACCCCAATTGTTGTATTATATCCCCTAATGGATTTAGAGTGTCCTGTTTGACTAGATCCCCTATACTCTGTACACCCTTCCTTTCCCACTCTTTAAAACCTCCATCTACCATCCCCGGGAGGAAAAAGGGATTATCCACAACCGGCAGCAACAGGGTCTCACCTCTACGCACCCCCCATTTCTTCCTAAGACAATTCCATGCCTCCAGCACTGATTTTACCAATGGGTTACCCCCTCCCTGAGCCGAGAATGCTTGGAGCCCCCTACTATGAAGATATGCGGACAAACACCCTGGGCGCCCCCATTGCTCAAGATCCACCCAGCTGGCTACCGCTGGTCTATGCACCCAGTCCATCACATACCGCTGTTGTATTGCTAGGTAATAATTCCCGAAATCCAGGAAATTTAATCCACCTCTATCTACTGCATCCTTAAGTCTCCGCAGACTGATCCTAGGGTGCTTTACCCGCTAAATAAACCTAGTAAATGCTTTCTCAATGCCCTGAAGATCCCTTCTTATCAAGCCCGACGGTAATATTTGCATGGGATATAATATTCTCAGGAGCACGTTCATCTTTATAAAATTTATGCACCCTAACCAAGATATGGGAAGCTGCATCCAACGCCTCAAATCCCCTTCCTCCTTTCTAACCAAAGGCGTATAATTTAGCTCATACAGTGCCCCAATCATTCTGCCTACCATAATATCCAGATATGTGAAGGACTTATCCCTCACCTGTAATCCCCACCTCCCATCTTCCGCCTCCATCTTAGGGAAGGACATCAGTTCCGATTTACCTAAATTTATTTTGTACCCAGAGAACTTGGCAAAGGCATCTATAATTTTTAGCAAAGGCGGCATGGAGGTCTGTGGGTGTCTAACGAACAGGAGCATGTCATCCGCATACAAAGCTATTTTGTGTAGCATGCCCTTAGCCCCAGTTACCCCACGGAACTCCTGACATTGACAGAGCGCAATAGCCAATGGCTCTAAAGATATTGCAAATAATAATGGCGAGAGGGGATAGCCCTGCCTCGTACCCCGCTCCAGCTCCACCATCTCTGTCATTGCCCCATTGACCATTATCCGGGCCTTAGGCGCCCGGTACATGCTCTTCACCCACTGTACATATGATTCACCCAGACCAAACCGGCTCAGCACCTCAAAGAGGTACTCCCACTCCACTCTATCAAATGCCTTCTCTGCATCCATAGAGATGATGTATGTCTTCTCATGCACTCTCCCTGCTCTCTAAATCACATTAAGCAGCCTCCTCACGTTATGATATGAAAACCTCCCCTTTATGAAGCCGATCTGGTCTGGGTGAATCAGCACAGGCAAACAATCCTCCAACCTCATAGCCATTACTTTAGCTATAATCTTTAAATCACAATTTAAGAGTGATATTGGCCTATAGGAGGCACACTCCATTTCATCTTTGCCTGGTTTGGGCACCAGGTAGATCAGAGCCTCAGACCATGAAGCAGGCAGTACTACCCCCTCCCTTTCCTCCCCCTCCTGTACCAAGTCACACAACACCTCTGCCGTCTGTTCCGCCAAAACCTTATAATATTCCATGGGGAAGCCATCTGGGCCGCTTGCTTTCCCTCTCTGCAACTTCCCAATGGCTTTAATAATTTCCTCCTTCTGTATTGGCTGGTTTAACTTCTCCTTCTGCACTGATGACAGCTTTGGGAGCTTCATCTTATCAAGGAAGGCTTTCATCTCTTGGCCCTTACCTTTACAACCTGCTCTATACAGCTGCCCATAATAGTCTCCAAAGGCTTGCCTTATTTCCGTGGTTCCCTATGTACTCCACCTTCCTTCCCTTTATTCTCTGTTATCTTGAGTGGGCTACCCCCTTCATTAGCCTCACTAATAAGGGTCCAGGCTTATTAGACCACTCAAACATTTGCCGCCTACAAAGAACAGGGATGTTGCAGCCTCATTTTCACCAGGACATTCAGTGCCTCCCTGGTGGCATTTACCAGTTGCACCACCTCCCCCTGCTCACCCCTCGCCACCCTTTTCTCCAGTAGCTTAAGCTGCTTTTCCAATTCCCGCCTCTTTTCGTCTTTGTCCCATTTATGTTTAGCCATATATGCTATTATGGCCCCCCTCATGTAGGCTTTACCCACATCCCAGTATACAGCTTTTGAAACTCCACTACTTTCATTGGTTGTCTTATATCTTTGCCATTGATCCACTAGGTATTCCCTGAACTCCTGGTTTGTGAGCATGTACAATGGGAATCTCCATCGGGGGGCAGAAACTCTATCTCCTTGGAACTGGATTCTCCCCATGACCATCGGATGATCAGAGATATGTATAGGGCCATGAGCAACATCCAGCACCCTGCTATGCCACTCCTGCAGCAGGAACAAATAATCAATCCTGCTCCATGTTCCATGAGGGCTAGAAAAAAAGGTATATTCCCTAGCCCCCGGATACATCATCCGTCACCCATCCACCATATCCATATCCACCATTCCCTCCTGCCACAGACCCAGTGCCTCTGTCCTCTTACCCTTACCTTCCGAGTGATCTAGTACTGGGTCCATAGTACTATTCAAATCTTCCCCTAAGATCAGACCCGGGAATTGCTCTTTCATTAATAAATCCAGGAGCCCAGGGAAAAACCCGGATCATATACAGCAGGGGCATAGACACTACCAAAGGTAACTGCCTCTCCATACAACTGTCCCACCACGAACACATACCTCCCATTTCGGTGATCTTTCACCACCCTTGTGATCTCCAGCGGCAAATGCTTGTGTACCAAGATGGCCACCCCTCTCTTACGGGAGGAGTACGAAGCAGCAAAGCATTTGCCTACCCACCCCTTCACCAACTTGGTATGCTCTGCATCCGATAAATGGGTTTCCTGGAGTACAGCAACCTGTGCCCTCTTTCTTTTAAGTGCTGCTAATAACGTTGTCCGTTTAACTGGGTTATTGACCCCCCCCGTACATTCCAAGAAATCACTTTCAATTCTTGCACATTAGCCATATCACCACCTTCTACTTTCCCCAATTCTAATCTCCTCCCCTCCCCTTTCCGGGTCAAGACTTTGAGCTGGTTTCCATGAGAATTTTGTCCTATATAGAATGCATCACAAAACACACACTGATAAACTGTGTACAAGAACTAATAAACCCTTCCCCCCATTTCTTCCCCTTACCTTGCCAATGAACTTTCCAGTCCCTTCCCCCACCCCTCCCCAATCTCTGAAAAGTGATCCTCCCTCCTTGTCCCCCACGACACCAATTGCCAAAATCCATGTGTCTTAATCCCCTCCATGGACTAAATGCCCCATTGCTCCAACAACGGTCAGCCCCAACCTACATCATTATCTGGCCCACCTACATATCGTATCCATTATAAAAGACCCCAAATAACAGTTCTCCCCAAATCCCATCATAAACAAGCCTTACAAACTTTTCATGTTTTCCTTCGCCCTCCCATTCCCCCCCCCGATTAGCCCTTCACACATGCCCCTGGCCACCAAGGGCTATGCACATCCAGGAGGGTAACTGGATTCCATCTCCTGCAAGAGAGGGAACAGGGCGCGCCAATAACACACGCGCTAAGCCCATCCCCCCTCGCTCACATCAGTTCTCAATAGGTCCATGAACCAGTCCATCCACATGGTCGCTTTGGTTTGTACTCATGTGGGATACCCCACAGGTCCTCAATCCACTCCGGACTGCTTCCACATTGTCCTTCATTACCATCAAGAACATACCCTCTCCTCCTTTCTGTACACTGTCCTGCTCTTCCTCTCTTCAAAACCCGGGGCCAGTCTCAGACATCCGTGGGGGGGAAGAAGAACTCCAATCTGGCAACACCTCATGGCAGAAAACATACACAAAGTCCTTCTCATATATGAAAAGTATGTAACAGTACCTTTATTAATTAAGATCCAGCGCCTCAGTATCTCACTTCTGATCAACTAAAAACAGAATCAGATATATCACCATGAGTTCGGTCTCCTTTCCATATTTAGCCAGCCTTTATGCAGCTCCTTTACAAATTGCTCAGCCTTGGGAGACCTCCAGAAGAGAGAGCGTCGCACCCTCGTGCCGAATTTTCAAAACCGCTGGGTATACCAAGAAAGATTCCACTCCTAAGCCTCTCAGCTGTGTCATCAATGGGTTGAACATTTTACGTTTTTTAAGCAGATGCAGCAAGTAATCTTGTGAGAGGAAAAGTCTTGCCCCTCCAAATTCCAAGGAGCCCTTTTCACGATATGCCTTTAAAACAGCCTCTCGATCTTGAAATGCATGAATTCTCATAATTATTTGTCTGGGTGGTTGGTTACCAGGAGCGGCATCACGGCCCTGTGCACTTGCTCTAGTTTCAATTGCCCATTTTTTGGTTGCAAACCAAGTAATTCTGGTAGAGTTTGGGCACAAAACTTCAGGATATCTCCCTTTTCTGCACCCTCCGGTAGGCCCCTCATGCACAAGTTAAGGTGCCTGTGATAATTCTCTTGATAATCGAATGATTCCTTTAAGTCCTCTAACTCTTTCTGCAATCTTGCCACTTGCCCCGGGACTTCCACAGTTTCGTCTTCTAGTCTCGAAATCCGGTCTTCCATCTCACCAAGTCTGTTACCCTGCAGCGTTTGCTGCTCCAATACCTCCTGCAATTTAAGTTCAATTTTGCTTTCCAGTTTCAACAATCGGGGCTCCATTGCCTCTATTACCTGCCCTGTTACTTCGCGGCCTCAGCGCCACTCTGCCATGGACAATGACATGATGCCCACGCTTTCACTTGCCGCAGCCACCGACTTCTTTCCGGATTTCCTGGCCAAACACTGGCTTTTCCCGGGACCTGACGTGAGATGCTCCTCCATGACATCCACTGCCTTATATCTAATCATTCACTTTTTGTAAAATAAGCTTTTAATGGGGTTTTTTAAACTTTTACCGACAGCTATTACGGAGCAGTGTTCAGGCACGTCTATCCAGCTAGCTGCTCATCAGCACCCCCCCATGTTTTGTACTTTAACCTTGTTCTTTTAAGTGATTGTATGCTTTTTTTATATAGTGTTCGGTGTTTACATTTTACGTATTTTTATCCATTTTAGTAAATATATTATTTTGAAAGACTGCCTGGCTGTGTGTCTTTGAAGTTCTTTTTGCATGTGACGTATAGAGGGTTAAGACTGACAAAAAACAATTTTTAAAGCTAGATGGTGTTACTAAACTGGGAAAAGGTAAGAATATATCTAAGGTCTTTTATAGTATTTTAAGGGTTCCTTTTGGATACCTGGTTAGGTGTCCTTAGACTAAAGATATATTGTATCCCCCGAAGAGAATTTTATCTGAGCCTGTACATTTGGGTATGCTAGCATAAGGTTCACAGTTTGAATCCCCCTAGAACTTGAGACCAAAGGTGATTTGGACCCACAAGCAGAGAGGAGGGTTACCCTGTCTGTTACCTGTTCACATTACTGCGCTTGCAGGTTGGCACTGTGGGAGCAGAGGGCCTGACCTGCTGAGTGCATCTGTGACAGTGGGTTTCTTAACCAGATGTACCAGCAGGCAGTTCTGTAATGTATCCATCAGGGCCTGGCATCTGGTGTTCCTATCTGACAGAATGTCCCAATCAGTATTTTGCTGGTCTAGACCTACCACCACCACCACCACCATCACCACCTCCCCCCCTTGCCACCCCCTTTCTATTTCTGTCCCTCGCTCCCCATCTCTCTCTTCCCCCTGTCCTGGTGGTCTGTAGAGCACCCCATTCAGAGTTTCTTGCCTGAGGCCACTGTGAGCTGAACCCAAAGAGATTCTGTTTCCCCATTTCTTCCCAACAGATCTATCCTCCACTGCCTTAATGCCTTCCCTGACTTAGTGGGCTATGTCTCATCCCTTACCTTTCCCTCTATCCCACCAGAACATGACATTGTCTAGGACTGTCTGGTCCCAGTACATATTCTATGAGGTCCATGTTTCTGTGCTGGCTAAGAGGTCCATCTCAGTGTCTGCCACAATTGCCTGGGGCTCACTGATTTTTTCCCCTACACTTCCAACATTATTGCAAACCTCTTTCTATCTTGATTCCAATCCCCTCTTGCTTTTTACTGGTCCTTCCCCCTTATGTTTCCTTAACCTCCTAAATTTCTTATTTTTCTTGTTGAATGTAGGCTTTGTGAGCCCTCAATCCTTGGCTCCCCCCCAACCTGATCTGAACTGCAATATTACTCTTACCTACCTCACTGTTACTAGTTTTTAGTTCGGTGTTGCACTAGCTAGGTTTCTTATCCTCTATCCCTTCTCAGTGGTTCTCTTAACCTCAGTCTTCCCTGAAGTCAGTTTAACTGTCTGCCAATGTAGATGTCACATTGCTAAACTAGCGCAACTGACCCCTCTCTTTGTACATTAAGCCATCACCCTTGAAGAGCCTCCTGTCTGAGAAGCCCTCTCAGTTGCTGACAAAGTTGTACTCCTCCTCCTCCTGACACATCCCTTTAACCATCCAACTCCTCTCAATCTCTTTCTTCCTCACTGTATTGTTCCCATTCTTCCTACCCCACACAAGGAGGACCCTGTAAAAGGCCAGGGAAGCCAAGTGTGTCTTCAGTCTGTCCCCCAGCCTTTGAAAGTCCAGTCCATTGTCTCCAGAGGTTGGGTTGCCAGATTGCTGGTACCTACAGTAAACGTTGCAGCACTTTATGACTTCTTTTACTTCCTTCTTTATCGCCCCCCATTAATCCTCCACCTTCTCCATCTACCCTACTTCACTGAGGCTTGCCTGAAGGATATCCCCCAATTTACCAAACTCATCCCTCCAAAAGTCCAATACCATTGTTCTAAAATTCAGGTGTCTGCTCTGTCGAGAGATTTTTTTTCCATATTGATTTTTCTCCCAGCAAGCAGATTGTCTCTCAGAAGAAGAAGAAGAAGAATCAGCATTTATAGAACGCTTTTCATACACAGTATCCCAAAGTGCTTTACAAGCAATGCTAGACTGGTAGTGAAGTGACTGAATGTGTGGTGGCAGCTATATCGCACATCATCACCCACACACAGCCTGGATAATTGCATGAACCAGTTTATGGGAAGAGGAATGTTGGCCAGGACACTGGGAATGTTCCCTGCTCTTTTGCGACGAGTGCCCCGAGTTCCTTAACCTCCACCTGGACACCCACCAGGAAGGGCAGAAGGGACCTCTGTTTAACGTCTCATCCGAAGGACGGCACACCCCAACAGTACAGTACAGTACCCTCGGATGCCAGTGATTTTTAATTGCAAGTCCAATCCCGGTGTGGGACGAGAACCCATGACCTTCTGGTCCAGAGGCGGATGTGCTACCAACTGAGCCATGCTGTCACCCTACATGCTCTCAATGATATACCTGCTTCACATAGATACACCCTGATTAGTCTAAACTTTGCTGTCACTCAGACGGCTACTGGAATTTTCTCCCATGGTTTTCTCCCCCTTGCCTCCCCTAGTGGGGGTGATGCCTCTGTTGGCCTTGCACAGCTGTAGCTTCCCCTATGGCAGGAGAAAGCTTCCTGGTCCAGCTGCAGGGGTCACTGTTGTGGCAGAATGTGCCACCAACCGTCTCTGACCAAGACGCACTACCAAATGACAGCTGTGTTGGCTATGGCCTGCTCCCAATGTGACTTCCTGGGCTTGATTCTGAACCTGGGTTGTCAACATGGTAGCACCATGAGCTACCTCTGGACCATCAGAGTGACCAACCTATGAGGGATTTTGAACCACATCGAGTTGTGACCTCTTTTGCTGAGGAGGGCTTTCAATGTCAACCCTTTGAGTTCCTGATTCTGTAGTACCAGGTACAGGATAGCCCTCCCCCCTTGTTGTTTCCCTCACATGTTGGTGGAGGACCTATCATGGAGGGTGTCCACTAGGTCCTGGCTTCTGGCATGTCTTGCCCCAGCTACACTTGAACAACATCCAGTAAGTTCAGATACCCTCCTAGGATTACATTCTCCAATGCCAGTGCCTTTCTGATTTCTTATCCATTCTGTTTAGTTTGGGGGCTGTGCAATATATCACCCCAAATCAGAAGCTCATGCCCCTCTCCACGATCAGCTGTACCAATATTGACTCAATATCTGCTTCCCCACAAACTGATTTACCCTCCAGTGCTATTATACCCTCCATTATACACACAGCCACCGCCTCCTTTCTCTACTACCCAATTCCTTCTGAAGATGGTGCATCCTCGGATCCGTAGGTCCCAGTTATGATAAGGTGTTGCCAGTGTTTCCATAACTGCAGTAATATCTAGTTCTCTCTCTCTCTTCTGCCATCACCTGAATGTCTCCTGTCTTGTAGCCCAGACTCCTGGCGTTTCCTCCAAGATCCATCTGTTGTGTCTTGCAGGATTATACCCTCTGTATTTTTACTCTCTCTTGTTCGGCTTAAGTCTCTAGAGCTTTCCTCTAGTTTATCATTTAACTATACTGCCTAGCTCCAGTCTAATTGACTCTCCTGATGAGTTGATTTTAATTTTTTGGAATACTTTGACCTGAATTACATGTTGTTAATTACTGCATTACCTATGTATGTACCTTGTCTCATATCCTGTTGTACACCTGTCATCTGCATACCTGTAATGTTTTCCTTGTAACCTCCCGGGTCGTGCCTGAAAATAGTAATCTCTATGGCTAGAGCACTCACACGGTAAACAAAAACTAAATAAATAAATAAATTTAAGCTAGCCACCTTCCAGCAGAATGTTTCTAAACCCTCCCCTGCCTACTCTCTTCCTCCCAATGTTACCCCTTGCTTTTTCCTCTATGCATGCTACACTTTTCTCTTTCCATAATCCATGCTTGCCTCCTCTGTATGGGGGAGAGCTTTGAGCCACGGCTCTAGCTCCCTCTGGTGTAAGGCTAATGATATCCCACTTGTATAACTTCCCACCAGAATTACTGTCAACTCCCCCAAAACCAAAACCCCTCTTCCCTGCACTACTCCTTCAGCCAACTGTTAAAGTGTGTGATGAGGCAAAGCCTATCCTTATCCTTGAACCACACTACCAGGACCTCAAAAAAAGATATTAAGATTTCTACCAGATTAACCCTACCACCGAGCTCGCTAAGATGTTCCTTAACCTCCCCCAGGGGTCTACCTGCCAGGTCATTTGCCCCACAGTGGACAATCACATTGAGCTGCTCCCCCCCCGCTTGTAACAATCCTTTCAATTCTCTGTGCAGCCTTCCCTGCCAATACTCTCAGAAGGCATGTGACCATCTGATTTTCCTGGTCACCTGCACACCACCCATTACATCACCCTGACAATGGAGTACCCTACTACTAGCACATTTCTTCTCCTTGGACTCTGAATCCATCTTGGGGCCATCCTATGGGCAGACCTGGTAGCCTGAGGGGCTACAAGTTCCAGCTTCCTGTGGGGGGAGACTGCACAGATCATGTCACTCAGGAGAACAAAATGGTTCACTGTTGCCACTTGCAGGCCCCCAACACCCTCCAAAGGGACTCCTCCTCCTCCCCCTCCTCCCGCAGACAACACTCCACCCCCTGTCTGGACCTGTGGAGTCTTTTGAGGAAGTGGAGCAGTTGCTGCCTGCCCCAGTCCTCACTCAGCTATGCCTTGGAGAAGGCTAAGTTCAGCCTTCATTGCAGTGAGTTCCACAGTGAGTGTTGTAAACCTACTTCACAATGAGCAGAATTTTATGTGGACCTGCAGACTACCACATGGAAGCACACTCCAGGATCTGACATGCACAGGGGTCACTGGACCTGTTGGACTGCTGATGCACTACTGACTGCCAGCAGTCACATGACCTACAGCTTTCACAGCTCTGGGTAAACCCTTAATCAGACTCCCCAATCTACACACTGTACACCCAGACAATTTAAAGCAAACCCCTTCAGTATTGCCTCTCCCTCCAATCTTTTCTCTGCCACCATTGTCCTGAACAACCTCTGTCCTGGGACAGCAAAGGACTGAGCCAGGTGGGCTCCCCCTTAATTCCCACCCCGGAGAGCAAGAAAACTGGACTGAAGCTGCTAAGCTCCCTTCCTCCAAATAAGAAATTGGGAAATTGAGTGTGGATGAGCCTCCTTCCCTCATGATGCTGCTCATTGGGGAGTCACGTGATGCAGGAAGCGGAGTAGTTGGGTTCCCGAGAGCTCCGTCTTCCACCCGATTAATTACTAGAAAATACCTCGACAAAACAAGCTAAACCCAGGCATTAGTGATCTCGTAAGCTTGCCGAAGATCTTTGGAGCGATATTTATGGATGCAGAAATGAAAAAACTTCCCCCCAGGCACACGCCGCCGGCGACCCCCGAAAAAGCAGCGAAGAAATCCAAGGCCTCGGTCTCAGCTTCACTTCAAGGGCCTGGCAGTGAGACTATGTCGGAGGATCCTCTAACGCTGACTCGCTTTCTAGATGAAATCAGTCCTCTCAGAGATTCAATCCTAGGGGTGGCAGGAGAACTCAAAGATATAAAAGGGGCAATTACGGAATTAACACAGAAAACAACAGATAATGAAGCCCGTATCAGATCTTTAGAAGGGAGCAAGGAAAAGGCCGACTTGACGATCTCTAAGCTCTCCCAGAAGGTGCACAAGCTTGAACTTAAGGTTGAGGACTTGGAAGGTAGGAGCCGCATAACAATGTTGTGTTCATTGGTCTACCGGAGAAAGCTGAGGGGCAAGACCCGATTAAATTCGCACAGAAAATTGTTGAGAAAATTGCTGGGCCCTCGCCTTTTGGGGCCACATACACTGTGGAGAGAGCTCACTGTGCACTGCGCCCCCTTCCTTCACCGGATCGTCCACCCAGGCCTTTTATTATAAAATTTTTAAACTTTCAAGAAAGGCAATTGCTCGTAGACAAAGCATGAGAAGACAAAGAGATCTATTGGGAGGGAGTGCGAGTCAGAGTTGCGAAAGATCTGCCACTCTCGATACGACAGAAGAGAGCTGTCTTTCACCCACTAGTTAAGCGATTGATTGCTGCTGGGTTGAAGTTTCGAATGGGATACCCTGCAAGACTTCAGGTTTTCGTCGGTAATGAGTGGAAATCCTTTGAATCCTTGGATTTGGCCTTGGTAGCTCTTCGAGAGGCCTTCCCAGCGCTGTTTAAGGAGCCGTGAATTGGGTTCTGAGGAGCTTATCTGGCCATGTTATATTTTTAAATATGTAAACTGTACACTCCTAGCATCATTAGACATTATCTTGTTTGGGACTGGTTTGTGTTGGAAATCGGACTCTGGTCACTGCCTCTGGCAGAGATTAAAAATAAAATGATTGATTTTTTCTATACTCTGTTGGGGAACATGGCATATGAAGACATTAGCTTTTTGTTACACTTTGACAATTCTTCATATTTGGTTAATTAAAAGGACTAGTCGATTATTTGTTAATAGGGGAATCGTGATTCATTAGGCTTTGGTGTCGGCTAGTAGTATGATATAGTTCTCCCATGGAGGGGGGGGCGTCCGGTGTCTTAAATTCCGGTGCCCTATGTGTGTATTAGGTTGTCTAATAAATGTGTCTGAGGCTATTATGTGAGGTATTGTAAAGTTTATTAAAGGTAATTACTGGTAGTTGGGGGTGGTATGATGGTGAGTGGAGGAGCAAGCTGGCTATCCTGCTGTCATGGGCCATAGCGAGAATGCTCTGGTCGGGGGAGGATGGGAGGGCTGTTGGATGATCGCTAGGAAAAGGGGGTTTCAAGGATCGGATGTAGGTGGGATAGTGTTAATTGGGGGTGGTGGGGGTTAGGGTTATTTGGGGAGGCACAAGGCTATTGTAAATATCCATTTAAGGTGGGCATGGAGGACTACTTTATATATTTTATCTTAGTTCGAGTATAATGGGGGCTGACATGTTTATTAAGCTCTGTACATGGAACGTTAAAGGGGCTCGCCATAAGTCCAAGCAATATAAGATATTGAAGTATATGGAGGCAGCGCAGGTGAAAGTGGCCTTTTTACAGGAAACGCATTTGTTGCAGACTGAGGCCAGTTGTATGAGAAGAATGCAATTCGAGGTGGTTTACTCCTCTCAGGGCAGCACAAAGAGCAAAGGGGTTATGATATTATTTCATAGATCGGTGCCCTTCAGCCCCATCAAAGTCATTCAAGATAATGAAGGTAGATGGATTTTAGTTAAGGGGAAACTCTATAACCTAGAAGTTTTGTTAGGGGCAATTTATGGGCCTAATTCAGATAATCAGGATTTCATAGCTGCATTACTTAAAGCTTTGTTACCTTTTGCTCACCTCCCTATGATAATTGGGGGAGACTTCAATTTGGTTCTTGACCCATCATTAGACAGATCCACCAGGTCATCAGCAACTTCCACGCCAGCTAGTTTGGCTTTCAATGATCTGTTGGAGCGGTTGGACCTGGCGTGTATCTGGAGAGTACTTCACCCACAAGCAAGGGAATATACCTTTTTGTCCCCGGTCCATGGATCAGGCTCTCGGATTGATTATATATTGGTTTCACGTGTCCTTCTTAGAGGGGTTATTGATTCTGAGATAGTGGCAGCTCCACTATTGGATCACTCCGCAGTGGAGGTCACGCTCACCTCTCCCTCTTTTAACCGTAAAAGTGGCAGATAGAAGGTGAATAACCAGTTACTAAGGGTCCCTAAAATAGTACAGAATTTGTCTTCACAAATAGAGGAGTTTATTGATTTTAACGCGAGGGCAGATGTAAGGCCTGATATTCTTTGGGCTACTTTCAAAGTGTTTATCAGAGGCCTCTTGATAAGTCAGGCGTCTAGAAAGAAAAAAGAGATCTATGTGAACATGACCGAACTGTTAACCCAAATCAAGACTTTACAGAATGCCATGATTGCTAATCCACAGGATGAGACTGAGACCAGGTTAATTAAGGCGAAAAATGCTTATCTTAAGTTGCTGGGGGATCAGGCGGAGTTAGCAATTATTAAGACAAAGGCTAACTATATAGATCAAGGTGATAAACCAGGTAAATTTCTGGCCAGACGGATTGTTCAGTTAGAAGATCTTGCCTAGTTAGGGGACTCTGGTCAGAACAAGACAAATGCATTAAAACAAATCCAGAGGATATTACCAGGATCTTTAGGAATTATTATGAGGTTCTTTATGGACCCATGCAGTCTCTTCCTAGTCAGGATAGGATTGGGGCCTATTTAGATGGAATTTCTCTTCCTAGCTTAGTAGAGGCAGATCAAGCTCTCTTGACCGCAGATATTACATATGGGGAAATAGAGCTTGCAATAAAGAATTTACCAAACGATAAAACACCTGGCCCAGACGGATTCTCACCTAATTTTTATAAAACCTTCTCACCCTCCTTAATTCCCCTCCTATTTAAATTGTTTCACCATATTCTCTCGGTAAGGATACTGATAGGTATCTTACAGAAGCTCTTATTGTGGTCATACCCAAACCCAATAGGCCTCCGGAGAAACCTGACAGTTATAGACCTATATCCCTGTTAAATTATATATAAAAATTTTATCTAAAATATTAGCTGAGAGGATTACTAGGTATTACCGAAATTAATTGGCACAGAACAGGTCGGTTTTATGGAAGGGAGGACTGCAGCAGACCACTTTAGAACGCTTTCATATGTCTTCTCGGCTTCTGAGGAGGCTACACCCTTTGCTGCTATCTTTGGACGCCGAGAAGGCATTTGATAAGGTTTATTGGCCTTTTTTATTTCAAGTATTGGAGAGATTTGGTTTTCCGTCCCAGTTTATTGGTTGGGTTAGGGCCCTATATTCAAACCCATCAGCCAAGATTATGTGCAACGGGGTTATATCCTCATCTTTCTCTTTACGGGTGGGGACGAGGCAGGGCTGCCCCCTATCCCCTCTCCTTTTTAACCTTTATTTAGAACCCTTGATTAGGCATATTGTGGCATATAATAGGATTAAAGGGATTCAAATAAGAAATCAGGTAATCAAAGTCACTGCATTCGCGGACGATCTTTTAATTTATGTTGCTAACCCTGCTTCCTCATTGCAAGCATTGCTCGGGGTTATAGCGAGAATTTAGTGAAGTAGCCAATTATAAATTAAATCAAGAAGACGGTTGTCTACCCTTAAATAACATGGTATTTAAAGGGATATTGTTGAGCTTGGTTTGGGTTGGACCTCCAAATATCTGAGATACCTGGGCCTTATGCTGACAACTAATTCCGATAAGCTCCGACATCTTAACTTGGATAATCTAGTCCATACCATAGAATTGGACATGAAAAGATGGGCTCAACTCCCTCTTACATTGTGGGGTAGGATAAATGTTGTGAAAATGAACATATTCCCTAGGCTTTTTTACCCTTTGAACAACCTTAATATTTGGCTCCCCTTAGCGTGGTTCAAGAAATTGCACAAAATGATAGCGGACTTTATTTGGAATTCCAAGAAAGCTAGAATGTCCTATGTCAAATTAGCGGCACCTAAATTGCAAGGGGGTTTGAAGTTACCATATTTTGCTATTTATTTCTGGGCCGCTCATATGAATAAATATGGTAATTGGGCGCTTTTGCCCTTCCCCACCTCCAACGATATTGGGGAGTATCTGCCTTTATGGTTGAAGTTGGAATTTGGTCTTATCAAAAGTTTAGGTTTAAACCCAGAAACCTTACTATACAATACTCCTAAGATGTTTCCTCAACTTAGGAATACACCTATTGGAGTATCGCTTAAGGTTCACAACCAATTATGTAATTTCCTCAAACATAATCATGTCTCAGATAGATTCCAGCCAATTTTAGGTAATCCCCAATGGCGTATTGGTAACAGGATTATCACTCATAAATGGTTGCAGGGACTGGAAGATTGTAGGTGGAAAGACCTTCTCACTGAGGAGGCTCATCCTAAATCCGTTGTACAAATAACCCAGAAATTTAACTTATCAATAAGGAAGGTGTTTAAAGTCTATCAATTAAGACACCTCCTTGTGCAGAAACATGGGACTAATAGGGCGGTAACACCTTGCTCGGATTTTTGGGCGACCTAAGACCTTTAATTGGATCCCCTCATGCTGTATCCAAGATCTATCAGGTTTTGTATCAGAGGGCCCTATCGGAAAATTTAGCCCCCTCTGCATACTGGGCTAAGGTCTTTCCCAAGGTTAACTTAGATTGGAGGCATATATGGGGCAATTGTCACAAATATATGAGACAGGACTGTTTAAGATTGACCCAATTTAAAGTCTTACATAACATATATTATTCGCCTCAGAAATTACTGGATTTGAAAGTTGTACAGGAACTCAGATGTTATAGATGTGGCTCAGGGGAAGGTGACTTGCTTCATGTTTTCTGGAGTTGCCCTAAAGTGGCTCCATTATGGAAGGAAATTAGGATAGAGCCAACCCTGCTTGGTATTGGTGAGATGTTCAAACCAGAGGTGTGTCTATTAGGGGTTCTATCAGATTTCCAATAAAACTGAGGAAATACCATATAACCCTGATTTCTATTATTGTGAAGAGGTTAGTCTTTAAACATTGGAGGACTCTTCCATAATCACTTATTCGGAGTGGCTTTCGAGCTACTTGCTAGCCTTAGAATCGAAAGGATGATAGCGACACTTCATAATCAGTTGCCTCTCTTTGATAACATTTGGTCCCTGTTAGAAATTGCTTACTCTTAACTGCATTGGGGATTGATGCCATGCCAATTAGATCAAAAGACAAAGCCTTGTGGGGTGAGGGGATATTGGGGGTAGGGAGAGTGGGGGATTGGGGTGGGGGCAGAGAGGTGTTTCTCTACACTGATTTTACTCAATGTACACTTAATGATGTTTATCCTCATTGTATGATACTTGCATTGTAAATCTCTGTATCTACTTTTTCAAAATTTAATAAAAAAGTGAATTGCAAAAAAAATAATGCTGCTCATTACCAAGAGGTCCCCAGCATAACTGCGTCATATATGGGGTCATCAGCTTGAGAGTATGCAAAATGCAGCAAATGCTGCCAACCAGTTGTGCCCCTTCTGTTCACCCTAATTATGGTGGACAATCACTTCTGGGGCCCTAGGTAAGGGTATCTGTTTTTTGCATCCTAGCTATTGTCACATATACAAACTGTCTGGTGCTAGTCATTATACATTTTATTGGACCAACATGGATATTACAGAAAAGAACAAAGTGCTCTAGCTTTCAAACCAACCTGGTCCTTCTTCAGAAGCTTTATGGCAGTTATTTTGAAAATCCCATACTATTAACACCAGATTATGCTGAAAAAACAGAAATAATTCTCATTGGTTTAACATACACATTAAAAACATAACAGAAGATTACGTCAGAGAAGCTAATTAACACCAGTTTGCTTTTAACTGAGGAGCCTCAGAAGGGCAAAGGTTATCAAGAATTATGTTTTAAATGTATATGTTAAACCAATGAGAATTATTTCTGTTTTTTCAACATAATGTAGGTTCGAAAGCTAGAGCACTTTGTTCTTTTCTGTACCATCCATGTTGGTCCAATAAAAGGTATCATTTGTTTCTGGATCTGTTCTTAAATGGACCAATACGGCACCTACAACATTTTTTTGCAGCCATAATACGTGTAATCTTCTACTAATTGTTCATACCTCATCAAATCTGAGTAAAGTGCTACAATCAGTGTAGTTTTATAGCTATTACTTGGCTAAGTGCTACAATATTATCTGGGTAAAAGGTCATAGTTGGCTTAAGTATTTCAGTTCCAAGTACTTCAGCCATTCCAAGGTTAAGTGTTACAACTGTTCATTGATTAGGCAGTCTTAGCTGGGTGAAAGGTCATAACTGGGTTAAGTGTTTTAGTCATTCTGGTACGAAGTGCTACAGCCTTTTCGGGGTAAAGCACTACAGTCATTTTTGGCTCATGCTTTATTCATTTCTGCATGTAGTGTTACTGCCTCTCTGAGTAAAATCTTCTGTCATAGCTGGGTGAAGTGCATCAGCCATTCTGGGAAAATGATTGCATTCATATCTGGGTAAAGTGCAACAGTCTTATCTAGGTGAGAGTTTCATCTGGGTAAACTGCTTCAATCATTTTGAGATAAACTGTCACAGCCTTTTCTATGTTAAGTGCTACAGTCTCAGCCTAGTAATGTGCATCTGTTATTTCGGGGGTAAAGAGTCCTAGGTAAAGTGTTGCATGCCATACATATTGAGGCACAGTACTACATTCGTTAATGTCTGCATAAAATGCTTCTTTCATTTTCTTGGCAACGTACCGCAGCCAATTCTCGATAAAGTGCCAGCTACTTATGGGTGAAGTGTAGGTTTCTTACTTTTGTGCCTCCTTATAACTGTGTTCATTTAATCACTGGCTACTTCAGTTCTGAATCAGTTGCTTGCATATCACTGTACTTAGTGCACCCTGCCTAACTTGATCCTCCTTCCCGCTCATGCTCCCTCTCTTACCTCTGCTTAAACATAAACAAACATGGCAGTGCCATGCCTCACCGAGCATGCGCAGCTGCTGAGAATGAAAATTAAAGGAGCCATGGCTCCCTTTCAGTGTTTGTGCTGTGGCCACAAATTTATTAATATTTTCAGCTCCATGGCAGGCAGCAGAGCTGGAGATTGGGAGAAACTAAAACCGGAGCATCTCTGGGCAGGGGTGTAGTAGTTTTCTGCTCTTGTGAGGGTGTACTGTATATCAAAATAATATGGGAGGACTATACTTGGGATTGTATAAAAACAAACATAGCAGCCCCCATGGGATTCTGCAGCAGGGGGGCTGCTGGAAAAAGGTCGGAGGACAGCCAGAAAGCATGGGCATGCTGCAGCCTTTGAGAAGGGGACTTTTCAAAAAGTATAAATTGGCCTGCAAGTCCACCATAGAAGGGATCAGCCGGTGCATTGGGAGTGAGAGCAGAGTGCAGGAGAGACTGTGTGGGCTATCCAGCTCATGGCCTGCACCTAGCACCCTATGGCCTGTTTGGCCCCAGAAAAAAGGGATCTATACAGTGCCTTTTGCAGCAGAAAAAAAAAATTTGCCTGTTTTGCTGCAGTGAGAGCAACTGGGAGTTGCTGCAGAGAAAGAGAGACTTTTGAAATTGCTGCCGAGACAAAGAGAGAGAATCTGAAGTTTGCAGCTGGAGGAGGAAAGCTCGGAGCTGCCTTGTGAGAGCAGAGACTGTGAGCAGAACAGTGTTTGGAGTAAAAAGCCTACTGCAATTCGCAACGCCAGTGCAGCCTATTATTCCCCATCAGTGGGGTAAGTTTTTATTGAGATTGCTGCAAGCCAGAGTGACTGTTTGTGCTGGGGCCAGAGACTAAGCCAAAAGCCCAGCTGCACTGTTGTTGTGGAAAAGTGTGCCAAGCTGTTAATCTGGGGAACCAAGCCTGCCCTGCCCCCAGACCCATGGAGAAGATGACCCAGTGATTAAGACAGTGAGAGGCCTGCGTGGTGAACACTGTGCACAAAGGCCTCAGAGGCAAAATTGGCAAGGCCAGGCAGGTGAAGACCAGTGTTTTTCAACCTGTTCAGTCAGCCCTGCTGCTGCTGTGGTGCACCACCAACCTGATACTTCCACAATACAGTCAAAGCCAGTTTGCTGAACCCCCTGTGATCTGCTGAACTATAAGCACCCCTGAGCAGCGGCTTTGGGGAGTTTTTATTTAGCTAGTTAGCTAGGTTGAAATTAGGGGTTAGGTCCTGGGCAGGACACTTCCAAAAACTGTGCACAGATCTGAAGGTTCATTGTTTCTACTGTTTAATGTTATCTGGGCCCCAATGAAAGATCCCAGGTGACATCGTGGTGTGGTACCCACCAAAGGAACTTTAGAGACGTTTTGGGCAGCTGCCATTTGGGAGCTGGGTGCATCCATATGAGGGAGGTGGGGATTGTGTAAGGGAAATTGTTTCAGCCAGTTGTTAATGTTGTTATGCTATTTTTCTCCCTTTTCTCCCCTTTCCCCAGAAATAAATACTGTTAATTGTTAATGTTATATTTTGGTACTGTGAATCATTGCAATGGGTGGGGGGTGATTGGTATTTATTGGGAAGTGTCTTAGGGGGCAGCTGTTGTATATTTCCTGGGGGGTGGTAACCTGCAATTTGTTCACAAGTATTACCTGCCATTACCCCAGGTGGAAGCACTTCTTGTGTCCACTTCAGAACCTGGGCCAGCCCCCTTGGAGGTGTGTGCAGTATAGACCCGAGGGCCCAAGAAACAGCCAAGGTGAGTCTAGGGGCTGTTACAAGTGGAGGCACCACTGGGATCTGCTGCCCCCTAGTGGCCACCCCCAAAAGTGCATTTCTGAAAATCATGCCCCCCCCCCCCAAAAAAAAGCCAAGTTTTGAAAAGTCAATATGGAGCAACAGGAATTGCTTGACTGGTGCAGAGGGGAGCACCTGGCCCAAGAGAAGGCTATTTTGGTAACGGGGATCCCTGAGGGCACAGACTGGAAGGCCATTTTGGAAGTTCTAGAGGCTATACCAGATATTGGGAAATTGAAGAGTCCTGGCATGAGATATGATCATGCTGCCCAGAGTGTTATGGCTTTCGTGGAGAGTGAAAAAGATGTGGACATGAGCAGGTTACCTGCAACCCTCACTGCTGAAGGGGTGGAAAGTACAGTACCTGTAGCCTGTTTGGAAAGGGGAGTAGCCTGCAAACCATAACCCTTCCCTCACCAGCCCCTGAATCAAATCTGTTGGAAAAGATTTTCTCTTTTGGCTGCAGAAGGGCAGGTCTCTTAAGGATGTGCAGACCTTTTTGCTGCTGGGAGTAACCCCTGCAGATTCTGGGTTGACCTGGCCTGCTAGTTCTGACTACTATAGACGGCTGGGGTTTTTCTCTAGCATTTCTTCCCACACTTGCTGGGGAAGATGATTATGAGATGTGGATAGATTATGTTTTCCCCATGCTACAAGAGTGGCAATGTTCTGAGGCTGAGAAGCAGAAAAGGTCAGTGGAGAGTTTAAAAGGGCCAGTGTTGGATGCTGTCCAGTTATTGAGGGCCACAGATCCTGTGGCCACTGTAGAAGGGTACCTTGTCAATTTGGACAGTGTATTTGGGAGTACAGAGTCCTGTGACAATTTCTACTGGAAGTTCAAGACCACCAAGCAGCTGCGGGGGGAGCCCCTCTCTGCTTACTTTCATAGGCTGGAGAAGGCATTGCAGAAGGTGTATCGGAAAGGGGGGATAGAGTCCAAAGAACTGAACAAAGTGCATCTCAAACAGGTGGTGAAGGCTGCTCGATGCTCAGTCTTGTTGTTGTTAAAGCTAAGCTTAGAAGAAAGACTGACTGACCCCCTTCTACATTGCCCATATGCACATAGTCCCTAAAGTACATGCCCTTTCCAGTGTTCCCAGGTGCTGCTCTGAAGTTAACTTCAATGTGGGGAACTGTGGAGTCATATTGCCAAGTACTATCTGTTTCTAGATAGCATTTAATATGTAGATAGACACTGTTACAATGATTTATTGTTGTGACTGTATGATAATGATTGCTTATGCTAGACAAGAATCAGGTGTCAAGCTAGCAATGTGTTTTTTTTTATTATGCTTATGACCATAATATTTGGGATGTGATTCTAATGGCTTGTCAGGATGCCAAGCATTTGGCAAGGGGAATATGTAAGCTCTACAATGGGCTTACCTGTTTTGGCTCCAGCCCTGTCACTCTCCTGCTGGCATCCTGCAGTGATCCCTGGTGGGACTTGAACATGGCACCTCATTTTGACTCCCATGGCTGCGTCAGCTGTTTCTGGTGTCTCTGCCCCATTCACAATAGGGGGCTGAGCTCTGCTTAGTGTTCTGCACCTCTGGGTGCTAAGGGGGATTAATGCTGCAACCCTGGGGAAAACGAAAGTCCCAGACTGCTTAAACATAAACAAACATGGCAGCACCATACCCCACGAAGCATGTGTGGCCAACGAGAATGGAAATTAAAGGAGCCATGGATCCCTTCCAGTGTTTGAGCTGTGGCCACAAATTTATAAATATCCCCAACTTCAGGGCAGGCAGCAGAGCTGTGGAATGTAGGAAACTAAAATCAGAGCATCTCCGGGCGTGGGTGCAGTAGTTTTCTGCATTTGTAAGGGCATATATCAAAATAAATGTGCGGACTGTGCTTGGGACTGTATAAAAACAAACATGGTAGCCCCCATGGGACTCTGCAGTAGGGGGGCTGCTGGGAAAAGGTCGGAGGACAGCCACAAAGCCCGGGCATTCAGCAGCCAATGAGCGAAGGACTTTTCAAAAAGTATAAATTGGCGTGCAAGACCACCAAAGGAGGGATCAGCATGAGGGTTGGGAATGAGAGCAGAGGGCAGGAGAGACTGTGAGATGTGCTGCCCATGGCCTGCACCTAGCACCCAATGGCCTGTTTGGCCCCAGAAGAAAGACATCTGTAGAGTACTTTTTGCAGCATGAAAAGAGACTTTGCATGTTTTGCTGCAGGGAGAGCAACTGGGAGTTGCTGCAGAGAAAGAGAGAGACTTTTAAAAAACTGCTGCAGAAAGAAAGAGAGGGAATCTGAAATTTGCAGCTGGAGGAGGAAAGTTTGGAGCTGCCTTGTGAGAGCAGAGACTGTAAGCGGTACATCGTCTGGAGTAAAAAGCCTACTGCAGTGAGCAAAGCCAGTGTAGCCTGTGTTCCGCCTCAGTGGGGTAATTGCTTATTGAGATTGCTGCAAGCCAGAATGGCTGTTCGTGCTGGGGCCAAAGACTGAGCCAAAAGCCCAGCTGCGCTGCTGTTGTGGAAAAAGTCTGCCAAGCTACTAGTCTGGGGAACTGAGGCTGCCCTGCCTCAGACCAATGGAGAAGACAACCCAACGAGGAAGATGGTGAGAGGCCTGCCTGATGAACGCTGTCTACAATGGCCATAGAGGTGAAGTTGGCAAGGCCAGGCAGGTGAAGACCAGCATTCTTCAACCTCTTTAGTCAGCCCTCCTGCTGCTGTGGTGTACCACCAACCTGATACCTCCATGATACAGTCAAAGCCAGTTTGCTGAACCCCCCTGTGAACTGCTAAACTTTAAGTACTCCCAAGCTGCGGCTTTGGGGAGTCTTTATTTAGCTAATTAGCAAGGTTAAAATTAGGGGGTTAGCTCCTGGGCAGGACTCTTCCAGAAACTGTGCCCAGACCTGAAGTTTCATTGTTTCTACTGTTTAAAGTTATTTGGGCCCTAACAAAAGATCCCCAATGACGTTTACACTGTGGTGTGGTGCCCACCAAAGGGACTTTAGAGACATTTTGGGCAGATGCCACTGGGAAGTCAGGGTGCACCCGTAGAAGAAAGGTGGGATTGTGTAAGCGAAATTGGTTCAGCCAGTTGTTAATGTTGTTATGCTATTTTCCTTCCTTTTCTCCCCTTTCCCCAGAAATAAACACTTAATTGTTAATGTTATATTCTGGTACTGTGAATCATTGCCAAAGGGGGGGATTGGTACTGTATGGGGAAGTGTCTTTGGGGGCAGCTGTTGTATCTTTCCTGGGGGGTGGTATCCTGCAATTTGTTCACAGGTATTCCCTGCCATTACCCCAAGTGGAGGCACCATGCCACTTCTTCTCTCCACTTCAGAACCCGGGCTGGCCCCCTTGGAGGTATGTGCAGTGTAGACCAGAGGGCCCAGGAAACAGCCAAGATGAGTCATGGGGCTGTTACAAGTGGAGGCACCACTGGGATTTGCTGCCCCCTAGTGGCCACCCATAATAGTGTGATTCTGAAAATTGTGACTACCCCAACCCGAAACTTGAAAAGTCAATATGGAGCAACAGGAATTGCTCGACTGGTGAAGAGGGGAGTACTTGGCCCCAGAGAAGGCCATTCTGGTAATGGGGATCCCTGAGGGCACAGACCAGAAGGCCATTTTGGAAGTTCTAGAGACTATACCAGATATTGGGAAATTGAAGATTCCTGGCATGAGATATGATTGTGCTGCCCAGAGCATTATGGCTTTGGTGGAGAGTGACAAAGATGTGGACATGAACAAGTTACCTGTAACCCTCACTGCCGAAGGGGTGGACGGTACCTGGAGCCTGATTGGCAAGGAAGTAGCCTGCAAACTGCCCCCCTTCCCTTGCCAGCCCCTGAATCGAATCTGTTGGAAAAGATTAAGTCTGTCTTGGCTGTAGAAAGGAAGACTCTTAAGGATGTGCAGACCTTGTTGACACTGGTAGTAACCCCTGCAGATTCTGGGATAACACGGCCTGCTAGTTCTGACTACTATAGATGGCTGAGGGTTTCTCTGGCATACTTCCCATGCCTGCTGGGGAAGATGATTATGAGATGTGGATAGATTATGTTGTCCCCATGCTACAAGAGTGGCAATGTTCTGAGGCTGAGAAGTGGAAAAGGTTAGTGTAGAGTTTAAAAGGGCTAGCGTTGGATGCTATCCAGTCATTGAGGGCAACAGATTCTGATGCCACTGTAGAAGAGTACCGTGTCACTTTGGACAGTGTATTTGGGAGTACAGAGTCCTGTGAAAATTTCTACTGGAAGTTCAAGACCACCATGCAGCGGTGGGGGGGAGCCCCGGTCTGCTTACTGTCACAGACTGGAGAAGGCATTGCAGAAGGTGTCTCAGAAAGGGGGGATAGACTCCAAAGACCTGAACAAAGTGCATCTCAAGCAGGTGTTGATGGCTGCTCGATACTCAGAGTTGTTGTTAAAGCTAAGCTTAAAAGAAAGACTGACTGACCTCCCTCTACATTGCCCATATGAACATAGTCCCTAGAGTACATGCCCTTCCCGGTGTTCCCAGGTACTGCTCTGAGGTTAACGTCAATGTGAGGAAATGTGGAGTCACATTGCCAAGCATTATCTGTTTCTAGATAGCATTTAAAGTCAAGATAGCCACTGCTACATTGATTTATTGTTGTGACTGTATGATAATGATTGCTTATTATGCTAGACAGAAATCAGGTGTCTAGTTAGCAATGTGTTTTTTAATTATGCTTACTGACCATAATATTAGGGATCTGATTCTAATGGCTTGTCAGGATGCCAAGCATTTGGCAAGGGGAGTGTGTAAGCCACATAATGGGTTTTCCTGTGTGGGCTCCGGTCCTGTCACTCTCCCACTGGCATTCTGCAGTGGTCCCTGTGTGACCTGAACATGGTGCTCTGTTCTGGCCACCACCCAGGGGTCAATCTTAACATTGTTTTACTAGCCCAAACACTAGTGCAAATTGACCAGGGCTAGTGCAGCTAACTCTCTACTTGCCTGTCTTGACTAGGGCAGATTTTCATGGCTGTTAATGAAATTAAAAGTCCCTACTTTAGCATTCTCTAGTCCTCATGCTAATCTCTCTGTGTTCTAGATGGCCAGGTGTGATTAACAGCTCATTATCTGGAAGTTCAAGAGAGGGATTCCACAAAAGACTCAATGTGAGTCATTATTACTCCACTGTTAAGACTTTCAGCTAGTGTCCAGGGTGTGATCAAGGGTAGAGTGCTGTTAATTCACTAGGTTCCAGTTTTCTGAATGTGTCTATGTCTAACAATTTGTCCAATATGATTAAGACCAGTGCCCCTCATTTCTCTACATTTTGATTGTTTGTATCCAACATTTCAGTGACAAAATGCAAAGAAGTATACAGGATCGGCCCTGCAGGTGGTGGGTTTTATCCCAGCCTCACCATAACTTCTCTTTCCCCTCCAAATCTCTTAACTCTGTCCTTTCCCTGGACACCACTGCATACCAGACTCTGAAGTGACTATCCATACAGCCATAGCTGCCATTACTGGCAAGTGTATGGGGTCCCCAGCTCTTCTAAATGGACCATGCCAGCCATCACCATCCACATGGTTCCACCCTTATCCCACTCAGCATGTCCTTTCAGCCTAAAAACAAAGCTTTGGATCATGTATGGTACAAAAATAAACCTTGATAAAATACATAATTTGAAACCTTGAAATAGGCATTCTTGGGGTGCATAGATAGATCATCCTATACAGAAAAAGAAATAATATAGTGTTATGCCTGTGTACTGTTTCCCCTTGGCTGATGAAAGGACAATGTTAAAGAAAAATCTGTTATTGTTGGGGCAGAGCATATTAAAATCAATGCTTTTACAAATAAAAATGCCATAGTTTTCTATTTCCCAAGCCCCTTAGGTTTGTCTAGCCCCCACCCCAAAGAAATCTTAGATGTGCTCTGGCTCACTTGAGACTGTACAATAACTTTCAAAAGTGCAGGTCTCCAGCTGACTATAGGGTGGGGGCTGAGAGTGTCTTTCTCTACCTGACTCTCTTCATTGCTCTGTGGGTGGTGGTGACAGTGTGGTGAGGTGCATGATGATGTCAGCTATTGTGTGTGCAGAGCTAGGACTACTTGATTGAACATTTGCTGTTGTGATGTCCTCTCTCTGTTTGGTGTGTGTGTGTGTTTGGGGGGGGCAGAAAGAGGAAGAGAGGAGGCCATGGTACAAAACAATGGGGGGGGGGGGGTCACTGTCTGTGATGGATGGCATTGCAGTCTTTTTTTTCTGCTGGGGAGCTGGAAACAATGTGGGAGTAGGATACATGTGCAATAATCAGAGTATTTCTTGGCTATACTTGCATTGTTTCCTGTATAAGTGATCAAAATTTACTATTATAATTAAGGGCTAGTGCAACCATCTGTGGGCTAGTGCAATTTTGAATCAACTTGCCCTTCTGGCTAGTGAAAAAAAAGGTTAAGGTTGACCCCTGCCACAACTACTGCGTCCCCTGTTTCTAGTGTCTCGGCCCCATTCACAATAGAGGGCTGAGCTCCACATGGTGTTCAGCACCTCTGGGTGCTAAGGGGGACTGATGCTGTGGTTCTGGGGAAGCCAAAAGTCCTAGACTGCTTCAACATAAACAAACATGGTGGCGCTGTGCCCCATAGAGCATGTGCAGCCACCAAGAATGAAAATTAAAGGAGCCACAGCTCCCTTTCAGTGTTTATGCTGCTGCCACAAATTTATTAATATCCCCAGCTCCAGGACAGGCAGCAGGGCTGGTGATCAGGGGAGACTAAAATTGGAGTGCATCCAAGTGAGGGTGCAGTAGTTTTCTGCCCTTGTAAGGGCATATATCAAAATAATATGAGTGGACTGTACTTGGGACTATATAAAATCAGATGTGGCATCCCCCATAGGACTCTGCAGCAGGGGAGCTGCCGAGAAAAGGTTGGAGGTCAGCCACAAAGCCCGGGCATGAAGCAGCTAATGTGAGAGAGACTTTTCAGAATGTATAAATTGGACTGCAAGACCATTAAACGAGGGATCAGCCTGATGGCTGGGAGTGAGAGCAGGGTGCAGGAGAGACTGTGGGCTATCCAGCCCATGGCCTGCACCTAGCACCTTATGGCCTGTTTGGCCCCAGAAGAAAGGGATTTGTACAGTGCCTTTGGTAGCAGGAAAAGAGACCTGGCCTGTTTTGCTGCAGGGAGAGCAGCTGGGAGTTGCTGCAGAGAAAGAGAGAGACTTTTGAAATTGCAGCTAAGAAGAAGAGAGAGACAGAATCTGAAGTTTGCAACTGGAGGAGGAAAGCTTGGAGCTGCCTTGTGAGAACAGAGACTGTAAGAGGCACAGTATTTGGAGTAAAAAGCCTACCACAGTGAGCAAAGCCAGTGCAGTCTGTGATCCCCCTTGGTAAGTAAGTGTTTATTGAGATTGGAAATTATGCAGAGAACTGAAAACTATCAGGGAAACTCTGAAACAAATCAAAACAGCAGCAGTAGATGACAGGCGGGACCTCTGCAAAGCAGAAAAACAGATGGCTGTGCCGGAGTCCACCTTTACGGAATACCACATCATTACTGACTTGCATACTACAGCCCTCTTACAACTGTGCCACAAAGGGCTAGAATTTGAAAACAAATTAGTGAGTTTAGAAAGCTGCAATTGTAGGAATAACCTATGAATTTATGAGACCCCTGCGAAAACTGAATCTGGGGACATGATCCAATTTATGGAGCGCTTCCTGAAATTTATTTATTTCATTTTTGTTTACCGGGTAGGTGCGCTAGCCATAGAGATGACTATTTTCAGGCACGACCCAGGAGGTTACAGGGTAAACAGTACAGATATACAACAAAAGGTGGTTACAGCAAGGTATAAACAACAGTGTTACACAGCAGGTTATGCATCATAAAAAAGATACAAGGCGTTGAGAGCAGGGTACAGAGCACATTTTACAGTTATTACATAGGTATGAGGCATATTTGCATATTTGCAATGGAGCAAGACAGTGTGGATTACAAAATACAAGGACTAGATCAAAATCAGAGATACAATGGGCAAAAATTCAAAAAGATGGACATGCAGCGGATATGACCCTGGAGGAAGACAATTAGACAGACAAGGAAGATAAGGGAAGCCAAGCTGATAAGTGCAAAGGGGTAGATGCAGGGGATAGGAAAACTGAGGTTGTACATGTTTGGAGTAGGGTAAGCTTCAGAGATATCAGCCAAGGCAAGTAGTGGGTGTGGCTGGGGTCAGGCGAGAGGGGATATACTTTGCAAGGGTAGGTAGGCAAATTTGTACTGATCCAGAGGATATGGGATCAGAGTGAATAAGTGCAAAGGGGCATTGATGCAGAGGATAGGCAAGATGAGATAGGTGAGGTTTGGAGATTCAGGCCTGTCGAGTAGGGGTGCATCTGGGGAGGAGCGTAAGGGAAGGGACATTAAAATGGTATTATAGCAGAAACAAGTTAAGAACTGCTGCCAGGGAGGAGGACAGGGAGCTAAGGAGGTTTAAAGCAGGAGCACTGTTCAGATGAGATGAGGTGGTGATGGAGTGCTTTTTTAAAGGTGTCATGAGTGGGTGCTAGGCGGACATCTAGAGGGAAGGAGTTCCATAGCCGTGAAGCGTGGTGGGCAAAAGCACTAGAACCTTTGGTGGTTGAGTATTTCGGCACACATAAAAAGGATTTATCAGTTGAGTGCAGTCCGTAGTTAGAGGTCTGTGGAGTGAGCAGTTCAGCCAGTGATTTGGGGGTTTGAAACCTCATAATACTGTCTATAGTGGAGCCAATGGAATAGAGCCTGGTGGCATTTGGAGATAGCCAATTAAGATCAGAGTAGAGGAGGCAGTGGTGTTTTCTCCTATAGGACGAGGCAGCATACCGACATATATTATTATAGGCAACGTCCCACTGGTAGAGATTTGTTTTAGGTATGGCGGCATATGAAGATACCCCATAGGTTAGGGTCGGCAGGAGTATGCCTGGGGCAATAGCTAGTCTTGCTGAGGGGGTTAGAACATAGCTAGTGCGGCAAGCTACACCTAGCTTGGAGTTCACAGACTTACAAATGTTCAATATATGATATTTGAAGTTTAAGGATTGAGCCAAAGTGATTCCTAGGTACTTAGAAGAGGTAACTATGCCAATGGGTGAACCATCTAAGCAGGAGACCCTGAAATTGTTTTGGTAAGATTTGAGTTTTGAGGGGGTACCAAATGGCATGAAATAAATCCTCAGTTTGGACCCAGACTTTACTCTTGGCATCATCAGGACCTATAGGGCATTTTCTGCCCCACAGAAAGACCCCACTTCTCAGCCAAGTTTCATTGTGCTGACCTTCATGGACTATAGAATTAAAATGGACATTTTACCAAAAGTGTGGTCCAAGAAAGAAGTACTCTTTAGAGGCACAAAGCTTTATTTTGAATGTGACTATGCCCCCATCACATTACAGAAATGCGAAAATGTCCTATTAATCACAAAATAGCTGAAAAACAAAGGAGTCAAAGCCCAAATTTAATTCCCAGCCAGACTGCGAGTGTTCAGTGAGAGAGGGTCTAAAGTGTATAAAACTCTGAAGGAAGCTGCAAACTTCCTACAACAGAAAGGCATTCAACTAGAGGACACACTGAAAAGCTTACAGGTAGCAGAACTGAAATTCAAACAGTGGCAGCAAAAGAACTCTAAAACATCTACATCCCCATATTCTCCATCTAGCTCCATGTGACTAGACTTGGCGGGCTGAAAGAAAGGAGATACCACAGAGTCAAGCCCTCCACATTCTCCTTTCCCTGAGCAGCACCCAGAGAAAAATCAACAACCAGCAGTCCCACATAACGAAAGATATGGACATGCTTCATATCAATGGCTGAAACAACTGGATAGAAGTTACCAGCTCTTTTGGACTTAAAACTCAGCCCTTTCATTCTTCCTCACCTACATGGTGATGAACGGAAATAACTTTGATAGAGCCAGTGACATACTGGGTCCTGGGCCAATCTGTTAAACCTGGCAGAATGTCATCTAACAAGCTAATAGGCTCCGGGGCATCTTCATATAAAGGAAAGTAGTGGGTTTCTTCCTTTTTCTTTTTACTCTCCCTGCCATTTGTATAATTTATACAAGTACCCCTCATTTGTTACTGGTCAGCAATGGGCCTTCTGACCATGTGGTCTTCCCTGCCACCGTCCTAGTTAAAGAACAAGGTGCTGACAACTGCTTGGATCTACCCCCCCCCCATTGTTGTGGGACAGGGGTAGCGACTACACTGGGGCTCTGTGCAGGCATCTTCTCTCACATAGTGACAAGAGTACTGAGGGACAGCTTAATGATTTTGGTGGCTCTAACAGAGTCAGGATGAACTGCAGGGTAAATCCTAGCTTATATGCCAGAGGGGCCAGGCAACAGGCCTAGGAGTTGGACACCAGGCCCATTAAGAGCCTGGGGTCTGGGGAAGACCACTTTTAATTGGCATCCTCGGAATAAATAAACTGCTCAAGAACTCATCCCCACTCCCTGGTTTAAAACCCTCAGATACATGGGATTTAATGAGATGGTCTGTAGAGCTCCACAAGAGGTTTGAAGACTGGGGGTGCAGGGGGGCCTGATTGCTGGGTGAAGACACATTAAATAAGGCATGAGTATGTGAGATTGGGGCAGGGGAGCACTCTGGAGTTGGGGTCTCATTTGGAGGGTGGCAGAGTTACCCCCCGTAGGTTAGATTATGGAGCGCATGGGAGATGGCCCATGACACCTACTAGTGCTTGACTCCCACTTAGTAAGGGGCAAGCAAGTGGTGCAACCATCTTTTAGGTCTCTCAGAAACCCAACTATGGAAGCAAATCTTGAAGTACAACTTGGTGTCAACATCCTCAATGTCTAAGCTAATGCGAGCACTACCACCTAACTTAGCTCAGTTGCTTAGAATCAGTTTGAAAGATTGCCACCTGTTGTAGCCAGAGTTCTCTCTACTTTACTGTTCTGTTGCTCTTAATTACTGTTACAGAAAATCTAAATAATCTGGGGGGTAGAGGAAAGGGGAAGTAGAAGGTAGAATATTTTCTTAAAGGTAAAATGTTCTGTGTAGTTTCCATGGTGTGGCAATATATGCCTTCAAAGAGCATTCCTATTTAATGATCATCCATAAGGACCTCACAGTAATGTTATATAATGTCAAAGGACTTCACAGTCCAAAAGAAAGGGCCAGAATACTTCAGGAGATAGATAGGGAGAAAGCGATGGTGGCCTTCATTCCAGGAAAAACACCTGACAGCAGCAGAATACCTTAAACTGAGGTGACCTTGGGTAGGCATGGTACACTCTTCAACCTGGGAGGAACAGCCCCACAGAAGGGGGTAGTGCCTTTTATTAAGAAGAATGCACCTCTCAAAGTCTTACATGCTCATATGGATACAGAGGGAAGATCTGTCCATTTAAGATGTTTATACAGAGACAAGGAATGTGTTATTCTTCATCTATATGAGGAGTCGGAGCACTGACGTTATCTCCAGAAAACAATTCTGGACACAATGCAAATCAGAGCTCATTTTCATATCATATGGGTAGATTTTAATACCATCTTTGCAGATAAGATAGAAAGCAGTTGGGACAATACAGACATCTCACAAGTGGGGGAAAAACTCAGTACTCTTAACAGGAGAGTTGGATTTCTGGGATGTCTGGAGGTTTCCCCATCCTCTAGCTCAAGACTACACTTTCAGATTTCACTTTCTGTGGGAGGATGTATAACAATGAGGGAATCAGGGAAATGCAGAGTGATATATGAAAGCAAGAGGTCTGGCAGTTGAAATTCAATGCCAAAAAGTGCAAGTAATGCACCTAGGCAATAAGAACCCCAGGACAGAATACTGGATGGGTGTGGTGAAACTTAGCATTACGGCTAAGGAATGGGACCTTGGAGTTATAATCAGTGACTCCCTCAAACAATCGTGTCAATGCAACAAGGCATACAGCAAAGCAAGTAGGATGCTGGGATGTATCAGAAGGGGCATTGACAGCAGAAAGGAAGAGTTAATAATTCCCCCATAAAGGTCCTTATAACATGGGTTCCTAAAATACGGTCTTCTGATTAGTCCAAACAGGTCACCTGACCATTGATTAATCCCTGATATACTCACAGTTGCATATTCACATGGCGTTATGTCACTATTTCTTTAGGTAAAACTCTAACAAAACATTGCCCATGTTATAAGAGGATTAACCCACTCCAGGATATGGGTTTACTGAGCATTAATCCATGCCTGGGTGATTGAAGTCACTCAGCTTTCTAACCCCCTCCCAGGTGTGGATTAATGTTCAGTAAACCCTTACCCTGTTGTGGCTTAATCCCTCCTTAGTGAGGAGACACCTAGAGTATTGCACCTAGTTGTGGAGTCCTTACCTCAGGAAGGACAGAGATAGGCTTGAGAGAGTGCAGAGCAAGGTAACAAAAATGATTTGGGGCCAACAGGGCTGGTCCTAAGAGGAACTCCTCAAGGCAATGAACATGTACTCGCTGGAGACCTGAAGGGTGAGTGGGAGATGTGATAGAGCCCTTCAAGTTCCTAAAAGGAATTAATGAGGTGAACTATGGGGAAATATTTAGCTTGAATACTAGTTCATGATCACAAGGACAAGAGTGGAAACTGACAGGAGAGAGGCTCAGAAGGATCATGAAGCAGTATTATTTAACAGAAAAGGTAGTGGAACTGTGGAACAGCCAGCCTGCTGAAGTGTTGGGTACTAAAACTGTTGGTGGGTTCAAGCATGGTTGGGCTAGAATAAAGGGTATAGTGGTTGCTCAGTGTGGCAGAAGCTGAAAGGGGAATGGAGGAAGGCTAGGGAGGGTTAAAACCTTGGACAGACAGTAGGTCCCAGAGCTAAATAGGGAACTCGGGCAGACTGAATGGACCATTGGTCTTTTTCTACCATCACTATCTATGTTTCTGTGTTTCTGTTTAGCTAGACACAGGTTCTGTTCCAGGGCTGACAATTTCCTGTGCTCTGAGGAAAGGTTACATGAGGTACTTTCCTGTACCAAAAAATATTATGGCCTCTGATCATACCCCCACCCTAATGGAGCTGCAGACCAGTCCTCTGCCCCCTCATTCTGGCTGGAGGCTGAAAATAGGACTACTCAATGATAAGGACTTTAAAATAATGATATGCAGACATATATGGGAATTCTTAATGCACAACAGGGCAGCAGACACATCTGGTACCATGGTCAGGGATAGACTAAAGGCTCATCTGTGGGGGGGGATTATAAAGAAATACAAAATCACACATACCCCATAACGCAAAACATCATGAGCTATATATGCAAATCACCACAAAATATTATGCTGGTTCAACTTTAAGCAGAAATGCATGGTGCCGAAAGGCCTCTCACGCAGTCTGCAAAGGGCGCCAACAGAAGACACAGACACATGTTTTGTCCTATCAGGACTCCTCAGTGTGCCTCATCTGTATGACACCCCAGTGGAATGAACCAGCTACCCTAAGTTGGTCTATCTGGGTTGGGTTGTGGTGAGCCCAATAAAAACCAAAAACAAGCTAAAAGACAATTACAGAGATTATAAATGTAGTGTCAGAGAAAAAGAGGGAGAGAATTAGAGACAGGCCAGATTTTTGACTTAGATATAGAACACCACAAGTCTTCCCTTAAAAAGCGACTCTGCACTTCAGCATATACTTTCATAAATACGCTGTTTCAGCTGTTACAATTTACTGGAGAATACATTTTTTTTCATTTTCAGTGTTCCTTTCCAAGATTTATAACACATCTTGGTAGACCAACTAAAAAAGTCTGTATAGAAAACATTGAAGAACATCTGCCTCTCCCCTGTTAACCTCGCAGTGCCTTGGTTTTATTACATTATAATGCTCACCATGACAACAGACTGTGATGTCACAAACATCAATTGTGTGGTTAGGAGGGAGGAGTCAGATACATTTTGAAAGATTCTGTGAAAAAATTGCTGCATTATCTACAATATTCAGTTGACCAACAGCAGAGGAAAGTAAAGAAAATAACAACTAGAAAAAGTAAAGTTAAAACATAATTGGTGTAAATGTATTTTTAAGCTTTTTCTTATTATAGAGAGTTGCCCTTTAATGAATAAGTCAAGCTCCAGCAGGAGATAAAAAGAAAGGAGCGCACTAAACTCTTGGCAGCTCCAAAGGGAAGAGGACAAGAGGGAAGTAGTGGTATTGAGAGATCTGAACTTGCCAGATATCGATAGGGATGTTTCATTGGTCAGGCACACTATAACCTTGCTGGATACATTTTAGGATTGTCTACCGTGCAGCTAATTAGATAATCAACCAGGCAGGCTGTCATTCTCAATGTGTTTCTCACCAGCTCAGAGGTGGTAGGAGCTATGAGAGTTTGGGAGCCACTACGGAACAGCCACATTTCTATTTGGTTCAAACTGGCTCTGGGGTCTGGAAAACCCCAATCGACAGCTGAGCCCAGATCCTTGATTTCAGAAGAGTGGACTTCAAGAGGTTGAGGGAGTTAATCTGGGACAAGTTAGTCAAGGTAGACAGCACAGACGGTGTGGAACAGAGAGATGGGGCAATAAAGGGGGCCATTCTTGGGGCAACTAAGTTATGCATGAGTACAGTAACCAAAAGAAGCTAGTACAAGAGACCATTATGGTTCTCTGTAGTAGTCAGGGAGGCATTGAAAGCCAAAAAAAGGCCTCTCTATGTACAAAGTTAATCAGGGGAGGAAGAATGGGGGTGGGGGGGAATACATTTTGTGATTAGGGAGATAAAGAAGGCGGTAAGGCAGGCAAAAGCAGATACTGAGCTGCAGATTATGCAGGGGGTCAAGAGCAGAGAGAAGTAATGCTTGTATACTGGGGAAAGGAAGAAGAGAGGGGAACTGTTAGGCTATCGAGGGGGAGGGTGATAGAGGAGGATGTGCAAAAGGCTGCTATCCTTAATGAGTACTTATGCTCTCGCTTTACAGGGGAGAACAGTGGGGCCCTTGCCAGAGAGTGGCATCAAAGCAGCCACAGTGGGGGGTCCCAGAAATGAAGCAGCCAGTATTTACATGGGATAGTTCTGGTCAAGTGCTAACAGCCCTAAAGATAGATAAGGCTCTGGCACCAGATGGGATAGTTCTGAGGGTGCTCTGGGAACTGTCGATGGAACTGCTGAACCCCTGGTAGGACTCTTTAGTAGATCACTACAGAAAGGGGTAGTTCCAAAGGACTGGAGGGTGGCAGACATGGAGAAGGAACAATCAGGGAACTACAGACCTGTCAGTCTTACCTCTGTAGTAGGGAAGCTGATTGAGGCACTGGTTAAAAAGGACCTTGTGGACTACCTAGAGAGCATGGCCTCCAGGACAGTAAACAGCATTGGTTTGTGGCAGAGAGGCTTTGTCAGAGTAATTTGAGAGTTTTCTTTGATTGGATTACAAGGTCACTGGATATGGGCCAGTCTGTGGATCTGCTCTACTTTGATTTCAGCAAAATGTCTGACTTGGTGCCTCACAGGTGATTGCTGGAGAAGATGGAGGATCCGGGTGCAGCTAGGGACATACTAAGATGGGTGGGTAACTGGTCAAAGGGGAGGCAGCTGGCAGTTGTGGTCAATAGTGTCAAATCACAAGACAGGGAGGTCATGAGTGGGGTACCACAGGGATCGGAGGGGGTGTTGGGGGTCACAACAGTGGAGGATTCAAGAGGTCATGGGACATACACAAGGGTTTGACCAGGGGTGAAGAGGCGATCTATGGATGAGGGAAAGTAAGGGGAGGGTAAGGGGCAGACTCGATGGGCCAAAAGGATCTTTTTCTGCCGTCTCATTTCTATGATTCTATGATTCCTTGGCTGAGTCCTTTTCAATATGTTCATCAGTGCCATGAGAGAAGGAATCTGGGGCAGGTTGTGTTTTCACAGATGACACTAAGCTCTGTGGGAGGGTGGAAAATGATGAAGGAATCAGGGAAATGTAAAGTGATCTGTAAAGAATAAAGAGGTGGTCTAGGGTTTGGTAGTTGAAGCTCAGTACCAAAAAGTGCAAGGTGATGTACCTAGGGAACAAGAACCCCAGGACAGACTACTGGATGGGTGGGGTAAGACTCAGCACTATGGCTGGGGAAAGGGACCTGGAAGTTATCATTACTGACTCCGCTAAACAATCAAGCCAGTGCAACAAGGCCTACAGTAGAGCAAATAAGATGCTGGGGTGTATCGGGAGGGGTATAGTCAGCAGAAGAAAAGAAATGATATTGCTTCTTTATAGATGGCTGGTGAGGCCTCACCTGGAGTACTGTGCCCAGTTCTGGACTCTTCTCCGAAGGAAAGATAAGGACAGGCTGGAGACGGTGCAACAATGGATGATAAAGATGATTCAGGGCCAAAAGGCCAGGTCTTGTGAGGAGCGCTTCAGAGCTTTGAAGATATATTCGTTCGACACCAGGCAGGAGAGGGGATACATGACAGAGACCTTCAAGTTCCTGAAAGGAACAAACAAGGTGAACTGTGGGGAATTATTTAGCATGAATAACAGTTTGAGATCATGAAGGTATGAGTGGAAACTGGCGGGGGGGGGAAAGGTTCTAGAGGGATATGAGAAAGTATTATTTCACAGAAAGGGTGGTGGAACCGCTGAACAGTATACCAGCTAAGGTGGGCATCAAAACCATTAAGGGTTTCAAGCAAGGCTGGGACAGGGTGAAGGGAATAAAGGTTAGTCAGGGAGATGGTAACAGGGAGGGAAATAAGAAAGTGGTGGGGAGGGAGGGCTAGAACCTTGTATGGACAATAGGTCACGAGGTTAGGTAGGGAACCATGGACAGACTGGATAAGCCATTGGTCTTTTTCTGCCATCACTGTCTATGCTTCTATGGAACACAAACTGAAGGCCAGATGAGATACACTAGACAAAGGTATGATGAGAGGGAAGACAGAGTGGTGAGGGTATTAGCCTGACAGCTTTGCCAACAACAGGTGAGCAGGGCAGTGTTACAAGTAGGAGACACAGGAACTCCAGGGGGCACAACAGGTGGCCCACTGAGAATTCTAGAAGAGCTCATGGAATTTTATAGCTCCCTCCATAAGGAAGAAATGGCACAAGACATAGATGCGGTTTTTGATGGGTTACACCTTCCCAGCCTGTCAAAACAGGCCACATAACCTGTAGATGCCCCCATTTTAGAGGCTGAAGTTCCATCAAAAATTAAAGAACTAAAACATGGCAAATTACAGGGCAGTGACAGATACCCAGCAGAATGGTGTAAGTCTTTTAGTACAGAGGTTACCCCACTGCTCTGCAAAACTTTCCATGAGATCACTGTGGCGGGGGTGAATCCCTGCCTCCTGGCTCCAGGCCCAGATCAGCATCCTTCCCAAACTTGGCAGGAACCCCCTAAAATGTGACTCGTACAGGCCCATTTCTCTATTGGGGGTGGACCTCAAAATTTACACTGGTACCCTAGCAGACAGGCTACAGATCTATGTTGCAGCTATTGTGCATCCAGACCAAACAGGCTTTATAGAGTGCAGCTTTATATTTGATAACATCAGGTGCCTTCTCAACATCATTCCAGCACAATAAAAATAGCTTGAACCTGCAATTAGGAATTGCAGTGGATGTAGAGAAGGCCTTTGATAAGCTACATTGGCAATTTCTCAATTACACCTTGCATTCTTTTAAAGTTGGCTCCAAATTCATATATAGAAGAGATGCCCTATACACCAAACTAAAGGCAGTAGTGAAGGTGAATAGTCTGCAATCATACTGGTTCCCTCTGGAGAGAGGTACCAGGCAGGGGTGCCCACTGTCACTCTTTCTGTTTGCTTTAAACTTAGAATCACTGGTGGCAAAGGTACACCAATCCCAAGCAGTCCATGGCATTATAGTGGGTGACACCCCTCCAAAAGCACAAGTTATCACTTTATGCAGATGGATCCATCTTTTTTCTATTCGACCCACAAAACTCAGTCTCAGCTGTGAGAGGTGTACTGGAACACTTCAGAAAGCTGGCAGGCTATAAAATTAACTATTCCAAATCAGAGGTGGTCTGGTTTAGTGGGAAGTGCACCCCACACATTAGAAAATTGATTCCCTTTGCCTGGACAAAAAATAATCAAATTAGATACTTGGTGGTTCAGATCACCCCTACAATACATAGATTATCTGATATCCATTACAGACTACTGTTGAATGCTATACAGCATGACCTAGCTAGATGGACCACAATACCACTCTCTCTAGTGGGTAGAGTGGACATCATCAAAATGAATATTGTACCCACCCTGCTCCTTGTTTTCCGAACGCTCCCATTATCTATTCCAGAACCCTTCTGGAAGAACCTCAAGGATTTTAACCAGATTACATGGGGAGGACACCAAAGGGTGAAACAAGCAATCCTTACAGCCCCAAGGGAGCAGGGAGGGCTCGCCTTACCAAATCTGAGGCATTATTATTTAGCGGCACAATTGGTGGGAAAATGCTCCTGGCTGAAAAGATGAAAGGATGCACAGTGGTTGGCCATGGAAATGAATGATACCGTACCGATACCAATTTGGGCTCTGCATCTGGAACCCTTTGGGCTAAAACTGATTAGGCAGACCTCTAAACCCTGGTTAAAATATGCCCAAAGCATTATATTAAAAATTAGGATAACCAAAGGAGGAAAAGAACTTGGGCCTCTAACCTTGATTTTCCACCATTTTTAATTCATACCACCCAGGATGGATACTGGCTGTAAAGGATGGGCAGAGGCAGGTTTGCATACTTCTCTCAGTTAATTTCATCAGGACAAATAACACCCTTTGACACTGTCCATCAGCAATACAACCTGGGGGAAGGGGACACATTTAGATACAGACAGGCACAGCACTTTTTACAGGAGGGAGAGAACCTGGCCAGGGTTACCAGAGACAAAACAGTCCTGAAATATTTTATCTACTTGGTAGTTATCCTTAAAGGTAAATTTAAGTACATCTCTGAAATCTATAAAACACTGGCTAAGGGAGAGGAACAAATCCTAGAAATCGTAAGACTGAGATGGGAACATGAAAGTGGGACCCCAATACCAGCAGGAAAATGGCCACAGAGATTGCAAGGGGGTTGAAGGTGACATTAGCACTGGTGTGGCGAGAGTTTACCTGGAAGGTCCTGGTCAGGTTCTTGCACACAACTGTTGTGACAAAGTATTTTGACACCACTAGAGGAGAGGAGTGTTGGAGGAATTGTGGAAACCAGGGTTCACATACTCACATATTTTGGGACCGACTAGAAATAAGCAGATATTGGTCACAGGCCATAGAAAAGATATTAGGAGTGAAATACCCCTTCAGTTTTACTGACCTAATATTGGGACTTCCCAGAGCAGGTTCTATGCCAGTTAAAAAAGGAAAATTATTGTATATCATCCCATCTATGGTGCATAAGGGAAAACAGACAATCGGCTATCAGATGTTGATCCTCAATTCAATGTCTGGAAGATGGAAGAAGTCAGAAGTATGGAGCTCTTGACCACCACAGTGAAGCTAAGATTACAATCCCTTTGGTCTTGTGGCACCCATGTGATACACACTGAACACAGGACTCCGTAAATGACTTGGACACAACTTAAATTATGCTGGTCTCTCTTTATTGCACTAGTTCTAATTGTCAAACTAAGTTACACCCCTAATAGGCTATAGTTATAAACTTTCTGTTACTGGGACTTCAAGGCAGAATAGAAATCCTATCTTTAAGAACAGACAATGGCTGGCCTGTTGGCCACAGGCACATCATTCCAGGAATGCTTCCCCACATCCGATTAACTAACTATGGACTTGAATTTTTGCACAGCTATGTTTTGTTGCAAGGAGCACTTTTAGGCTCCTAGGTTATATTTTGGATTTCTTTCAGTTGCAGAACAGCTTGTGCTCAAAAAGTGTTTGGACAACATGCCTAATGTACAGTACTTGTCATGCTGATGTATTCTATTCTTAAATAAAGCTGAGTTAAAAAAAAAAAAGAATATCCTCTCCTTAACCCTTCTCTCAAGCTTCTTTGTGGAAGGCATCTTTATGGGACAAAAGCACCCTATCCAAGGTCTTTGCCCTTCCTGGGATCCCCAGTATTTTTGACAGCCTCTGGTTAGGCTCCACAAAATCAAAACACTATGCCTGTCAGGTCCCCTACCCATCACAAACTAAGTAGCAGACATTTGTGTTGTAAACCATCAGACATGGGTTTTCCCAGATTAGAAAACACCCATCCACACCACCCAGCTGCTCAAAATATCTATTTCTCACATCTCCAAATGACCTTGCAACCCATTAAAATATGCACTTTTTCTTCCAAAACTAATCCATCATGTGAACAGGGCCACTCTAGCTACATCTCTTTTGAAAGTTAAACCTAAGAACATAGGATTTGATGGCAAATAAGGGCTGCTTGGCCTCACCAGTTTGCCCATTGCTCCCTTCCTGCATTATTACCATAGACCGTGCCCAATCAATAGCTTATTCTCTTCCCCCCCTTGTTTTCCACCATGATTCCGTTGTGCTTATCCCATGCATTCTTGAATCCCAATGCTGTTTTTGGCCCGAGCACCTCCGCTGGAAGGCTGTTCCAGGAATCCATCACTCTTTCTGTGAAGAAGTACTTCTTTATATCTCTCCTGAATCTACCCTTTTCTAGCTACTCAGCAAGTCCCCTTGTTTTTGAGCACCTTTTCTTCTGAAATATAGTTGCCTCCTGTACCTTATTTACCCCTGTGAGGTATCTGAGGTATTTAAATGTCTATGTCACTATGCTAGCTACTGCACTAGCTACTATTCTGCTCCACAGCCTCTCTTGCACTGCTGCCAACTGCACCCAGTAACATCCCTCTGACATTCTCAACAGCTGCAGTACATCTTTCTGTCAGCTAGACTGCAGACAACTCCCAGCTTTACACTGGAACATTAACCAACCTATAGCAGTGCCCATGAACAACAAGCATTTGTCAATGTCGAATGTTTGCTTGCTGGCATTAGCAGTGAAAGTGGAGGAGTTAGACAGATGCAGTATAGGAATGGCAGTGATGTACTGAACTGACACCAACTCCACCCCTCCCTGCAGAATGGACAGGCATTGGGGTGTGCCTTTAGGTCGTCACCCATAACGGTCACGACATTTCACCTCACCCTACCCTGCAGACACTGACAAGTGTCGAGGTGTGCCTTGAGGTGTTTGGGCTTTACACTCACCTCATTCCATAAGGAAATATGCTGAAATGGGTGCAGTATTGGAGAATGGTGTGAACTCTGGGGCCAAAGAGTCCAAGGTGCACCTCGATGCCTGTCACTGGCTGCGGGGTGGGGTGGGGGTGGAATGGTGTAAGCATTACTGTCAACAATCCCAAGTTACACCCCTGACACCTGTCAGCCCCTACAGAAAGGGTGGAAGCCTGTCAGACCCTACAGGGTAGGGGCGTTATGGTTAGAAACCCTAAGGCCCTGGGCATGTCTTGGTATTTTTACTCTACGTTTTCAACATGGACTTTTTGTGACCCCACTGCATGAACAGTGACACTATCAGTTTGTTAGCCGAAAGGAGATTTTGTACAGTGACTGCGTCATTAACGTCACAGGTGCAAAAACACATTTCCAACATGATGTGAAAAATGACAGCTGTACTGTTCATAAGGAGGTGTAAAAAAATGGTAATGTTGAAAATCTGGAGTGAAAATATAAAAAGAAATGGTGAAGTCACGAGCGTGCATAGAAACTACACAATGCACACCTGTAATGCAATTATTTGGGGGGATTTTGTTCACCAGATTTTCAATATAGGCATTTTGGGACCTCCACTGATGAACAGTGTTACTGTGATTTTCTTAATCTGTCCTGAACACTGATTTCCCACAGCGACTGCGCTATTCTGCGCTGGAAGTGCGAAAACACATTTCAGCCAGGATGTGAAAAATGACAGATGTACAGTTCATAAGAATGTGTGGAAAAATGCTAATGTTGAAAATCTGGATTGAAAATATTACAAATTTGTGAAGTTACAAGGTTGCATAGAAACTGCGCAAAGCACGCTCGTAACACAGTCATTTTATGGACTTTTGTGACCACATTTTTCAACATAGGCATTTTAGGACCTCTGCTCATGAACAGTGTCACTGTGATTTTCTTCATCTGTCCCGAACACTGATTTCCCACAGTGACCGCGCTATTCTGCACCGGAAGTGTAAAACACATTTCAGCCAGGATGTGAAAAATGACAGCTATACTGTTCATGAGGAGGTGTGAAAAAATGCCAATGTTGAAAATCTGGAGTGAAAATATTACAAATTCATGAATTTGCGAGTGTGCGTGGAAACAGCGCAATGCACACTTGTAATACAGTCATTTTTGTGAATTTTTTCACCAAATTTGCAACATAGGCTTTTGAGAGTCCACCTCATGAACAGTGACACTGTCATTTCATTAATCAGTCCCGAAAGGTGATTCCACACAGTGACCGTGAAATCACCTTTTGGGACCAAATAACCAAATGACAGTCACTGAATTCTTGAGATGGGGTCCCAAGAACCCCATGTTGAAAATTTGGTGCAGAAATTCAAACAAATGACCGAGATATGCACCAAAGTTGAAAAAACTCTATTTATGCCATTATGCAGCTTACCGGCATTTCTTCAGTCGGCTTTGAAGAGTGCAGACATGTTCCCGCTCCACCGAAGATCGTCGCGTTGGGCTCCGGAGGTAAGTATGGGGTGAGGGTGTGTGTGGGGAAGTGGGGTGCACAGAGGGTGGGTGCAAGTTGCGGGAGGGGGGCAAGAGAGTCAACGAGGTACCGTTTTCCTTTGTTACATTTTTTTTTTTTTTTTTCACATGGACGACGTGGGACTTTTGCCACGCTGGGGTGGCTCCCAGTGTGCACATAGGAAGTTTTGAGGGGGCAGCATTGCAACGGAGGACTGGACACCCCTGTTGGCCATACAGTGTGGGGGGCACATGAGGACGCTGGACTTCGCCATGCTGCGTGGGCTCCCAGCGTGGCACCTAGAAGTTTGTTTTTCAGGGGAAGGGGGCACTGGAGCTGATGGGGATTGGGCACCCCCGTTGGACATACAGTGTGCTTGGGGGGGAGTGTGCATGAGCCAAGGGGGATTGGGCACCCCCCTGGTACACAACAAAGGGGGGGGGTGTGTGCATACAATCATCGCTACAATCAGCGGTGGTGACGTGGAGGCAATCTGCATACTGTTGACGGCAGGGCAGTATGCAAATTGCCTACACATTACCACCGCTCATTGTAGCGGTCATTTGCTTTCAACTGTACGCCACTGCAATCTGAACTGCTGTCATAGACAGCTGGGACATTCAATGGTGTGGTGCAGCCACGCCTGCAAAAACACTGAGGGCATTGGAAGCGGGGGTGCCACACCTACGAAAACTCGTATGGTGGCACTATGTTTCTTGCACATGCATACAAGCAAACATAAAAATACTTAAAACAATAAAGCAAGATAATGCATACATTCGCTATGAAATGCAAATGGCTAAAAAACCAGCTCATTGCTCTGTGCGTGGGTGTGGGGGCAGGTACTAACACATAAAATGAAATATTTTTTATTCTGGACAAATTTTCAAACAAAAAAGGAAATTGTTTTCTTCAAAAGAATAAATGTTTTTTTTTAATATATGGCCTGTTTTATAAGTGCATTGTAACCCACCCCCACCAGCCCCCCTTGTTCAACTAACAGGGCTGCTCCTCTCACACATGGCGCTAACGAGAGGGATGGGGATTGTTACTACAGTTCAGTTTTCCAATACATCTGCTTCGGAGCCTGCTATCCTCAGACAGGCAAACCAAGTGTGGCAACTACCTGGCTCACACTTGGGGGGACCATTTACCATGCCATCAACCTGGCTCCCTGGGAGAAAATGTTCGCTCACAATTATGCTAGGTTTGTACTTCTGGTCAGGGGCACCCAAGTAAATTCAGACACAGTGGAAGCAATAACAGTACTGTCCAAACCAGGTTGGGATTCTAGAGTGTGGCTTTTATTCACATACACAGAGAATAATCACAAAGCGAACATGGATTCCCACAGGGCTACTCCCACTGGTAATGCAGACTACTGATGTACACAGCACACACACACACAGCAAACCGTGATGTTCTGAATTGAATAGCGAACACTCTGGTTCTGAATGGACATTGTCACACACGGCCAGAACTGGTACACTTCCCTTGACTAGGCACTCTCGGACAGTACTAGGAGACTTTCCCATATTTCATGAGGAATTACTGGTGGCACCCTCAACCACCAAAGAGCACATACAGGCTCACAAAAAAATCCAACCCACATCTGGGTAAACTATTTTCTTCAGGCACTGGCCAAATGCACTGAGAGAAAACAAAAGTGCCCAAACTCAACCCAGACAGGTAAACCGGTTGCTCCAGATTTGGGGGTCTCCCACCTTTTGCTTCCAAATTTATAATTGGCCATTCATCTGGTTAATAACACCCTTCACAGAAAACTTGTAGATGCTATCTTTATTTTTTTTTTTTATTTTGTTGTTTAACCAGGTATAGCACACTAAGCTGAAAGCTTTTTTACAGGAGCAACCTGGGAGCACAAGGAGGTTAAGTGACTTGCTCAGGGTCACACAGTATGCCAGAGGAAGCTGTGGGATTCAAACCCAGGTCTGGTCTGCTGGATGTCACCAGATTTGCAGCTCAGAGCCTTAGACCACTGTGTTATACTGCCTCCTAATCTTGAAACGTCTTTCACATTTAACATACTACATTACACACCTCTGAGGTGTCATGAAGTTAAAAGTTCTGTAATTGGCAATGTCTCTTCACTAGACCCCAACTTTAGCAGGCACTTTAAAATCAGACATGAACTAAAAGTTCTGTATTTGGCAAGTCTCTCTCTAGACCCCATAGTAGGCAGACACTTTTAAACAGAAAACAGTCTAGATGACAGAGTCCCTTTGTCAGAGAAAACTCACCATAGGAATGTAGGGCTTTTCCACACAGAAATCTCAGGTACTCACAGAGCAGTTGAATCTAAGGCAGCTTCTACACAGTCCAGGCTGGACAAGGGGATTGCCCCTGAATCCTGGAACCCCCCCATCCCATCCCTCTGGGGATGGGGCAATGGAAAACCCACTTGGAATGGTTTCCACCACTTCATTCTCTGTCTTCTATGTTCTTCTTCTAGGCTGAGAACAAACTACCCAAACCACAGAGGTAGCTCTCTGTCAGAGCTAAAAACTGAGGAACTGCCTAGGCCACAGCCTCTTCCTGGAACTCCACTCTTCAGACTACTGAACTCTAACTCAACATTCTAAAGCTATCTCCCTCAGCTAGCATTTCAATGTGGCTTATGCTGCTGCGACAATTCTATGATTACATCATCCTCTAGCTCAACTGAGACTGAAACCAGAGAATGACAGTGTGAAATCCATTTAACTGGCATTTTACAAGCTGCCTCTCCCTGCCTGCCACTGATTCTAAGTGGAATTCTAGTAACCCCTGGAAACAAGGGGGTTACAACATTAAGAAACTTCAGAGATATGTAATTATGGGGAATAATTGCACTTTAGTCTCATGTGCTTATAACACATTAGAGTCGTCCAGTTATTCACCAATAATCAAACACCATGGTGTGCCTTTTTGCTTACATACAATATATACAGTACATGTCAGTATTATGAATCTCCATATATCATATGCCTATGTTCTGGATACACAGGCTTATACATGTTCTTGCCCGCATACCATACTCCTATACCCCTATAACCAGTGCATGAAATGTGCAAAAAAAGCTGCCGGGTCTCTAAGGGTCACAATTATAAAAAGATGCATGGACCACTACTGTGGAACTCCTTTTTTCCCTTCATTATTTGGAATTTGTCTTTTCATTATTATCCAGATTTACAAAAATAAGACAAAACACAGGCAAAAAACATGTAGATACTGTAGGAAATTGAGGGACAAAGGAACTAATCAAATCAAAATTTATTTCTAAAGCGCTTTTCAAAAACCAAAGCGCATTTACAATATAAAACAAACATTTAGTCAGATAAAACATATAAGAATAAAAAGGCAGCAGTAATAAAAAAAACATTATCCCCCAAATGCCAGGCCAAATAAATATGTTTTCAGTGAGTATTTAGAGTTCTCGATGGACAGGCACCCTCTAATCCGACGAGGTAGAGAGTTCCACAGGGTTGGGGCTACAAAAGAAAAGCCATAGCACCTGATGTCTGAAGACGGACCCTGGGATCCTCTAGCAATCCCTCATAAGTGGAGCGGAGTAGGCAGAGTGGGCAGTAAGGCCGAAGGAGGTCTTGCAAGTAACCCGGTCTCTGTTCATGTAGGGTCTTAAAGGTCAGCAACATGACCTTGAAGTGCAGTTTGCGCAGCACAGGCGTGACATGGCTAGTTCTTGACAACCCCATCAACAACCTGGTCGTAGCATTCTGCACCAGCTGCAGGTGATGGAGATCCACCCCCAGTAACCCTAGGTGTAGAGCATTGCACTAATCAAGATGAGAGGACACAAAGGTGTGAACCAATGTAGAAAGGTCTTCGGGTGGAACAAGGTGCTTTACCCGGGCAATGTTCCTCAGATGATAAAATGAGGACTTGACAGCTGCTGACACCTGTGCTTTTAGCGTCAGTTCGTTATCAAGCACAACACCCAGATTCCACACCCATTCAGAAGGTATCAACTGGTTACCCTCTAGCACAAGGCCAGATGGTTGCCCTGGAGACAACTTCTCTACCCATTAACCTGGGTCCACCACCAACACCTCAGTCTTATCCGGATTTAGTCTCAACCAGTTAGCACTCATCCAGTCCTGAATCTCAGTGAGGCAGTTGTTAAAGACCAAGATCGCACCATTTTGTTCGGGTAAAAAAGACATGTAGAGCTGAGTATCATCTGCATAGCAGTGAAAACACAGCCCATACCAACTTATAATGTCTCCCAACGGCAACATGTACACTGTGAACAACATGGGGGACAGCAAGGAACCCTGCGGCACCCCACAAGGCAGGGAGAAGGGGGCCGAGGAAAAAATTCCCGACACCACTCTCTGAGTCCTGCCTGTGAGGAAAGAGTGAAACCACCTGAGGACTGTCCCCGACAGTCCACAGTGTAGCCACAGGCATTCCAGCAACACCCCATGATCCATGGTGTCAAATGCTGCAGAGAGATCAAGGAGGACCAAGATCGAACGACTCCTCTGATCTCTCGCTATTAGGAGACCATTAAGTACTCGAACCAATGCCGTCTCGGTACTATGCTTCTTCCTGAAACTGGACTGGAAAGGATCATAGATTTCATGGATGGTAAGAAAGTTCTCAAGTTGCAATGCGACTACCTTCTCGATAACCTTGCCCAAAAAGGGCAGGTTAGAGACAGTTTTGTAGTTCACAGGAAAGTCTGGGTTGAAGGAAGATTTCTTTAAAAGGGGTGTTACCACAGCCTCCTTCAGGGGGTCCAGGAACACCCCCTGGTCCAGCGAGCACCAGACTATCTCAGCAAGGATCAGTCCGATGACATCCATACACCCCACAAGGAGGTGAGCTGGACCAGGATCAAAACTACAGTAAGTAGGTTGCAAACCCTGAACAATCTTCACGATATCCACGATCGCTGGCTGGTTGAAATCTGTCCAGACAGACCGGGTGCCTGTGCCTTCACATCAACTGCCGCCGTACTCATTTGAATGAGCCAAGCAGATCTCCGACCTGATGGAGGACACCTTATCTGCAAAGAATTGAGTGAACTCATCACACTTTAATTGTGAAAAGGCTCTCTAGCCCCGAAGGCATGCTGGATTGCACAGCCTGCCCACGGTCTGAAAGAGCTGAGCCGGTCGATTCCTTGCTGCAGCAATCTCCCTGGACAGAAACTCTGCCTTCTTATGGGAGATTTCTGATTGATAGTCCGAATAATGGGAGCTCTATATAAGTTTGCCTCCTCTAGGTCTGATTTCTGCCAACAACATTCCAACCTTCGCCCTTCTCTCCTCAACTCCCTCAAAGTCCCATCAAACCAAGGGGACTGAGGGCAGAGAGGGAGACGGCAAACTCGGACTGGAGCTACGGAATCCAGGGCCCTCAGCTCCATATTATTACGGTGCATTACTAGGTCTCCCAAATCTGAGCATTCCAATGGCCTATTCGATAGGTCCAGGACTGCCATCAGACCCCTGGGGTGACACCCATCAAAGGGCAGTACCGGACCATCTCCAAAGTGGCAGGTCTCACAGAGGGAGCCACAAAACTGAACCTTATAGAGTGATGGTTCGACCATCCAACTGGTTCCACCACCAAGTCAGCCGCCTCCATCCCCAGGAGGAACACCAGGTCCAGGGAGTGACCTCAAATATGGGTTGCTGCGGTAACTACCTGTGTGAAGCCCAATGAGATCATCAGTTGGAGGATGTTCTGAACAAAATGTGAGAGTTCATCGTCGACCCAGGCATTGAAATCCCCTAGGACCAACCATCTGGAGGATTCCAACACCATGTCAACCATGAAGTCTGCAACTTCCTGCAGGAAAACTTTCTCATCGACCAAGATGACAACCACGCTGGGCTGCTACTTGTGGAGGAGCTATTAAGCTGAGTGTTCTTTTGCATTTTCTCGTGTAATGCTATTTTATTTTGACATTGTTAGTTATATGGATTAAGATTTAAGATTCAAGGCTAGGCAGTAAGAGTAGGAGTTTTTTAGTTTTTAGAAAGGGATGTTTAGTGAGTTAGAGTAAAAAGCTAGCTTTTTTATTTTCTAGTTTTTAGGAACTGGAAAGGAGAATTCCCTGCCCCGTGGACCTGTGGTTTTTCAGGGTGACGAGGAATCCTTTGAATAGCTTTTGAATGAATTTGATATTACATCGTGGCTTACCATTGTTTGTGTTCGAGGAGATCCAGGACTTCGGAGTGCGATTGGGGAGCATGGAGAGGATCGGGATTGGTGTGGAGGAACAACAGTTAGAATGGTGGATTTCAGCTGGGGTGAGAGCCCAGTTGGACTGATCTGCAGGAAATGGTCGGTTCATTGTGTGTTGGGACCAGCGGAAATGATAGCGAGCAGAAAGAAGTTCGAATGGACTGTGATGGAGATCACCTTGAGGACTTAAGGGATCTGCGGTGCTGGACAGTGGTTGAGCAGTGTGGGTAACCAGTGGGCAGGAGGAGGGAGCTTCACTACCTTTCGGGAGAACCTAACCCATTTCCTGCTATGGAGGGCATTAGAACTTGCAGTGGATCCTAGGCTGAAGAAGGCGGCCTTTTTACGCTGGTCCATTGAGCTCCTGTGTGGAATTGTTTTGATGGACTATTGCTATGAAGATTAAGGCTGAGAATGTGAGTTTTTGACACCATTTTATGATTCCTGGCTGCTGGTTATTTGCTCCCTAAAAATCTGGTGAGACTGAAATGGCTGCATTTTGAATTTTGGACAATAGCGGATTGGAAGAACTATCGTCAGTTTGTGTTAGGGCGGAATTGACTGTTGTCCTGCTGAATTTTATGATTATTATTGGGCTAAACCCTTATGGTTTTGACTAAATTAGATAGTTATATTTTGTATTAGGTTTGATTTTTTGTGTTTTTTGATGTAGAGGGTGGGGGGTTGGTTTTGTGTTTATGGGGTTTATTTTTGTGGTTATGATGAATGAGTGGGGAGATTTTTTTGTGTTAGGACAGATAAATGTGTGTCGAAGGGGTGTGTAACGTGGGATGGGCTAGAATTGTGTATGAGATGTCCCAGCTTCATGATCTGCGGCCCTTTATTACCCCCCAGTATCGGGTACTACAGCTCGCTGATGCCAGGAGGTGGAAATTGGAAGGAGACATGGGGGCAGAAGCTGGCAGGGAGCCCCGTACATGGGTGAGGGGAATAGGATTGAGGTAGTTAGGTGCAGAAGGTGCCCTGGGTTGAGACAGGGTTTGGAGAGATGCCAGACGGAATTAATTCCTATCCCCAGGGTGCCCATGGGACCTAGTGGGCAGGTAGCTAGAGGGGCTGCACTGTCCACCAATCCCCTGAGGGTGGTGCTATGCAATGCCAGGTCGATCAATAATAAGACTGCAATTATTGCAGATCTTATTTCATTGGTCAACCTGGCTTGCATTACGGAAACCTGGTAGAGGGACGATGCTGGGCCAGTGTTAGAGGCCACCGTCCCCCCAGGTTATTCCATAGTGCACTGCCCCAGAGTGGAATGCAGGGGCGGAGGTGTAGCTATCTGTTTTAGAGCTGAGCTAGGCTTCACCGTGCACCCAGTGAGAACACAGGGTTCATTTGAATGTGTGTCGCCATCCATGGGGGTCTGGGTGCAGGCTGCAGAATTCTCTTGATATACTGTCCTCCTGGGGTGGTTGGAGAGTTCTTGCAGGAAGTGGGTGACTTCATGGTCGGTGAGACATTGGAGTCCTCCAGATGTTTAGTTCTGGGGGACTTCAATGTCTGGGACGACGAAGAGTCATCCAGGTTGAATTATCACTTCCTTCAGTCGATGACATCACTGGGCCTGTCGCAAGCAGTGACTACTGTGACTCACCAGGGTGGACACATGTTGGACCTGGTCTTCTCGCTGGGTCTTGAGATTGAGAATCTCAGGACTGATCAGGTTGTTTGGTCTGATCATTGCACGGTGGAGTTCTTGCTCAGGGCACCCTCCGAAATCCCTCCCCCTGCAGAGATGGTGAGCTACCACCAATTGAGGGGTTTGACCCCGGAGGGTTTTCTGGCAGTGGCAAACCTATCTAGTGTGGACAGTGCATGCAGGGGAGGTGTGGGTGAGGCAGCTGATGCCTATAATAGGGCAGTGACTGAGGCACTCAACTCCCTTTCACCGGTCCGTGTACAACCCAGATCTTATCACTTGAGGTCCCCATGGTTTGATGGGGAGCTCAAGGCTTTGAAGATCAAGGGTCGGAGGTTGGAGCGCTGCTGGCGGGGGTCCGGCTTGGAGGCAGACAAACTGGCCCTGCGTGCACACTATGGTGTGTACCGGGGGGGCAATCAACCGTAAGAAGGCAGTGTTCCTGTCCAGGGAGACTGCTGCTGGGAGAAACCGACCAGTAATGCTTTTTCAGACTGTGGACAGGTTATTACATCCTGCCTGTCTTTAACCAAAAATAGCAGTTTCTGAGGCCTTACACAATGAGTTTGCTTGGTTTTTCTCAGACAGGATGTCTGCCATCAGGCAGGATGTTCCACCAGTGGCCCATACTATGGCCGACAGTGGTCGCCGGGATTGTCGACAAAGCACTCCGCCCGGTTGGGGGGAGTTTAAATCAGTGGAGGTGGCTGATGTTATTAAGGTGATCTCAAAACTGAAGCACACAAATAGTGAACTGGACCTGGCGCTGACGCGTTTCTTAGGGGGATGCATCGATGCTGTTGGGCCGGTGTTTGCCTTGATTGTCCAGTGTTCCTTGTTGGAGGGGGTTGTCCCAGATGCTTTGAAGGAGGCACTGGTGAAACCCCTCCTGAAGAAGTCATCACTGGACCCTAACATTAAGGTGAATTATCACCCGGTCTCCAACCTTCCATTTTTAGGAAAGGTGGTGGAGAAGATTGTGGCGCGTCAGTTGGGTGATCACCTCATGGCATTTGATATCTATGAGCCACTCCAGTCAGGTTTCCGTGCAGCACATTCAACAGAAACCGCATTAGTTCGGGGTGCACAATTATCTCCTCAGGGTGAGAGATCGAGGGGAAGGGACAATTCTTATTCTACTCAATCTCTCCTCAGCTTTTGACATGGTGAACCATCGGGTGCTGCTGGACCATCTGAGAGACTTCTGTGGACTCGCCGGCACTGTCATTCACTGGTTCGAATCCTTTTTGACAAACAGAAGACAGAGTGTGGTGATGGGGAATTTTTTCTCATCTTTTAGCCTTCTGTCTTGTGGGGTACCTCAGGGTTCGGTGTTGTCACCGATGTTGTTCACCGTGTATATGCTAACCCTGGGACAGATCATTAGGAAGTACAGCTTGGGATTTCATTGTTATGCCAATGATACCCAGCTGTACTTATCTTTTGCCACTGGGACATCAAATGCGGTGGATGTATTAAACAACTGTCTGCAGAGATCAATGACTGGATGGCCTCCAGCTGGTTGCGACTGAACCCCGATAAGACAGAGGTACTGGTGGTGGAGCTGAACAGGAGGCGTGTGGGGTTGCCCTCTGGGGCAGACTCTGGACTTGTTCTAGGTTCTATCCCATTGATGGCTTCCTCTAAGGTGCGTAATCTTGGCGTGATATTTGACAGCGGTATGATGATGGAATATCAGGTGTCTGCCATTGTCAAGGGAAGTTTTTTTCATTTGAGAAACATCGCCAGGATTAGGCACCTGATTCCACCCCTGGACCTCCCCACCTTGGTACATGCATTTGTCACATCTAGGTTAGACTACTGTAATGCGCTCTACCTCGGGGTCTCTGGAGGCACCCTCCATCGACTACAGCTAGTGCAGAATGCAGCTGCCAGGTTGTTGACAGGTCAGTCGAAATACTGTCATGTCACCCCGGTGCTGCGGGAACTGCACTGGGTGCCAGTTTGATGGAGGGTGCTCTTCAAGATGGGCTTGCTCACCTATAAGGCCCTACACGGACTGGGCCCTTGTTACCTGGTTGACCTTCTTACACCTGCTGCCTCATTTCGTCCCCTCTGGTTCTCATCGAGGGGCCTCCTGACGATTCCCAGGACAAGATTCAAAACTGCTGCCGATCAAGCTTTCAGTGTCACCGGTCCTGTCTTATGGAATTTGCTCCTGCCTTTGGTGAGGGAGGCCCCATCAGTGGAAGTTTTTAAGACCCACCTGAAGTTCTATTTGTTTAATCAGGCATTCTGAGACTCTGTTTGACACTAGTGTTATCAGTCCTTTTTAAAATTAAGAGGGTTTTATATAGTTATGGGATTTGTATGAGGATATATTTTAATATGTGTAAATTAAAGTTGTGGGGTTTTTTTGTATGGCGTCCAGAGCCTCTGGGATTGGGCGCCAGAAAAATAAAATTTGCCTTGCCTTGCCATGCCTTGCCTGATCTCCAAGTGGACAGCAGACGAGAAGAATCCTGCTATCCACACCTGCTCCCATGATACACTCGAAGGATCTAATGGTCCCTACTAGAAACTCTACAAGGCCCAGTTCCAACTTAAAACAGATGGCTACACCCCTGCCCCTACGATCCAGTCTCAGGCAATGTATCACCGAGTACCCGGCTGGAACCACTGACTCCAATACTGGACCAGCATATGACTACGGGTCATACTGTCCTCTTGAAGTCATGGTAAGAGGAAACAAGCATGGCATAAGGGCCCTGCTTAGAGATCATGTGAGACCCCCTCAAATTCTTCAAAAATATGTTGCTGGGTCTGAGACCCTGTGAGACCCAGCCCACTTTAAGCCCTGCCCATAATTATGTTATGAGAAGAGAAAGAAATTTGTAGTGTTGTAAAACATTTGGATGCTGAAAGAAAAGTCAGTAAAAAACAAATCTATCATTTCATCCAAGAAGCTGGTGTTTAAGACATGTTTCAACTCCCACTTTAGTTTCAAAGGGCAAACTTGCCTTGTGGGGGTTGACAGTGTTCCTTTGACTGATAACCATACTTTTACCATGTTTGTTAAACACAATCTGCTTACTCCAGAGAGCCCAACTGAGATGCAGGAGTCAGTGGAGCCCTGCTTCTATTTGGTGTTACAGTTGGTTACGTGACTTGCCTCAGGCTGCAAAATAAGCCAGTGTGACCAACTTGGAATTCAAAGGCTAGGAGACTGTATTTACAAAACCAAAAACCTATGCTGCATCCATTGGGCAATTTTCAAAGTGGCTGCTTCAGACCCTCGTCCATGGATGCAGGTGGGTGCATGGAGCTGGCAACAAACAATTCAGCAGTATCATTGGTTGCAGGAGGCTCAGGGTCAAAGTCTGCTTAGACCATTTTTCATCATTGGGGTGGTCTAAGCAGGCTTGGAAGATATTGGTGGTCATGTCTACAGTTCCATGCATGCTGCTGAAACTCCAGTCAATTGTAAACAAGTTGCAGCTTTAAAAATAGCCCCACTCCCTGCATCTAAACAGAGATAGACACAGCAGGTACTGGGGGATGCAGGCATATCGCTGTCATCCACAGTTTGGAAAATCTGGCCCTGGATTCTTTTGCCCCAGTTCTTTGCATTAACCACTAGACTGCATTGCTTTGATTTTGGAATATTTCACTGAAACTCTCAGTCTTGTTATCAACCAAAAATCTCACCTTATGTCTTTGATGGTTGCTCGTTTTAGAGGGTCAACCTGCAGCATATGCATGAGGAGGCTGGCTACAGACCGATTCAGGTACTCAGGAATATAGAACACCCCACCTCTGATTTTTTTAAACAGTGTTGGAACATGCTCATCATCAAAGGGAAGTGTTCCACAGAGGAGCGCATACAGAATTACTCCACAACTCCAGATATCGACCTCGGGGCCTGCATACAACCTAAAGAAAAGAAAGGAAAGGACTTCCAAAATGAGAAATGCATTAAAGAACTACCCTCTATTTTTTCATAAACTTATATGCAAAACCAGAAGAAAAACATCACAGTTCTGTGTTATCAATGACAGTTAGGTATTGCCTCTTGTGTAAATCCATATGATATTGTACATTGTACTGTAGTTCTGTAAGTGTCAAAGAATATAAATAGTAATAAAAAGAACAAAATATAATTATTGCTACACCAGAAAGCTACTCTTTTTATAAGGAAAGCTTACTACTGTACAGTTATACATTTAAAAAAAATCAATGATTTGGAAGCAGCAGTCGATCATATACCTAAAATGTGGAGCTGATGTCTCCTGGATTTCCCTGGACTTTATATTAGTTTAAAGGGTGCCATTGATATTGCAGTTGCACATTTATTTATTTAGTTTTCCATTCTATTCATAAAAAAAATTCTTAAAGAAGTATCACTGTTTTGCATTTCCTTTTTCTGTAAAGAATATTGGCATATATTTTGCATATTTGTCATAATGTCCTTTTGGCATATTAATGAACTTGAAGTGTATGGGAGAGCCCTATTATAGATGGAATTCGATGAGAACCTAACCTTATTGTACCACTGAAGTGATGTCAAAGTGTTGTTGTACCATCTTGAGTATGTTACATCAATGGTACAAGTTGGAACCCCCTCGTGCTCCCATTACCTTGACTGCTGGTGATCTTTTTTTTTCTTTCAGTTTCTTTGACCTGTTCTACTCACCACAGGGAGCCACTGAAACAACCTTCAGACACCCAGCACAATATGTGCATCAGTCCCGTTCTGGCCACAGCTCACCTAAGCTTCTCCTGAACTGCCACAACATTCCCCTCTCCACTGAAGTCGCACGGCATGATCATCTTCCCGCTCAGCCATGCCCCAGTTGGGCCACAAACTAAGAGCAAGATTAGGGCTTGATCATGGTGGCTGGGTGGGGGGCAGGGGCTGACTGCTCAGGAAACGTGCTGATATTGCTGAACAGTTGCCCATACACTATAAAAGACAATGGATGAGCAACAGTTAACAAACAATGCTTTGTCCACTTCTCAAGGTTGTCATGCCAATGTAGACCTCTTGAGCTTCACTCTCAAGGTCTACTTGGTTGGCATGACAGCCTCTCAAACTGCACATAGTGTTTTTGTTAACCGTTGCCCATCCATTGTCCTCTATATAGCACTTGGAATGCTATGCCCATTTCACCTCTCTTGCAAGATGTCTTTTTCTCTTTGAATTCTACTTTTGCATTCTTTAGGTGTTTAAATAATTTAAAGCAATCCATTTTAAATATGACTGTCTCAGGTTTGATGTAGTATTCAACATTTTATTTAAGACACATTTTGTTTGATGTCACTTTATTTGAAAATTTGTGACTGAGAGAGGCATGCTGAGCAAAGGCTCATTTCCAGATGAGATGAGGTGGATGGGGTTATAAGGGAGAATGCAAATACAAGCTAAATAAAAGTGATAGGTACAATAAAATAATAAAACATTTAAATGAGGTGTGGATGACTGAACAAGTAAGGCAAATACAAGCATACCTAGTAATTATAAATGAGTTGTGTACAGAGGAATGGAGCTATCATAAAAATGCAGTAAGGTGAACAATTGTCCAATAAATATTCACAAAATTCAGTTGGCTAGAATGTGACAACTGAGACAGCAGCAATAAAGCTGAGGAAAATAAAGTGCTTAACAGGGGCAAAACCAGGATATTGGAATAGGGATTTCTATCAAAGAAATACCATTATTTAGTCCCAATGTACAAAACATTTTTATGAAAGCATAATGGAAATAAGATGGGAGTGGGTTTCTGGGCACCCAGGCCACCCCCCCCCCAGCTGTACCTATGAAGAAATTAAGAAATTAAACATCAAAATTGTGTATACTAAAACAGTAGTAACCAACTGAAATGCAATGGCATGGCAAGGCAATTTTATTTATAGAGTGTTCTTTCCCTAGGGCTCTTCACAGTAGTAATGATAGTAAAACAACAAATATTTGTAGAGACAGCTAAACAAGCAAATAATTAAAAAAAAAAACACCAAAGTAGAGCACACACACCTCCCTGATGCAAGGGCACAGGTCTATTAAAAATAAATTTTATTAGCAAATGCCACCAACCTGACACGTTTCGGATGCCAAACACATCCTTTCTCAAAGGTAAAACACCAACAAAAAAATGTCTCTTAAATACTCCAGCAAATGAGAATCAAACAGTGTCATTTATTAAAACTCCACAGTGATTGGTTTAAACCACACACATGCAACCCCCCGGGAAGACCAATCGTGAGTGGAATAGGCTCATTAACAGAAAGCCTTTCACAATTTGTAGATTTTCATTTGAGTTCATATGTAAGCACTTTACCATCATATTTGAAGGACACGACGGATGTTTTAAAACTTTTGCAAGATTTACATTTAAAGGACAGTGATTATTTAGTTACCATGGACGTTGAGGCGCTATATTCGAATATACCTCATGAGGGCGTCCTTGATGCAGCTGCAATTTTTCTGAACAAAAGAGAAGAAACAGAGATACCTAGTACTACATTTGTGTTGAAATTATTAGAATTTGTTTTGAAAGACAATGTTTTTTTAATAAAGAAATTGTTTTACAGATAAAGGGGACTGCTATGGGGGCCACATGTGCCCCTATCATTGCTAATTTGTATATTGGGGCATGGGAAAATGAAATTGTGTTGAATCCAGTAATGAATGCATTTTTGGGTAAAATTAATATATGAAGCGATATATTGATGATTTATTTTTTGTTTGGGGGGGGACTTTAGAAGAACTTGCACAATTTGTTAATTTTTTGGAGAGTATGAATACCAACTTAAAATTTACTTATCAAGCTTCACAGGATAGTATTTGCTTTTTGGATCTTATGATTCATAAGAAAAATAATGTGGGGATTAGAACTGAAATGTATAGGAAACCAACAGATGGCAATACTTTATTGCGAGCAGAAAGTTGCCATCCGAGATATATAACAACTAATATATTGAAAGGTCAATTTTTAAGAACACGCAGGAATTGCAGTGAAGTGGAGGGCTTTGAAAAGGGAGCTGAAGAACTGACAAGATGTTTAGTAAACAGAGATTATAGTAATACCTGTATTAGAGAAGGAACAGAACATGTTTAAGGGAGAAACAGAGAAGAACTGTTAATGGGAACACTTAGAGCAGCCCAGGAAACACACAAAAAAAGATTTAACTATGTGACTACCTATTCTACACAAACAAAGGACATATATAAGATCATTAAAAAACACTGGAATGTATTATCGAGTGATGTAGGTTTAAGAGAAATTGCAGCCATACCACCATGAATGGCATATAAAAGGGCTAATACACTAGGAGATAAACTAGTTCATAGCCATTTTGTTGAAACATCTAAAGCAAAAGAAACATGGCTATACAATAATATGACAGGTTGTTATCCATGTAAAAAATGTAAAATTTGTCCAGTGATAAAACAATGTAAAGAATTTACATGCATAGTCACAGAACGAACCTTTGAAATTAGACAATTGATAACTTGCAATACTGAAGGAATAGTCTACATGGCCATTTGTAGCTGCGAAGCATTTTATGTGGGAAAAACGAAACGAAATTTTAAAACGCGTGTAAAAGAACATTTAAAAGCAATCAAAAAAGTAGATTTAACATATGCTACTGCAGCACACATGGCTGCAGCACAAAATAAGGAGCAACACACTTTTTACTTTATTGGAATAGATAAAGTGCAGCACAAACCGAGAGGAGGAGACTTTAATGATCTCCTATTAACACGGGATGCATTTTGGATCATAAATTTGAATGCAACAAAAAATAGAGGACTTAATGCAGGTTTTGAATTAAAACCATTTTTAAAGAAAAAAAAAGAAAGAAAGAAACCATTATAATGGTATATATGATTCTTGTCTTGAGCTGTACTTTAGAATGAAGAGATAAGTGATATTATGATAGTGTTGCACCAATAGTGCAGTTAGGTTTGAGTATATACAGGTTATAATGATAATACTCAATTATGACAGCTATTAAGACAGTTAGTCTGTGAATGTATGAAAATGTGGCAAGCAATTTTTGCCATGGTTTTTGCACTTCTCGGGTGGAATGCGATAAAACGGGGCTTTTGAAAATCTTATTCATTGTTTTGTAGACATGTATTGGTAAGTTTCCAGATTCAGTTATATGAATTAAAAGTGTCTTGTGAAAAGGCTCCTCATCTAGTGTATTAGGAGGGGGCACAATCTAGTAAGACGGTTATTGTTAATGTTTATGCATGTTAAAATGGTAGTGCTTAAGTATGACAGCTATTTAGCTAGTTCACGTATGAAAATGTGGCAAGCAATTTTCACCGTATTTTTTGCACTTCTTGAGGGGAATGTGATGAGACTGGGCTTTTTGAAAATCTTATTCATAGACACGTATTAGTAAGTTTTCATATTTAGATATATATATTAAATGTGTCCCGTGATAAGGCTCCTTATCTAGTGTACGAGGAGGAGGCACAATCTAGCAAGATGGTTATTGTTAATGTTTATACATGTTAAAACAGTTGTACTTAACTATGACAGCTATTAAGATAGTCAGTCTGTGCATGTTTGAAAATGTGCCAAGTAATTTCAGCCATAGTTTTTGCACTTCTCAAGGGGAATGCGATAAAACGAGGCTTTTGGAAAAATTTTATTTACTGTCTTGCAGACATGTATTAGTAAGTCTTCATATTTAGTCAGATGTATTAAATGTGTCCCATGAAAAGTCTCCTCCTCTAGTGTACAACAAGGATACATAATCTAGTAAGACGATTATTGTTAATGTCTAAACATGTTAAAATGGTAGTATTATATATTTGTGTGCTATATTCTAACTAAAAGGATTGTGATTTGAGCATCTGTAATTTTCTCTATGGCGTTTTGCTCATTTTTCAAAACCCTCTCCCTTCATTAGTTTGATATTTTTTATATAAAGAATCTCTCCCCCCCCCTCACATTTTTTATTTCCTTTTTTATCTCTTTTGATTCAGGGGTATATTAGCTATAAATGTAGATATGTATGTGATTTTGGCTGCTATTAGTAAATTATAGATAGTTTTTTAGCTGTAGTTAAGATGTATAGTATGCATTTATATTAATTAAGGTGGGTTGCACGTGTGTGGTTTAAACCAATCACTGTGGAGTTTTAATTAATGACACTGTTTGAATCTCATTTGCTGGAGTATTTAAGAGACATTTTTTTGTTGGTGTTTTACCTTTGAGAAAGGATGTGTTTGGCATCCGAAACGCGTCAGGTTAGTGGCATTTGCTAATAAAATTTATTTTTAATAGACCTGTACCCTTGCATCAATGAGGTGTGTGCGGTCTACTTTGGTGTTTTTTGTTATTACAAGTTTCAGTATGGTAGCACCACTTCCTAGTGCTAACTCCACAGTGTTATTGATTAAGCAAATAATTTACAAATTATAAATCACCAGGGTACAGAGGAAGGTCACAAACTGTGTAAAGTTAGAGCAGTGATCTGGGGCAGTAGAGATAAAGGCCAGAGTTTGGAGACTAGGGGCAGGTTTAGGGGAGATGGGAGGATGTTCCAGAGGGAGGGCAGGCTCCCAGAAAATGTAGTTTGGCCAGCAGAAGTGTTATAGCAGTGAATGCTGAGGAAGCAGGAAGCAGAGGAATGGAGAGTGTTGAAGGAACTGAAAGTAGCTCAAAGCAACCTTTAACGTGTTCCTTTAAAAGAATGAACTGTATATTAATTTGGAAATGTGCCATATATGCCATAGTATTTCCTTCAAAAAGGAGGAACCAAACTGATATAAAGTAGTACAGACCAATTTAAATTCTTCAGTTCTCAGAATTTGATGCACTACTTGAGAAACTTGTCCACAGTCAACAGTCTGAATACCAACACTCTCAGAATTTCTGACACTTATGGAATCTGTTTCCAACCAAGTCGCTCCATAACTACTGCCTAACACAAAAATATCCTATTGACAATAGGTCAAGACAAATTTACTGGTGCTCCTTTGTTTAATTTCCTCAAAGATGTTGAACTGGAAAACCAACTTCTAAACAAAGTCAAAATAACCCCATTGCAATCCAGCTGTAAACTGGTTTGCTGGATATCTCAGGGTGCATACCCAGAAGGTTATAACCCAGGGCACTAGCTCTGACCTAAGACAAGTCCAGTAAGGCGTACATCAATGACTGGTTTTTGGACCCCTATCATTTTCCTTCCCAGGCAGAGGGCTGTATGTCAGATGCACATGTACGTTTAACAGTTGATAGTGAAATTTACTAAAATACCAGCCACCCCTCCAGGAGGTTATCATAAAATTTAAAATTATGTTCACATTAAACCCTCTCATCCTGAGCTTGAGCAAAACAAACTGTGGCATTTGGATCACCAAATAAGCTACAAATGCTTTCTGCACCTCTTACAATCAGGACACCCGTCAATGTGAATTTAGATCTGGTCAGTTACTTCACGTACTTTGAGCTGTGACTGTATCATTCCCTAACCTAATACAGGTAGACCACATAGTCCCATTTTACAGATCAAACAGAGTGCAGTTTACAAATTCAGAAGTTGCCTCAGCACCCAGGCTCGGAAGCATGTAGTCACTTACTTCCTCTTACCCAACCATAACTATGAGGAATTTGTCTTTGGTTTCTCCTCTCAGTCTATAAGACAATCCCTCAATGTTCTAGTAGGAAACTTTGTAGATTTAATTTATTTTGTGATAGTCACACCCATCACTGACACCTCCATGACCACTTCAACAAGCTAAGCCCGTCTACTGTATGTGCAGGATGTATCACTTGATCACCTTAATACACAAATGGCCTCATAAGACTGCACGCATACCTGTAGTCACTGTTTTTTGTCCAGCAGAGATCATCTGCTCATAGAGTTTTTGCCTCCATGAACTTTAAAATAACTACAGCTCAGAAAGGCTTTAGCAGATGAGCCTTTGCCTGCTCAACTCTTAAGACTAGAACAAACTCCCTGAGCAACTCAAGCTGGTTCTAACACCAACATAAAAGCACAACTGTGCCTGCACCTTAAAGCAGTTTGCCACCGTTTTTAACCTATAGTAGTCTACAGGATAAATCCAAATTGGATTTATGAATCTAGTTTATTTGTACACTACCTGTATGTCTTTCATTGTTCACTGTTTGCATGGAACTATCATGTCAGTCGTCTTCTGCTTTTTCCCTGGGATCCCCATAAAAATGACATAATGTATGTCATGGGACTATCCTGATTTATACAATAGGAGTGAAGGCAAAAAAGACAAGATAAAAGGTATCTCTTGGCCGATGACAACAGTACAGAACAACAGGATATCAAAAAGCTGTTGCTGTTATCACAATGGATGTCTTGAAGGTTAGTAGTCGCAATGGAATACTGAACCAATCAGAGAGCTGCCTTCACAATGCAGATGACATCACAACTGCCTAGTGCAGCTCTGAAGACAGCAGTGTAAATCAAAGAGAAACATAGGCCCATCTTGTCTGCCCGTAAGCCCTACACTTGTTACATTGGACAGTGTTACATTGAAACAGTTACATCATCAAATAAACAGCACTCTGGTAGCATGGTGGTAGAACTACTGCCTGCTATGCTGGCAACCAAGGTTCGGCAACAGACCCAGGTCCTGAAGGACTTTTATAACTCACCTATAGCTCTGCCACTCATGAGTTATGGTCCTGCCCCCTCACATGTGAAGATGAATTGCATATTTTAAGTCAGGCTGTTGAATATCCCTTATAGGAAAAATTCAAATTATAGCTTTCTGGAATGTACCTTCCCTTTATTACAAAATTTACTTTACTTGAGACCCCTGAAACAGCCATCCCCACCTTAAACACATGCAAACATATACAAATTTACAAAATGAACTAATGGCCAAATTATGGTTTTGATTTTGAGAGTTTGTTGGCCATAAATGATCACACCATCATTATCAGCTAACTAGGGAAATCTCTGTTGTTCACCATGTCACAAATAAAACTTAGGCACCGCCTCTATGTTATGCCTTCTATTGTATGTGTGTCAAAGGAAGTGTAGGAGGAGAGGGGTGGAGGAAGAAGAGGAGCTGGAATATACACCACAAAGCTAATTCTGTTAGTGTATTTGTGCATTTAGACACCACCCTCTCAGTGAAATAGTGCCTCCTCATCTCCCTCCTAAATCTTTCCCCCTCCAATCTTAGTCTGTGTCCCCTTGTATCCCTACCATTCTTCAGTCTGAACACCCCTTCAGTGCTAGCTTTGTTTACCCCCTCAAATATTTGAATGTTTCAATCATATCACCCCACCCCTCCTCTCCTCCAGTGTATACATATTCAGCTCCTGCAACCTGTCTTCATAGGCCTTTCCCTCCATCCCCTGTAACATTTTTGTTGCCCTCCTTTACACCCCCTCCAGTAAATTAATATCCCTCTTTAGATATGGCCACCAGGATTGCACACAGTACTACAAGTGTGGCCTGACCAATGATCTGTAGAGGGGCAGGATCACTTTCCTATGCCTGGAAGAGAAACCCCTTGCGATACAGCCCAGCATCTTGTTAGCCTTAGCCACTGCTTTTCTGCATTGGGCAGAGTTGTTCATGCACCCTGTTATTAACACCCCTAGGTCCTTCCCTTCCTCAGTGATCCCCAGCCTCCCCCCCCAACTAGTATTCCCTCCTTGGGTGTTTTGCCCTGAAGTGCATAACCTTGCACTTTTTTGCATTAAATTCCAACTGCCACTTTTCCGCCCATACCTCCAGTTTGGTAAGGTCCCCTTGCAATTGTTTCCATCCCTCATCCTCGTCCACCACCGCCCCCATGTCGGTGTTGTCTGCGACCAGACTAACCCTGCTCCCAATTCCATGTGCGATATCTGAGATAAAGAGCCCAAATAGCACTGGGCCCAGCACTGATCACCTGCGGCACGCCGCTTTTCACCGTTCTGGGTGTCGAGAGCTCCCCCCCCCAACAACCACCTGTTGCAGCCTCCCCTGTAGCTAGTTCTTCATCCAGTTTGCCAGCTTTTTCCCCACCCCACAGCAGTCAACCTCCCCCCCCCCAGACTCCCATGGCAGTATAGCCTAGAGGTTAGAGGAACGAGGTGTGAACGAGCTTGGTACATCCAGCAGACTAGACCTGAGTTTGATTCTCACAGCCTCCACTTGCATACTGTGTGACTCTGAGCAAGTCACTTAATAGCCCAGTGCTCTCAGGTCGCCCCTGAAAACAGGCACTTGTGCCTAGTGGGCTTTACCCAGTTACCAAAGACTAAAATAAATAAAAATGAGACACTGAATCGAAGGCCTTGCTGAAGTCCAAGTACAGGACATCTATCGCATGACCCACATCCAGTTCTCTTGTCACCCAGTTGTAATATTCTATTAGATTTGTCTGGCAAGACCTCCCGAGATGAACCCATGCTGCCACCCATCCTGGAGGTCATTTCTCTCGAGGAACGACACCAGCCTCTCCTTCATTATCATCTCCATAAGTTTTCCCACTATGGAAGTGAGGCTGACAGGCCGATAATTTCCTGGCTCGTCCCTAGGCCCGCTCTTGTGTATGGGCACCACAAAGGCCACCCTCCAATCCTGAGGCACACAACCCATGTCCAAGGAGGTGCTGAACAGATCTGCCAGCAGTTCGGCCAACACCTCTGCCATCTCCCTCAGCACTCTGGGGTGGATACCATCAGGACCTGGTGCCTTGTCCACCCTTAATGCGCTCAACCCCTCTAGCACCCTACTCCCCATGATCATTTGGTCTGTCATCTCTTCTCCCCTTCTCCCACCCTCCCAGTCCATGGTGGTAGTGGTCCATCTTTCTCCTTAGTGAAAACAAAGCAGAAGTACTCATTCATACCTAGACACAGATCCAAGCTGCTTCAAAACATTCTGCAATTCCTTAAGGAACATGTATTAGAACTAGGGATGGGTGAATTGGTTCAAGAGAACTGTATTCCCCACCCACCAACCTGGTCAGTTCAACAGCTCTCAGTGCGTTGTTTTCCCCCAATTTACCTCTCTTGTTTTGCTGGCCATGGTTCACTAGTTTAAAAACATATTAGCATGGTACTATAATGGTTTGGACTGATGTTATATGCAAATCAGGTAATTAAAAGATTAGATTTATACAACTCATATGCACAGGACAAACTGATTTTTTTAATTTTAATTTGACAAACTAATTTTTAAGAAAGACATTGTTCAATGTTTATTAAAAAAAAAACATAAGTGCTTTGTTGGTCGGGCTGAAAGGTGGGACATCCACTTGGCAAGTTGGCAACCCAAGTTCATTCCCCTAGTGTAGACTGGAAGGAAAGGAGGCTGGCAGGAGCAGAGGCATGCAGGGAGGGCACAAAAATTGCTCTCCTACCATGATAAGAAGGATAAGCAGTGCAAAACATAGGGATTAGCACATGGAGGTGCCACCGATGACATGAGTGACTGACCACACGCTATCTGGTACCTCTTCCTCTTGGGCAGTCATGCACAAACATGTTCTCATCTCTGGGGTTGTGGGGCCCCAACAGGTATAAAACACTCTGTTTGGCTTCTGCATGATGGCCTCAGCCAATCCCTGCTGATGCTCAAAAATGCTCAGAACAACCAGTCCCTTCCCTCTGTATAAAATCCTGCAAGTGCCCCTCTGATGGGGCAGCATCTCAGCTAAAAAGATGGGGCATCCCTCCAAGGATGCTAGCCAGGGTGGTCTAAACTGTCATGTCAGCTGGGTCAGGAAGAAGAAGAAGGGGATACTGGTCTAAATCAAGAGGAAACCAAGAGCAGGAGAGAGGAGGAACAAATAAGACCTGCGGTACAAAGACAAAGCAGGAGGGCACAGGAGAGAGAAAAAATATTAAGCGCAACACAGTCTTTTCACTATATTTTATTGTTTCTAGCCACCCCACAGCTATAAGCATGGCTCGCCAAGCTATCGTGCAGAAGTTGATCCTCCCCATTTTCAACTACGGGAACGTAGTCTATAGTGCCACTGCAATGTCCACTCTAGCCACACTGGACCCCCTTTTCCACTCCTTCTGTCGCTTTGTCCTTGACTGTCCTCCAAAAACCCATCAGTGTCCTATACCATAATCTTGATCTCCCCTCACTGTAGGACAAGTGCCTCTCTCACAGTGTCAGTCTCACAGCCAAATACTGGACAGAGTCCCTGCCTCCCTATCTCGCCTCTGTTCTCTCAGCCCCTACCCTCCAGGGCTATGCACTAAAGAACAACGACTCGTGTCAACTGTACATTCTACTTATGTCGACAGCAACAAGTTAGTCAGCTTTTGCATATCGAATGCCTAAACTTTGGAACTCTCTCCCATCACATATCCGTCATGCCTTTCCCAGTCAGCACTTAAACTCCCTTCTCAAAAAACATTTCTACCCCAGCTGCACATGTACCTCAAGCAAGCCCATGACTCAGTAACAGGGCTGCCAGAAAAGGGTTGAATCCGTAATATTCTGACATTCTACCTCGCCACTGTAATCTAACCTGTTAGAAAAATTCTTACTGTTCATTGTCTCGTACAACTGCCATTGTACAGTACATTAACTTGAATGTTTATTTTGTAAAGAGCCTTTTATTTCTACTGATCTTACATCCATCATGTTATTGTCCTAGGCCTAGCTACTGTATTTTAATCTGTTATTATATCTCACTGTCATTTGACTTGTACATTTGCCAGTAGCACTGCACCCTACCTTATATGCTTATCTTGACTTGTGTTTGAATTTGTATTATGTGCCTGCACTCCCTCTCTCCCTCCCCCCAGGGCACATCTGGTATTAAGCAGTAGTCTGCTCAGCATGTCTTCCTGGAAAAACCTTTAAAGAAATAAATAAGCATAAAGACTGTTATGTCTTCCAAGCTAAAATGGAAAGTTATATAAATACAGTTTCTTAATATTTTACCCATTAAACTTCTCTTTTTTTAATTTATAAAGCCAATAACCCTCCAGTTTGTGACTGGTACTAGCATAACTGCACTTCCAGCATGGTTTATAGCTGCAAACCACCGCAGAGCATGTGGTTATGTCAGTACAACCCATATCCTGTCATGTCTTACTGATTACTTCTATTATGATGACCACAACTGGGTACAATATTTCAAATACAGTCTCAATTATCCCTTGCACAATCTAGAATTTCCACAGGCTTCTACAGTATGTATACAGTCTAAAACAGAACAGAAGATAGATTTTTTTCTCCCACTGCCAAACATCATGCAGAGGGTTTTAAAGTGTTAAAACATCCAGGTGCCGGTTCTGGTCTGTTTTATGTAGTGCTAAACCATTTAGGATACACTCGCTGTGTATGTTTTGAGTCCCTAGCCTCATTATCATACATGTTTCTACACTGACCTGCATAAGTAACACTTAAGGGGATAACACAATAATCAGTTTAATTGCAGTAAGCAATATCCCAATTTAAAATAATGCCAGAACGCATTGTGCCCCTCTAGTATGCACAAAGGAAGTATAACAGATAAAGATACTTGTTAGAAATGTGGGAAGGTGGTTTGGGCTTTAGCTCATTTACTGTGGTACTGTGAAGTCTCTCAGAGTTTTTGGAAGCTAGTAGAACAAAAAATCTCTAAAACGTGGCAACAACCCGATATTGACTCCAGAACTAGGCTTACTGACAATCTAGGATAAGGGGTGTCCACTTAAAGGCACTGAGAGGACCTGGTTAGTGTAGGCATTATTGGTCACCTCAAAACTAACATTGGCCTACTGGAAAGACATCTTAACCCCAATACTGCAGACATGGCTGACAAGCTGTCTACCTTGGCAAGCCTGGAATGCATACCTACCTACCTACCTTCCTTCCTTCCTTCCTCCCTTCCCCCCCTCCCTTTTTTCTTTGTCCATTCTTTCTTCTTCTCCCTTCCTTGCTTCTGTTCTGTGCACTCTTACCCATGCCCCCCAGTCCATCCAATGATTAATGTCTCTGTACACATCAAGAAGAAGGAACAATAGTTGGAAGGGTTATGTAAGATGTATTTTTATGATGAATGGTCTAAATGATACGTAGCTTACAATAAGCTGTACAAGACAAACTGTTGCACTGTTCTGTTATGTTGTGTTTATATCTTACATCAATAAACAGTAATGAAAATAAGCAATACATGTATCCTTAATTTAGGTTTATCCAGGTCCTTCTACATTTTATTAATCTTCCCCTTGGCAGTGACTGTTTACCTCATTTTTGTAACATCTGCAAATTTTGCCAGCTTTGGGGATATTCCCTCTTCTAGGTAATTAAATACTGCATAAGGAAAGCAATAGCGGTCTTATTACCAACCCTGTGGAACTACACTGGTAATCTTTGATGTGGTGCCAACATTCTCCTTTTGATTAACACTTTATGCTCCTACACGGCCCCTTCTGCTCAAGCCCCAGCCCTGTCACCTGCCTTATCTGAAACTTACCTTGCCTCCAAGAGAGGCTCTATGGCTTACCTAAGTGGTGGGGCCTTCACAGTATGCCCATGCTCCTCAGGTGGCTGAATCTAGCTTGGTTATGGAGACAAGCCCAGTTGGTGTTGTGGGGCTTGTATAGGTATGGCTTCATCCTGCTGATGGCTATGATTTTCCCTTTAACTTTCCTCTCTAGGACAACTTTAACATGCCTCCAATGTGTACAAGCAACAGGCATGCATGGAGGCTGTCAGATTGCTCTTCCCTTCCCTCCCTCCCTTTGTCACTACCGCTGGGCCCCCTAGGAACATAAGGAAGCACACATGTAGAGGAGCCTAGACCCTCCCCCACACACACACATATACACCAGAGGATGCAGGCATCTGCTGTGGTGTTTATCCCCTTCCCCTCACCAGTCTTCTGGCAGCCTGCTCTTCTTTCTGGGATGCCAGATTCACAAGTGGTAGGGCTTCCTTTCTTCCATCAAGCCAGCCAGATGCTAAGATTCTCTGACTCAGTCATGAAATTAATTGAAATGCTAATGTCATTCCTGGACTTCACAGCAAATATATAACAAAATGTGTTTGATTTTGAAACAGAAAGGAGCAAACATCACAGTGAAAGCATGCTTTAGGGTCTGTACCAACCATAAGGGCCACAAGGATAAGCATATATTTTTCATATGGCTCACCTTCCAGAGATCACTTCTGGTGCAGCATAGTTTGGTGAGCCACAGCTGGTCCGTAGAAATTCACCATCTGACATCATGTTAGATAACCCTACAAAACACAGTGCCATGACAATCTGTACCAATAAACAGATCTTAAATTTCTTTTTGTCACTGGCTATGATAATATCACAGTGTATAAACCAAAGTAACACTCCAATGGAAAAGTCATTCATGAGATTCTAGAGGAAGTGAGACACAGATATGGTAGTCACACTTCCCAGGAATCTCATGTCACTCCAAGTATTTGCTCCTAATATTTAGGGTTTCACACAGCAACCTAATTTATAAACAAGCTGTTTGAGGACTTAAATCCAGTGAAAAACTCCACTGTACTTTTCCATAGCTTATCTGAACTCCTCTAACAATTAGTCTTGAAGGCTAATCTATATTTGGCTGAGAGGTCAACTTCATTACTATAAAGCCGATACCAAGGAGGCTAAAACACGTCTGCAGTTGTTGTTCTCTGAAACACTAGACTAAATTTACACTGAACACTTCCTTTATCGGTTGTTCAAACTGTGGATGCCTTTATGGAGAAGACATCTAATAGCTAAATGCATAATGGAACTATCATTAGCTTTCTTCTTCCCCTACATTCACCTAAAACCAATTAGAGCACATTCACTAGAAGAATATATGTATTGTTATACGAATACAGTGCAGGGGTTCAAACAGGCATGGGATAGGTATAAGGGAGCAAAACAGATGAGTATGAATAGATAGACCATTGACAGAGTACAGGCCTATGGCACATTCATAAGGTAGAAAAAATGAGCAGACTGGATGGGCCTTGTGGTCCTTATCTGCTGCCACCTTCTATGTTTCTATGTTATAACTGCAGGGATAAAATAAAATTAATGTCAGAGTAATACCAACTGAACGTATTTGTTTTTGCGTAATGCACAATTTAGTTCAAGCGGGACAGGCAATCTGAATTTGCAGCTGCTTGTAATTGCCCTTTTCTCAGGACTTATATTCACAACCCACAGTCATTTGATATGCTGTGCCTGTAGTTTGATGGGGTATTAGGTGATACTCCCCATGCCCTCTTCCAAGTGATACTTAAACCACAACTGCCTAAGCAATCTTCAGATGCATGGTTTCATTGCAGCAGCCACATGACTGCCAGTTCACTCTCGCTCTTCTTGCTGCTCCTGCTCTATCCTTTTCAATTCTCCCTGTTCCTGCCAGCTCCATTGTGCTGTGGCCATCGGCCCTGCCTGCTGTTCCCTACTCTGGGCTCATTCTTCTTGCCTGATCTCCCCCACTTTCTCTACCTTTCCCTTTGATTCCCTCTTCCCCTGGCCTGCTTCTGCCCCCTCATACTTTTCCCTGCCTGTGTACTGTCTGCTCTCATTCACTCTGATGTTCTTCCCTGCCTTCTCAAACACGCAATGGACTATGCTTCCCATAACATCTTCCTGCTCGGGCAATTGTCCTTACCTTCCCTCCTATCTAACTAGGATAACACATCCTCAATATTTTTCATCAGCTGACATGTTCCCACCTCCAAAACCATACTCCTACTCCCTAACTTTACTGCTTATCCCCCTCCATACCTCCTAGTTGCCTATATTGTCTCTAGGGCCCTATACTTCCGAGATCCTTAGGGATTCACCCTATCATACCTAATGCATCCTACCTAACAAGGTCACTGCTGGCGCATTGAGTATCATTCCTACTATCTACCCAGGCTGTCTCCTCTTCAGCATTTCTGCACCCACTGCAATGTCCTCACCTTTCTATATAACCTCTTGGGATTTGCTGGGATATCCTGCACAGGAGGTCAGTGTGATTACTCTGCTTCCCTGTAATTCATATCTTAAGGATGGGGCCCTCACTGAGTAGAAGTTCTTCTAGCCATCCAGATCAAATCAGCGCACATTTCATCTTTCCCGCCATGCCCCTCACCCTGCCTGGAAGGTAAGGCTCTTGATCTGGGGATCTCTTTATCTATGCAGATCAACCGGTGGCACCTTGCAGTGTATTAAGTATGACTTTTGCTTCTGAAAGGTAGATCCTCACTGCCCCTGTGGGTTCCTATGGCCATGTAAATTGTCATGGCAGCATCTCTTGAAGCAATTCTCACTATGTCACTCAATGCTCTGCCTGGTCTCTCTCTCTCTCTCTCTCTCTGTATCCCTTCTGTTAGTCCTCCTACAGTTTCAGCCATAGATACATTCATATATTCCCAGATATTTCATGATATATCTAAACAAATTCTTGCTGGTGGCCCACAGTGGTACTGCAGACAGGCAGGAAACTTCTCCAGAGCTATCACAGAAATTCCAGGAAATATCTGACCAAATCTTTGACTACAGCTGTATCAGCATGTCAGAGGTTAGGCTTCCTTAAAGATCAGAGGCCTGCCATGAACCATTTAGCAATTGCTCCTCACCTCACCACCATGTTTGAGGGTGAAGTAATCTTTGCTGGAGGGGGATCATCTAGCTGTATAGTTCGACTTAGGAGCACCTCACATGTCATCCAATTAGAGGGAAAGAGGGAGAGCCTTCTCTTCCAAAATAGTCACCTGAATTGGTTTCTACTTAGTCATCATTTACATGTCATAAATGGAATCCATGCCATGAGGGATGGCAATCAAGGCTTTGGTTCCTCAGAGGTTTCCACCACAAGGGTGTTTTTCTTCTTCAGGGGGAAGAGAGTTTGAGGGGGCTCCCACGAAATAGCTGTTCAAGTGTGCACTGCCATGGGGTATCTTACTGTAGAAAAGGAAAGGTACCTCACAATTGTCAGGCAGCAAGCACTACTTGTATATAGATTCACAGTGGACTGGAATCACGCTGATACCATTTTTAATGCAAAGTTTTTTAATGTATATTTACGGTGAAAGTTAAAGTGCAGAGAAATATTGTAGAGTCACCTGTATCACATGTACATCATATTCATTTAAAGTACATGTGTGGTGAAGGATTTGTAAACATACATACACAGAATGAAACAGTCTAGTGCAATAAGGCAGCAGAGGCAAAGTGCAATAATGGCAGCTGTAAACGATGAACTGAAGACCATCTTACTGACTTCTTAATCCTGTGAAGTAAACCATGCACAATCAAAGCCTAGCAGCATTTAGACCTATGTAGCTTCCTGGTCTTCACCAATGGCTGGTGCAAATTGATTTATAAGCCAGAGGTATTTGCTTCAGGAGAGCTTAAAAGGAAGTGGCACACTGAACAGCAGTGCTTACAGGAAAGTATGCCAGAGCTCAAAAACACTAGCACTAACAAACCACCGTCACGCACTGTTTCGTGGGTGAAGTGAGGAGTAAAGGTCACACTTATGTATCAACCTGGGGTCATCATCTGAGCTCTTCAGTTCATCATTTACAGCTGCTATTATTGCACTTTGCTCTTTGAATCTGCACTTTGACTCTGCTGCCTTATTGCACTAGACTGTTTCATTCTGTGTATGTATGTTTACAAATCCTTCAAAACACATGTACTCAAAATGAATATGATGTACATGTGATATAGGTGACTTTACAATATTTCTATCTACTTTAATTAACTTGCACTGTGAATATACATTAAAAAGCTTTGCATTAAACATGGTATCAGTGTGATTCCGGTCCACTGTGGATCTATATACAAGTGGTGCTTGCCACCTCACAATAGTGAAGTACCTTTTCTTTTCTTGGGTGTTTTTCTTTTTCTCAGTGTTGAAGATCATAGTTTTATGTGTGTATATATATTTTTTTTTTTTCATTGCAAAATGCACCTGTTAGGGTTAAAGTCACAAAAATAGGGAAATGTGGCATTAGGGTTTCCAATCCTAACACTCCACCCCCGCCCTGCAGGCAGCAACAAGAGAAATCGTTACAGTTGCCCCATCCTGCATCTTCACAAATCAAGTTTGGGGTGTGCCTCAAGGTTGTCAGCCCTAATGCGCACCCCATTCAGGCGTGGGGTGTGCCTTAAGGTTGTCAGCCCTAACCTTCACCCCATTCCAACAATAAAGAAGCTGAGATGTTTGGAGTACATGTGAATGGGGTGGCGTTAGGGCTGGCAACATGAGCACACCACGCCTGTTTGTAAGATGTAGGAAAACAGTAATGATTTCTTTTGTTGCTGCCTAGGTGGGATGGGTGTTAGGTTTGAAACCCTTATACACATTTCCCACTGTATGGCTTTAACCCTAACTGGTGCAATAATGACATTTTTTGCAATGAATGTCCTTACTTTTTGAGATGGTATACTTGAATCCTCATTTTCCTGTGGGAGTGCAAGGCCTAGCCCATCCATCCATAGATGCATACTATCCCTTTACATTATGGGGAGGACAAGGAAACATAAACAGTGCGAAACACCAATACATAAATAAGAGTTCACATTTATAAAAAAAAATAGTAGTATGCAGAGGTAGACTGGTATAACTAGTTACAAAAATTATATTATTTTAGAAACATGCCATATGACAGGAACAGTATTAAAGATGCCAGTGCAGCTATCCAGTTATAATAACAGGTAGGGGATACAGCTATGGAAGTGGGATACAAGGAGCACTGGATAATATGAGCAGACAGTTGAGAGAAGGGTAGGGTTAGGAGGGGTCTGAGGCAATTACAGGAATTAGCTAAGGAGTCCCGGAGGAGGGTTTTGAGAGAGGAGTGCAAAAGGGGCAGACTGAATAACAAGGAGGGAGAGTATACCAGAGCTTAGGGAATCTGAAGGATAAAGAACAAGATGGCAGTTGTCATAGCACAAAAATAATGCCAAGAAAGTGGTGAGAAATTAAAAATGGCAACTGCAACATCAAATTTTTCATTTCGGGACATCAAATGTTTCATTTCATGACATAAGTTTTCATTTAACGACATCAAACTTTCATTTCGGGACATTAAATTTTTCATTTCATAACATCAAATTTTCCATTTTGCGCAAATATGTTATCTCAAAAACCCTACTGCACATACGCAGGTTTTAAAGCATTATACCTCTGTAACCCTTTAATATTTTTTCACCAGACCTATCAAAGGCACAACCTTAGGACATGACACATGTCCCCAGCAAGTCTGGAAAAAAAATTCCAATCCATGTAGGCTGTAGGTGAGAGCAAAAAAAAAAAAAAATGTTAAGTATAGGAAAAAAGTTAGACTTTTACAAAAAAATGACATACGTGGATCTCAGAAACCACATAAGCTGCCATCACAAACATTTTCACAGATCAAGACCTTGCCTCCTAGACAACACGTGCAAATGTTTCAGCTCATTTTGTGGAGCAGTGCCAAAGATGTTAATGTGCAAAGTTAGGGGTTTAACACTGAACACTACTCAACCCTAACTACAATGGTGTGCCACTATAGTCAGGGTTGAATAGGCCCTTTAATGTTAAACCCCAATGTTTGCACTTTAATAACTTTGGAACTGTTCAACAGATTTGCATGAAATTGTCCATGTGCAGTCTCATGGAGTAGATCTCATGATGTGCCAAGTTTCATTCCAGTTGGACATGCAGAGTCCGAGATCTAGATAGTGCAAAACGTGAAATTTTTCCCTATTTATTTTGTTGGGCTTTCTTTGAATCTGGCTACCACCCAGATGGTTTGGAATTCTGGTCTGAAATTTTCAGGGTAGAGAAAAGCTGGCCCACAGATGTGCCTTTTGTTTGTTTAATGAAAAGATCTTAATCCATTCCAAAGACATTTAATTTTGAAATATTTACAAATTTGGTTCTGAGCATGCTCAGTAAGCACGTCAAAATAGCAGTATGAAACCACAGAATCATAGACTCTTGATGACAGAAAAGCACCACATTGGACAATCTAGTTTGCCCCTTACCCCCTTACTCCTCCTTCCTCCCACTGCCAGCTCCCCCCACTACTCGGCTCCATATGTCTGTCCCAAGCCCTCTTGAATCCCTCCACCGTTTCACCCCCCACCACCTCCTCTGGTAGTCTGTTCTAGGCCTCCACCACCCTCTCTGTGAAGAATTTCCCCCTCACTTTGCCTCTGTATCTTCCTCCCTGCAGTCTTAGGCTATGCCCTCTAGTTATAGCCCCCTCCTTCCTTTTAAATAAACAACTCTTCTTCACTTTGTTGATCCTCTTCACATACTTAAATGTTCAAATCATTACCCCTCTCTCCCTTCTAATCTCCAACACGTACAGATCCAATTTCTTACACCTCTGCTTGTATGTCTTCCCTTGCATACCCTGCACCATCCCGGTTGCCCTTCTCTGAACTCTCTCTATCCCGTCTATGTCCTTTCGCAGGTGTGGGCTCTAGAACTGGACTCTGTACCCCAGGTGCGGCCTCACCATGGCTTTGTAGAGGGGCATCAGTACTTCCCTCTTTCTTCTAATAATGCTCCTGCTTGATGCATGCCAACATTCCATTGGCCTTCCCCACCACCCTGCTACATTGGTTACCTACCTTAAGGTTGCTTGGTACTATAATCCATTACTTTAATGTCCTCGCCTCCTAGGGTGTATTCTGCTTGCAGGTTTCTATGCCCCAAGTGCATCACAGTGCACCTTTTGGCATTGAAATTCAGTTGCCATGTCTCTGACCATCCCTCAAGAATCTTTGTGTCCTGCCTCATGCCCCCCCCCCGAGGTGCCCACCCTATTACAGATTTTTGTATCATCAGCAAATACAGACACCCTCCCCCTTATCCCCTCCGCTGTATCACTAATGTATATATTAAAAAGGAGGGGTCCCAGTACTGACCCCTGGGGCACCACGCTCATCACCTCCCATCCTGAAGTACACCCCATTTATCACAACTCTCTGGCTTCTGCCTGACAACCAGTTCTCCACCCACCTGGTTATTTTCCCACCCACCCCTATACTTTCCAGCTTACTTACCAACCTTCTGTGAGGGACAGTGCTGAAGACCTTGCTGAAGTCCAGACAGGCTACATCCACTGCCCCTCCCTGGTCAACCACCTGCGTCACCCAATCGAAGAATTCAATCAAGTTTATCTGGCATGACTTCCCTTTCCTGAAGCCATACTGCCTGTCATCCTGCAATCCACTGTCCTCCAGGTAGTTCATCACCCTATCCTTTATTAGTGTCTCCATGACCTTTCAAGCCACTGAGATGAGGCTGACAGGGAAATAGTTCTCCGTCACCTCCCTGCTAACCCCCTTGTGCAACGGCACCATGTCTGCCCTCTTCCAGTCCCCCGGCACCCCCCCCGAGTCCAGAGACAAGTTGAATAGCCTCATCAGTGGGGCAGCCAGCTCCTCCCTCAGTTCCCAGATCAGCCTCGGGTGCAAACCATCCAGCCCCATTGCCTTGTCCACCTTCAACCTGCATAGTTCCTTCCTAACTCTTTCTATGCTGAATGGGCTCAGGTCCACTCTTTTGTCCTCACTGCCTCTTTCCCTGAGCCTAGGTCCCCTGCTCTCTTCCTCCTCCGTAAATATCAAACAAAAGTACTTATTAAGTTCCTCTGCTTTTTCCTAGTCCCCTTCCAGTGGTATCCCTCTCCCCCTCAGTCTTGCAATCCTCTGCCTTGCCTTCCTTCTTTCCCTCACATATCTAAAACAAGTTTTGTCTCCCCTTTTTGCCTGCTTAGCTATTTTCTCCTCAGCATCTGCTTTGGCCCTCCTTATCTTATGCCCTGCTAGTCTCATCTCCCTATAAGCCTCCCTGTCTTCCTCCCTTTGTCTCCTCTTATATTTTCCTAAAGCCTTTCTACTGCCCCAACTGCTCCCACCGCCTCCCTTGCAAACCAATGTGGTCTCCCCTATTTTCGGTTCTTCCTTACCTTCTTTATGCACATTTCTGTGGCGTTCAGCACCCCTCGTTTAACAGTTTCCCATAACTCCTTCACTTTTCCTATATTCTCCATTCCCTCCATTTCTTTCCTCACTATTCTTTTCATCCTGTTAAAGTCTGTGCTCCTGAAGTCCATAACTGTTGTGCTGGTCCAGCTGACCTCCCTCCCTGACCGTACCCTGAACCTTACCGTCCTGTGATCACTGGTGCCCAGTCAATCTCCCACCTCTACCTCCTCCACACTCTCCCCAATTCTCAGGACCATGTCCAGCAGATTGTTTCCTCTTGTAGGTTCCCTAACCAGCTGCTATAAGAATACACCATGCAGTGCCTCTAGTATCCTCCTGCTGCTAGCTCACACTGCATCCAGGATGTCCCAGCCCACATCTGGGAGGTTTAGGTCCCCCACTAGGAGCAGTTCCCCTTTGTGGGTCATCTGCATGACTGCCTATATGAGCTGCCTATCCCCTTCCTCCCCCTGTGTAGAAGGTCTGTATACCACCCCCAGCTGCAACGATTCCCCAGTCCTTCTGTCCAGTGTTACCCACAAGAGCTCTGTCTCCCCATCTTTCTCCTGCCACTCGGTTACTCTTATGTTGTCCTTGATGTATAAAGTGACACTCCCACCCTTCCTTCCCACCCTTTTCCTTCTAAACAGTCTGTAGCCTGGGACAGTCATCTCCCAGGTATGATGCTCCACCCACCATGTCTCACTTATTGCTACTATGTCCAGTTCTTCGTCCCCCATGATGGTCTCCAAGTCCACCATTTTGTTCCCCCAAGCTCCTGGCATTATCTTCTAATCCCTTCCAAATCTCCCCCTTCTCCCCTTCTTGTTGCCAAGCTTTTGTCTAACATGAAATCCCTATCTTGGGAGTCAGACTGGTAGCTCCCCATCTCTCCTGACTTTTGGTGTGGATTGTTTCCTAACCCCCGATCTAGTTTAAATTTTACATCCCCTCTATGAACTCTCCTAATTTACTTTTCAGCACTGCTGCTCCCTCCTTGTTCAGGTGCAGTCTGTCTGGGGCAAACAGGGTCTTATCCTCCCACGATGAAGCCCAGTCCCCCATTAACCCATATCCCATCTGCCTGCACCATCCCGCTAAACAGTGATTAAACTCCTTAATCCTCTGCTTCCATGCAGTACTCACTTTTGGCACAGCCAACACCTCTGAAAAAGCCAAAGATTGAAACTCCAGACTGCTACAGTACCTAGCAAGCTCCCTGAATCTTATCTGCACCTCCAATAGGCTACTGACCTTAAGATCATTGGTGCCCAGGTAGAACACCAGGTGTGTTTTCCCATCCTGCTGTTTGCCCCATGAGGGTATATTGTGCCTTACCTCTAGTGCTGTCATACCCAGCAGGCACTCCACCCAAACTGCTCTGCTCCTGTCTCCCCTGCCCCTGCATCTTATTCCCTTTACTATTTGGTCCCCAATGAGTAGAACCCTGCCCCCCTTCTCCCTATGTTTGTTCATTTGTTCTTTTATCCTACTCCTAGCTTCTGGCATTTCTTTTACTTCCTTTTTTTCATTTTCTCCCTTGTCTATCACATCCCCCCTGAGTCCTGTTCCCCCGTGGTACTCCCACCATATCCCCCCTACTGGCATCATCTCCTGTTTTCCTCACCCCTGCCCCTCCTTTCTCGAGCACTGTCCCCTCCCTTTGTCCTTCTATTGCTTGTGCTTTGACTGATCCCCTTGATGAGCTGGTGACCTCTACCTTCCCTGCTTCAACTGGCCCCTCAAGTCCCGGGCTTGCTGTCTTCCCTTCCATGGGGCTTGTCCTTTCCAAGGGTGTGTTCATCCCCTCACCTTTCTTCTTATGTTTGCATTCCTCTTGGTGCCTTCTCAAAGGGGCATCCCCTTTCCCCTTTCTCCAGAACATTCCTTTGTTTTTGCCTCTCCTTTTTCTCTTAAGGTCTCCTCTCCACCCTTCTTCTGCCTCTCTTCCTCTACATGTGTTCCTAGGGGTGCAAATCTGTTTTCCTGCTCTATGCTTACTTCCCCCAGCCCACTGACTGAGGCCCCCCTTGCTTTCTCCCCTTTTTCTTTCTGTGCAGATGTTGTACCTTATCATTTGCCATGACCCCTTGCCCCTCTTGTCTTCCTTGCTGCCTTTTCCTTGGTCCCGTGCTTCCCCCCTCATGCCCCTCTTTACTCCTCCCTGCCTGCTTGTGTACCCTGTTGTTCTCTTCCAGTCCCCTCCCCTTCCTCTCCTGTCCTTTGCTATTCTTGTTTCCAGTCCCCCCCACAGCTCCCACTGTGTTCCCTCTACTATCCCTTGCCTGACTTACTCCTCCTGCGGATCCGCGCCAGTCCTCCCCCATACCCCTGTCCCGTAACCTGCTCAGTGTTCAGCTCAACCACCCCACCTCCCCCCTTAGCTGCACCAGCTGACTACATACCATGAAGCTCCCAGCTTCTATGCTACAGCCAACACATGGCCGTCCCACATCCATTGTACCCTACCACCCTTCCAAGACTGCTTCTTGCCCTTGCAGCCTGGGGACCATACCCAAGACTTGCCAGCCGCCACCTAAGCTACCCCTCCATCTTTTCTGCCCTTCCATTTGTCCCTTAGTCTTAAAAGCAATCAACCAATAAAAGTTCAGTACTTCCTGTTTAGTGGCAGGAAGGCATAATACCTATGGGCCTACAACCTATATAGGTGGATAAGCCTAGGGTTGGGTGGGGTGTGGGGAGGTGGGTGGCTACACTGGTGCTCCACCCATAAAACAGTCTGCCCAGGCCCACCCTTGAGCTGCTCACCACACCCAACGCAGACTGAGGAAAAGAACTTCCGCTCCCAGAAATTTAAACTGAGTTAGCTGAAACTGTTACAAAACACTGAGATTACCCGAAACTGTTACACAACACAATAACTTCCAGAAATATAGTTACTCACCACCTCGAAAGCAGACTGAGGAAAAGAACCTCAGCACCCAGCAATTTAAACAAGAATCTTTTTTCGTATGGGGCCAATCTTTTTTCATGAGGGGAAAATCATTGTTTCATTTGCCACCATCTTGTTGTCCCTTCTTTCCCTAATAATTTCAATTTGAAAGCCCACACAAATGACATGTTTGAGGAACACCAAGACATCTATGTTGCTCATCTGGACTCTGTTATGTCTACTCTGCAGTTAACTGTTGGACAAATGATTCCAAAATGTTTTTTTTTTTTAATATTTTAAATCCTTTTTCATGACCCACTTCTGCTTGTTTAGTTTGGTATTCATATGAAACACTTCGTATGAATGAAAAACTCTGTGACTGTTTGCTTTTTTTTTTTAAGAGCCCTAGTGCAGAGATGATTTGAAATTTTAGTCCAATATTTTCAAGGCAGAAAGGGTCTGGCTCACGGATCTGCCTTTTGCTGGTTTGGTGAATTCCCCCCCACATCAACTGATCATCATCCCCTTATTATTTTTTATTTCCCTGGTGTCCAGTGGCACCCCCCCACACACCAATCACCATCCCTTGTTATTATTTCCTGGTGTCTACTGGCACCCCACCCTCCAATCATCATCCTGTTTATATTTATTCTTTCCCTGGTGTCTAGTGGCACCCATCCACCCTCCAATTGGCATCCCCATTTATATTGTCTCCCAGGTGTCTAGTGGCACCCCCCAACCTCTGACTGCCATTCCTGTTTATTTGTATTGTTTCTCTGGTGTCTAGTGGCACCCCCCGATTGCCATCCCTGTTCATAAGTATTCTTTCCCTGGTATCTAGTGGCAACCTTCCCACCCTCCAATGGTGTCCTGCCGGTAATAAAGAAAACTGCCCCACATTTTTTTTTTGTTCAACCTGTAAAAATGAAAACTGTCCCTTGCTGATCTGACACCCCCACCACAACCTCCAACTGAGCACCCACCACCTGCACCCCCAAAACCCCATACACATCCTCACTCACCTGAACAGGTCCTGGGATGAAGATCCATTCTCTGATTGAAGACACGTCTTACTACTAGAAGACTGCCATATGAGAAACTAAGGTAGGTGCTGTTTAATGTATTTCAATGGGGTTTTCAACTTTGTGGCATAACTTTGTCATTTTTGCATATTTGGAGCTCAAATTTTCAACTTGGCCTTTTTGAGACTCCACCTCATGAACAATGTTGGTGAAATTATGCAAATCTGACTGGAAAAGCAATTTCATGGTCGCTTGACAAAATTACTTTTTGGGTGGGACATAAACATTTTCACCATCTCCGCTGGGGTCATAAGAAGGCTATGTTGAAATTTGGGGGTCAAAATATGTAACAATGGCAAAGTTATGTGCACATGTTGAAATTTTGCTACGCGCCCTCGTAACTTTGGCAATTTTTAATATTTTAAATCCACATTTTTGACCTAGCCATCTTTTTATACCACCTCATGAATGTGGCAACTGTAATTTTTCAAACCCTGGCCAAACTGTGTTTTCATACCTGTGGTGCACAATGGCATTGCATTGGCATGGAAGCATATATTGGACAGGGATTTCAAAATTTTCAGTACTGGCTTTTTGAGGTGGGGTAATAAGAAGGCTATGCTGACAATTTCATTCCTATTTTACTAGAAATGCAAGTACAGGGCCCATTGGGCCCTATGCTTCCACAACAAGATATATGTACACATCTAAGGAGGGATGGGAGCGTCTCAAAGACAAATGAGGATACAATTATACTAGCTCAAAAAGTATGGAAATTCTTTGCAAAAAACTTTATTAATGCACTAGTTAGGGTTAAAGTAACAAAAATAGGGAAATGTAGTATTAAGATTTCCAACCCTAACACCCCAACCACACCCACCAGGCAGCAACAGGAAAAAAACATTACAGTTTCACCTCTCCTGCATCTTCGCTAATCAGGCATGGGCGTGCCTTGGGGTCATCAGCCTTAATGTTCCCCCCATTTTTATATATTCTACACATCTCAGCTTCTTTCATGATCCAATGGGGTGAGTGTTACAGCTGACAACCCCAAGGCATACCTAATGCCCGATTAGCAAAGATGCAGTAGAGGTGAAACTGCAGTGGTTTTTCCTGTCGCTGCCTGGTGAGTGGGGGTGGAGTGTTAGGGTTGGAAACCCTAATGCCACGTTTCCCTACTTTTGTCAATTTAACCCTAACTAGTACATTAACAAAGTTTATATATATCCAAATTACATTGATAGTTTGAGCTGAATGGTGCCCTTCACTTCAATCATCCTTCCTTCCTTGATTTTGGTGCTTTCCCTAGGAGGCATACTTCTCCAGGCAACATATCTTCTCTCCTATGGGAAGCAAAGCTTGTCTGTTCCTCATTGCTCTTTTGGGTCTTCTTCCCTAAGATACCTTTAGTCCCATCCCAGAGACATCTGTAGGGGTGGAACCCTTCTCAGGAGCATTCCTGTGTCTTAACAGCACCCCAAAAGGGTGGTAGCTCCTTTAGCAGGGGTAGAAAGAAACAGCAAGTCAATGTTACAGTCATGCTGCATAAGCATTGTATATACTACCTATCAGACCACCTCAGTAACCTCCAAAGAATTACTGTCTCCTACCTCTACAATCCTGTACCTTCCCTAGTCCCCCTAATGTTTCCTAAGCATTTCTACACAAGAAGCCCAATTACCCATTGAATTGATGGCCTTGCCTGTGGTTCACTGGGGTAGTGGGAGATACTCCCCATGACCCCCATCATGCAGTACTTGAACTGGTCATACCAAAGCATCAGGAAAGCATTCAGATGATTTGTTGCTGCCACCATCCTCCTCTGGCAGCACCTCTCTATCCTGAGGAGTGGGCCTTCTTCCCTAAGGTACCTATGCTCTAAGGTATCTCCTTCCTGTGACACCTCTGGGGTAGAGCCTTCCTGAAATGGGTTCATGTGTCATTGTGGCACACTGAAAGGGTAGTAGCCCATTCAGCAGGGGAAGTGACTGTCTAAGCCTAAGTTACAAGCATATTACATAAGCATTCTTCTTATTACTTACCAGACAACCTCAGTACCCTCCACCAAATCATTGCCTCCTACTTTTACTACCTACTCCCCCTTATGATTCAGGGAATTGTTTGCTGTATTAGTTTTTGTACAAACAGAAGAACAAAGTAGGTGATTTTCTTGTTGGACTAACAAGAAATATTCAGTACACAAGCTTTTTGGCTACATAGAGTCCTTCTTCAGGTGATAGTGGTTTCTACAAAAAGCATCAATTGCCTCTACTTTGTTCATTCTCTTATGTTTCCTAAGCATTCCTACACTGAGCCTGATGGCCTACGGGACCATATTTAACTTATCTGAGTAAACGCATATGAGAAAACTGCGTTTGCATCGTTTTCTTATTAAAGCAGCAGTACTAGTTATCCAGCAAAAAAATGTCATCCTACGTTTTTTAGCAGTAATGTATTCCTGATAATCTTATATTCTTCATTGGGGTATTTTAAATTCAATCAGCTATTTTTAAGACCATGTATAATTATAACTTTTGTAATTTCTGTAGCTCTACAATAATGATGGCAGACACCAATAACTTTCAAAAATCTTCTCCCCAGAGAGTACACACTAACCATATCACTGTATTTATAATGCAAATATGTCAGGGTGTTGCCAGCACATGTTTCTGATGGCTAGCAGCATAACACCACCTTGATTTGTTTACATCCATGATTGCTGACATGGTAAAAGACCAACAACTTTTAAGAACTTCAAAATCCTTTTTTCTTGCCTTGGGAATAAAATAAAGCCAAACTCAACATAGATATATTGATGTTTTGGTTTGTCTTACCTGCCCACCAAGTTATTTAAATTATTGATAATTAGTATTGTTGCTTTAAGGACAAATGCTGGACAGTTTTCTTCATGGAATCTGCAATTTAGAGTTTTAGCCACATCACTGCATGGATTCAGAACTGGAGGAGGCCATGAGGTCTAATAGTAAAGCACCATCTTATCAAATGGGACAACATGAGTTTAAAACCCCAGTGGAGCCAAGCATTCACTGTGTAACCTTCAGTAAGTCTTTTAATCTCCCTGTGCTCCTGTCCACCCAGCTGTGGAAATGGATACAGTGGTGCCCAGCATCAGGTTCCTTTGCACAACTAGTATCTTGAGGGAAAAACAGTCAAGGATAGCCAAGATCCTCACTTTGCCCATATCTGTCTTCCTTCTTGGAGTTTGTCAGCTGACTAGTGGAGCCCACATGCTAAAGGGATTGTGGAATCACAAAAGTGCAGCACGGTTTTTGTACAATGCCACCTGCTAACTCTTCAACAACCCTGCACATGATAAGGTATATTTTTAGCATTTAAAAACAGTGATGCCAAGTATTACAACTAGTTCCAGCTGAGGACATTGTGACAGCATTATCCAGATATTTTTAGTTGTCATGCAACCTGACACTGGGCATCACTGTAACAGCAGGACACCATTTAAAATGAGATGCTGCATTTCAGATGGGCTATCAGTGATAAACAAGTTGAAGAAAATAACACTGGCCATGAACCACTGCCAAAGAAGTACTTGGAGTTCTGAATCCATGCAGTGACTGTCAGAATTCCAAATTCCTGGTTCCATGATGAGAACTCTACAGAATTTTACACTATTTTTATAGAAGGGTAATTGTAATAAGCAAAGTAACCAGATGAGAAACGCTGGTTTGTATGATGAGTGCAGCTCCTTAATCCATATGGACTGTCATTTGTTTAATATACAGAATGTTGAATACAAAACACCGTTTTTCACATCAGTGTTTCTATTTCAGGTACAGTTAGCTATGGATCATTTTGTGGTATAAATATAGTTTCCGAAAACAAAAACATTACAAATAGCTACAAGTCAAACACAAATTTCCAGATCTCTTTAACTTAAGTAAAGTAAGGCTCCCAGAGTTATAATGTATTTTGTTACAGAAATGCAGCACAGTTAACTGGAAAAGATAACTATGGTTTTATGGGGAAATGCAGAGGCACGTACAGGAACTGTGGTAAACTATTGAAAATGCAATTATGCTGTACAGTGTAATTTCCCTTTCAAACAGATTTGGTTTCTGATATTTCAGTAGGTTGCTGTAGGTAGCCGAGAGGTTAGTAGGAAAATAAAAGCCAATTAAATAATATAAGAATATATTATGGGCTGGATATTCAAAAGGGTTGCGCCATGCGCAATAGGGTTGCACCTGCGCAAGTCCGAAATTGCGCCATTCTGCCATATTCAGCAGGAGGCAGTTGCGCCCCCCAAGTCAAGCTGAGCAACAGCGCAATGCTAATGAAGGCATGCTGAACTGGAGGGGGAGGAACCATGCATAAACTGCACAGCCTGATATTCAGCGGGCTGTGCAGAGTTGTGCAGGCGCAACTCCCAACCTACACCTGCACAACTTTGAGCCAAAAAAAAAAGGAGTAAGTCGAGGGCCACCCACAGCTGAGCTGCCACATTGCAGGGCGCAACACAGCAGCTGCCACCTGTGGTGGCCCTCAACGTACTCCCTGTGCCCCACTTGGCTGTCGTGGGCATATAGTAACCCCACTGGCCCGATCGGCGGGCATAAGTTAAAATCCCCCACGCCCGACTGGCCCGATCGTGGGCATAAGTGAAAATCTCCTCACCTCGACAGGCCGATCGCTGGTAAAAGTGAATAAATCCTCAACTTCCACTAGCCCGATCGCGGGTATATGAAAATAAACCCTCCCTCATTTCCCGCCGCTGTCAGCAAGAGTCAACCTCTCTCAGAATATATTCGGTGGTTCAGTGGGTGAAGCCGATCCTGGTAGACGCGTTAAGTTCTGCCTGTGATCTACCTGATTGATGTTAGTGGCTCCTCGCTTCCGTGCTCACCGCTTCCTCGTCAGCCAGCAGGGTGGTATCGCTGCCACCGCCGCATTTCGACTGTCAGCTCGGCTGCACACCCCATTGTCTGTGTAAGAGCTAATGGGTGTGAGTCGATAGTCATAGGTAGTTCAGATATGTGAATGAATTAATTATTCACATATCTGGACTGCCTTGTATAGTATGGCTGCATGCCCATTGGCTTTGCTCTGAACCATGGGGCGCAGCTCACCGGGCAGTCAGTCGGTGGGCGGCGGTGGCAGGCGGTGGTATGCCTACCGCCGGCTGACGGAGGGGAGCGGGTGGTGGGGCTTCGTGGGTGGGTGGGTGGGGTGGGGCCACTTGATCACCAGGGTAGGTGGTCCTTGGGGGTTTGAACATTTTGCTGCCCGCGAGCGGCTTCATGTCCACTGGACCACCAGGGATATGTCCTGGGGTTGAAATCTTTGCTGCCCGCGATCAGGCTTTGCGGTCCACTGACCACCAGGGATAAGTTCTTGGGGGTTTGACTCTTTGCTGCCCGTGATCAGGCTAGTGGGGGTGGGGGTTTATTTTCACTTATGCCTGCGATTGGGCTAGTGGGGTGGGGTTTTTATTTTCATTTATGCCCGCGATCGCCAGTCGGGGTGGGGATTGTTTAACTTATGCCCGCGATCGGGCCAGTCGGGGTGGGGGATTTTTTCACTTATGCCTGTGATTGCTGCAGGGGCGCCGGTCTCCCCGATGGCTGCTGCCTGGCAGGCGCCTGTGGCAAGTCCTGGAGGAATCGCGCACTCAGACAGTAATGAGTATGCAAATGGGGCCATAAATAGATGCAAATGGCCCCCTGCCTTGGTATGAATTATGGCCCCATTTGCATGTCACCTTTTGAATATCGGAATTTGCACATGGCGCAATGGTACTTGCGCCCACCGCATCTTGAATGCTCCACTCTGACCACTTGCGGTGGCACAAGTTCCACTGCACCATGCACAGTGGTTATGGCGGGGGTGATATTCAAGGAGTTGCTCAATAGCGCAACTCTGTTGAATACTCGCCCGCCACACCCCAGTTAGCTATTTTCTGCAGCGCAAGGCTTTTTACTCAGAATAGCGCAGTTTGAATATCCAGCCCTATATATATTTTAAATTCATTTTAAAAACTAAATTAATGTAAACATTAGGGTTGAAGCGTACAAAGCACGCAAAGTAGGGAAATAAAAAAAACAGGGAGAATAAAAAAAATTAGGGTTTTGGCTCTCTGGAGTCTTGGTGAATAAGTGGTGGGGTGTTCCTTGGGGTTATCAACCCTTATGCCCACCCCATCCCACCAGCAGTAGCCTCCTGTCTGAAGCACAAGGTACAGCTCCAAGCCAGTGCCTCATACTGATATACTCTTGGGACACAAAGAATTATGCCACACCACAAGTTGCCAACAGAATCAGTGAGGGCCCAGCGAGAAGAAAAGAGATCACGTCTGACCATGTTTGCTCAATGGAGGTGACTGGCATTAAGATTAAGGTTGACAACCAGCTTCCCTACTTTGTGCACTTTGCATTCTTCAATCCTAATGTCTCTGCATTAACATAGTTATTTGCAATGAATTTCCATTCTTTTTGTTATAGTGGAACCGTATCCTTATTCATGCAGGTCTCCACAGAAATAGAATAAACAGTATACTGGAGATATTTTAAGCCCCATTTTTTCATGTCAACACACTTCTCCTGATTCAGTATCTCACCCTGTCAGGCCTTGGCATTCACATCAACCCCTGTTTTGCAAGGCTCCTCGGCTCACCACAAGGTGTCCTCTGTATGGCAGAACACTGCACAATTTCTTCACAGAATAGGAGTGGTGGCGCACGGCAACTGAGCTTGTCTCTGAACTTGAGTTAGCAGCATGGGAACACAACATGCTACCCACTGGGCCAATGGCCCATCCTGCATACATTACTTCATAATTTTTTTTTTTACATTTTCACCCCATATTTTCAACATAAACTTTTTTGTGCCCCCGCCTCCAAAAAAAATAACAGGTGTCATTAATAAAATATTGGCCAAAATGTCATTTCACACCACAAGTGCAAATACACGATTTGGGCAGGATTTTAAAAGTGACACTTGTCACAATCATGAGGTGGGGTGAAAAAAATGGCTATGTTGAAAATTTGGGGTCAAACTATAGACAATTACCAAAGGTATGAGCAAGCATTGAAAATTCAAATGTATCTTCGTAACTTAGTTGCTTTTTAATATTTTGACCCCAAATTTTAAACAGTCTTCTTATAACCCAACTCATGAACCCGGTAGATGAAAATGTCCAAATCCTGTTCAGAAGGTGATTTCATGGAGTGACTATGAAATTACCTTTTTGGGCCAGATTTACAAAGTTTCACCTACCTTGTTTATAAATCAAAATTCATAATTTATCTCCCCCTTGCTGTCCAACTTCAGAAAACACCACTAAATTACCTCCTCCGTGCTGCGGGTCACTGACTCCATCCTCTTAACAATGCACCAGGGTCATATAACCACCATTATTTTTATAGACCTTGAAAAAGCTTTTGATTCTGTTTCCCACCCACTCCTACTAAATAGGTTTCATGAGGTTGGGCTGGTAGCTCCTGCTGTCAGCTGTTTCAGCTCCTACCTCCATGAAAGGCAGCAGTCTGTCTAGGTACGAAACTTCCTATCCTCTCCTCTTTCTATCCTTGCCGGCGTTCCTCAAGGTTCCATCCTCGGCCCCATTTTCTCTGTTTTCATAAATGACCTCCCCTCCATCTGCTCTATCTTCCACATTCAGATGTATGTGGATGATACCGTTATCTACACATTGGGACCCTCCACCATTGATGTACAAGACCCCCTCCAGCACAACTTCAACAAAGTCCAAAATTGGTTCTATACCAAACATCTACAGATAAAAACTAAGAAAACAGTTACAATGATCTATGGCTTCAGGCAGAAGATGGCTTGACTCCAGACTCCTCCAGTGTTCTCCACGCCAGATGACCCCTCCCCCCAAGTGGTCCTCACCTTCAAATACCTAGGGTTCTGGCTGGAGAGCCATATTGATTTCTCCACCCACATAGATGCCATCTGTTCCGAACTCCACCATGAACTCAGCATTCTCTATTGAAACAAAGACCGTCAAACTATCCATCCAGAGTTGGTCACAAAAATGATACTTCCAATTATTGACTACACCGACGTGGTTTATGACACTGCCTGCACAATATCTCTTTCCTGATTTGACACCCTCCTAAACTCCTTCTGTCACTTTGCTACCTTTTCTCCTCTCCTCACTCACCACTGCCTTCTCTACTCCTCTCTCTCCTTGCTGCCTCTGCCTCACAGGAGGTTGGTCCACTGCTGGTCCTTCATTGCCAAATACTACTGCTTTGGGACTCTACCTTCTTACCTCTCCTCCTGCCTATCACCTGCAAATCCCTCAGCCTACTCTTTACATTCCAGGGAATCCCTCTCTTTCTCCATTCCCTATCCCCTCTCAATGGCTGGTCAGTCTGCTTTCTCTTACCAGCTCCTTTTCCTCTGGAATCAGCTCTCCTCAGACTTTTGCCAATTTCCCTCACTCTCTGCCATCAAACGCCTTCTCCAACTCCTTCCTATTACCCAATGCTCATGCCCCTCCTCCTCTGCCTCCCCTTCACCCCCAGCCCTCTGTTCCCCCAATATCCCCTTGACATTAACTGTCCAATAATGCTTCTATAAATGGTTTTGATACTTGCACTGATTGATTATTATGTAATTTAAAGTTTTCTAAATTGCTTTTTGTTTTATCCTATGCTTGAATTATATTGTAGAACAGCTATGATTTTTGTAACCCATGTCTCTATCGTTTCCCTGTTTCTCCGGGTCATACCTGGAAACAAGCTTCAGCTCAGTGTGCCTTTCTTGGTTACCCCGTTTTAAATAAATAAATAAATAAATAAATAAATAAATAAATAAATAAATAAATAAACAAACAAGGGTCCCAAAAATACCATGTTAAAAATTTGGGACAACAATATTAACAAATGGCCAAGTTATGAGTACAAGTTCAAAATACCTTGAAATACACTGACCGCACTTACTTTGTATCTTCAGTTCATGATCCGGCATTGAAGGAGGAGAACATGTCTCTGGTTCGGAGAGGATTACATTGTTGGACCCCAGTAGGTAAGTAAGGGGGTGGGGGGTAGTGAGTGCTGAGTGCAGGGGTCAGGCGGTGGGACAGTGATGGCATGACAGACATCAATGTACTGTGTACTGTTTTCTTCATTACAGGAAGAAAATGTTCTTATACTACAGGTACCGACACTAGGGATTGGGCACTCCAGTGTCGGTTTAATGTTTGATGGCACTAGGGGTGGGAAACCTGGTGTCACACACCATTGCAGAGGGTAGGTTAGGAGCCAGCAACAGGGATTGGGCACTCCAGTGTCGGGTGATCCTCTGTGGTGGGTAGACGGAAAACAATAGCAGACTGTGGGGGTATTAACTGGCACGGGGTGGGCACCTCAGTGCTGGATACACACTTTTTTTTAAATATTGGGCCTGCACTGGGGACCGGATACCCTGGTGTAGGGTGATTGTGTGTCATGAGTGGATGAGGGGAAAAACAATACCAATGGGGGGGAGGGGGTTCTTCACCAGGACTGGGGGTAGGTACCCTGATATCAGATGCATTTCATATTACCTTTTATATGGATTGAGCCAGCAATGGGAATTGGGCAGCTTGGTGTGTGATTGTTAAACAGTAAAAATCTCTGCTTAGTGGTATGCAGCGAATAGCTGCCTTCCAGTAATTTTCAGAGTGTGTTCAGCAGAGGTGGGCCTATACCCCCCGCTGAATGAATGCTGTTTCATGTGAAATGGACAAACTTTACAGTGTCCGGGCATCAGCGCCTGGTGATCTCTATAGCCCCATACCCTCAGTCATGCACTTATTTTTATAAAATGACCACATTTAGGAATGCGGTCATAAAGAAAAAGTCAGTTTTCCTTAGCATGTTCAATTTTTTAACTGACCATGTATCTGCTTTTTCCTTAATTTCTTAAAAATGGGGCAAGTTGGGGAAAATAAAAAACACAAAAGCTCACACTTTGGGGCAAACTCTGTCAAACCTTCAAGTTTTAAGTTTCAAATCCTCCTTGTTTATTAATTATACAAACAGGGTGAGCAAGAATAAGTGCCTCAGCTTGTTTGTATGTGTTCCATAAAATATGCACATCACACTCCCGTGTGACTGTTAGAAGTAAATATTTGTGTTGCCATTGGGTTGTGCATTTAAGAAAGAGTAATGTGCCCAGGGACATCTCAGGTTCCAGCTGTCTCAGTGGCGCAGCTGGTTAGCGCAATGGGAACGGTATTCTGGGTGGCCTGGGTTCAAGTCCCAGCTGAGGCACTTGTTCTTTCCCACCCTTGTTTGCATGTGTTCCATAAAATATGCACATCACACTACTGTGTGATTGTTTATTAATTATAGGTGAGAAAAATAAAAGTCTTAATTTTGGCCAGTTATAAGTTTTGTACACCTCTGTAACTTTGCCCTCAGTGAACTGATTGACAAAAAATTTCAGGATCGAGAGATCCTGGCACAAACTCTGTGGCTTCCAAATCTCATGTAAATCATTTGCATGGGGCAAGGTTATTAGGGCATGGAAACTGGACTTTAACAATAAAGTGCTTACTCAACACTAATATACAGGCACTACTGTACCTGTATAATATATTTTAACCACTGGCACATCCTACACCTCTACTCAATCAGAGGCCCACTGGCTCAGGGGGTTGGAGTGTGGTGAAGAGGGGGAGGGGTGGCAGGGAAAATCACAAGAAAGTCTTACAAACTACTCAAATTCTGACTGGAGGAGGCATAGGTACCAGGCTTCTATGCTGGAGGTTCTGAGACAGTTGAGAAGGGTGAACAGGATGGCAAAGTGGCACCCGGGGAGAGAACAGGAAGAAGTCAGCAAGGCATGTATCATAGTCTTAGGGGAACTCTATGATTAGAGGGGTTGAGATGGTAATAGGGGAAGGGGTAGTCAGATGCCTTATAGGAGCATCACCATCTGGCATATGGATAGCATAGTGGGGATGGTAGAGGAGGGAAAGGGGGTGCCTGGGGTGCTGGTACACTTAGGTAACAGTGATCTGGTAAACCAGCTGACTGAGACAGTAAAGCATAACTTTCGATGGCTGAGGGACACTGTGACAATGTTGAATAAGAACCTGTCCCATTTGTTATGCAGAAAGAGTTAAAAGCAATGATCTGTTCTAGCCTCTCCATTTCTGTCTCGTCTGTCTGATTGTTTTCTTCTGAGACCTAGGAACTGATCACTCTGACAGTCTCACAATTCTTCCCCTCCCACTATCTCCCTGCCTTCACTTGCTGTTTCTATCTTTTCTTCCCCCTTGCATATCTGTGATCATAAAAAAATATATGTGGATCTTTAAGTGAAACTGGGTTCTCTGATTTGAAAATGTATATAGTTAGATTGTTGAAATGATTGCAAAAAACAATTTGGAACTCAGGAGGCCAACCCTGAGATGCAGTTTGACCTCCAGAAGCTCATTTGTAGAGTAGTTAACAGTGTTCTATTTTGTTGCACCTGCAAGGAAAGAAAATGACAAGGTTCTGATACATTTTGAGAGAAACAGAAGGTATCTTATCGAGTTCGGGATGCAGAAATTAATTGCCAGGAAAAGACATATGTAAAGACAGCAACATTTTGTTGAGAGAGAGAGGTTACAATTTAGAATAAGAGATACCCTCAGATGAAGGACTTTTTTTGTTTGAACTGCCTGTATATGAGGTATCCTGCACCATTTTTTTTAAATTTTTTGGTTTTATTGTTTTTGCTGATAACAAAATGCTACTTGTGAATTTTATAACTTCTCCTGGTTTGCTTATGCTTCCTGACCTGTGCCTCAATGACAGAGTGCAGAGTGCCAGTAGTGGAATATATGTTGTGCATACTATAAGCCAGGAGTTTTGTGCATGGGTACTAGATCTGGTATGAGGAAAGCATAGAAGAAAGGTATGAAACCTGCAGCAGTAAGCCCATGGGTGATTACCAGAAGAATGGTAGCCAAACTAGAAGCAGAAACAAAAGTCTAAACTGAGACTGTACAGCTGGAACAAGTAATGGAAAAAGAAGAAGAAGAAGAAGAAGAAGAACAGGCAGGGACAGAACCTGAAAGCATGTCTGCCTTCTTCAAATGGTAGGCTACACAACAAAGAGAGACAAAGAAGCAGAGAAAAGAAGAGATGCAGTGACAGAAGCAGCAGAGAAGAGAAGAGAAGAGAAGAAATGCAGCGACAGAAGCAGCGATGGCTGGATGCCTTGCAAGCTATCAAAGCTGGAGGATCTGGTACAGATCCAGCAGAGCAACAAAACACAAACAACTTAAAAGGCATTAAACTTACAAAGTTGTGTCCTTCGGATGATATCAAAGCATACCTGACAACTTTTGAAAGGGTTGCTGCAACCTGCCAATAGCCAAAGCAGCAATGGGCAATCAGGCTGGTACCTTACCTGACAGGTAAAGCCCTACTTGCCTACAGCAATATGGACATTGCAGAGTCAGAAAACTATGACCTTGTGAAAAGAGAAATCCTGAAAAGATATGACATCTCAGGAGAAACCTACAGGCAAAGATTCTGCTCCCTGAAGTACAACTCAGTTGACAATCCTAGAGAAGCCTTCACCCAACTCAGAAAACTCCTCATTAAATGGCTTTAACCAGAGGGAAAAACAGTCCCACAGATCATCAACATATTTGCAATGGAGCAATTCATCAACATCCTGCCTACAGACATGCAGCTTTGGGTAAAGGAACACTGACCAGAAAGTGTGGAAAAGGCCATTTCTTTGGCTGGGGAATATCAGATGGCCAGACAGACCATGCAGCAGTGAAGTAACAGCCAAGGACCGGTAAGGCCCTGTTTTTCCTGATTTAACTCCAGGTCAGATACTGCAAGAACTCTGGCTGGGGTAAGAACTCTGCACCCAAAGTCTTTATTTACTATAACTGTAACAAGCCAGGCTAAATTGCAATGTGCAAGAAACTGTCATAAAAATAAGACGGGTAACACTGGGGCAGATTTGTCCTTAGCAAATTGGGGCAAGTATTTAACAGAAGTCAAGATGAGAGATAAGACTGTGAAGGGATTTATAGATCTAGAAATCAGGCAGACCCCGGTGCATGTTGAAGTGCTGGGAAAACACTGTGCAAAAGGATCAGGTGCTGGGCTCATTTGCATCCATGGGGACATTCAACACTATCCCACCACCCAAGTGATTCTGAGCATTATTGGGGTGTTGCAGAAACTGTATGTGGGGGTAGTACCTAAGTTACCTGTATCAGCATGGGCTTACAAAAGGAAGGTCCTGTCAAACTAATCTCATATATTTCTTTGACTGGGTAACCAGAGCGGTGGACCAAGGGGGAGCAGCTGATGTCGCCTACCTTGACTTCAGCAAAACTTTCGATACTGTCCCACATAGAAGATTGATTAATAAGCTGGGTAGGCTTGGGGTTGGTTAGAAGTTGGTCAACTGGGTGGCAAACTGGTTGACAGGCAGAAAACAGAGAGTGGTGGTAAACGGTATACAGTCAGAAGAGATGCAAGTCATAAGTGGGGTACCCCAGGGATCAGTCCTGGGGCCAGTCCTCTTCAATATCTTCATCAGTGACAATGCAGAAGGACTAGAGGGTAAGGTTTGTCTGTTTGTAGATGACACCAAGATCTGCAACAGAGTAGATGATCCAGATGGGGCTGGCAGAATGAGAAGAGATCTGGATAAACTAGTAAAATGGTCGGAAGAGTGGCAACTGGAGTTTAACGCAAAGAAGTGCAAGATCATGCACATCGGGAAGAGAAACCCTGAAGCCACCTATAGGCTGGGAGGGGAGTTGCTGGCAGTCTCAAGGGAAGAGACAGACTTTGGCATTATCATCACCGATGACCTGAAATCACCCAAGCAGACCACTAAAGCAGTAGGTAAGGCTAGGGGGATGTTGGAGTGTATTAGCAGGGGTATCACAAGTCAGAAGAGGGAGGTAATAATCCCTCTTTACAAGACACTGGTTAGGCCCCATCTGGAGTACTGCATGCAGTACTAGAGGCCACACCTTCACAAGGATATTAACCAAATTGAGGCAGTCCAGAGAAGGGCAACCAAAATGGTGCAGGGACTGCATCAGAAAACATATGAGGACAGATTAACGGAGCTCAATATGTATACCCTAGAGCAAAGGAGGGAGAGAGGTGATATGATTGAAACATTCAAACACCTAAAGGGTATTAACAAGGTGAAAGAGACTAACATGTTTCAATATAAGAAAAATAGCAGGACAAAAGGACACAGCATGAGATTAGAGGGGGGCCAATTAAGGGGTAATGTGAAGAAGTTCTTTTTCACAGAAAGGGTGGTGGATGCATGGAATGGCCTACCTCAGGAAGTGGTGGATATGAATACAGTGCAGGGCTTCAAACAGGCATGGGATAGGCATAAGGGAGCAATACAGAAGAGTATGACTAGATAGGCCATTGACAGAGCAAAGGCAGATGGCACATTCACAAGGCAGAAAAAGAAATGGGCAGACTGGATGGGCCTTGCGTTCCTTATCTGCCGTCAACTTCTATGTTTTTATGTTACCTGTGATCATTGGAAATGACTTTCCAGGATTTGCAAAGTTAATCACAGAAGGAGTAAATCCTGCTGTGTCAACAGCCATGATTATAAGACCACTGGCAAAGAAAATCTTAGTTGCAGGGGACTATTTTCCTTTTGGTAATTTTGATTTGGACTTGGTTGAGCACAGCTCCAAGATTCAGAAATGCAGGAAAGAAAGAAAGAAGACTGGGAGTCAGGAACGGAGAAAAACAGTTTTGCTGATATATTAGTGAAAAAATGAAAACAGGTGGGGGAATTGTGAGGTTAGTTGAGGGGGGTAGGGTGATAGAGGAAGATGGGCAAACGGCCACCATCCTAAATGACTACTTTTGCTCAGTTTTCACTGAGGAGAACAGCAGATTCATGCCAAGAGAGTGGCTTTAAAGCAGCCACTAAGGGAATCCCAAAAATGAGACAGCTATTGTTTACTAGTGAAAGGGTTCTAAAAGGGCTGGCTGCCCTTAAGATAGATAAGGGCCCAGGACCAGATGAGTTGCATCCGAGAATACTCAGGGAATGAGCAGCAGAGCTGGCTGAACCACTGGCATCTCTGTTCAACAGCTCACTTAGTTCCAAGGGACTGGAAGGTGACAGACATTGTACCGCTTCATAAAGGAGGGATACAGAGCAACCAGGGAACTATAGGCCTGTCAGTCTAACCTCTATAGTAGGGAAGCTGATGGAGTCACTGATAAAAGAGGACCTCGTAGACTACCTGGAGGGCAACAGGCTCCATGATAGTAAACAGCATGGTTTCATGGCAGGCAGATCTGGTTAGACTTACCTGTTAATTTTCTTTGACTGGGTGACAAAGGAATTTGACAAGGGCCATGCTGTCAATCTGCTCTACTTTGACTTCAGCAAGGCTTTTTTTATTTTATTTAGATATCTATGCTCCTTCTAACGGAGATGGCAGGCATCTTCGGCCCCTCCCTTGGAGGAGCTCGCTCTCCGGCCCCAGCTACTCCCACGCCCGACCCTCCCAGAATTCATTCCTCTTACCGCATCCCCCTATCCTGTGGGGTTCCACAGGGTTCCATTTTAGTACCCATGGTGTGCGCAGTGTACATGCTGCCATAAGAAAACATTATTAGGAGGTACGGCTTGAGTTTTCACTGCTATGTGGATGATACTCAGCTGTACCTATCCTTTCTGCCTGGACAGGATGATGTGGTCTCAGTATTTAACAACTGTCTCCGAGATCCAGGACTGGATGAGTGCCAGCTGGCTGAGATTAAATCCGGACAAGACTGAAGTGTTGGTGGTGGACCCAGATCATAGGGCAACGGGCATGCTGACTGTATTATCTCCCAGGTTACATCTTGGGAATGTTCCATTAGCAGTCTCACATCAGGTGCGTAACTTGGGCATTATCTTTGACAGCGTACTGACCCTAAAATCTCAGGTGTCAGCCATTGTCAAGTCCTCATTTTACCATCTGAGGAATATCACTTGGGGAAGCTCTTGGTTCCTCCAAACGATCTTCCAACTCTGGTCCATGCCTTTGTAACAACCCCCCTTGACTATTGCAATGCCCTTTACCTAGAGTGTCCTGAGGTTGGTATCCGCCGCTCACAGCTGGTGCAGAATGAGACAGCCAGGCTTGTGACTGGTACCTCTAGGACTAGTCACATTACACCTGTTCTCCACGGACTGCACTGGCTGCCTGTACAGTGGTGGATCACCTTTGAGGTCAGCTTGTTGACCTATAAAGCCCTACATGACCAGGGACCCCGCTACTTGAAGGATCTCCTTCATCACTACTGCCCCTGCTGCCCACTTCGATCCACCAATGAGGGATTGCTAGAGATTCCCAGGGTGCTCTTAAAGCATCTGGCGCTCGGTCTTTTGCTTATGTAGTTCCTACCCAGTGGAATTCTCTACCTTGTCGGGTGAGAAAGTGCCAGACCGTCGAAAGTTTAAAGTTAGCCCTTAAAATCTATTTATTCTTACAAGCATTCCCTGAAAATTGACTTGTTAACGGCCTTTGTTGCTTGGATTTTATAGATTATTGTTAATTTAAGCTTGGATTTTATTAAGACTGCTGTTGTTTTATTTGAGACTATTTATGTACAGTGCCTTGGTCTGGAAAGGGACTTTATAAATAAAGTTATTATTATTATATTATTAAGGTCCCCCATGGCAGGGCCAGAGCAAAGTGTGTCAACTACCCCCTCCCCCCCGAGTCAAACATCTAGACTCTGGGGGGCCGGCGCAGAGCTGCCGGGCCATCAAGGAGCCCAGCTCCTTTTCCACTTTTTTATTATTTATTTATTGAAATGTTTCACCAGGAAGGCACTGAACTACAAGTTGCTCATCTCCCGGTGTGACCTGGGGACTTTTTCTCCCCATTCCCCCTTCCCTCCAGCATCTGGTGTAAGCACATGCATGTGGGGGCACCTGCATGCCAAGCCTGCCGAATACATGCCTCCCAGCCTCTATCGCCCCCCCCAGCCCCCACCAGAGGGCAATCAGCAGGAGGGATGACAATCCCTCCCTTCCCGAGAGAGAAGAGCAATCCTCCAGATGCTCGATCCTCTCTCATCCCTGCCGACCCCCAGCAGCCTAGGCTCGTCCCCGAACCCGGGTTGCCAGTGTGGCATTCAGTGCCTCAACCTCCAGTGCCACCAGGCCAGCCCACTTCAGCAAGGCTTTTGACTCAGTACCTCAGAAACGATTGCTCAAGAAGATGGAAGACCTGGGTTCAGCTAAACCCATAGTGAACTGGGTGGGTAACTGGCTAGATGGGTGGCAGCAGAGGGTGGTGGTCATTGAGGTTAAATCAAAGGAGAGGGAGGTTATGAGCTGGGTTCCACAGGGATCTGTCCTGGGTCCAGTCCTCTTCAAAATGTTCATTAGTGACCTTGGAGAAGGAATCCAGGCAGATTGTGTCTCTTTGCAGATGACACAAAACTATGTGGGAGGGTGGATAGTGACAAGCACATAAGGGAAATGCAGAAAGAACTACAAAAGCTAGAGGAGTGGTCAAAGGTCTGGCAGTTAAAATTCAATGCTAGAAAGTACCAGGTAATGCACCTAGGGAAAATGAACCCCAAGACAGAGTACTGACTGGGAGGAGAGAGACTTAGCACTACAGCTGAGGAATGGGATCTGAGTGTTATCATTAGCAACTCACTTAAGCTATCAAGTCAGTGCAACAAGGCCTATAGCAAGGCTAACAGGATGCTGGGATGTACTGAGAGGAGAACTGATAGCAGAAAAACAGGTAATACTTCCCCTCTATAGATCCCTGATGAGGCCTCACCTAGAGTACTGTGCCCAGCTCTGGAGTCCTCATCTCAGGAAAGATAAGGCTAGGTTGGAGACAGTGTAGTGCAGAGTAATAAAAATGATTCAGGGCCAGCAAGGCAGATTCTATGAGGAGTGCCTCAAGGCAGTAAATATGTACTCACTGGAGACCAGAAAAGAGAGATGGGAGATATGATAGAGATCTTCATGTTCCTTAAAGGAATTAACAAAGTGAACTACGTGAAACTATTTAGCCTGAATACCAATTTGCAGTCATGTGGACATGAATGGACATTAACAGGAGGTGGGTTCAGGGGGGATGCGATGAAGTACTACTTTACAGAAAGGGTGGTGGAACCTTGGAGCAGTCTGTTAGCTGAAGTGGTGGGAGTAGAAACAGTCAGGGGCTTCTAGCATGTCTGGGACATAATGAAGGTCGTAGTGGGTACAGGGGGTGACAGGACCAAGGAGGAGAATAGAGAGAGGATGGGGAGGGTTAGTACCCTGGAGGAACAGTAATTTCCAGGGATTAAAGGAAACTTGAGCAGACTGGATGGACCTATGGTCTTTTCCTGCTGTCATTGTCTATGTTTCTATGTTTCTATATGTTTCTATGTAAGACACCTGAAAAAAGCAGTGGCAACAAATGACTGATGGACATAAGGGGTCGATATATGAAAATTCTAACACTAAACTGATAACTGATTGTGATTTTGTTTCTCAGCAAACTAACAATGTTTCTCTCCAAGGTTAATTTAAACAGCTGGGGTAAAACAAAAACAGGGTGAACCAATGCTTAAAAAATGTAATGGCTACTGTACAGAGTTTGGGCTAATTCTCAGACGAGGAACACGTAGCACAATTGGTCATGCCAAAGAAGTACAGAACTGAGTTATTGCAGATAACACATGCTAGTCCTATGGTTGGTAACTCAGGAAGGGACAGCACCTTTGTCAGACTGCTGTTAGATTTTACTGGCCTGGGATTCATGAAGATGTTGCTACCTATTGCATTTATTGTGCTGGATGTCAGAAAGTAGCCCCAGTGACTAAAAAAGACAAGGTGCCCCTGCTGCCCCTACCCTTGATAGATGTGCCTTTTGAGAGAATTGCAAGGGATGTGATTGGCCCTTTAGACAAAAGTAAAAAGGGTAATCGATTCATTCTGGTAGTATGTGACTATGATACTCGATACCCAGAGGCAATTCCAAACAAAAGCAAAAAGGGTAATCAATTCATTTTGGTAGTATGTGACTATGCTATTCGATACTGAGAGACAATTCCAATGCATACTGTCACAACCCCAAAAGTGGCAGCAGAGCTTGTCAAAATTTTCAGTAGGGTGGGCATACCTGAAGAGCTTATTACTGATCAGGGTAGTAATTTTAGTGCTGCATTGCTTGATGAGCGGTACTGATTACTAGGTATCACAGTCATAAGAACCTCCCCTTATCACCCTCAGACATACGATCTTGTTGAGAGCTTGAATCAAACCCTAAAATGCATGTTAAAAAGGTTTGTAAAAAGGGAAGCGAAAGATTGGGACCAATACTTAACTTACCTGCTTTTTGCTTTTAGAAAAATATCATAAGCATCAACAGGTTTTTTTACCCTTTGAAATGTATGGTAGACAACCTTGAGGGCCACTAGATGTAATAAAAGAAACATGGGAAGATAACCCCACTCAGAAAGAATCTGTTACATCTTATATGTGTACACTGAGAAAGAAATTGACAAAATATGTTGAAATTGCCCATAGTAATTGGGAAGAGGCCCCAAACCAGCAGAAGGTGTATTAGGATCATGAGGTAAAAGAAAAGGTTTTTGATCCTGGTGAAAAGTTCTTGCTACTGTTACCCACTACAGAAAATGAACTGTAACTGTTGATGCTGTAAAGGTGAATATTTTCTTAACCTCTGAACAAACCACAGAAATATGTAACTTGGTAAAGATATTTGACAGTACTTTTACCACAGTGCCAGGCCAAGTAAAAGGGGTTGAGCATGTAATAGTGACAGGGAATGCTCGCCCGATTAGACAAAAGACAGAATACCAGAGTAGTTAAAAGCAGACGTGGTTAAGGAAATACAAAAAATGAAACAGTTGCATATCATAGAAGAGTCGAGAAATGCTTGATCATCACCAGTGGTGATTGTAAATAAAAAAGGAAAGGGGTGTAAGAATCTGCCTTGATTCAGTGATTCAGTTGAGGAAACAGTGGTGGAATTCAAGCATGCATGGGACAGTCATAAGGCAATTCTAGGGGGTTGGGGTAGGAAGAAGTAGGCTGCTGGTTAACTAGGATCTGCAACTTATCCATCAGGTAGGGAAATGGGCAGACTGGGTGGGCCAAGCGGTCCTTATCTGCCGTCAAATTCTATGTTTCTATGTTTGATTTTAGGAAACAATCAAGTGTCCAAATTTGACAGTTATCCTATGGCCAGGACAGATGATTTGTTGGACAGATTGAGAAGTGTCAAGTACATCAGTACCCTCAATTTCAGCAAGGTTTACTGGCAAATTTCTGTAGCTAAAGAATCCAGAGACAAAACTACAGTTGCCACTCCCACTGGATTCTACAGTTTACCATCATGCTGTTTGGTTTGCATGGTGCACATGCTACATTCCAGTGGTACATGGATGTAGTCTTAGCTATTGACACTAGTTATTGTGCTGTATACCTGGATGATGACGTGCTGCACAGTTCAGACTGGAAAAGCCACCTGAAACACCTATAAGCCGTTATCCAACCTATCCAGAAGGCAGGTCTGGCCATTAATCCTAAGAAATGTGCACTGGGCATGCAATAAACCAGATATTTGGGATATGTTTTGGGAAACGGAAAAGTAAAGCCAGAGATTTGTAAGGTAGAAGCTGTAGCTAACAGTCCTGTCCCTAAAACAAAGAAACATGTCAGGTCATTTTTAGGGCAGGCTGGCTATTATCGGAGATTTATTTCCAGCTTTGCCCAGTTAGCTACGCCCCTCACACAGCTCATGAAGAAACAGTACCTGAATAATGTGAAATGGACCCCAGAGTGTGATGAGGCTTTTGGGCCATCAAGGCTGCATTATTTTCAGCCCCTGTTTTTAGAAGCCCAGACTCTGAGAAACAATTTTTGTTACAGACAGATGCATCAGCGGTAGGTCTAGGTTCAGTCTTGAGTCAGAATATAAATGGGAAAGAGCAACCCATTCAATGTATCAGTAGGAAATTGCATGGCAGAGAGAAAAGGTACTCCACCATTGAAAAGAAATGTCTTGGGGCAAAGTGGGCCATGGAGTCCGTTAAGTTTTATTTGCTAGGAGCTGACTTTGTACTGTACTTACAACTGATCATAAACCTCCCTGTTGGCTTAATAAAAGGAAGGATAACAATTCCAGAATCACAAGGTGCTACCTGGAACTACATTCATTTAAATTCAAAGTAATGCACACATCCGGAAAGAGAATTCCAATGCTGATTTTCTGTCAAGATATGGATCAGGAATTGAGAATTCTGAAGGTTGAAAAAAAAAGTGTGGGTTTCAACATAACCATTTGCTCTACTGGTTGTGATGGAAAAAGGGATACTGCATATGCACAGAACTATAAAGTTACAAGGTAATGACAGAAGAGAATTTAAAGAAAGTTTTGGAAACCTGTTTAAAAACAAAGAAAAACAGGTTCCCTCTGAACGAGGGGGATATGTGACAGGATTGAATAAGACCCTGTCCCATTTGTTATGCAGAAAGAGCTAAATGCAATGATCTGTTCTATCCTCTCCTTTTCTGTCTCTTTTCTGTGTGATTGTGCAATCAATCAGATTTTCTTGTGCGACCTAGCAACTGATCACTCTGACAATCTTACAATTCTCCCCCTCCTGCTGTCTCCATGCCTTCACTTGCTGTTTCTATCTTTTCTTCCCCATTGCTTATCTGTGGTTATAAAATATATGTGGATCTTTATGTGAAACTGGGTTCTCTGGTTTGAAAATGAATATAGTTATACTGTTGAAATTATTGCAGAAAGCTATTTGGAATTCAGGGGGTTAACCTTGAAATGTAGTTTGACCTCTACAAGCTCATCTGCAGAGTTGTCAACAGGAGACTAGTTTTGGGACACAATGTTCTATTTTGTTGCACCTGCAAGGAATGGAACTGACAAAGTTCTGATACATTTTGTGAACAACAGGAGGTATCTTAATGAGCTCGAGATGCAGTAGTTCATTGCAGGAAAAGACATAGGATTCAATTTTCAAAGGATCAGGACTGGCACAAGGGGATTGTGTCAAGGAGAAATGGTACAAGAGGTTCCTTGTGCCACACCTTGCACCAGTCTCGATTTTCTAATGCATCCTGTGCCACTGGGGGGACTGCCTGCATCAACTGGGCTTAAGCCATCTTTGCAACAGTCGCACCGGTGTGCCATGGCAGAAGGGGGCTTGTGCCAGGGTAGGGCTGCCATATTCCCTCCTTTGGGATTTTGGATGCCCCCACAATGGGCGCAGGGACCCTGCCATTAGACCAGCCTGGAGCTGGTTTAAGCAGCCCCGCACCACTGCTGCAGCCCTCACTGTGTGGGGGAGACAACCCTGTGCCCCATCGGGGAAGGCTCCCAGACAAACTCCGACACCTGCTGGACCACCACTGGAGTGGCTGGTGGTTCTGTGGCAGGTGAGAGCCAAACCCCCCCCCCGTGGTGATGCTGGTGCGTCACCCCCCCAAGGACTTGCACATGCCCTGTCATCACTCCGTTGGGGCAGCTGTCATCCCCCCAGCTGGACCTATCCCCCACCCCTGAGCCAGACCCATCCCCCTCGTGTGCCAGAGCATCCCTGGATGACCCACCAGCCACCAGGGATTATCTAGAACTGAGCTGATGGGAACACCTTGTCATAAAACTCCACACAAGCAACACAGCGAGGAAAACCAGCATGGCATGTCAATATCCAGGGACTCTTGCACCTTCACTGTACCCCACACTCACTCTAGAAGCAGCTCTCTCGTATCGGCTCCCTGCTCACTGGAACCAGCTTCCCTGCTTCCTCCAACCTTCCCCTTCCCCTTCTCTCCCTCTCTTTTAAGTGCCTCTTAAGGCTCTCCACTCAGTCTTTTTACGCTTGGAATACCCCCGATTCCATGTGTTTCTACCCTAGGGTGTTTTATTCAGTCTCACTACCAACTTGAATTTTCTTGCTCCTGTTGTCTATTTTGCCTTGTACTACGATGTTTGTATTATTTATGCACTGTTCTATAGTTAGTCTATTTTCAGTCTTTTTTTGACTGTTATATAATTATTGTATGAACTCATTACCGTCTTATGATGTCTACTTGCAATTTATTATGACTGTATATAACTATGTAATGCAGCAAGAGAAGTGCGCACTAGGACGTGGTTCTCCAAACAACGCATCATGTAAAACACCAAGGTTTGGGCACAGACAACCCCATAAGAGGGACGCCACACATCAATAATTAGACAAGACAAAACCAGAACACTTAAATATCATAAAATGAGACGTGATATATGACATCATATCAATTAGTTAGTGACACTAAAAAATAGATTGTGGTATCTTGTCCTTAGCCTTTGATAAAGGATCAGGAGTGGTCCGAAATGCATCAGGCAGGTCTTTCTTACTAACTGTATTAATAAATGTATATTTTTATCTAATTATTAGTACATGGCGTCCCTCTTATGGGGTTGTGTGTGCCCAAACCTTGGTGTCTTACATTTATATAACTATATATGTAATGTTTCTGTCTTATAATGTAATGTTTTAGTCTATCTAAATGATGTTGCTTAATCATGTTAGTAATTATCCCATGTTGCACCCTTTTCCCAGGTCGCACCTGGGAAATGAGCCTCGGCTCAGTGTGCCTTTCCTGGTTATCACATTTTAAATAAACAAATATGTCACCGTTAAAAAACCCTGCTGTATTGACTCTGAGAAACACATGAGTCAGGGAGGGGAGCAAACTTGGAAGGGGGGGCAGAATTATGACACTAACTCTGGGGAGAGGAATCTCAGGGAGCGGGACAAACTTAGGAGGGGGAAGATTTATTAAACTGACTAGGGATGGGGATGCAAGTCGGATAGTGGGACAAACTTGGGAGGGGGCCAGATTTTTTAAAGTGAATACATGAGGGGATGCAAGTTGGGAAGGGGGATAAAGTTGGGAGGGGGGACATCTCATATTACAACCCCGGGGGCCTGGACAGAACTGAGGAGGAGGGGTGATGGTGGTTGCAACAGTAAAAAACAAACAAAAAGAAGCCATCTAGTATTGAACCCAGGTCTGCTGGAGGTAGTAAGCGCAGACACAGGTGGTGATCCTAACTGCTACGTTAATACTGCCAGCACAGATTTTTATCACACACTGGCGGAGTTAAAGTGGCCGACTTGAGTGAAAACACCTGCCTGGCTACCCATGCACGTGCTGTTACATTCAAGCAGCTGTCTTCAGTCATGCTACTTTAGCACTATGCATTACAACACAATATACTTCCTGCATTGTTTTGACAGGATACCCCACCAGGGAGACCGGCCGGCGGGTCAACATCGTTGGCTGAGGTTGCCACAAGCCCCTCCTGTGGCTTGCAACAGTCACCTTCCATGCACCATTTCTGCAGGGCAGCCAGCGACTTGCAGCATACCCAGGGAGAGTGGTGCTGGGACCTTTTTTTTTTACTAAAATTGGGCACAGGGTCCTTGGTGCACCTGGGTTTGCCACAGGCACCAGATTGGTGAAGCATGCGCTGCTCTAAAAGAGCATTTGAAAATCATGCCACTTATTTATAAAGATAGAAATCTTTTGTTGGAGAGAGAGAAAGAAACTGAAATTTAGAATTAGAGATGCCCTCAGATGAAGGACTTCATTTTGCTTGAACTGCCTGTATATGAGCTATCCTGTACAATTTTAGTTTATTCATTTTATTGTTATTGCTGATAATAAAATGCTACTTGCAAATGTTGTAACTTCTCCTGGTTTGCCTATGCTTCCTGACCTGCACCTTAATGACAAACATACTTAAGGGGTTCACCCATGCAGTGCAACAGTGAAACCATCGCTGGCAAACACAGCACTGGCATCCTGCAGAAGGTATAACGTGCCACCAAACATGTGTGCACCCCACAATATGGATGAATGGCAGGCACTGCAACAATGACATGGGTAGGGGTGTGCAACATTAAATCCCCCACAGGCTGCATGGATGCGAATGTGTGACTCCATCACCATGAATGTACAGTAAGCCAGATCTGAAAAGTTGTGGGAACACTACCTGCCCTGGCAGTCGAAAGGGTTAAAACACATAAAACTAAAGAACACAGAGACCTGGTGGCAGCAGTCCCATTCCTCACCCAGTCACCAGCCCTGTAGCAGTACAGTACATTCAACCATCCAGTGATATAAAACCCTGCATGGCCAGCAGTCCGGTCACGAACACCTGCTGGTATAGAGCAGCAATTAGAACCCTCCCCCCGTCCGGCACCCCACCCACCACCCAGTCACCCCCTGTGCAGTATGTAAACTATGGGCATGACCAGGTGGTCTAGTGCACCCCCTTCCCTCCCTATCCCCAAGCCCTCTAGGCAGAGTGATGTTCACTTTGGTCTGTGTATGTTAGGTCCACAGCATATTCTGTCTACCTCAGTCCCTGGTGGTTTAGTGTTCCCTGCCCCTCTACCCCAGCAGGTAGTGCTTCCAGCACCAGTCCACAAAATCCCCCCATCCCACTAAGGAGGGAACCACTGGCACCGCCCTCTACACTCCTCCACAGCTGGTGGACCACTGAGCTGTCTATGCATGTGCACGCGCGCGCTCATGCAATGCCATCTCAGTGGTCTGCCGGCCATGAAGGAGTGCAGAGGGCTGTGCCAGTGGCCTGCTCCTTAGAGGGATGGGAGGGTTCGCGGTGTGGTACCGGGAACACTACCTGCTGGGGCAGGGGACCACTAAACCACCAGGGACTGAGGCAGACATACATGCTATGGACCTAACATACACAGACCAAATGGGTTATGGGTCCAGCCTAGTGGTGCTGAGGGTTGTGGCGCTGGATGTCACAGCTCACACCATGCTGGTGACGCAGGTTTGGGAATGAGCCTGGGTTGTCGGGGGTCAATTTAGGGGATGGAAGTGGGACGTTGTCACTCCCACCATACGACTACCACGAGGTGCAGGCCTGGGGGCAGTAATGGATGGAGGGCGGCATGAAAGGAGGGTGTTACGGGAAAGCATTGTACATGTGCCACCATGCGCGTACGTGTGTCTGCAATGGGGGAGGGGAGCAAAACGGAGCTGGCAGGCTCCATGATGGTCCCAGCTGCGATCCCAGTGATTGGGATGCAGGCCGGGGATGGATGTGAGCCCCCCCTCCAGGGAGGGGTGGAGGTGGAGCCTTACCTGCCAGTTTCGGGAAAAATTGGGGATAAAAAAAAAACTGAATTAAAAAAAAAGAAAATGGGTCATAGGGTGGAGTAAGGTAAAACTGGGCAGACTAGATAGACTACTAGCCTTATTTGTAATGTTCTGATCAGGCAAGGCACATTAAGCTGTTATAACTTAGTTCCAGCTGTGCCCTGGGTCGTGGGTTACATGGACCTGTTTTATTGAGAAGGGGAATGTTGGCAGTGACACAGAGGCAAGCAATTGGCAGAAGGCATCTTTGTTTAATGTCTGAAAGACATCCCCTCCAAAGTGCAGCATTCCCCTCGTACTGCACTACCCTGTGTCAGTTATGGATATCACCCAAGTGCCTGGTGTGGGGCTAGAACCCACCACCTTCTGATCTCCTGGCCCTAGAGGAGAACATGTGAACTACTGAGCCACTGACACTGATACTGATAAAACTACTACTATTAACTGTTAATCTTAAAAAATGATGATGTTACCTTGTCCTAGAAACTTGTAATGAAGGATACAAAGACAAAGTGCTGAGGCACAGAACAGAATCCAATAAGGAATTGATAGGGCTAGCAGGACTATTAATTTCATCCTATCTTTAAGTTTACATTATTTTTGGAAAAGGCTTTAGATTTTGCTCAAATTACACATAGAGTCTCAGAAACAGGGCCGCAGTAATGGGGGGAAAAGTGGGGATGTTGTCTGGGGCCCCGAGCCCAGGAGGGGCCCACCTGAGGAGCTGGTATTACCCCTGGCATTAGCTGGTTTGGGAAACAGGGGCCCATTTCAAGTGACTCGTCTTGGACCGCAAAATTCATAGCTACAGCCCTGCTCAGAAATGCTGCAATGTCATTGTCTGTGTGTATTCTGAGACCATTCTCTGTTAAACTGTAATGTAACTGTTGCAGGGTGCCAGTGTGGCTCAGTTGGTAGCACATCCGCCTCTGGACCAGGAGGTCGTGGGTTCTCATCCCACACGGGACTGAACTTGCACCTAGAATGCTAGCATCTGAGTGCATTATTGGGGGGGGGTGCTGTACTGCTGGAATGTGCCATCCTTCAGATGAGATGTTAAACCAAGGTCCCTTCTACCCATCATGGTGCTGTCCAGGTGGAAGTAAAAGAACCTAGGTCACTCTTTGCAAAGAGTAGGGGACATTCCCAGTGTCCTGGCCAACATTCCCCTTCCCATAAACCGGTTCATGGAATTGTCCATGCTGCGTGTGGGTGTTGATGTGCTATATGGATGCCACTTCACTACCAGCCTAGCATTGCTTGTAAAGTGCTTTGGAATACACTGTGCATGAAAAGCACTACATAAATGCTGATTCTTCTTTTTCTTCTTAAATCCTCATCACAATACTGCATGAATTATTGTGTAAAAGTGGGAGTGTTCCTTTTACTGACACTGTGGAAGGACTGTACAGATGCATTCTGATATTCTGAGCCAAAAATTACTGGGCAACTGACAGAAGGACTACTTTGTTAAAATGCTCCGTCTTGGTAAGAAAAACATTCAAAAGGTCACTTATACCAATTTTTTTTAAAGTAATTTGTAAAATAGAAATAAGGCACTCTTATGGGTTAGATTAACAGTCAGTTAATCACCACAAGGGCAATGCGACACTTGCCTGTGTGTCATGTTACATTATGCTCCTTGGGGAGTTACCTGACTGTTAATCTAACTCCATTTCATGCCTGACTGCAAAATTTACCTCCGGCTAGATAATCTTCAAATGAAAAAAAGCTTGCAAATTAGTACTTCTGATGTGAGTTCTGTTTCACGCAACACCTCTTACCTTTGTAATCCAACAGATAGTACAGAGAGTCTTGGACAATGAGGCCTGAAGACATTTTCCACTTTCCAAAGAAATTGACAGTTGGCATCAGTAGAACTCAGTGACACAAAACTCCCCCTCCCTCCCCCAAATTTGATTTTCAGGACCTTCCACTCTTTACTACTGAACATATTTTTATTATCATGGTAGTTTTTCCTTTTTGGCTTCATCTGTTTCCATTGCTTATGGCCATTATGAAGATACAATCCTCTGTGACATCACATCCTGTTGCCGTTGACACGATTCTGATATCACAAGCCTACAGGGCAAAGACCCTGTTTTCATGCAAATTTGTTCAGTATGGATTGCCGTGAAATTCCATTTTTTGAGGGTGGATCACATGACATTTGAGTCCTGCCAATGACAACAGTATTACTTTTTTTTTTTCCAGAAATCTGGACACTTCCTTTAAGCCTCATAGCTAGGGTTACTTCCTGGGTTGTATAGGACAGAGTATACATAAACTAGAGCAATTGCACAAATGAACCAAATATTACCAAACTCTACCTTTTGCTATATACTGTAATATATATATATATATATTTACTTTATTTATTCTCCTCAGCTGGGGGGTTGTGCCTATGGTTCACCCCATCCAGCTATCTCCTCGGCACCACCCCAGCCAGAGCTCTGACCTCTATGTCCTACCCCTCCTAGCCACATCATGGTGGGTACTTACCCCGTACACCATGGAAGGCCGGGGGTGGACACCACGGGAGCTAACTTGAGTGCGTCTGACATGACGCCGACGGGCCACCTTCACTGTGCGTGAGGAGGCTTTCTGTGCTTGGTTACCCCCCATGGCATGGGCATGCAAGGATGCCAAGGATGCTTCCATGCACGCATCTGAGCATGGCATGTCTGGCATCGGCCTATGCTGTCCCACAGCTGATCACGGCATGCACCGACCCCAGCAACTGCCAGAAGCCAGTGTATCTGCAGTAATCCCTTCCCACCTCCCAGAGGAGGAGAAGGACAGCAGTCCCTGGGATGCTTGATCCTCCTCCCTCCCAGCCCACCCTCCAGCACCCAAGGTCGCTCCCGACCCCAGGTTGCTGGCGTGGCAGGTGTGGCATCCTGCATCTCAACCCTCAGCACCACCTAGCTGGCGATATATACAGTAATACAAACAGCAGCCAGCACTATTTCTCTATTGAAATGTGAATCGGTAACTACAGGTAAGTTTAATGCACTTTATTTTGTAACAAATCTTATTTTTTTTAAATCAGGCTACACTACTGAAGGAAGTTCTGTACAAGTCCATTAGCTATTGAACATTAGGATTCGAAGACAAGCTGAGAACCACACTGATGTACTTGGGCAGCCAATCAGAAGGTGGTTTAAATCCCTGCATACACCAAGGGTCACATACCAAAGTCTGCAATCTTGGCATTCATTTCTGCATCTAGCAGTACATTCTCTGGTTTCAGGTCACGGTGGACCACCATGTGTCTGTGACAATAATCCACAGCAGAGATAATCTGCTGGAAAAGACGACGAGCTTCTGCCTCCTCGACCTGGAAAATAAAAGAAATAACATAAAAACATGGGTGCAGTTCTTAAATCTGAAGGATGTGCATTTTGTTTCACTACAAATTTCAAGTTATTTCTGCATCAATATGCATCTGTCATATGACTATTGGCTGGCTGTGGCTTATTCATGTCTGGCATAGCAGACCTACGCTGTATTGCTCTGCTTCTATATTATAAGCAAGCAGTAACACACAACGAGGTGTGGGTTATCTCCTGATAAGAGCACGCCCAGGTGCGTTGTTAGGCACGAGGCACTTGCGCCGACTGCCTTATGCACCTGGGCGTGCTCTTATCAGGAGATAACCCACACCTCGGAGTGTGTTATTGTGCTTATAAAATGGCCTTCATGAATAATTATTGCATGTGGAAAAAAAGCATATAAAAGTCAAAAATATAATAAGGAGGTTTTTAAATACCTCAAATAGTAAAAAATAGTCCCCCTACTAAGTTTCTTTCAATAGTGTTTCAGTTCTAGCAGAGAGTATGTTTTTCTGAGGTTATCTGTCTATCATTGCTGTTTTTGCTACTTTCCCCAATCACCATGTTTTTTGTGATGTTTCTCCTATATTCAAATAGTGAGAGCCATCGTTTCTGTGAGATCCAGTGCCACTTTCACTGTGACTGTCAGGTGCAAACATGTGTGCCGATGCTGGCACCAACCCCCCCGCCATACACAGAGTCACAAAAATACACATTGATACAAATAAAGAGTGCCAATTTTGGTCTGATTTTTTTTAAACAGATAGTGAAATCAGGAAGTGTATGCCAGTATTATCGGGAGCGAGCGTGTCCCTTAGCGGCCACCATACGTGCGGTTGGTAACTAGCCCAATAACTTCTGCTTTTCAGTGTCTGTGTAGCGAGAATACTAAGGTTTTTTTGCATATTTAGGGAAAAAATATTTCTGTATGAAACAGCTCAGGAGCAATATGGGCTCTTTATTAAAAAGCAAGTGTGTTACTCACTGGGTGCCCTAGGTATCGCATTTTGAGCCAGCGCTTCACAATCGCAGTTTTTAAGAACAGCGGTGTGGTGTCCCATTCATGAGAATATTTTGGTTATTCTGCACGCTTCTGCATGGTGAACTGTGCCACTGTATATTTTTGTTTACAGTGGGCACAGTTCATGGATTCCCCTTCACAAAAGTGGGAGCAAGGCAGAAGCAGGAAACTACAGACCTGTAAGTTTGACCTCAGTGGTAGGGAAAATGATGGAATCACTTCTGAAGGAAAGCATTGTTGAGTAACTAGACGCCAGTGGGGCACAGGACCCAAAGCAGCATGGATTTATAGCAGGAAGGTCATGTCAGACAAATCTAATTGATTTCTTTGACTGGGTGACCAAAGTAATAGACCAGGGAGGGGCTGTGGATATGGCCTACCTAGACTTTAGCAAGGCATTTGACACAGTCCCGCACAAAAGATTAATAATCAAGTTAGCCAGCCTGGAGTGGTCCAGGGTGGTATCCTGGCAGCAAACTGGCTGCACAACAGGATACAGAAGGTAATAGTGAATGGAACACATTCCGAAGAAAGGGGGTTACTAGTGGAGTACCTCAGGGCTCAGTACTGGGTCCAGTCCTCTTTAACATCTTTACAGGTGACATTGCAGAGGGTCTGGAGGAAAGGTATGCCTCTCTGTAGATGACATAAAGATCTGTAACAGAGTTGATACACAAGAGGGGGTAGAAAAGATGAGAAGGGACTTGGCAAGGTTGGAGGAATGGTCAGACATATGGCAACTTAGATTCAATGCAAAGAAGTGCAAGTAATGCACCTGGGAAACAAAAACCCAGGAGAAGAGTACACAATAGCAGGGAGGTACTAACAACAACAAAAATGGAAAGGGACCTGGGGTAGTCATATCAGATGACCTAAAGATGGGTAAGCAATGTGAGAAGTCGGTAAGGAGAGCCAGGGGGATACTGGGATGCATAGGAAGGGGCATCACAAGTAGAAAAAGGGAAGTGGTTATCCCTCTATACAGACAGTCGGTGAGACCCCATCTGGAGTACTGTGTGCAGTTTTGGAGACCTCATCTACGCAAGGACATAGACAGGATGGACGCAGTTCAGAGGAGGGCAACTAAAATGGTGCAGGGTCTGCAGCAGAAACCAAATGAAGAGAGACTGAGAGAGCTTAATATGTATACCCTTGATGAAAGGAGAGACGCGGGGACATGATAGAAACTTTCAAGTACCTCAAGGGAATCAACAAAGTCCAGGAAGGTAGCATCTTTCAGAAAAAGAGATGTGTAAGAACAGGGGGGCACAATTTAAAGATAGAGGAGGGACAGCTCAAGGGTAACGTGAGGAAATTTTTTTTCATGGAGAGAGAGTGGTGGATTCATGGAACCGCCTTCCTGGGGAGGTCATGGGGTCTAAAACAATGGGGGAATTCAAACATGCATGGGACAGACATAAGGCAATTATAGAGGGGGGTTGCAGGAAGCAGGCTGTTGGTTAACTAGAATCTGCAGCTTATCTAGTAGGTAGGGAAATGGGCAGACTGGGTGGGCCAAGTGGTCCTTATCTGCTGTCAAAGTCTATGTTTCTATTTAGGTATGTTGATTTACTGCACAATTTACTTGATGTTTTCTGAACTTTTTTGGAGTCGCTGATGACTTTTCCTCTGAGTTCTTTTTTGCGGTTCAGAGGTTGACAGGTGCTGTGAAGAGAATGGTGTTTCCAGCTTCTGCACAGTGAACTGTGCCACTGTATATTTTTGTTTACAGTGGGCACAGTTCATGGATTCCATGTAGTTATGCGGCTGGGCAAAGGATGTTAGTGCCGCTTGGCTAGTATACCTTCTGATAAGGACACGGCTCAGAAGGTGTACCAGCCAATAAGAGTCTGTTATTTTTGAAGCCCATTTTATAATGCATATTTAGGCATTGTTATATTTTGTTGGGAGGTGGTGTGGCCTAGGGGTTAGTGCGCAGGACTGGGAAGCAAGAGACCCAACTTCAGATCCCACCAGAGTGCTATCTCAAGCAATAACTTTACTAAGTTCCTGCCCATTAGCTATAAAACTAGAGTAGAAGCACAATCCCACTGAAAACCAAATGCTATATATCAGTTGGGTAAACAAATACAGGATAAAGTATGGGGTGCAGTGTGTTACGAGAATTTAATACGCAGCCGAGTTGTTGGCTGGCGCATAAACCCAGAGGACGAAGCCCGAGTGGTTTATGGTAGCCATCCAACAATGAGGGTGTGTATTAAATTCAAGTTAAACACACTGCACCCCATACTTTGTTTTATATAATTTAAGGGATCGCATTTTTTCACCGACTTCCGTCTGCCATGAGGAAATAAAATATTTTTATTTATTTTGATTCAGGCGGTCAGCACCTGGCAAGTGGTGCTACCACCTACTCACAGCCCCGTCCTGGGATGAATTTAGAGGAGGAGAAGACAAGAGATGCTGGCTCGTGAGAGGTGCTGGAGACAGATAATTTGAGGGACGACTCAGGGGCCTTACTGCTTTTGACACTCCTGGCTCATCTGGCATGATGGAGAGTATGCAATTCTGTATGTGGCTTCTGTTGTGGGTACCACCGATGAGGCACCGAAGCTATGATTAAAATGAAAAAAAAAAACCGGCAACGTTGGTGCACAGCAGGGATCTGGACCACTTGCTCTTCTGAGGTACGAAGCTCAGTCTGACAGAAAGAGCCATAGAAACATAGAATCATAGAATCTGACGGCAGATAAGGACCGCTTGGCCCACCCAGTCTGCCCATTTCCCTACCTACTGGATAAGCTGCAGATCCTAGTTAACCAGCAGCCTACTTCTTCCTATCCCCACCCCCCAGAACTGCCTTATGACTATCCCATACATGCTTGAATTCCACCACTGATTTTGACTCCACAACCTCCTCCGGAAGGCCGCTCCATGCATCCACAACCTCTCTGTGAAAAAATACTTCTAAATTACCTCTGAGCCCCCCTCTATCTTTAAATTGTGCCCTCTTGTTCTTGTACACCTCTTTTTTGAAAGATGCTACCCTCTTGGACTTTGTTGATTCCCTTGAGGTACTTGAAAGTTTCTATCATGTCCCCCCTCTCCCTCCTTTCCTCGAGGCTATACATATTAAGCTCCTTAAGTCTCTCTTATGTCTTCCGTTGCAGACCCTGCACCATTTTAGTTGCCCTCCTCTGGACAGCTTCCATCCTGTCTATGTCTTTGTGGAGATTGGGTCTCCAGAACTGCACACAGTACTCCAGATGGGGTCTCACCAGCTGTCTGTACAGAGGGATAATAACTTCCTGTTTTCTACTGGTGATGCCTCCCAAGCATCCAGTATCCCCCAGCCTTCCTTGCTGCCCTCTCACATTGCTTGCCCATCTTTAGGTCATCTGATATGACTACCCCAGGTCTCTCCATTTTGTTGTTGTTAGTATCTCACCCCCATTGTAACTCTTCCCTGGGTTTTGTTTCCCAGGTGCATTACCTGCACTTCTTAGCATTGAATCTAAGCTGCCATACATTTGACCATTCCTCTAACCTTGCCAAGTCCCTTCTCATCCTTTCCACCCCACCCTGTGCATCAACTCTGTTGCAGATCTTAGTGTCATCTGCAAAGAGACATACTTTTCCTTCCAGTCCTTCTGCAATGTCGCTTATAAGACATTGAAGAGGACCAGTCCTAATACTGAACCCTGCGGTACCCCACTAGTAACCCTCCTTTCTTCTGAGTGGACTCCATTTAGTATTACTCTCTGTGTCCTATTCTCCAGCCAATTCTTTACCCAGGCTGTCATCTTGGGACCCACTCCCAGGCTGGCTAACTTGCATATTAATCTTTTGTGTGGGACTGTGTCAAATGCCTTGCTAAAGTCTAGGTAGGCCATGTCCACAGCCCTCCCTGATCTACTACTTTGGTCACCCAGTCAAAATCTATCAGATTCGTCTGGCATGACCTTCCACTGTGAATCCATGCTGCCTAGGGTTCTGTGCCCTCTGGCCTCTAGATACTCGACAATTCTTTCCTTTAAGTGATTCCATCATTTTCCCTATCACTGAGGTTAAACTAACAGGTCTATAGTTCCCTGCTTCTGCCTTGCTCCCACTTTGTGAAGGGGAATCATCTGCCCTCCTCCAGTCCTCGGTACCACCCCATCCTCCCATGATTTGTTAAAAGGGTAGTCAGTGGTGTCACTAGTTTCTACCCTTAGTTCTTTTAAATTCTGGGATGAATCCCATCAGGCCCCATTGCTTTGTCCACCTTCAGTTTTAGAGTTCTTTCAGAACCCTTTCTTCTGTAAATGGGCGGTATCAACTTCTGTATCCAGTCGTGTACTACTGTTTGTAACATGTACCTCCCTCTTCCTTTGTAAATACTGAGCAAAAATATTTGTTTAGTATCTCTGCCTTTTCACAGTCTCCCTCTGCCCACCCTCCCTCCCTTTATTAAGCCTCACTATCCTCCCTTGTGGTCTTCCCTTGCTCCCTGATGTACCTAAAAGTTTTATCCCCCTTCTTAACTGAGTTGGCTATCTTTTCCTTGGTTTGGGCCTTTGCTGTTTGACTGCCTTCCCAGCCTCCTTTTGCTTTAACTGATACAGTTCTCTGTCCTGCTCCTTCTGCGATTCCTTGTACTTCCCGAATGCTTTCTTTTTCTCTTGAACCTTCACTGCCACTTCCTTTGAGAACCATAGTGGTTTCTTACATCGTCTTGTTTTGTTTATTTGCTTTTCACAAAGGCTTGTTACCTCTGTGATGGCAGTTTTTATTATTTCCCGTATTACAGCATTTAATACATTAATTTTTCTATGGGGAAAAAACACTAACCATTAATTATAATTACATAATTGCTTTTCTTTGTAGTCCATTTGTTTGTTTTTTTTGCTGGTCTTTATCTTATAACTGTGATCATGGTTTGGATATTTTTCATGTCCTGCTGCTTGCAACATATCTTAAAGATCATGTGTAAAGGTTTTTGCAAAGCTTGAATTCAAGCCCCCGTGTCATGATTAGAGACTCCTGAAAATTTCATGTTGTTTGGTTTTGTGGTTTTCTTTAAATCAGCATTTGTTAACTTGCTCTACAGTGGCTGAAAATGGTGATTATTTCTGTTTCTCTCAGTCAAGTGTAACCCCTAGATGGCGCTATCCCAGGGGCTACTACCCCTGCCTGATTTGCCACTAACAGGTTGAGGGGCCTGGATCCAATGGCGGGTGCCTCCACCCAGAGGTCAGGGTTTGCAATAGTTAAACTAACTTGGTCACAGCCCTCTGGGACACTGCAACCTTCTTTCCCACTAGTGGCCCACATAATATATCAAATTACCTTCACAGTATACACTTACCCCAGGTCTGGTTCCGGCACTGGGACCTCCTGTGAATGAGATACAGTGCAACAATCACAGTACAGTACTTTAACATAGACAAATACCTCAGGCAGTATAACTTTGCTGAAACAAGCAGCTCTGATTTATTTAGGGGATATAACAAGGACAGGGGAAATCAGGTTAATTAGCTTATCATCTAATAATCTACCTGGCTCTGTGCACAGGCCTATCCCTGTCAGTTACTGTCCCTGGGTACCCAAGCCCTAGTGGCTAGTCAAACCGTGGCAGCTGGTAGGGGCCCTTTCACACAGAGAAAAGGAGAATTAAACAGTCAGCAGTACAGTAATTCCATTTGGATTTAATGTGGCAATTCAACAGGGAGCGACCCTGAATTAGTACTCACGACCTCCAAATAAGATAGGGTCCTTCAATGTCAGCAGGGCTCACTTGAGGTACACAAACCTCTTCACACATCCATATAAAAGAAAGCACTGTACCAGGCAGGCTGCATCTGTATCCCGATCTCAATTACTGCACAATACCCAGGAGAACACACAGCAGATTCAGTTCCTGACAGACAGAGTGCAATTTTCAGCAATTCCTCCAGTCTTCTACAGGGTGAGCCTGGTTTCTACTCTTCAGAGATCCTTTGATTCTTTTCACAGGACAGTTCAGTCCTAACAAGCTGTTACACAAGCTGCAGACGGAACTCTGGGCCTTACACGTTTTGACTAAAACTGCACACTGAAAAGCACAGGGCCCTTCCTTCTTCACTGCCAAAGCTCAACTGAAACTCCAACCGACAAAACCGGCACTTCCTTTGAGTTCCTCCCAGTTCTTGACTGGATTGGCTGTCACTCACAATAGACTGCTGCTGTTGGTCCAAAAAGGCACTGAAGTCTAAACTACATCTCCCAGAGTCACTGCCCATACAATCCTCTTGTGGCTGGCTCAGATTATGAGTCCAAGTTCTGATTCGTCCAAGGCACCATTTTAGAGCTAGCTTCCCCTACACTGATTGGTCCAGTTCAGCAGTTCAAAACTAGAATGGGGAACTAGCAGACACAGTTCTGACTGCAAAGAAAGCAGGTTAGACAAACTGTAATTTCATTATTACTCTGAATAATTTCTGGCAAACAGTTACATCTTTCAGATAGGTTCCCTTTGCACTCTAGTGACTGCAAAAATGAAGTGAATTGGCAGCAGCTCAGTGGTACTCAGAGAAGCACACAGTCCCCCCATACAAATTAATTATGTCTGCAAGCAGACAGCTCTTAAAGAGACAGTACCAGAGGCTCTAAAAACACTCACTGATAAATGGCTTAAATGCCAAACACCATTCAGGCTTGGAGCATTCAAGCAAGCTCCTGGAAGTCTTTTGGGAACCCCCATTTGCAGGGGGGTTACACAAGCTTGAAGAGCGATGACATCATCTTGCAGTACTGTAGCTTGCTTCTTCAGACTCCCAGTCACAACAGGCTGTAGAGTTGATGGTTTGCTCACCAGGTTTCTCACAAACTCAGTCTGTGGTTTGTGTTTAGATAGATTAGCTTTAAATCTGTGATTCTCTTCTTATAAAAAGTCAATAATTTGAGTTTGAATACTGAATTGAAGTAGAGGAAATCTTTCTCTGTGAGAGATCAGCTTGTCTGTATCACAGCCCTCAGCTCTTTCTCATCAGAACTCTGATTTTTTCTAACTATACAACACAGCGTTGTTTAATGAATATAAAATAAATCTAAATTTTGTTCAGTCATAGAAATAGTTTGTCTTTGATCTAGCCCTCATAAATACATTCATGTAAGAACATTTTTCTTTCATGTCAGATTGACAAATGGGTTCCTGTCATACTCCACTATTTCAAACACATATACAGTGGCGTGAAAAAGTATTTGCCCCCTTCCTGATTTTCTCTATTATTGCATATTTGTCACACTGGATGTTTTCAGGTCTTTAGACAAAATATAATATTAGATAAAGGGAACCTGAGTGGACAAATAACACTTTTTTTTTTACTTATTTCATTTATTTAATGAAAAAAGTTAACCAACACCAACTGGCACTGTGTGAAAAAGTAATTGACCCCTAGTTAAATCAACCCAATTAAAGGGATAATTAGAGTCAACTGATTGAACACAGCCAGGCTTGATTACAGCCAGCCCTGCTCAATATAAACCTCACTTATTTTGGCCCTTACCATCAGAGTCACATTGCCAGCACAAAGATTCAACAAGCACATTATGCCATGATCAAAGGAAGTTCCTGAAAGATCAGAGAAACATTTTGTTGCCCTCTATCAGTCTGGAAAGGGTTACAAAGCTATTTCTAAGGCTCTGGGACTCCATAGAACCACAGTGAGACCATAATCTCCAAATGGAGAACATTTGGAACAGTAGTGACCCTTCCCAGGAGTGGCGGCCTGCCAAAATTACTCCAAGAGCGCAGTGTAAAATCATCCAAGAAGTCTCAAAGGATCCTAAAACAACATCCAAAGAACTGCAGGCTTCTCTTGCCTCAGCTAAGGTCAGTGTTCATGACTCCACAATCAGAAGAGACTGGGCAAAATGGGCTTCATGTGAGAGTAGCAAAGGGAAACCCTGCTAACCAAGAAGAACATAAATGCTCGTCTCTCATTTGCCAAGAAGCACCTGGATGATCCACAAGCCTTTTGGGAAAATGTTCTATAGACAGATGAGTCCAAAGTGGAACTTTTGGACAACATGGATCCCATAATGTCTGCGTAAAGCAAACACAGCATTCCACAGTAAGAACACCATACCAGCAGTCAAACATGGTGGTGGTAGTGTGATGGTGTGGGATGCTTTGCTGCCTAAGGACCTGGATGACTTACCATAATTAAAGGAACCATGAATTCTGCTCTGTACCAGAAAATTCTTAAGGAGAATGTCCAGTCATCCTTCCGTCAGCTGAAGCTGAAGCGTAGTTGGGTCATGCAGCAAGACAATGATCCAAAACACAAAAGCAAGTCCACATCAGAATGGCTAAAAAGAAGTAAAATTAAAGTTTTAGAGTGGCCTAGTCAAAGTCCAGACTTAAACCCAATAGAGATGCTGTGGCAGGACCTGAAACGAGCAGTTCATGCTCGAAAACCTACCAAATGTTACTGAATTAAAGCAGTTCTGCGAGGAAGAGTGGGTTAAAATTCCTCCACAGCGATGTGAAAGACTGATATTGAATTATAGGAAGTGTTTGGTTGCAGTCATTGCAGCTAAATGTGCGTAACCAGTTATTAAGTGTAAGGGGCAATTACTTTTCACACAGTGCCAATTGGTGTTGGTTAACTTTTTTTCATTAAATAAGTGAAATAAAAAAAAAAAACAAGTGTTATTTGTTCACTCAGGTTCCCTTTATCTAATATTACATTTTGTCTAAAGACCTGAAAACATCCAGTGTGACAAATATGCAATAATAGAGAAAATCAGGAAGGGGGCAAATACTTTTTCACGCCACTGTACTGTCTGAACTCACAACTTTCAGTTCTTTGGTGGTTTCTGTGTGAAAATACAATATGTATGTGCATATAGAGAAACAATATATGGCATCCCGATGCACCATGTTTCTTCCCCACAACTGAGGCTGCTGAACCCTGTTGCCCACTGTCTTCTCCCACACAGTCAGGGATTGTGCACCCTGCTGCATCCATCTCCTGGCTAAAAAATCAGGGCTGTTGCACCCTGCTCAAACAGTTGGGGTTGCTGCCCCCTGCTGCCCTCTTATCCCCCCACAGTCTGGGACACTGGACCTGTTTCCCCTTGTTCCTGTCTCCACACTCAGGGCTGCTGTGCTCTGCTAAGGCCTGGAGTCCTAGGTCCCCTGCCTCCACAGTTGGGGCTGCTGCACCATGCTACTCTTGGCCACCTGAAGTGGGGCTTTTGCTGCACCCTGCTACCCACGTCCATTGCCCCAAATGGGCAGGGCTGCTGCACCACACACACCCTGTCTCACAGTCAGTGCTTCAAGGCTTCTACACCATGCTGTCCTCTGTCCTCTGTCACCACAGCTAGTGCTGCTGCACCCTGCACTAGTCTACATAGTTGGAGGTGCTGTGGCCTGCTGTACCCTAGAGCCCTGTGCTTCCACAGTTAGGACTGCTGCACCATGTTGCCACTTGCCACAAGAGTCAGGGCATTTGCTGCACCTTGTTGTGTGCCTCCACAGTTGAGTCAGTTGCATCCTGTTGCCCCCCTGCTCCCTACCACCTGAGTCAGATCCTTTCTACACCCTGCTGCCCACATTCCTTGTCATAAACAGGCATGGCTGTTTCACCCTGCCCCACGGTTTGGGCTGCTTTAACCTGATGACACCCCTGTCTTCTAGCCAAATAGTCAGGGCTGCTACACCTTGCTGCCTTCTTTTCCCACCCCTACAGTCATGGCCACAGCACCCTGTTGCCCCCTGTTCCTGTAGAAGGAAGCAGCATAGTGCAATAACCTTAACTGTGGAGGCAAGAGGCTCCATGGTGCAGCAGGGCACAGTGGTGGCAGGGTACAGAGGACAGCATGGTGCAGAAGCCTTGAATGTGTGGAGAGAGACAGGTGGGCATCAGGGTACAGCAGCTCTGACTGTGGCACAGGGTGCACATGGTGCAGCAGCCCAACCCATTTGGGGCAATGAAAGTGCACAGCAGGGTTCAGTGGCCCTAACTTTGGAGGCAGGAGGCGTGGAACTCTAGGGTGTGCCACAACATAGCAGCCCTGGCTGTGGAGACAGGGACAGGGAGCAACAGGGTGCTGTGGCCATGACTGTGTGGGTGGGGACAGAGGGCAGCACGGTGCAGCAGCCCTGAGTGTTCAGGTAGTAGATAGTGGTAGGATCAGGGTACAGAAGTCCAAAATGAGGGACAGAGTGCAGCAGCCATGCCTGTTTGATACAATGGATGTGGGAGGCAGGGTGAAGCAAAGTATCTGACTTTGGTAACAGGGAGCAGGTTGGTACAACTGCCTCAACTGTGGAGACATGCAACAGGGTGAAGCAAATGCCCTGACTCTTGTGGCAAGTGGCAGCATGGTGCAGCAGCCCTAACTACAGAGGCATGAGGCTCTAGGGCACAGCAGGCCACAGCAACCCCAACTGTTTAGACAGGAGCAGCATGCAGCAGCATTGGCTGTGGCAACATGGGATAGAGGACAGCATGGTATAGAAGCCTCAACTGTGGGGGGTGGACACAGGGGGCATCAGGTTACAGCAGCTCTGACTGTGAGATGGGGTGTGCATGATGCAGCAGCCCTGCCCATTTGGAGCAATAGAAGTGGGTAGCAGGGTGCAGTAAAAGCCCCACCTCAGGAGGCCTAGGGTAGCATGGTGCAGCAGCTGCAACTGTGGAGGCAGAGGGACCTGGACTCTAGGGTTTAGCTGAGTACAGCAGCCCTGACTGTAGCGACAGGAACAGGGTGCAACAGGTGCAGCGTCCCTGACTGTGGTGGGGCGGAGAGAGGGCAGCAGGGTGCAGCAACCCCAACTGTTTGGGCAGGGTGCAGCAGCCCTGATTCTTTAGGCAGGGGATGGAGGCAGCAGGGTGCACAATCCCTGACTGTGTGGAAGAAGACAGTGGGCAGCAGGGTGCAGCAGCCTCGAATGTGGAGCAGAAGGCAGAGGGCTTGTGCAGCAGGAGACAGGTGGCAGCAGAGTGTAGCTGCCTCAACTGTGGAGAAGAGACATGGTGCATCAGGATGCCATATAGTGCTTCTGTTTATACACATACATTATGTATTTTCACACAGAAACCACCAAAGAACTGAAAGTTGTGAGTTCAGACAGTACATGTGCTTGAAATAGTAGAGTGTGACAGGCACCTGTTTGTCAATATGACATTAAAAAAGGTCTTACATGAATGTATTTATGAAGGCTACATCAAGGACAAACTATTCCTATGCATGAACAAAATTTAGATTTATTTTATATGCATTAAACAACTCTGCGTTATATAGTTAGAAAAAATCTTGAGTTTTGATGAAAAAATCTAGAGCTGTGATACAGCAAGCTGATCTCTCAGAGAAATATTTTCACTACTTCAATTCAGCATTGAAACTCAAATGATCAACTTTCATAAGGAGAAAATTATAGATTTTAAGCAAATCTATCTAAACACAAACCACAGACTAAGTTTTTAAGAAACCCGGAGAGCAAACCGTTAACTCTACAGCCAGTTGTGATTGGGAATCTGAACAAAGGAAAGGTGGCACTCTGGATGGAAAACTAGGATGCCCGTATTATAATGCAAAAAGTGATTTTTTTTTCAGGACATCATTGTGAACCCTGATTGCTGAACCCGGTGCTAAGACCCATGTGATCAAAGCTCTAGGTCAGCAATCAGCGATCACAATGATGTCCTGAATAAAACTCACTTTTTGCATTATAATACGAGCATCCTAGTTTTCCATCCAGAATGCCACCTTTTCTTTGTTCTGAGTTCGTTTGGGGAGTTTCTCCTTGGTGTAACACCAGCACAGCATTCTGAGCACCCCATCTGCTTCTTATATTGGGAATCTGAAGCAGCAAGCTACAGTACTCCAAGATGATGCCATCACTCTCCAAGTCTGACTGAGAGAGACAGAAATAACTCTACTGTTTTCAGCCACTGTAGAGCAAGTTAGTAAATGCTGATTTAAAGAAAACCACAAAACCAAACAGCATGAAATTTTCAGGAAACACAAATCATGACACAGGGACTTGATTTCAAGCTTTATTAACAATATGCAGAAACGTTTGCACTTAATCTGTAACCTGACATCATCACCATCAAGTTTTACATGTATTACTTTTGTAAGATTTTCTTTTGCTGAGGCCAGATATCCTGTTCTCCATGTGTTTCTGTCACAAATACCCTTTGTTTACACTTCCATGCACGGAGAGTGCAAAAACACATGATACTGGGCACAAGGAGTGTATGGGAGGTGAGCTTCTCTATGATTTAACCAAGTCCTGCTCATAACTACAGGGGATGTTGCAGGGCAGAGTACTCAAGCAAGCTCTCTCCACAGATAAGATACATCATCTCCAAGACATGCCCATCCTTCACTGACCCAGTAAGCATGTGTTCAGCAATGACTCTTGGTCCAAGTTTCCCAGATGAGAGTACAGTGCACTGCCGCTGAGTCACAGGGCCCACCCTGGATACATTTTGAAAACCATGTTGGGCAAATCTTTTGATTCTAGGTTACAACACTCTACTGAATAACCATAACAAAAGCACCTATTTTTAGCTTTCAGTTGTATGAAAAGCACTGACATATTGTGGGATGTAGTATATCATTTTTATATAATTCAAATTCATGGGAGGATAGCAAAGACAAACACTTTTTCATGTGTTTCAACAGTGTATAATTTTAACTTTTGATTGCTTTTATTCAGTGAATCATCTGTCATAATTAAAAACAGCCATTTCCATTCCAGGGTTGTTCATGTCTTTCCCTTGTATAAACAGTGCTCCGCATGAAAACTAGCATTTACATGTTTATGTAAAACCAAAACTCAATTAGGAACAGATCTTGTTTTATTTTTTTAACAAAACTCGAAAGTATACATGTGTCATAACAGGATTAAGCATTTAAACCATCTCACAAAAAGGGCTTCCCATCATTTGATGGAGTTGTATTGAAAGTTTCTATACAGTAGCTGTTAGATAGATAGATAGATAGATAGATAGATAGATAGATAGATAGATAGATAGATAGACAGACAGACAAGACATATGTAAGATATAATATAAATTATAAAATGGGTAAAGGAAATACTGTACTGTGATTGGTGGAACCCAGTCACATGACCATGCTGTTATCCCAGCACAACAGTACAGATAAGAAATGCTTAACTTTCTGAACCTCATTACTTGGTCCTAAAATAAAAAAAAATCAGGGAAGCCATTTTATAACTGCAGTAAGGTATTCCAGAGTGTGCATAATTGAGGGATAACAGTATTTCTTGGGTGCATAATCACTTCCCGAGGTGTGCCATTATCCCACAATAACATACACCCTGTTATGCTTTATTGCTTAAACAAGGTATATGGCCATTGGAAGAATTTATACACATCTCAGGTGTACTGTGCCTTTTAGTTTTACCTCTTGCTGGTAGAGTTAGGCACGACTGCTTCTCCACAAGCTCAGCTCCCATCACCTCTGGAGTCCAGTAACATACAGAACATCCTGGTCCAGTCCATCCTGTTACCTCAGACTTACTTCTTTGGGTGGGTGGCATCAGATGGTAGGGAAATAAACAGCTTGAACAATCCAGTTTGGTGGAGTTGGTGGGGAGGTGACGGGGCCCAGAAGTCTGTACTCTGCAGCTGGGTAAAGAAGAGTGTGGTGGCATCATCCACTAAAGCTCCGCTACATTTTCCAGTGTTTCTGCCATCACTTAGTCTCTTCTCCAGTCAGGGCATGGCCTGCCATGTGCCTTTTGGTTCCTAAAACCAGGACAACAGTGCCTGCATCAGAGTGGTTGCAAGGCAGCATCCACCCCAGCCCTTGCGTTAACACTGAACATTATGACAAAGGCAGGAGAGGTTAGTGGACAATGTATTTCTGCCCTATAGCTTCCTCCTCCATGAAACCAGGGAGCAGCTGAGCATCAACAGGAGCCAGGTCCCACTCAAGACAGGCACATGCCTCACCTTTCTTAGCTGGCCTGATGTTGGGAGTTAAGAGCTTGGTATTTGAATCCAAATCTTCTCCAATTTAATCAAACATGCTTATGCAATCTGTTTGGCAGCTGAGTGCATTTAAACACTCAAGGCATACATGTATTCACTATTATAAAATGTGTTTGAAAAATTATGTATTCGGATTGGTCAGTCACTACTCAAATGCATGTAATTATGTCAGTCAATCAAAAGCCATCATAACAGAGACTACTAAACAAAAATATCCTGGCCACTTACACACATGTGAAGGGCCAGGAAGAGTCCCCTTCACACATGCTGCCATCATGTGTTGCCCTTTGTGGCATCCACAATACAAGATGTGTGTCCTCTCCCACCTGATCCATTTGCACATCTACGTAGGCAGCTGGGTCTCAGGTGGGCAAGGAGCATAGACAAACATCTGTGCAAATCATAGAAATAGACTTTGACAGCAGATAAGGACCACTTGGCCCACCTAGTCTGCCCATTTCCCTACCTACAGGATAAGCTGCAGATCCTAGTTAACCAACAGCCTATTTCTTCCTACCCACCACAAGAATTGTCTTATGTCTGTCCCATGCATTCTTGAATTCTCCCACAGTTTTAGGCCTCACAAACTCCTCAGGAAAGCTGTTCCATGCGTCTACCACCCTGTCTGTGAAAAAATACTTCCTCACATTGCCCCTGAGCCATCCTCCCTCTATCTTCAAATTGTGTCCCCTTGTTCTTGCACATCTCTTTTTGTGAAAGATGCTACCCTCTTGGAATCTGTTGATTCCACTTACGTACTTAAAAGTTTCTATCATGTCCCCCCCTCTCCCTTCTTTCCTCAAGGGTATCATATCAAGCTCCTTTAGTCTCTCCTTGTATGGCTTCTCTTACAGATCCTGCACCATTTTAGTTGCCCTTCCCTGGACAGACTCCATCCTGTCTATGTCCTTGCAGAGATGGGGTCTCCAGAACTGGATGCCGTACTCCAGATGAGGTCTCACCAACTGTCTGTACAGATGGATAACAACTTCCTGTTTTCTGCTGGTGATGCCTCTCCTACTTACATCCCAGTATCCCCAGCCCTCCCTACTGCCTTCTCACATTTGCTTGCCTTGGGTCATCTGATATGATTACCCCTAGGTCCCTTTCATTTTTGTTGTTGTTACTGCCCCCACTGTAACCTTCCCTGGGTTTTTGTTTCCCAGGTACATTATTTTACGAACATACATACGAACATACGAATGTGACAGCAGAAACAGACCACCCGGTCTATCTAAGTCTGCTCGAGTGCGCAGCTAGCACCCCTAGTTTTCAGCTGCCCCACCCCCCCCATTTGAACTTCTTTGCACTGAATCCAAGCTAACATACTTCTGACCATTCCTCCAACCTTGCCAAGTCCCTTCTCATCCTTTTCATGCCTCCTTGTGTATCAACCCTGCTGCAGATCTTTGTGTCATGTGTAAAGAGGCATACTTTTCCTTCCAGTCCCTCTGCGATGTCACTTATAAAGACATTAAAAAGGACTGGACCCAGTACTGAACCCTGCGGTACCCCACTAGTAACCCCTCTTTCTTCAGAGTGGACTCCATTTACAATTACCTTCTGTGTCCTGTTGTACAGCTAAAGTTCTACCCAGGCTACCACCCTGGGACCCACTCTCAGGCAGGTTAATTTGATTATTAATCTTTTGTGTGGGACTGTGTCAAATGCCTTGCTAAAGTCTAGGTAGGCCATGTCCACAGCCCCTTCCTGGTCTACTACTTTGGTCACCCAGTCATAGAAATCAATTAGATTCATCTGACATGACCTTCCCACTGTGAACCCATGCTGCCTTGGGTCCTGTGCCCCACTGGCCTCTAGTTACTCAACAATTCTTTCGTTCAGAAGTGATTCCATCACTTTCCCTACCACAGAGGTCAAACTGACAGGTCTGTAGTTTCCTGCCTCTGTCTTGCTCCCACTTTTGTGAAGGAGAATCACATCTGCCTTCCTCCAGTCCTCAGGTACCACACCATCCTCCCATGATTTATTAAAAAAGGGTAGTCAGTGGTGTCACTACTTCTCCCCTTTATTCTTTTAGAATTCTAGGGTGAATTCCATCAGGCCCCATTGCTTTGTACACCTTTAGTTTTAGGAGTTCTTTCAGAACCCTTTCTTCTGTGAAAGGACTAGGATTGATCGCCCTATCCAGAGCGCTTCTGTTAATTGGATTAGGCACCTCCCCCTCTTTTGTGAATACTGAGCAGTAGTATTTATTCAGTATCCCTGCTTTTTCACTGTCCCTCTCTGCCCACCCACCGTCCTTTCTATTCAGCCTCACTATCCCTCCCTTTGTCTTTCAATGCTCCCTGATGTACCTATAAAAGGTTTTATCCCCCTTCTTAACCGAGTTGGCTATCTTTTCCTCAGTTTGGGCCTTTGCTTTTCTGACTTCCCTCCCTGCTTCTTTCTGCATTAACTGGTGCAGTTCTCTGTCCTGCTCCTTCTGTGTTTTCTTATACAGTACTTCCTAAATGCTATCTTTTTCTCCCTAACCTTTCCTGCCACCTCTTTTGAGAACCGTAGTGACTTTTTCTTTCATTTTGATTTGTTTATTTGCTTCACACAAAGGTTTGTTGTCTCTGTGATTGCAGTTTTGATGTTTCCCCATTGTTGCTCCACCCCTCCTTCTAGCCTGTTTGCTAGTGCTTTTCTAGGCATGCTCCCATCTTGCCAAAGTCAGCCCTCCTGAAGTCCAGTAACCTCACTTTTGTACGGCTTGACTCTGTGGCTGAGTTTATCGTGAACCACACTGTTTGGTGGTCACTTGTTCCCAGACGGTTACCCACTTCTAGATCTAAGATCCTCTCACTGTCCCCATTTGAGAGTATGAGGTCTAAGATTGCTCCCTCATGAATGGGTTCCAAAACTAGCTGTCTGAGGCATGCCACCTGTAGGGCATCAAGAATGGCCCTGCTCTTGGATGTGGCTGCAGCAAAGGTGCTCCAGTAAACATCTGGCATATTCAGGTCCCCCATCAGCAGTATCTCCCATTTCTCTGCCATCCTAAGGATACCTTCTATCATATCCTTGTCCATTACCTCCCCTGACATGGGGGTCTGAATACAACCCCTGTGTAGACTGTGGTGCCATTTCCAGTCTCTAAGGTGACCCACAATGCCTCCTCTTCTCCCTGTTTACTCTTTTGTTCCATTGCTTTTATCCCTTCCCTTACACAGAGAGCTACTCCTCCCCCTCTTCTACCCTCCCTGTCTCTCCTGTAGGTTGTGTATCCTGGTATGTTAACATCCCAGTCATGGTTCTCTGTGTACCATGTTTCTGTGAAACAGCATTCTGTTCCAAGGCAGGTACATAATCAGCAGAGAGTTATGCAACCCATGGATCTGCAGTAATGCTGGCCAGCACAGCATGTAAGTATCTCCTGGTCCTCCCCAGACATGTCTGGGTCAGACTCGCCCATGTCTCTGCATGCACCCAGCCCTTTTGCCTGGTATACAGGACTGGGAATCATCTACTTACTTTTGTTAATTTCATGTTTTTTGTTTTTTGAAGAATCTTCATTTCAGGATATGGCAGTCCTTGTGTAACCCCTGTACAAATGGGGGTTCCCAAAAAGTTTTCCTTTAGCTTGCCTAAATGCTCACTGCCAGGCTGGTGTCCTGCGTGTTAGCAGTTTAAATGTGATTGCCAGAGAGTGCCTGTATAGCCTCTTCTACTGTCTCTTTAAGAGCTGCCTGGATTGCAGTCATAAGTAATCTGAGAGGGAGCTCTGTTGAAAGATGTAACTATTTGTTGAAAATCATTTAGAGTGATAATGATAATGTAGTTTATCTAACCTGCCTTCTTTACAGCAAGGACTGTTTTGTTTATCTCCACTATCTTGGTCCTGGACTGCTGAATTGGACCAATCAGTACTGATGGGACCTAAAATGGAGCTGGACAACAGGAGCTGTCTGGAGTCAAAATCTGTAGGAATTGTAGTTTTGGGCTTTGATGCCTTTTTGCACCTGAAGGGGGAGACTTTGTTGCGACTGCCAGACAGATCAGCCAGCCAAACCTTTTGGATTCTGGGGAAAGTTCCAGGCTTGCTGGCAGTTGAGTCAGATCTAAGTTAGGAGCTGAAGAAGCAACAGCTTGAGACAGTCAAGTAGCTTGTCTGAGTAGTTTCACGCGGGAGAACTGTGGAAAGGCATGAGTTGTGGCCTGCACGTCTGCCTGCTGCCCCTGAGAGGGTGAGGAGAGAATTATTTCAGACTAAATCCAAGTTTGTGAGTATGAAGTAAGCCACTGATTTTTTACCAGGCTCACACCTGAAGAAGAACGAAGATTTTGCTGAATGCGATCTGCGATTGGCCTGTCAGGATTTCCAGCTGCTTCTGAATCCCTGATTTGTGCAGAGACTTTGCAATCATGACCGGAGAGCGGTTTGCCTGGTACAGTAGAATTTCCTCACATGTAAATGTGCTGTGAGTTGTTAGTGGGTCATGATTTGGTTCCCCACTGTGTGAACTGTGTTCTACTTGCTGGAAGCTGTATCCAGCCCAAAATGGACTGTATCCCAATTTGTCTCCATTTGGCCGGGGCCTTGCCACACTGGCTCAGCAAGATTACCTGCTGCACAGAGAAAGCCATCGACGAGAGACCTGCCTGGGGATCAGCCCCCTGCTCCACGCTTGAAAAGGAATGACGCCTCAGCGATTCGTGTAGGCCCTGCTTCTCCTGGCACTCTAGATCAACCACCTCCTGTCTCGATTTCCGTCCAGCCTGTTTCCAGTCTTGGGTATCGTGAGTCACCATCAGGGTAGCTCCCTGCAACAACAGTTTAATCTTTGTGTGTCATCTGATTTCTTTGTTGTTTCTCTTTCTTCACGAACTGAGCCATCTGGCTCAGGATTACAAATAGTGTGTATTGTGCATGTTGTTTTCCCATCACAGGGCCTCAACCAGCTGCGACGCTGGCCTACCCCAGTCAACGGTCCTTGCTAGCCCATCTCTTCTCCACCTGGGTACCCAGAAGGTGTGACTGCTTAGGGACTCTGCACGCATGCATAACTGTTTGACCGATAGAGCATTTAAGCAAATTACCTTGATTACGCCCCTCCCTTGTTCAAATTCCTCAAATAAATCAGATCTAACTCTTTTTGCATTTCCACTGACTGTGGTTCCAGTTTGTGCAAGAGTACTGTACTGCTGTTATTTGTTGTATATAACCTTGTTTTACAGGGGGGTCCCCAGGGCCAAGCCAGAGGAAAGCCTTAGTGGTTAGTTCAAACAGTGTGGGTACTTGTGTGGTGTATCAGGGGTATTGTGAAAGTGATTATTGTGTATTGTTCTGGCCACTAGTAAGGAAAGAAAGGGGTTACAGTGTCCCAGAGAGCTGTGCCCAGGTTAGCTTGACCACTACCAACCCTGCATCTGGGTGGAGGTACCCGTTTCAGAACTCAGGCCCCTTAACCTGCTAATAGCCAAGCAGACAGGGGTAGTAGCCCTTGGGATAGTGCCACCTAGGGGTTACACTTGGAGGAATTATTATTACATTGTTTAGTGGCCTACGCAGCAAGCATAGTGTTAAGCTTGTGCAACTGTGTTATTTTGATTTTGGCCGTTTGCACTCTCTATTCCAGAGGAATTACCACCCTGTAGGGGTACCAAAGGCAATGAACCCGGGACGATTCCCCTGACTAAAGGTACCTTAGGAAGCATCCCGAGGAGACAGGTGATGTCACTGGAGGAGGAGGGGAGGATGGCGGGGCAAAGATAAAGTGCGTCAGAAGGAGGCTGAGAGGGACTGCTTACATAGCTCAGGAAGTGGGAGTGACTAGCTGCTTGTCCATTGAACTACAGGCCCACCCTTCCAATTCAATGGTCTACACAGCCAGTATAGTGTTATGCTTGTGCAACTACATTACTTTGGTTTTGGCCATTCACACTCTCTATTCCAGAGGAATTGCCACCTTGTAGGGGTACCAAAGGCAAGGAACCCTCAAACAGGGTTCCACCCAAGAGGTGCCACTGGACTATTCTCTTGGCTAAAGGTACCTTAGGAAGCATCCCCAAAAGAAATGTATTGGTACGAAGAACGTTAGCAATCAGAGCCATGAGGCAGGGTAGAATAGGCAAAGGCAGCCTGAGAGGTAATGAGATGTGCAGATGAGCAAATGGCATGAGTACGATGGTTTGCACTGGAGACTGAGCGGGCCTCCTAAGGAGAGAGGGACTGGCAAGTAGGAACACCATTCACCTCCATCCAACAGCGGAACCTACTTACAGAAACTAGGGAACATGGACTACTGCTAACTAACATTTATGACCTGAGGCATGGAGGAGAGGAAAAAAAAAACCCTTTGAGGAGGAAGTCTCTGGGGATCCAAGGCTTTGGTCACCTTCCCTCCAGGGCTTGGGATATTTTGTTTAGCGACGGCTCTGCTACTGCAATTTGGAAATCCAATTAAAGGGGGAGCAGAAAATATTCCAGTTTGGAGGAAAGCTCTCCCTTGATCCCTCTAATGGGAATGCCATGGAAGGTTGTGAGCGTTGCTCTACAGCAATAGGCAACCAAGACAGGAGGAGGAGAGGAACAGCTGCTGAGGTGCTCACCTGGTCAACCCGCTCTAAAAACAAATCGGGTGAGCCAGAGGTAGTCATGGGAAGAATGCAGTGAAGGTGCCTTGCTAGTAAATTAATACTAGAGCCAAAGGAAATCGCTTTAACCACCCTTCATGGCTAGTCTTAAATTCTACACCAGGAGCTGGCATCGAGTCTTAAACGGCTAAAGCTATGCCTGGAGTGAGGACATTCCCAGCTATGGGCCAGATGAGAAGGACCATGCCCCAAGTTTTGCACACTCAAGATGCGGACTTTATAGGTGCAGAGTGAGACCATCAGCTGCAGGGAGGCCTGAGCCATGGTACTTAATGGTCATGGTTGGCATGCCCCAAACAGATTTGGAAGGAGCTGGATGAAGCAAGGAGTGTTGGAGACCCTCACAGAGGGCAGACATGTGCTTAGCAGGCACGAGCAGGACAGAGTTGTGAGCAAGTAGATGATTGGAGCTGCACGTAGGTCTGAAAGGCAGATGAAGCAATCAGTGGACCTGCATGTAGGTCTGTAAGGCAGAGTAAGCAGTGGTTGGACCTGCACGTAGGCTGGAGGAGCAGCAAATACAAATTAGCAAGAGCAAGCCAACCAGTCCCACTAGGAAGCCAATTAAAGGTGACAAAATACTCAAAGGATTTTATCAGTGAAGGCAGAATTCGAGCATGAGGTAAGTATGCCACACGGGGCCACGGCTCCTCAACAATACCTCCAAGCCCCCCACCACAGGAAAAACAAGAAAGTGATAGGAAAGTGCTGTGACCCACATGCAGATATTAAAACTAGTTTACAGCATCAGTGGTAGCTTAGCTGAGCTCCAGAGTATAATAGCAGTATACAAACAAAATAGAGCAGCATCAGTATTGACTAACTATGGGTTATAGGGGTAGCAATTTGAATGAACATAGTTTGTAGGGAGGCAAACTCTGAAAGCAGCAAATTGGCAAGGCAGTGCAGTGAAAAGAAAACAGCAGCAATGAGGTATGTGGTATGAGTTCAGGAAGCAGGATTGAGCTGCATGGGCTAGGGTTCAGAGTGAGCCCGAACCAGGTGAAAACAATTAAAGCGCACAGCATGGAGAGCAGCAGCAGGGAAGTAGCTTGAGCTGAAACACACAGATAATGATTGCAGTTGCATTGTGAGCAAATGGGAGCAAGTAGCATGAGCTCAGGATTAGCAAAATACAAGGAGTTTAGAAACAGAAGCCCCCCAAAAAGAACGCAAAACAAAAGACACAAAAACACAGAAGAACAGGGAACAAGCAACACAAAGAAGCACACAGCCAGATCAAATGCAGAAGAACAGAAAACAGAAGTCCAACAAGAACAAGCAAAGGCCAAAACACACGGGGGGACAACAGCTGCAAATGACAGACCAACAGAGCCTCCGGCTGCAAAGAAAAAGTGCTTCAGAAGGAGTCTGGGAGGAACTGCTTATATAGCTCAGGAGAGGGGAGTGATTGACTGCTTGTCCACTGAACTACAGGCCCAGCCTTCCAATTATTTTCCACTTTCCCCTGCTCCAAACAAAGAAGGGGATCTACTCTGGCACCAGGTCCAGCATCCTAATTTGGTGCCCACAGACTGGCTCTACTTTTACCCTGACACTCCCCCAGACCCTCCATACCACTTTCCCCATATAGGGCAGGGAGAACAGGGGCTATAGATTATGGCACAGGTGCAGCAATCTGCAAGCACATATGCTTTGGTGTGAATATGGCCCATTTTTGTGGTTTGGGTCCTTAATCCCTAAATGTGACACCTGGACCAACAAAAACAGTTACATATTACAGCACAAACCACACCATACTTTGGGTTATTACTTAAATCAACTACACATAGTGGAGTGTACTACTGAACTTATAAAATGAATGCTTTGGTTTTATCAAAAAAGAAACTTCAGCAATATTTTTAACATGTTGCTTTTCAGAAATGTTTAGACATTTATGGTTGGTGGTTAGGCATTGTTAGGAAAATCAAAGTAACCCCATGTGGCTATAAAACCTCTAAGACTCCCTTGCGCTTGCACACCAAAGGTGTCAGCTGCTACTGATGAAGCCAAAGGAAGAGCACTCCTCACTGGACTGGGAATCACCTTTCTGTTACCTGGACTGGACTGGACATGTAATCGTACCAATACAGGACTGGTTCAGGGTGTGATTTGCTGCTTAAACTGCAGAGTGTAAATATAGACTTTTTGTGGAAAACTGCCTTTAGATTGTAACTTGGCAGTCATTTCTGTTGCCTCTGACCCAAGCTGACATGGTAATGGGTTAAAGGGTGACTGGACACCAATCAGAAATATCTGCTTGAGGAGGCAGCCCAAGGACACTTGGATTTGTGATGGATCTAATTAATGTAGGCTCCTTTGCAACCACCAATCACCTGTTGAGTTAACAGATCTCCAAGACTGCCGTTTTTGGTTAAAAGTTCAAACAACCAATCAGAACTGCAGATTCTCCAGTAAACAGTAGGGGCTGCTCAAGAACTGCTTAACTTTGAGTTCCTCTGCTGAACCAGCTTATACCTGAGGGTTGTTAAGAAAGACAGCTTGTGCTGCAAAAACAGCCTCCATGGTTGCCTAAGATTGAGAATCAGAGTGAGATGTAGAATTTTATTGTACAGAAAAGAGAGGTAATCGAATGCTATGTGCCACATGAATAAATTGCCACAGGAGAAGGAAAGAATAGTTGAGTACTTAGAGGTCAGTGGAGCACAGGATCCAAGGCAGCATGGGTTCACAGCGGGAAGGTCATGTCAGACAAATCTAATAGATTTCTTTGACTGGGTGACCAAACTAGTAGACCAGGGAGGGGCTGTGGACATGGCCTACCTACACTTTAGCAAGGCATTTGACACAGTCCCACACAAAAGATTATTAGTCAAATTAACCAGCCTGGGAGTGGTCCCAGGGTTGTAGCCTGAGGTAAAACATTGGCTGGACAACAGGACACAGAAGGTAATTGTAAATGGAGTCCACTCTGAAGAAAGGGCGGTTACTAGTGGGTACCGCAGGGTTCAGTGGGTCCAGTCCTTTTAATGTCTTCATCAGTGACATTGCAGAGGGACTGGAAGGAAAGTATGCCTTTTGCAGATGACACAAAGATCTGCAACAAGGTTGATACACAAGGAGGTGGAAAGGATGAAAAGGGACTTGGCAAGGTTGGAGGAATGGTCAGGCGATGGCAGCTAGGATTCAATGCAAAAAGTGCAAAATAATGCACCTGGGAAACAAGAACCCAGGAAGAATACAACATGGGTGGGAGGTAGTAACAACAACAAAACAGGAAAGGGACCTGGGGTAATCATATCAGATGACCTTAAGGTTAGCAAGCAATGTGAGAAGGCAGTAGGGAGGGCCGGGGTATACTGGGATGTATGGGAGGCATCAGCAGCAGAAAACAGGAAGTTGTTATCCCTCTGTACAGACAGTTGGTGAGACCCCATCTGGAATACTGTGTCCAGTTCTGGAGACCCCATCTCGCAAAGGACATAGACAGGATAGAGGCAGTCAGAGGAGGGCAACTAAAATGGTGCAGGGTCTGCAAGAGAAGCCGTATGAGGAGAGACTAAGGAGCTTAATATGTATACCCTTGAGGAAAGAAGGAGAGGGGGACATGATAGAAACTTTCAAGTACCTCAAGGAATCAACAAAGTCCAAGAGAGTAGCATCTTTCAGAAAAGAGACTTGCAAGAACAAGGGACACAATTTAAAGATAGAAGGAGGCGGTTCAGGGGCAATGTGAGGAAGTATTATTTCAGAGAGGTAGTGGATGCATGGAACAGCCTTCCTGAGGAAGTTATGGGGTCTAAAACTGTGGGAGAATTCAAGAATGCATGGGACAGACATAAGGCAATTCTTGTGGGGGGCAGGAAGATATAGGTTGTTGGTTAACTAGGATCTGCGGCCTATCCTGTAGGTAGGGAAATGGGCAGACTAGATGGGCCTAGCGGTCCTTATCTGCCGTCAAAGTCTATGTTTCTATGTTTCTATGAGAAGATGCCATGTGAAAATGATTTAAAGCACCAGGAGAGACCTGGCTTGCATCAGAGGGACAGAGACCTACAACACTGAAAACCATCACAGATGGGAGAAAAGAGGTACAATAAGTAGGAATTCTTTTGGCAGACACTGTGGGGCAAGTGGTCCTTTTCTCCTGACAGTTTCTATATTTCTATGAAAGAAGTGGAGAGTAAGAGTGAAACCTGAAAAAGAGATCACTGCATGCTGCACCATGAACCCCTGCACAGAGAGGGAGAGACTCTAGTCCGGGAAACCATGTGTAAACTCCATGCTTGTCCCACAACACCAATGTAACCCCTAGGTGGTGCGATCCCAAGGGATACTACCCCGCACTATGTGACTAAGTGCAGGTTGAGGGGCCCGAGTTCTGTGAATGGGTCCTCCACCCAGAGGGTTGTTTTAAGGGCAGAGCAGCTGCACTGGGCACAGCCTTCTGGGACACTGATACCCCCCTCTAACCCATCTAGTGGCCTATACTGGTCAGCAATTAGACAGTTACAATGAACATCAGAATGCAATGTTATACCCACACTTAGCACACTTACCACCAGGGCTGGATCAGCTGCACTGGCCCTGGAGACCCCCTGCAAAACAAGACCTGCAATGGAGAAAGGCAATAGCAACACAGTATCCCCACCACAAAGGTACACAATAGCCAGTGTAAATACAAAAAAATTTAGATCTGATTTATTGGGGGACAAGAACAAGGGAAGGGCAGTAATCTGGTGTTTGATTCTGGATCTGATTTAATCAGGCTAAGCGTGCATGCCTGTAAGGGTCCCTCTAACACAGTCACACACACTCTGGGAACCCAGTTAGTCTGCAGGCTAGCCGGAAGCATTTCCCAGGGTAGACCAGTGTTGCAGCTGTTGTTTGGGCCCTTAGGAAGGAACAACACAACATGTACTTTAACCTACAATTTTGTATTCTGGAGCCAGATGGCTCAGTTCATAATGATTAACCAAAACAATTAAATCAGATGGTACACTTTGATTTGAGCTCTGTTGCAGGGAGCTACCCTAATGTTTACTCATACTACCCAGACCCGGAGGCAGAATGGATGAAATGAAGATCTCAGGATGATTGACTGCTGTGCCAGGAGAAGCAGGGCCCACACGACGCACCATGGTGCTCGATCCTGTTCGATATTGTTCAACAGGGAGCCGAATCCCCAAGCAGGACTTTCATCGGATGTAACTGCAGTGTGAACAGGAATCTAGGCCGAGATAGTAAGGCCAAAACCAGGTGAATGATTTCAGATACAGTCCGGTAGGTTTTGCTGGATGCAGCCTCCAGCCAGTGTGACACATTCAGCAATGTGGGGAACCAAATCGTGACCCACACTCCACATTTAGCACAATTATAGTAAAGACAGGTAAATACCAGAGTTCGGATGACAGTCCGGTTGCAATCAATAGTGTCTCTGTCCAAACTGTACGCTATGCAGTTGTCTCAAGTCGTGACAGGCCAATCGCACCAAGGCAAATCTTTGGTCCACACCAGGCGAATTTTACTTTGTCACAATTCAGGATACCAATCACAATCACAGCAAATTCAGATAAAGTCCGAGATATTAACGCAAACTTCTTCACTCGAGAAGATGGTAGGCAAGCCGGACATAGCCTTCCCACCAGTTTTCCCCTTGCTACTACGCAGGAGCAGCTGTCTGAATTACTCGAGCTGTTCATTCTCTCAACTACAGCTACACACTGACTAACTGCTGTAGGCAGCTTTGGGACTTCCCAGTTATCTAAAAGGTTCAGTTGGTTGATCCATCTGTCTGTCACAGCAAGAGCTCCCCCTCCAAGTCCATTTAGGTACCAAACAGTAAAAACTACAATTCCTACAGAAATTCACTCCCACAAGACCCCTGGGGACAGTCTCCATTTTAGGGTCCCCAAAGGTACTGATTGGTCCAAACTGGCAGTCCAGAACCAAGATGGTGGTGCAAAACAGAAAGTCCATGCTGCAAAAGAAGGCAGGTTAGACAAACTACACATTATTATTATTACTATTATTAAAGCAGATAATCAGCAAACAATCACAGATTCTGGTAAGGCTTCCTCTGTGCAATTAGCAATGGCAGAATGAAGCGGCTGCATTGCAGACCGGACAGAACTCGAGCTTGAAACCACACAGCCCCCACCCAGAATAATTATAACCCACGAAAATGATGCCTCTTAAAGAGACAGGCATGAAGGCTAATAGGGCACTCACATGCAAGCACTTTTAAATGGCTAGAGCACAGAACACCAGCCTGGTCATGGGCGTTAGGCAAGCCCAGGAAGACATTTTAGGAACCCCTATTTGTAGGGGGGTTACACACTTCCCTGCCTGGAAAGAACTTGGCGCCCGTATCTAGTCTGTACTCACAATAACTTTATAGAACAACCTTATGCTATGCGAGACATATGTTCTATCACTATACAAGACCAAAATAAAAACTGATGCATCAGTAAATGTAAACTTACAACATTACTATACTTATTTATGATACTCTATAGATATTCTGTAATGACAACAGTTATGCATTTTCCATACACATTACTATTTTACTATGATTCACACAGTAATATTATTGTACTTATTCAGGTACTTGTTTCCTGCACTCTAAATAACAAATATGGGAGCCCACCCCTATCAGCTAACTTGGGGCTAGATGGAGCAGGGTCACCATGTTCTGAAGAATGAACAATTAGCTTGGAAGTGGCAGACAGGCTCAGTTTGGGCAGTGAGCTTTCAGAGATATAAACACCTTTGTGGACAACATTTAAGGGGAGGTCCACGGGCCTCCCAGAGGAGTCACAGCTTAGGCGTATTACTGGTTTAACAGCTCTTTCAGACCATCTTGGGGGAACAGACACAGGCTCTGGGGTATCATCATTGGCATTAGTCTCTTCTCTGGTAGGAAGGGGTACCTTTGCACTGGGTGAAGACTCTGTTAATGGAACATTGTCGGCTCCTTGCTCTGTTGATTCTGTTTCCATATAATTAAATTCATCATTGAACTCTGCAGAAGGTCCAGATTTATCATCCAGGGAAAAGTCTGAAATGTTTGGACTTTGTGGCACTGGAGTGGTACTCTCATCACTAGAGGATGTCTTAGAGTCATCCAGCACAACAGGATTTTGATCATTACTTTCACACTGCTCATCAGATTCTGGTATGTCACCAGGAAGATTTATGGCATCAGGCTCCTCCTTGGGCAGTTAAAACAGTTCCACTAAGCACAGTGAATCAGCAACTTCAGACATTATACTTTGCACCTCACTATGAGGGGGCATTGGTTCTAGGGAGGAAGCTGGAGAGTTAGGCAGTCCTGAAGGCCCAGCTTCATCCCCATAATTACACATAGGGTTATCTTGAAACAACTGACTTAGTTCATAAGTAGGGTAATAGGGAGTTTCACACAATGCTGTCAGATTCAGATTGACTGTCACTGTCATTGTGGGCCTGCCGGAGGGAAGGCCTTGATTCTTGAACAACTGGTGAAGGTTGACTCTGTCTCTTCTTAGCAGCAGCACGAGTCACTGGCCCTGAGGGGGCAACATCTGATGGTTTAGCATCAATAACCACTTGACCAATATGCAGCAGGTGGTTCCTGTGCATAGTTTTAACAGCTCGAGAGTCATTTTGCGGATGCACTCTATACACAGGTAGGTCAGCCAGTTTACTGACTACTATGTGTGGGAGATGGTACCATCTATCGGCAATTTTGTGCTTTCCATGCAGCCCCAAATTGCGCAACAACACACGGTCTCCTGGCAACAACTCTTTAGCCTTTACCTAACTGTCATATCTCTCTTTGATGGCAAGGTTTCTTTTCGCAGCCATAGTTTGGGCCAGTTGGTACGCATGGTTTAACTGACCTTTCAGTTTTTGTACATATTGCAAATAGTTTTCAGCACGGACCCCATCTGGGGATACTTTGAAACAGACATGCACAGGCAACCAGGCTTCCCGGCCTAACATGAGACGACAGAGGGAAAACCCGGTAGCATCACTTTTGGTGCAATTGTAGGCATGTACCAAGGTGCTAATCTGCTGGCTCCACTTAGGTTTATCTTTAGGGTGAAGAATGCCCAACATGTCCAGTAGAGTCCTGTTAAAATGTTCAGGCTGAAGATCCCCCTGAGGGCGGTAAGGAGTGGTTCTAGACTTCTGCAAACTCCACAGGGAGAGCATCTCTTTGATCAACCGGCTTCCAAAGTCTCTTCCCTGATCAGAGTGGATACGTTGGGGTGCACCATAATAGACAAAGAATTTCTCTACAAGCACCTTGGCCATGGTTTGATCTTTTGTGGGATAGGCCTACGCCGCAGAACGTGTAAAATGGTCTGCTACAACTAGCACATTCCCAATATTTTTATGGTCAGGCTCCAGGCACAGAGCGTCGATGCAAACCAACTCCATGGGGGCACTGGTGGAGATATTGACTAGGAGAGCTGCTTTTTGAGGCAAGGTTTTCCTTTGCAGGCAATGACTGCAGGTTCGAATATGTGTCTCAGCATCAGCCCCATTTTCAGCCAGTAGAACTGAGAGTACACCAGGTCAAGTGTCCGGTCATAACCAAGATGCCCCATGTCATATCAGATGATCTAAAGGTTGGTAAGCAATGTGAGAAGTCAGTAAGGAGAGCCATGGGGGATACTGGGATGCATAGGAAGGGGCATCACAAGTAGAACAAGGGAAGTGGTTATCCCTCTGTACAGACAATTGGTGAGACCCCATCTGGAGTACTGTGTGCAGTTTTGGAGGCCTCATCTGTGCAAGGACATAGACAGGATGGAAGCAGTCCAGAGGAGGACAACTAAAATGGTGCAGGGTCTGCATCAGAAATCATATGAAGAGAGACTGAGAGAGCTTAATATGTATACCCTTGATGAAAGGAGGGACAGGGGGACATGATAGAAACGTTCAAGTACCTCAAGGGAATCAACAAAGTTCAGGAGGGTAGCATCTTTCAGAAAAAGAGACGTGTAAGAACAAGGGGACACAATTTAAAGATAGAGGATGGATGGCTCAGGGGTAATGTGAGGATTTTTTTTTCACAGAGAGAGTGGTGGATGCGTGGAACTGCCTTCCTGGGGAGGTTGTTTGGGCTAAAACAGTGGGGGAATTCAAACATGCATGGGACAGCCACAAGGCAATTATAGTGGTGGGTGGCAGGAAGTAGGCTGTTGGTTAACTAGAATCTGCAGCTTATCCAGTAGGTAGGGAAATGGGCAGACTGGGTGGGCCAAGCGGTCCTTATCTGCCATCAAAGTCTATGTTTCTATGTGATTGTGAAGAGATTTGAGTACCAGTTGTTTGAAAGCTGTGGGTAATACCGACTGCTGCCTGTCCAGTTGGCCTTGATGATTCACTGTCTCTCTAGATAATAGTTGGTCATGTAGCTTAAGCCTTGGGCCTTCTCTGAGCAATAAAGCAGTTCTTAAATCAGAAGAACAAAGTTTGGATATGTCTTTTCCAGCATGCAGAGCGTTGAGCACAGGCTGGATCATTGGGTCTTGGGATTGAGCCAACTGGATACTGTCGTTATCAAACTGAGGTGAGGCACTGCGGTCTAATGCTGAAAAATGACAGTAGGCTGCAGGGACGCAGGTGTCGGGGGGGGCCCAAGCAGTCCACCAAGCAATCAACAGTGTCGGCAGACAGGCAGTCATCCTTATCAAATTTCTGGCATAATGCTTTGATGGAATGTTCAGACAACCTCACCCAGGTGTCAGTGGGGTTTGGTCACCTCAAGAGGGTGTCTGCATCTATATGGTTCAAGCCAGATCAGTACTCCACTGCATAGTCATATTGGGACAAGGCAGAAAGCCACCTGTGCCCAGTGGCACCTAATTTTGCTGAAGTCTGCACATAAGTCAATGGATTGTTATCAGTCTTCACTAGAATCTTAGCCCCATAGAGATATTCATGGAACAGGTCCACCACAGTCCACTTAAGGGTGAGAAATTTGAGTTTATGGACAGGGTAGTTATGCTCAGCTGGCATTAAGCTTCTACTTGTGAAAGCCATGGGTCGCAGGCCCTCCTTATATTCTTGATATGACACAGCCCCTAGTCCTTTCAAGCTGGTGTCTGTAAGTAGTAAATAGGTTTTGGTGGGGTCAGCCTAAGTGAGCACCAGTGCATGGGTGAGTTGATGAATGATCTCGAAAAATGCAGACTTACATTCAGAGGTCCACCAGGCCCCGAACGGCTCAACAGTTCTGAAATACACTTTCTCTCCCTCTTTGATGAGACTCTTCTTGTACTTTTGGTTAGTACAAGGATAGCCTTGGGTAAGATTAAGTAGAGGGTGGATAACTTTTGAGTAGTCTTTAATGAATCGGCAGTAATAGCCTCAGAACCCCAAGAATCACTGTAACTCTTTCAAATTGTTCGGCTGGGGCCAGGTGGTCAATGAATCCACTTTGCAGGGGTCTGTTAGGATCCCATCTGCTGACACTGTATGCCCAATGTACTTCATGGATGTTTGAAAGAACTGGCACTTGTCTATAGACAGTGCTACATGAGGTCCCTGCACCCTAATTGGTACCCTCAGAGATACACCGTAGACAGCTAATGCTTAAGTATATATTATACTAACATATAGGGCTAAGGGCATCTACCGTATAAGAGTAGATGTCAGGATATAAATGCATATTGTTGTAATCCACTTTGCTTGCTAATACACATATATTTTACCATGTATTTTCTGTCTATTTCTTACTTGTCAGATGCCAAGACACCTGTCCTTGAAGTAATTATAATATGTAAGATGGCATTGCCATCTTCTGGTGATTTGTACTACTACACTTAGTTATGTAAGACTCTGTATAAGAACTCTTTTGTTCTCAAACTGATGACTTCACAGAATTGTATAATGTTATCTTGGACAGTGGAGCCACCTCTAATTTAGCCAATAGGGCTCATCTCTGTAATTAGAAATGTTTCTATCTTTTGGTAACCATAGTAATTATCATAGGTATATAATGTAATGTACAAGCTTTCCACCAGATGACAAGCTCATTTGGTTTCAACCAGATGACTCTCCCACCAAGTTGTGGGTAGTCCCCAGACACCTAAGACCTGAATTCTTGCACCAAGTGCATGACACCCCTACTGGTGGACACCAGGGAGCAGAAAATACCCTCCAGCGACTCAAGACCACCGCCTGGTGGCCTGGTATCACCAAAGATGTTAAACAGTACATAGACAACTGCCTTGTTTGTGCACAAAACAACACCATTCCAACCAAACGAAATGCCAAACTTTTATCACAAAGACATTCTGGCCCTTGGCATGCCATCCAAATTGATTTCATTGGCCCTCTGACCAATACTAGCAGAAATAATAAGTATGCTCTTGTGGTAATTGACCTCTTCTCAAAGTGGGTGGAGGCTTTCCCCACTAAGACATGTACAGCGAAGACTAGTGCCAAAATCCTGGTGGAACAGATTTTCTCCAGGAGGGGTCTACCCCTCAAGGTAGACTCTGACAAAGGAACCAGTTTTACAGGTGAGTTGATGAAAGAATCTCTTGAACTCCTTGGAGTTCAGCAGAAGTTCCACATACCTTACCACCCTCAATCCTCAGGTCAAGTAGAAAGAGCCAACAGACGGATTAAGCAAATGTTTTCCAAAATCATTAAGGACAATCCCAAAACTTGGGATTCCCTATTGCCTTTACTCCTTGTGGCAATCAGGGGCATGCCCTCAGCCACCACCCAGCTCATGCCCTTTGAGGTGATGACTGGTAGACAGATGAGATTACCTGAACACCTGTTGTTTGACCTGCACACCCCTACTGCAGACTGCGTGTCTGTGGACCAGTATGTGGAAAAACTCAGAAAAGACCTCATACACACACACCTGTACGCTGCAAATTGCATGGGCAAAGCCCAGCAACAATCCAAAATACAGTTTGACAAACACGCACAAGAAGTGGATTGGCAAGTTGGAGATCAGGTAATGGTACTTCGATTTGCACATCCCACCCACTCCTTCTCCAATAAGTGGGAAGGCCCATACCCCATTGTCAACAAGCTCAGTCCAGCAGTCTATCAAGTTAGACTCCTCCACAACAACAAATTGACTGACAAATGGTTACATGCAAACCAGCTGAAACTGTATAAAGGAGTTTAACTTACTTTTCCTTACCCCATTGGGTGGAATTGTACTAACATACTAATCTTTGATCTTCATTTTCAGATACATTGACAAGATGGCTATCTTGTTCCTTTATTTCCTCCTCTCAGGAGTGATCCCCTGCATCCAAGGCACGGTACCGGACCTCCTACGACACCTCGACCCTCCAGCACCTCCTCCGGAGGGAGTATCCATCAATATACCAGACAGCATGATTACTGTCCAGGAAGGTGCCATGCTTACCTCACTGCCTCGGTTGTTGCTCCTGATAAATCTACCCTTCAAATTGAGTGGCAAACCACATCACAAGGACAAATTCTCCCTGTGGCCAAACTCTCCAAAGGAACTTTTCAGGGTTGGCCCAATGCTAAATTATCCCCAAATGGTTCACTGTCCTTGTTACAAACTGCATTAAGACATTCTGGTTGGTACAATATAACTGCCTTAATAGATCCTTCTTACTGTAATTCTTTGTCCAAAGATTCCGCTCACAGATTTTGTGCTATACACCACATGGCCTCTGCAGCCATGTACCTCTCTGTGTTACTACCTACTGATAAGCAGCTTTTGGAATGTCCAAAGCATAACCCTGGTCCCCATAGTGGTCTCACAGCCACTGCCCTCCCAGGTTCTTTGATTAATAACTTACAGTTTATGCATATACCTGTTTTGTTTAATCTTACTTACTGGAATATGAAACAGTTTGGTATGTGTCACAATACTAATACATCAGCATTTTATAGTACATTATTGCTTGATAGTTTAGCTGCATTTCAGATTCGTATGCAGGATCCTTTTGCTGGGGTCTATTCTACTGAACATAGAGGCAACTTCAGGGAGGAAGCCCTCTCCTGATAATCTGAATCATAAACGTAACAAACGTGAAGTTGACAGTTCTGATGTCACAGGTGCCACAGGTACTGTCACAGGTCTTTTTTGGTACTGCTATGTCTATTTGGAATAAAGCAGAGAGTGCGGCTATCAAAAGCCATTCTGCTAAGTTCTCCACTGGCTTGGTTAATAACGTTTTACCTCCATTATTGCATGGTGTGGATGGTCTCAGTCAGGAAGAAAGATACACTGTACACAACATGCACGACATTGCTAAGGCATTCACTGATTCTAAAGATAAGATCAACACACTCATACAACAGAACAATAGAGAAGCAGATAAACAATACATTGCTAGGGAGATACTCTGCTCTGCTTATGGCTCCTACATTATCACCACCATCAACAACCTCTTCTGTGATCTAGAATCTGGAAGAATTCCTGACATTATACATGACAGACGCATTTCCAAATGGTATTGTCCAAGGTGTAAAACCACTAGTTGTGTTTCCATGCGTATGTAACAGACTTTGACTATTCCTCTCTCCACAGCTAGGAATTTGGGGTTTGTGACCAGACACCCTAAAACTGGTCCTTGTTTTACTGCTAAGAAATGTTCCATAACAGATACCATGTTTGTTTCTTTCACTGTCTCCTTACCACGTTTTGATCCTACTACAGCTTTGTTCGACAAGCTTGCACTGGTACACTCCATAGGGCATTTGGACGAAGACATCTATAGAGAACGCCTGGATCTACCACCTCTACTGGTCTACCATTCTTTCCTGGATGCCTGGGTGGCTCCACACATGGACTGCTGTGCGAAGAAGCAATATATCTATCTGTGCCGCTGTGATGTGTTTGATGTTATACGGCCTGTTTGTGGCTACTCTCCAGACAGCATTGATTGGACTTTCACTATGGATGATGACATCATTGAGAATGGCACCAACTCTTTCGATGCAACCTTGGCTCCAGATAAGCTATTCCAATCCTATTGTGAGGAGGTTCATTGTCTGTCAACATGGATTTTGAAGACAACATACACCTGCCCTGTCCAGTTGCAAAAGTGGAGACTGCCTACTGTGCATTCACAGTACAATTCTGGTGGAGAATATTGTGTTGTCACCAATCATAAGACTTACACATATGGTTCTGTTACTTGTGCTATTGAATACCCCAATTTCTGTTTTGTCCCCCACCAGAAAACTATTATTGGACATACTGTTATAACCCCCGTCCCCCTTATGGATGCAGATATTATTGATGGTAACCCAGATTATCTACTCACACTATCAGAATACTTGCCATACTTTAATGTACACATAGACTCACTTACACTTGAAATCACTTTTAGACAGGAAAGACACACACCTCATCCACATCAGCAATAATATCACCAAAGACAATGAAGCTGTTCTTGACTTGATTAATGATGGAGATATGAATAACGCCTTAACTAACACCTGGTTAGAAATTACTTTTAAAGGTTTTGTTATTATACAAGCATTTTTGATTTTCACTTTGATTATTATGCTTTGCTGCCTACGATGTACACTACGCCAACACCGTGAGCAGCTCGAGTTCCTTTACAAGGCTCGTGCGTCGGGATTGTAAATGACCATGGCCCCTGTCCTTTCCCTAGACATTTGCCTGTGTTGTCCCTGGAGGCAACAAGGGGGGAATTGTTACACAAGGTCCCTGCACCCTAATTGGTACCCTCAGAGGTACACTGTAGACAGCTAATGCTTAAGCATATGTTATACTAACATATAGGGCTAAGGGCATCTACCGTATAAGAGCAGATGTCAGGATATAAATGCATATTGTTGTAATCCACTTTGCTTGCTAATACACATATATTTTACCATGTATTTTCTGTCTATTTCTTACTTGTCAGATGCGAAGACACCTGTCCTTGAAGTAATTATAATATGTAAGATGGCATTGCCATCTTTTGGTGATTTGTACTACTACACTTAGTTATGTAAGACTCTGTATAAGAACTCTTTTGTTCTCAAACTGATGACTTTACAGAATTGTATAATGTTATCTTGGACCGTGGAGCCACCTCTAATTTAGCCAATAGGGCTCATCTCTGTAATTAGAAATGTTTCTATCTTTTGGTAACCATAGTAATTATCATGGGTATATAATGTAATGCACAAGCTTTACACCTCGGAGACCCGAGAGACCCCAAGAAACTACAGAGAAACCTCGAAGTGTAGGGAACACTTAGCACCGGCTCCCGGTTCGTATTGGTAAGAACTGCTTAGGGCAACTGTGATTTATCCCTTTGGTAGTAATAAACTTGTTTATTACTCTAATGCAACATGTTTGTGATTACTTGCATTCCCAATATTGTCAAGAATCTGAAAGTGAGGTTTAGACCTCTCAACAACAGCTTCAGACCAAAATCCTCCAAACGGTCAAAAACTTTGAACAACTGGGCCTCATGCTCTTCTAAAGTACACCCAAATACAATGACATCATCCAGGTATACCAGACACTTCAATAGATTTATATCTCCCACAGCGCATTCCATCAGCCGCTGGAAGGTGGCAGGTGCACCCGAAATACCTTGAGGCATCCTTAGAAACTCGTAGAACCCCAGGGGACAATGAATGCTGTCTTCTCACAGTCCTCTGGGGCAATTGGGATCTGATAATACCCACTCCTCAGATCAAGCACTGAAAAGCATTGGCTGCCATTTAGGTAATCAAGAGCATCCTGGATTCGGGGCATGGTACACTGGTCCGGTACAGTTCTCCGGTTCAGAGTCTGATAATTTACGCACATTCTCACTGATCTGTTTTTCTTGCATACCACTACAATTGGAGAGGCATAGAGGCTCCTTGACTCCTGGATAATCCCAGCCACTAACATCTCTTGTAAATGCCTTCAGACGTCATCTGTATCATCTGGGGCAAGGCGATGGGACCTCTCTCGGAATGGTCTGTCATCAAGAAATTGAATATGGTGCTGAGCTCCAGTGATGCATCCCACATCTCATTCTTTTAGTGAAAACACTTGGTTCTTCTGGGATAGCTTCCAGCTAATCCTGGTCTTCCACTCAGCAGGCAGTGGGGGCTCTCCAAAGTCAAACAGATCCGGGGTCACTTCTTGCTCACCAGAGGACTTTTTGCTGGGCAGCACTGCAGTGTCTGCACAGTGCGCTGTGGCTAAAGTACATCCCTGGTTGACCAGGACCTCTCGATCAGACACATTCTGGATTTGCACTACCACTGGCCGGGCATAGGCATGGACTCGAGCAGGTAATATACTGGGCTTGACCAATAATCCTTCCGGCAGCTTCCCCTCTTTTGGGGCATCCAGCATGAGGATTATGTTTTTTACATCTTTCTTGAGGTGCAATTCATCATGAATGGTATACTGAGCATTTGGTGGTAATACCAAGGAGTTGGGATCTTTCTTCCATACTATCCCCACGCGCTCATCTTTCAACATCTCTGTGTTCTGTCTTTGCAGTTCATAAGCTTGTTTCACCAAGGCTGGAATTTGCACTGCCCATCCGGTTTGCCATCCCTGCTTCTCTTGACACAGCTGAGCCAACCTCCTGAACATGTTAGCATTGGTATCAATGAGTAGGGGAGCACCATCATATAGTCCCATAGATGGACACACCAAGGCCAAGGTCTCCACTTGCTCATCTACTCCAACTACAGCCATGGGGAAAGACAGCCAGATTCGGACATACCCCAGTTAGGGGTAAGACTTCTCACTCAGTCCCCACACATGCAAGTCTTCCAAATGTTGTAGGGACACATCAGATAAGTGTTTGTTGTACCAGTCTTGAAACACAGTGGTTTTCTTGTGATCTGCTGTCCAGTACAGCCCAAGCAGAAACACCATTCACAGTCACAGTAGTTTCCATTGAAGGGCCCACTACTTTGGACCAGGCTGAAGGTACAATAGCAGGGGCCTGGACCGATGACTTAGCCACAAAGACGTTTGAGTTAAGGTTTCCTGAGCCTTCACTGCAGCTATTTCGTGCACCCCTCAGCCACTGATTTGCTTTCTGGAGCTCCCCTTGAAGCCTGCTTCCCACTTTCTTTAAGTTCTTCTGAGACTGGCATTCCCTCTTTATATGGCCATCCTTTCCACAGTTGTGACAAATGATAGGCTCTTGGGTTATCCTTTGTGAAAACATTTCACAGAGAGCTGGAGCATTAACCAGAGATCATGGACCAACTTCTGCTTGCAGCACTGAGGTTGGCGCAACATGTCTCAAAAGTTCCTTTATGGTGGCAGTCAATTCCTTGATCTCAGTCTGGGAGCCACCCTCAGCAGAGGATGCCTGAGGGTCCACCCCCACCCCCATGGCAGACATGTCCTGAGAGGGACCAGGGTTTTTGTCTGCAGGGGAAACCTCCATAAAGGCACCTGTTTTTAACTTTCCTGACTTCCCTCAGTAGGTCGTCTCTCAATAGCTCAACCCATGGCAGGACATCCTTAGCGGTCTCCAGTCCAATGTCGTGATCACTTGCACTGTGCCTGCACCAGAATTCTAATCTCCTTCCTTGCCTTCAGCCTCCCTAAGTTTTTTTATCACGTCAAAGTAATCAGGTGGGTTATCTCTCCTATCCTGGAGCATTAACTGGATAACTGGATAATTAGCAACTTAGAGTGCATGGCATGTTGCAGTACGTGATCCACGGTTCAAGTCACTGGCTGTTACCCTACCCTTCCAGTAAGCTCTCTGTAGGGCCCTCTCCAGGCAAGTAACATATGCAGACAAACATTCCCCTTTCCATTGTTTGGTGCCTTTGAATTGCCACATCAAAGTCTCTCCTGACTCAATGCTACCAAAAATGCCTTCAAGTGCAGACAGGTACTTCTGAGCAGACGCATCAGGGTTTGTGGATCTCAGGAAACTAATTGCTTCCAAGGCAGGACCCCGCAAGCTTTCCATGATCCTTTTTCACTTCTCAGCCTCCGCACACTGCCACTTGTGTACCAAGGGGGCAACATAGTCTATCCAGGTCTCCCAGCCATCCTCCTCCTGGGGGTGGGAAAGGTACCTGAAAACATCCTCAGCTTGTGATACAAGTCATGGCTAACTGCAGGCACAGATGTGGGCATAAGAGCTGGTGTAGGGGCAGGTGCTGGAGCAGGTGGGGGCATTGGGGAAGGAGCCCCCCAGGCAGCACGAACAACTTTTTAAAGTCCTCTACGGTTTTACCCTCCTCCAATAACAACTTAGCAAGCTTCTCCTCGAAAGTCTCAGACAATGGCGGGGGCTCATCCCTAGAGGGATCTTTACTATTTTTAATCATCACCCTCCAGGCAGCTGAGACTCCTTCTGGGATAATAGTCTGTGGCACTTTAGAGCTGTCCACTGAGTCACTCCACTCCACCAAAGCCATGGAAGTTTGGACAGTTAAATCAGTCTGTTGACCCATCACTACAGCTTTTTTTAAATATTCAACTTTGGAAAATGCCCCTTCAACAGTGTCCATACTAATGCCCAACAGTATATCCAGTATTAGCAAGGCATTGTCAGTGCCAATCTCCTGCCCCATACACCATCCCACCAAATGGTGAACAGCCATTTCTACCGTGGTAGCCATTAAACGCCTAGCAGTAATTTTTGATATTGGCCACTAGGAGGTGCTAATCTCAGCAGTGCCTCCAAGATGTAACCCCTAGGTGGTGCTATCCCATGGGATATTACCCCTACCTGCGTGATTAAGTGCAGGTTGAGGGGCCTGAGTTCTGTGAACGGGTGCCTCCACTTGGAAGGTTGGTTTAAGGGTAGCATAGCTGCTCTGGGTACAACCCTCTGGGACTCTGATACCCCCCCCTAACCACTCTAATGGCCTATACTGGTCAGCAATTAGACAGTTACAATGAGCACCAGAATGCAATGTTATACCCACACTTGGCACACTTACCACCAGGCCTCGATCAGCTGCATTGTTCTAGGATACCCCTACAAAACAAGACCTGCAATGGAGAAAGGCAATAGCAACACAGTATCCCCACCACAAAGGTACACAATAGCCAGTGTAAATGCAAAAAGATTTAGATCTGATTTATTGGGGGACGTGAACAAGGAAGGGGCAGTAATCTGGTGTTTGATTCTGGATCAGATTTAATCAGGCTAAGCATGCATGCCTCTAAGAGTCCCTCTAACACAGTCACACACACTCTGGGTACCCAGTTGATCTGCAGGCTAGCCTGAAGCATTTCCCGGGGTAGGCCGGCATTGCAGCTGTTGTTGGGGTCCTAAGGAAGGAAAAACACAACATGCACTTTAACCCACAATTTGTATTCCAGAGCCGGATGGCTCAGTTCGTAATGATTAACCAAAACAATTAAATCAGATGACACTCTTTGATTTGAGCTCTGTTGCAAGGAGCTACCTTGATGTTTACTCATGCTACCCAGACCAGGAGACAGGATGGATGAAATAAAGATCTCAGGATGATTGACTGCTGTGCCAGGAGAAGCAGGGCCCACACGATGCACTGTGGTGCTCGATCCTGTTCGATGTTGTTGAGCAGGGAGCAGAATCCCCAGACGGGGCTTTCATCAGATGTAACTCTGCGGCATGAGCGGCAATCTAGGCCGAGATGGTAAGGCCCAGACCAGGTGAATGATTTCGGATACAGTTTGGTAGGTTTTGCTGGATGCAGCCTCCAGCCAGCGTGACACATTCAGCAATGTGGGTAACCAAGTCGTGACCCACACTCCATATTAAGCACAATTATAGTAAAGACATGTAAATACCACAGTTCAGATGACAGTCCAGTTGCAATCAACAGTGTCTCTGCGCAAACCGTATGCCCTGCGGTTGTCTCAAGTCGTGACAGGCCGATCGCACCGAGGTAAATCTTCGGTCCACACCAGGTGAATTTCACTTTGTCACAATCCAGGATATCAGTCACAATCACAGCAAATCTGGATAAAGTCTGAGATATTAATGCAGACTTCTTCACTTGAGAAGATGGCGGCAAGCAGGCCAGACACAGCCTTCCTGCTGATTCTCCCGCACTACTACGCAGGAGCAGCTGCTCGAATTACTCGAGCTGTTCACTCTCTAAATTCCAACTACACACTGACTCACTGCTGTGAGCAGCTCTAGGACTTCCCAGTGATCCAAAAGGTTTAGTTGGTTGATCCATCTGTCTGTCACAGCAAGAGCTCCCCCTCCAGGTCCATTTAGGTACCAAAGAGTAAAAACTACAATTCCTAGAGAAATTCACTCCCACAAGACCCCTGGGGACAGTCTCCATTTTAGGGTCCCCAAAGGTACTGATTGGTCCAAACTGGCAGTGATGCAAAACAGAAAGTCCATGCTGCAAAAGAAGGCTGGTCAGACAAACTACTACATTAATATTATTATTAAAGCAGATAATCAGCAAACAATCACAGATTTTAGTAGGGCTTCCTCTGCGCAATTAGCGATGTCAGAATAAAGTGGCTGTATTGTACGCTAGGTGGGACTCGAGTCTCAAACCATTTGGCCCCCACCCAGAATAATTATAACCCATGAAAATGATGCCTCTTAAAGAGACAGGCATGGAGGCTAATAGGGCACTCACATGCAAGCACTTTTAGATGTCTGGAACACAGAACACCAGCCTGGCAGTGGGCATTAGGCAAGCCCAGGAAGACATTTTAGGAACCCCTATTTGTAGGATAGTTACACCAATCTGAATAATAGCTGGAAAGCATTTAATGAACTTGGCCATACATGCAGGAGTATAAATAATACTTCAGTATGAGGTTTAAAAAGCATTTGGGTTTGAGTTTTGTTCTGCAAAGCATTGCTAACCTTTTGTTTATTTGCACAACCATGCCAGCCACAAGGAACATAATCATGCCTAGAATGTTTCCACAGTTGAGTAGCCAATGGAGTATTGGAAGCTCCTAATAAATTATGGTTAAAACTGCTACAAGTGGGAAGGAGGGTAATGTCGCTAGTACAAGTGGACTAATGCAAAACTAGCTACTGAACTGGGCATATGTGGTGTGGGGGTGGGCACAGTATGAGGGCATGCAGAAACAGCCCAGGTATCACCAATATTTGGCTGTATCTAGAAAGGCATAGGGCAGAGCAGTCCTGTGATTGTGGCTGGGCCTAGTATAGTACCGAAGAGCCAACCAGGATACACAGACTACCTCATATCTCTAAGCCCCCTTTTTCTGCCATTTTTGGCCTAGAACAGTCCCTAATGATCCTGTTTGAATTGTTTGGCTGGGCACTGTTTGTTTACAGTGTTAAGTGAATGCTCTGTGGGTGCTGTCATTGCACTGCACTGGTTCAAAGGTGGGGTGATCTAGTGGGGAGGTGGGGAGGTACTGCATCCCAGGTGGTTGTACTGTATAACCCTCTCCTAAAATGGGGCTTTACTTTGGTTCTCTCCAGAGCATTGCTGCCACCTTCACCCCAGTCCTGGTCCAGACTGCAGCTATAGGACCCAGGGCTGGACTGGACACTGTCATTTGTTCTGTGGGCCTGTTCAGTGCCCTTCTTGCCATGGCCTGTGCACTGCCATGTCTCTTCACTTTTCTGGCCACTTAACTGACTTCCCAGTGAGGGATTCCACAGCAAGGAGGTTGCTCGATTCCAAGCAGCTCTCATAGCTGCACAAAGTTTAAAACCATTCCTCTCCTGGAAGCAAGAACTTTGAGGACAGTCAACAGCACTCCCCTTCCACAAATTCACCCCCTAGTCCCACCAGATGCAGCAAGGATGGGAAGGAATGGATCCTGATGGCCATAAACATGTTAAAATAGAAGATAAAGTTAAATAATACGAAAACAGCCATATTTGTAGTTTCTCTAGCCCCAGGACTACTAAAAAGAGGTCAGAGTACACACAACCTGGCTGGGAATGCTTGTTGTTCACGTGTTTAGTTTAGCAAAACAGCTAAATTAGTACATCCTGTCCCCGTGAAACTGACATCAATTTAGAGGTCAGCTGAGCTTTGAAAAACAGCTGAATTGCAAGCTGGCTCAGGACTTGCATGCATACTCTTCATGCTCTTCCCAGGAACTGACAGCCACTGAGAGCCAGTGGGTTAGCATAATGAATAATGCATGAGATGCTAGCCACTGATCATTGATTCCTGGATTTCTGCACAAGGGACAGACAAGGGGAAAGAGCTGTAAGAAAAGTCAGCACTATGGTACAAGGCTGGAAGAAAGCTGTTTAAAGAATCTTTACAAAATGATTTCTGTTTATTCCAGGAACAACATTAAAGCTCCTGCCCTGGGCTTTGTGAGCTATTGTGACGTGTCCTGACAGAGAGTCTAAGTTGCCTGGGACCCTGAGTGATTGCATACTCCTTGGGAGTGAGTGAAGGCTAGTCCCTTGTGGGGTGAAGAGGACATCAGAGATCAACACAGTCCTCACACAAGCCACCTAGAAGCTCATTGGGACCACTGCACCTATACCATTGCCTGCATCTGTATGCCTGAGGAAGACCTCCCAACAGAGCCAGACTGCAGAGTCTGCAAAGGTCATGTGTACTGGCTCAATACTCCTCCAATTCTTCTGCTAGTCAGGAACAGATAAGAGTAACTGGTGGGCATTTCTACGTGATTATTATTCAAAGCCCATTTTTACGGCTTACCTGACCTCTCTCCAGCGAGGACACTCAGTACACTCTGTTCCCACCCGTCTGAAGTGCCCTGACTCCTCTCTCAGGCATGGGCCCATCTCCCTACCGCACCACGTGGCCACCCGACCCCCTGGGCTCTGAGGCCCCTGAGGTGGGACTGCCGGCTCCTCTGGCACTCTATCTACAATCTAATTGAGTGACCAGGGAATGGAGGGAGTGCCCGAGACGGAGCTGGGAGGCCTGACATTGGGTGTGGGAACCGACCACTGGTCCCGCCTTCGCCTATCAGGAGTCAGGGTTTTTCCACTTTTTCTGTCCCTTCCTCCTTCCACCCGCGGAGCTCGGACATGCAATGACAGCCATCATCCGCCAAGCTCTGCCTCCCAGTGCCTACGGCTGTATTGCCAGTTCCTGGCCACCCCCGACTGCCAACAGAGGTTGCACAGGAGCGATGTGATGCCCTCCACCCTCCATGGGAAGGAAGAGCCATCTGCCAGACGCTCAATCCCTCCCAGCCCCTGCCGACCCCAATGGCCCAGGTTTGTTCCCGAACCCGGGTCACCGGCGTGACGCGAGGTGAGGCGTCTAGTGCCTTAACCCTCAGCACCATCGGGCCACTTGTTCTCAGATTCAATGTTACTTTTATAAACATAGATTTAACAAGGCTGTCTTGTAAAGTACTGGTTTGTTTAAATGTTAATTGTGGTCATGCTGATATCACATTATTCAGACTTGGTTCAGTATCTCAAAATTCCAATTTTTTGGTTTTTATGAACCAAGGTATTTTATGATTCATGCATTTTATGAAAATCCTAGGGCCTATCTTATTGTTGTGCACAGCTACTAAGTGCTACAACTGTGATTAAAAAATAACGAGTGTAAAAATAAATAAATTAAAATTCATGTAGTGTACTAAGTACAGTAGATTGGTACAGGACCTGTAAAACAACTTGTAATGTATTGAGAGTAAACTCAAAAATAGATTTAAGTCCTTTTCACATCCAATCATATAGTGGTAGTGAGAGAAACACAAAGATGTGAAACCCTCTAACCCCACCATCTGAATCAATAGGAATGCACATTTCATGAAGCATAGTGTAACCCCTAGATGGCGCTATCCCAAGGGCTACTACCCCTGCCTGCTTGGCTAGTAGCAGGTTAAGGGGCCTGAGTTCTGAAACGGGTGCCTCCACCCAGAGATCAGGTTGGTAGTGGTCAAGTGAACCTGGGCACAGCCCCCCGGGACACTGTAATCCCCCTCTTTCCCCACTAGTGGCCTGAACACTGTACAATAATCACTTTCACAATACCCCTGGTACACCACACAAGTACCCACATTGTTTGCACTTACCACCAGGGCTGGTTCCTCTGGGTCAGCCCTGGGGACCCCCTGTAAAACAAGGTTATGCACTGCAAATAGCAACAGTACAGTACTTCAGCACAAACTGGAACCACAGTCAGATTACATGCAGAAAAAGTTAGATCTGATTTATTCAGTGGACTTGAACAAGGGAGGGGCAAAATCAGGTTAATTAGCTTAAAGGTTATATCAATCAAGCAGTTATACATGCGTTTGAGTCCCCCGCACAGTCCACCTCTGGGTACCCAGGTGGAGAAGAGATGGGCTAGCCAGAACCAATGCCCGGGGTTGTAGCTGGTTGGGGCCCTGTGATGGAAAACACAACATGCACAGTACACAATATTTGTAATCTGGAGCCAGTGGGCTCAGTTCATAAAGGAAACGAAACAACAAGACAATCAGATGACACACTCAGATTAAGCAGTTGTTGTAGGGAGCTACTCTGGTATTTACTCACGATACCCAAGACTGGACACAGGCTGGACGAAAATCGAGACTGCAGGTGGTTGATCTGGAATGCCAGGAGAAGCAGGGCCCACATGAGTCGCAAAGGCATCATTCCTGTTCAAGCGTGGAGCAGGGAGCTGATCCCCAGGCAGGTCTCTCATCGATGGCTTCTCTGTGTAGTGGGTAGTCTGGCTGGGCCAGTCTGGCAAGACCCAGACCGCGTGGAGACAAATTCAGATGCAGTCCGTTTTGGGCTGTATACAGCTTCCAGCGAGCAGAACACAATTCACACAGTGCGGGACTAACTCACGACCCACTAGCAGCTCATAGCACATTTACATGTAAGGGAATTCTACTATACCAGGCAAAGCGCTCCCCGTTCACAATCGCAAAGTCTCTGCACACACCGGGAGCTTAGGGGTAGCTGGAACTCCTGACAGGCCGATCGCATTCAGCAAAATCTTCGGTCTTCTTGAGGTTGAGCCTGGCCCACTTCAGTAGCTTACTTTAGTCACACAAACTTGGATTTAGTCCAAAATAATTCTCTTCTCTCCCTCTCAGGAGCAGCACGAGCAGGCCAAAAACAGCATTTTCAGAGTTCTCCCATGTGAATCTATTCAGGATTGCTGCGCAGAATCACTTCAGGTCCTTCTTGTTCAGCTTTCAGCTTAGATCTAACTGAAAACTGCAAGCAGCCTGGGACTTCCCCAAGATCCAAAAGATTTGGTTGGCTGATTTGGCTGTCAATTAAAGCAAGAGCTAGCCCTTCAGTTGCAAAAAAGGGGCAAAAAGTTCAAACTACAGTTCCTACAGATTTTGAATTCAGACAGCTCCTGTAGTCTGGCTACACTGTAGGTCCCAACAGTACTGATTGGTCCAATTTGCAGTCCAGGACCAAGATAGTGGAGACAAACAAAACAGTCCTTGCTACAAAGAAAGCAGGTTAGACAAACTGCATTATCATTATCACTCTAAATGATTTTCAGTAAATAGTTACATCTTTCAACAGAGCTCCCTCTAAGATTATTTAAGCCGCAATCAGGCAGCTCTTAAAGAGACAGTACACAGAGGCTATACAGGCTCTGGTAATCACATTTAAACTGCTAAAACGCAGGACACCAGCCTGGCAGTGAGCATTTAGACAAACTCAAGGAAGACTTTTTGGGAACCCCCATTTGTAGGAGGGTTACAATAGTAAAAAGATACAAAATAAAAATCATACAAACATAGACTTTGATGGCAGTAAGGACTGCTAGGCCCACCTAGTCTGCCCATTTCCCTACCTACTGGATAAGCTGCAGATCCTAGATAACCAACAGCCCATTTCTTCTTACCCCCACAAGAATTGCCTTATGACTGTCCCATCCATTCTTGAATTCCCCCACTGTTTTTGACCCCACAACCTCCTCAGGAAGGCCATTCCATGTGTCCACCACCCTCTCTGTGAAAAAATACTTCCTCACGTTACCCCTGAGCTGTCCCCCCTCTATCTTCAAATTGTGTCCCCTTGTTCTTGCACATCTCTTTTTCTGAAAGATGCTACCCTCTTGGACTTTGTTGATTCCCTTGAGGTACTTAAAAGTTTCTATCATGTTCCCCTCTCTCCCTTCCTTCCTCAATGGTATACATATTAAGCTCCTTTAGTCTCTCCTCATATGGCTTCTGTTGCATACCCTGCACCATTTTAGTTGCCCTTCTCTGGACTGTCTCCATCCTGTCTATGTCTTTGTGCAGATGGGGTCTCCAAACTGGATGCAGTACTCCAGATGGGGTCTTACAAACTATGTGCAGAGGGGTAACAACTTCCTGTTTTCTACTGGTGATGTCTCTCCCTATACATCCCAGTATCCCTCCAGCCATCCCTACTGCCTTCTCACATTGCTTGTTAACCTTTAGGTCAACTGATATGATTATCCCTAGGTCCCTTTCCATTTTTATGGCTGTAGTAGGTGAAGCCTGCAGACATTTTGCATATACAAAAGGAATCATGTCATGTTTTCTGTCCTTGGAACTGACTGAAGATGTAAATAGTCAACTCCGACTTAACCCTCATCCAAGAAATGTTTTCCACCCTCAAATAAATATGCTTTCATGTTAGTCAATGGTTGCAGTGCACTATTTTCTTTCTTAAGTAGGAGGTACAAGAACTGGAACCTGAGCAGTGGAAGGCAGGATTAGTTTTTTGGGGAGAGTAAGATCAACCCCCACCGCCACCCAAGAAGCTCCTAAAGATCCACCCCACCTTTTTTGTGGGTTCATGTGGGAGGGGCATGAGGTGGATCTAGCATTTTGGAACAACTATCAGAGCTACCTAGGGAAATAATTAAGAGGTGCCTGAAACTGCATCTAGGTGTAACCCCTAGATGGCGCTATCCCAAGGGCTACTACCCCTGCCTGATTTGCCACTAACAGGTTGAGGGGCCTGGATCCAATGGCGGGTGCCTCCACCCAGAGGTCAGGGTTTGCAATAGTTAAACTAACTTGGTCACAGCCCTCTGGGACACTGCAACCCCCCTTTCTTCCCACTAGTGGCCCACACAATATATTAGAATTACCTTCACAGTATACACTTACCCCCAGGGCTGGTTCAGGCACTGGGACCTCCTGTAAAATAAGATACAGTGCAACAATCACAGTACAATACTTTAACATAGACAAATACCTCAGGCAGTATAACTTTGCTGAAACAAGCAGCTCTGATTTATTTAGGGGAATATAACAGGACAGGGAAATCAGGTTAATTAGCTTATCACTTTTTACTATCACCTATGGCTCTGTGCACGAAGGCCTATCCCTACCAGTTACTGTCCCTGGGTACCCAAGCCTGAGTGGCTAGTCCAAACGTGCAGCTGGTAGGGGCCCTTTCACACAGTGAAAAGAAAATTAGTTTAAACAGTCAGCAGTACAGTGATTCCATTTTGGATTTAATGTGGCAATTCAACGGGAGCGACCCTGAATTAGTACGCACCTCCAAACAAGATAGGGTCCTTCAACGCCAGCAGGGCTACTCTTGAGCTCCACGAGACTCTTCACACATTTATATGGTAAACAGTCACAGGCAAAAGTCCTTTAATGGCAGCAGGATTCACTTGAGCTGCACAAGCCTCCTCACACATTTATATGGTAAAAAAGAAAGTACTATACCAGGCAGGCTGCTTCTCTATCCCGATCGCAATTACTGCACAATACCCGGGAGAACACACAGCAGATTCAGTTCCTGACAGACCGAGTGCAATTCAACAATTTCTCCAGTCTTCTACAGGGTGAGCCTGGTTTCTACTCTTCAGAGATCCTTTGATTCTCTTCACAGGGCGGATTCAGTCCTAACAAGCAGTTACACAAGCTGCAGACTGGAACTCTGGGCCTTACACACGTTTTTGACTGAAACTGTGCACTGAAGGAGCACAGGGTTTCTTTCCTTCACTGCCAGAGCTAAACTGAAACTCCAACAGACAAAACCGGGCACTTCCTTTGAGTTCCTCCCAGTTCTTGACTGGATTGGCTGTCATCACAATAGACTGCTGCTGTTGGTCCAAAAAGCGCAAGTCTAAACTACATCTCCCAAGTCACTGCCCATTACAATCCTCTTGTGGCTGGCTCAGATTATGAGTCCAAGTTCTGATTAGTCCAAGGCACCATTTTAGAGCTAGCTTACCACACTGATTGGTCCAGTTCAGCAGTTCAAAACCAGAATGGGGAACTAGGCAGACACAGTTCTGACTGCAAAGAAAGCAGGTTAGACAAACTGTAATTTCATTATTACTGTAAATGATTTCTGGCAAACAGTTACATCTTTCAGATAGGGTTCCCTTTGCACTCCTAGTGACTGCAAAATGGAGTGAATTGGCAGCAGCTTGAGTGGTACTCAAACAGAGAAGCACACAGTCCCCCATACAAACTAATTATGTCTGCAAGCAGACAGCTCTTAAAGAGACAGTACCAGAGGCTCTAAAAACACTCACTGATAAATGGCTTAAACGCGAAACACCATTCAGGCTTGGAGCATTCAAGCAAGCTCCTGGAAGTCTTTTGGGAACCCCCATTTGCAGGGGGGTTACATAGGCATACCCCCCCACACACACACACACATGGACATCATGATTTTTTTTGTTAACTCTAGGGCATGAGGTGGCTCTATCATGTTGAAACAAATGACCATCAGAGTTGCCTGGGGAAGTAATTAAGAAGTGCCTGAAACTGCATCTAGGTGTAACCCCTAGGTGGCGCTATCCCAAGGGCTACTATCCTTGCCTGCTTGGCTAGTAGCAGGTTAAAGGGCCTGAGTTCTGAAATGGGTGCCTCCACCCGGAGGTCAGGGTTGGTAGTGGTCAAGCTAACCTGGGCACAGCCCTCTGGGGCACTGTTACCTCCCTCTTTCCCCTCTAGTGGCCTGAACACTGTACAATAATCACTTTCACAATACCCCTGGTACACCACACAAGTACCCACACTGTCTGCATTTACCATCAGGGCTGGGTCCTCTGGCTCGACCCTGGGGACCCCTGTAAAACAAGGTTAAGCACAGCAAATAGCAACAGTACAGTACTTTGAGCACAAACTGGAACCACAGTCAGATTACATGCTGAAAAAGTTAGATCTAATTTATTCAGGGGACTTGAACAAGGGAGGGGCAAAATCAGGTTAATTAGCTTAAAGGTTATATCAGTCAAGCAGTTATACATGCGCTTTGAGTCCCCCAACACAGTCCACCTCTGGGTACCCAGGTAGAGAAGAGATGGGCTAGCCAGGACAGTTGCCCGGGGTTGCTGCTGGTTGGGGCCCTGTGATGGAAAACACAACATGCACAGTACACAATATTTGTAATCTGGAGCCAGAGGGCTCAGTTCATAAAGGAAATGAAACAACAAGACAATCAGATGACACACTCAGATTAAGCTGTTGTTGTAGGGAGCTACCCTGGTATTTACTCACGATACCCAAGACTGGACACAGGCTGGATGAAAATCAAGACTGCAGGTGGTTGATCTGGAATGCCAGGAGAAGCAGGGCCCACACAAGTCGCAGAGGCATCGTTCCTTTTCAAGCGTGAAGTAGGGAGCTGATCCCCAAGCAGGTCTCTCGTTGATGGCTTCTCTGTGTAGTGGGTAGTCTGGCTGGGCCAGTCTGGCAAAGCCCAGACCGCATGGAGACAAGTTCGGAAGCAGTCCATTTTGGGTTGGATACAGCTTCCAGCAAGCAGAACATAGTTCACACAGTGGGGAACTAATTCACAACCCACTAACAGCTCATAGCACATTTACATGTACGGGAATTCTACTGTACCAGGCAAAGCACTCCCTGGGTACAATCGAAAAGTCTCTGCACACACACTGGGAGCTTAGGGGTAGCTGGAACTCCTGACAGGCCAATCGCATTCAGCAAAAATATTAGGTCTTCTTCAGGTTGAGCCTGGCCCACTTCAGTAGCTTACTTTAGTCACACAAACTTGGATTTAGTCCAAAATAATTCTCTTCTCTCCCTCGCAGGAGCAGCAGGCAGACATGGAGGCCAAACTCTCAGCCTTTTCATAGTTCTCCCATGCTAATCCACTCAGGATTACTCTCAGAATCACTTCAGCTCCTTCTTGCTCAGCTTCCAGCTTAGTTCTAACTGAAAACTGCAAGCAGCCCGGGACTTCCCCCAAGATCCAAAAGCTTTGCTTGGCTGATTTGGTTGTCAGTCAAAGCAAGAGCTCCGCCTTCAGTTGCAAAAAAGGTGCAAAAACTCAAACCACAGTTCCTATAGATTTTGAATTCAGACAGCTCCTGTAGTCTGGCTACATTTTAGGTCCCACCAGTACTGTTTGGTCCAATTTGCAGTCCAGGACCAAGATAGTGGAGACAGACAAAACAGTCCTTGCTACAAAGAAAGCAGGTTAGACAAACTACATTATCATTATCACTCTAAATGATTTTCAGTAAATAGTTACATCTTTCAACAGAGCTCCCTCTCAGATTACTTAAGCTGCAATTAGGCAGCTCTTAAAGAGACAGTACACAGAGGCTATACAAGCTCTGGTAATCACATTTAAACTGCTAAAACGTAGGACACCAGCCTGGCAGTGAGCATTTAGGCAAACTCAAGGAAGAGTTTTTGGGAACCCCCATTTGTAGGGGTGTTACACCCTTCCCTGCCTTTAAAAACATTGCGTCCGCGTCAAGTCTGTACCATCATAACATTGAAAATGCAACATAAACAAGATATTTATAACATGCTATACAAGTACTATCTGATTCATCAATTGGCACAACTTGTCACTTTACTACACATTTCAGTGTACTCCACTATATAATTTCCATTCTGACAATACATTATGCATATTTCACACAGGTAAACTGAACATTACTATACAGAATCATGTAATAACTTCTTGTACTCTAAACAGTGCAAGACAGGGCCCTTCCCTATCAGTTGACTTGGGGCTGGATGGGGCAGGGGCACCATAGTGAGAGGGCAGGACAAGTAACTTGGAATGGGCCATCAAGCTCAATTTGGGCAGTGAGCTCTGAGAGACATAAACACCTTTGTGGACTACATTGAGAGGCAAATCCACTGGCCTCCCGGGGGAATCATAACTGAAGCACACCACTGGCTTGACAGCTCGGCCAGTCTTTCTGGGGTGAACAATCACAGTGTCTGTACTTTCAGCAATGGTCTTGGAGCTTTCATCACTTGTGAGGGGTGCCTCTGCATGAAGGGGAATGTCCAAGCTGGGAGCACTGTCAGCTCTTTGCTCTGTAGTCTCTGTTTCTACAACACTTGGCTCATTTTGAAGACACTCTGGCACTGAAGGAGGGTTTTCAGCACTCTTATAGTGTTCCTCAAGTTCTGGCATGTCACCAGAAAGACTCATACCATCAGCCTCTCCTTCAGGCAAATCATACAGTTCCATGATACACAAAGACTCAGCATCCTCAGATGTGATACTTTGCACTTCGCCTTCAGGGAGCATTGGCTCCAAGGATGATGCCAGGGTGTTAGGCAGTCCAGAAAGCCCAGCTTCATCCCCATAATTCAACATAGGATTTCCATGAAACAAATGACAGTTCATATGAGGGGTAATAGGCATTATCACACTCACTGTCATCTGAGTTAGACTGGCAGTCACTATCATTCTGGGCCTGCTGCAGGAAAGTCTTAAATCAGCAACCACGGGGGCAGGCTGACTCTGTTTCTTTCTTGCAGCAGCATGAGTCACTGGTCCAGGGGAATCAATCTCGGTGGGTTCAGCCTCAATTATAACTTGACCAATAGGTAGCAAGTGGTTACGGTGCATGGTCTTGACAGCTTTGGAGTTATTCTCTGGGCGCACTTTGTACACTGGCAAATCATCCAACTTTCCAGCTACAACATGGGGAAGATGGTGCCATCGATCAGCAATTTTGTGTTTACCATGCAATCCTAAATTTCACAACAACACATGGTCTCAAGGCCTAAGATCTTGAGCCTTTACTTTTCTATCATGTCTGTCTTTGTTGGCTAGATTTCTTTTGGTGGCCACTGTCTGGGCCAGTTGATAGGCATGGTTCAACTGAATTTTAAGTTTCTGTACATATTGCAGGTAATCTTCGGCTCGGACCCCATCGGGAGAAACCCCAAAACAGACATCAACAGGCAGCCGGGCCTCTCTCCCAAACATGAGGCGGTAGGGAGAGAACCCGGTAGCAGCATTCTTTGTGCAATTGTATGCGTGCGTGTACCAAGGTGTTAATCTGCTGGCTCCATTTATGCTTATCTTTTGGATGGAGGGTGCCTAGCATGTCTAGTAGGGTGCGGTTAAAGCGTTCAGGTTGAGGATCCCCCTGCGGGTGATAAGGGGTGGTTCTTGGCTTTCACATCCCACATAGAGAGAGCATTTCTTTGATTAGCCGATTCTCAAAGTCCCGGCCCTGATCAGAGTGAATTTGTTGGGGGGCACCATAGTGACCGAAGACATTTTCCACTAGCACCTTGGCCACGGTAGATGCTTTTTGATCTTCGGTGGGAAAAGCTTGTGCATACCATGTGGAATAGTCCGTAACCACTAACACATTGCCAATGTTTCACTGATCAGACTCTAAACTCAAGAAGTCTATGCAGACTAGTTCCATTGGGGTGCTGGTAGTAATGTTGACAAGTGGGGCAGCCCTCTGAGGCAGGGCTTTTCTCTGCAGGCAATGACTAAAAGTCCTTACATGGTGCTCAACATTGGCCCCCATCTTGGGCCAGTAGAATTGAGATCGTACTAGGTAAAGGGTCTGGTCCATACCAAGGTGGCCCATATGATTGTGGAGGGACCTCAGTACCAAATATTTGAAGGCTGTGGGCAGCACCAATTGTTGCTTTTCTATTTGGCCACCTTGATCTACAGTCTCTCTATAGAACAATTGATTAAGCAGCTTCAACCTAGGGCCTTCTTTAAGCAACAGAGCCATTCGCAGATCAGAGGAATGCAACTTGGACACATCCTTTCCTGCACAAAGGGTGTCAAGTGCTGGCTGAATCATAGGATCTCAGGACTGAGCCAATTGAATGCTGTCATTGTCAAACTGAGGTAGTGCACTAATATCTAGAGCAGAAAAGTGGCAATATGCAGCCGGTATGCAGGTGTCAGAGGGGCCCAAGCAATCTGCTAAGCAGTCCACTGTGTCCGTAAGACATCTGTTCATTTCTATCAAACTTTTGGCACAATGCCTGGATGTCAGGTTCAGACAGCCTGACCCAGTCGCTCTTGGAAATGGGCCTCCGGGATAGGGCATCAGCATCAATATGATTCAGGCCCGGTCTGTATTCAACAGCATAATCATATGTTGACAATGCAGAAAGCCACCAGTGCCCCATGGCGTCAAACTTAGCATCGTACTAGGTCAAGGGTCCGGTCGATACCAAGTTGGCCCATATGATTGTGGAGGGGCCTCAGTACCAAATCTTTGAAGGCTGTGGGCAGGACCAATTGTTGCTTGTCTATTTGGCCACCTCGATCTACAGTCTCTCTATACAACAACTGATTAAGCAGCTTCAACCTGGGGCCTTCTTTAAACAACAAAGCGGTTCGAAGATCAGAGGAACGCAACTTGGACACATCCTTTCCTGCACGAAGAGCGTCAAGTGCTGGCTGAATCATAGGATCTCGGGATTGAGCCCACTGAATGCTGTCATTGTCAAACTGAGGTAGTGCACTAATATCTAGAGCAGAAAAGTGGCATCTGCAGCGGTATGCAGGTGTCAGAGGGCCCAAACAATCTGCTAAGCAGTCTACTGTGCCTACAGACATCTGTTCATTTCTATCAAACTTTTGGCACAATGCTCGGATGTCAGGTTCAGACAGCCTGACCCAGTCACTCTTGGAAATGGGCCTCTGGGATAGGGCGTCAGCATCAATATGATTCAGGCCCGGTCTGTATTCGACAGCATAATCATATGTTGACAATGCAGAATGCCACCGTTGCCCCGTGGCGTCTAACTTAGCTGAAGTCTGTACATAGGTCAATGGGTTATTATCAGTCCTCACCAATATTTTCGCCCCATAGAGGTAATCATGAAACTGCTTGACAATGGCCCATTTTAATGCAAGGAACTCCAACTTGTGCACAGGGTAGTTTCACTCTGACAGGGTCAAGCTCCTACTGGCGAATGCCACTGGTTTCAAACCATCCTCATGGTCTTGATACAGCACAGCTCCTAGACCCTGCAGACTGGTGTCAGTATGCAGCACATAGGGTTTGGTGGGATCAGCATAAGCGAGGATGGGGGCATGGGTGAACTGGTATATGACTTTGTGGAAAGCTGCTTCACAGTCAGGCATCCAACGGGACCCAAAAAGTTCAGCTGGGCAGAAATATGCTTTGTCTGGTTCTTTGACGGACCCTTTTTTGTATTTTCGAGTGGTAGGAGGATAATCCTGGGTAAGATTCAAGAGTGGCCGAATCACTTTAGAATAGTCCTTTATGAACCGGCGGTAGTAGCCACAGAATCCCAGGAAACATTGTAGTTTTTTCAAATTGTGGGACTGGGGTCAAGTAGTCAAGGCTTCAACTTTACTAGGATCAGTCTCTATCCCCTCTGTAGACACTATGTGCCCCACATACTTCATAGAGGTTTGGAAAAACTGGCACTTGTCAATGGACAGTTTGAGGCTGAAATCTTCCAGTCGGTCTAGTACCTTGAAGAATCGACTCTCATGTTCCTCTAGGGAGCTCCCAAACACAATGACATCATCCAAGTACACCAGGCATTCCAGCAAATTCATGTCTCCCACCGCTCGTTCCATCAGTCACTGCCAGGTGGCTGGGGTGCCCGATATCCCCTGTGGAATTCTCAGGAATTCGTAGAACCCCAAAGGACAGATGAAGGCTGTCTTCTCACAGTCCAACAGAGCAATCGGAATCTGGTAATATCCACTGCGAAGATCCAACACTGAGAACCATTTGCTCCCATTCAAACAATCCAGAGCATCTTGTATACGGGGCATGGTGTATTGATCAGGGATGGTTCGCCTGCTGAGGGTCCGATAATCTACACACATTCATATTATTCCATTCTTCTTACGCACAACCACAATGGGAGAAGCATGTGGGCTCCTGGATTCTTGTATCACACCAGCCGCAAGCATTTCCTGCAAGAGTCTTCGCACATCGTCTATGTCTGCAGGGGCTAGACATCGAGACCTCTCTCGAAATGGCCATTCATCGTGCAGACGTATATGAAGCTCTGCACCCTGGACACATCCCACAACCCATTCCTTCAACGAAAACACTTGATCTCTCTGGGCATGTTTCTGACTAATTCTAGTCTTCCATTCAGCTGGCAACGGGGAGTCACCAAAATCAAACAAGTCGGGAGTCACTCTTATCTGTCTTGCCAGGGTGCTTGTTGCTGGGCAACACTGCAGTGTCTGCGCAGTGTACCGTAGCTAGGGTGCATCCTCTATTCACCTGGATCTCCCAATATGACACATTATGAATCTGGACCATCACTCGTCATGCATAGGCATGAGCATGAGCTGGGCAAGATGCTGGGCTTAACCAATAATCCTTCTGGCAATTTTCCGTCATCTGGCGCATCCAATATCAGTATTTTCTTCTTGACATCTTTGTGGAGGCAGACCTCCCCTTGAATGGTAGACAGGGCGTTAGGGGCCAGTACTATTGAATCGGTATCGTTCTTTCATACGACCCCTACCTGTTCATCCTGGTCCACTTCCTTGGGGTTCTGTGGAAAATCATAGGCCCTATTGATCAGAGCAGGAATTTTTAGGCCCTCCCAGTCTGTCGCCCTTGTTTCTCATGACAGAGTTGTACTAGTCTCTCAAACATATAGGCGTTGGTCCCAATTAACAGGGGAACCCCATCATACAGTCCAATAGGGGGATACACTAAGGCTAGTGTCTTGACTTGCTCCTCTACACCAGTTACAGCTGCAGGAAATAACAACCAGAGGTGGACATATCCTAAGTAGGGATAAGACTTGTTGCTCAGCCCCCAAACATATTGGCATTCCAGGGATTGTAAGGGCACAGCAAATAAGTGTTTGTCATACCAGTGTAACCCCTAGATGGCGCTATCCCAGGGGCTACTACCCCTGCCTGATTTGCCACTAACAGGTTGAGGGGCCTGGATCCAATGGCGGATGCCTCCACCCAGAGGTCAGGGTTTGCAATAGTTAAACTAACTTGGTCACAGCCCTCTGGGACACTGCAACCCCCCTTTCTTCCCACTAGTGGCCCACACAATATATCAGAATTACCTTCACAGTATACACTTACCCCCAGGTCTGGTTCCAGCACTGGGACCTCCTGTAAATGAGATACAGTGCAACAATCACAGTACAGTACTTTAACACAGACAAATACCTCAGGCAGTATAACTTTGCTGAAACAAGCAGCTCTGATTTATTTGAGGGGATATAACAAGGACAGGGAAATCAGGTTAATTAGCTTATCACTCTAATAATCTACCTATGGCTCTGTGCAGGCCTATCCCTATCAGTTACTGTCCCTGGGTACCCAAGCCCTAGTGGCTAGTCCAAACCGTGGCAGCTGGTGGGCCCTTTCACACAAAGAAAAGGAGAATTAAACAGTCAGCAGTACAGTAATTCCATTTGGATTTAATGTGTCAATTCAACAGGGAGCGACCCTGATTAGTACATCACGACCTCCAAATAAGATAGGGTCCTTCAATGTCAGCAGGGCTCACTTGAGGTACACAAACCTCTACACATCCATATAAAAGAAAGCACTATACCAGGCAGGCTGCATCTGTATCCCGATCGCACTACTGCACACACCCGGGAGAACACACAGCAGATTCAGTTCCTGACAGACCGAAGTAATTTTCAGCAATTCCTCCAGTCTTCTACAGGGTGAGCCTGGTTTCTACTCTTCAGATATCCTTGATTCTTTTCACAGGACTCATTCAGTCCTAACAAGCTGTTACACAAGCTGCAGACCGAACTCTCGGCCTACACACGTTTTTGACTAAAACTGCACACTGAAAAAGCACAGGGCTCCTTCCTTCTTCACTGCCAAAGCTCAACTGAAACTCCAACCGACAAAACGGGCACTTCCTTTGAGTTCCTCCCAGTTCTTGACTGGATTGGCTGTCACCACAATAGACTGCTGCTGTTGGTCCAAAAGGCACTGAAGTCTAAACTACATCTCCAAGTCACTGCCCATACAATCCTCTTGTGGCTGGCTCAGATTATGAGTCCAAGTTCTGATTCGTCCAAGGCACCATTTTAGAGCTAGCTTACCCCACTGATTGGTCCAGTTCAGCAGTTCAAAACTAGAATGGGGAACTAGCAGACACAGTTCTGACTGCAAAGAAAGCAGGTTAGACAAACTGTAATTTCATTATTACTCTAAATAATTTCTGGCAAACAGTTACATCTTTCAGATAGGTTCCTTTGCACTCCTAGTGACTGCAAAATGAAGTGAATTGGCAGCAGCTTGAGTGGTACTCAATCAAAGAAACACACAGTCCCCCATACAAACTAATTATGCCTGCAAGCAGACAGCTCTTAAAGAGACAGTACCAGAGGTTCTAAAACACTCACTGATAAATGGCTTAACACGCCAAACACCATTCAGGCTTGGAGCATTCAAGCAAGCTCCTGAAGTCTTTTGGGAACCCCCCATTTGCAGGGGTTACACCCTTCCTAGCCTGGGAAAGCTTAGACGTCCGCGTCAAGCAAGTACCCCATAAGTTTCAACTGCAACCATATACATTGCATTAAGCTCGCACATGTAATCATCAGTCAATATATCATTTTACCAAGAACACATTTCTGAAACATTGCAGTCGTCCTCTTTACACAGTATTACATACACATTGTACCATAACTCAAGTTATTACCTCTTGTACATGAAACCTGAAGAGAGGCCCTTCCTATCAGTTACCTTGGGGCTGGACAGGGCAAGGGCACCATACTAAGAGGGCAACACAAGTAACTTGAGTTAGCACTGACGCTCAGTTTGGGCAATGAGCTCGGGACACATACACTCCTTTATGGACAACATTGAGAGGCAACCACAGGCCTCCCAAGGGAATCATAACTGAGGTGCACCACAGGCTTTACAGCTCGACCAGTCTTTCTAGGGGGAACTGTTACAGTCTCTGCACTCTGAGCCTCATTTCAGCATTGTCCTCACTTGTCAGGAGTCTCCTGGGGGTAGAGAGGCTAGAACTTGGGGCACTTTCAGCTCCAGGAGTTACAGTTTCTGAGTCCACAACATTTGGCTCGCTTCGAGAGCTTTCAGACACTGGCAGTGGACTGTCAGGGCACTCAAAATACTCTTCTTGTTCGGGTGTATCACCAGTCTGCCCCAATCTATCATTTTCCTCCCTGAAGCTCAAACAGTTCAACCATGCACAATGATTCCATTTCATCTGATCTGATGCTTTGCACTTCACTTTCTGGGAGCATTGGCTCCAGGGACGAAGCTGGGGCTTGGACAGTCCAGAAGGCCCAGCTTCATCTCCAAGTATTGACTAGGGATTGCCCCAAACAATTGACTCAGTTCGTAAGCAGGATAGTATTCAAAGTCACTCTCACTTTCTTCTGATATGGACTGACAGTCATGCTCAACTGGGACTTGAGGGGAACACTTTAACTCTGCTTCTGTAGGTGCAGACTTCCTTGGTCTTTTCTTAGCAGCAGCTCTAGTCACTGGTCCAGAGGGGCATCTTCTGGGGCTCAGACTCAATTAAGATTTGTCCAATGGGCAGTAAATGATTTCTATGCATTGTTTTACATCTTTTAATTATTCTCAGGCCTTACTTTTGTACACTGGCAGATCATCTAGTTTGCCCACTACAATGTGAGGAGATGGTGCCATCTGTCAGCAATCTTGTGCTTGCCATGCAGTCCCAGATTTCTTAGCATACCCGATCTCCCTCCTGGAGTTCCTGTGCTTTCACCTTTATCATACCTTTCTTTGTTGGCCAGATTTCTTTTGGCAGCCATGGTTTGAGCCAGTTGGTACGCATGAGTTAGCTGGGCCTTTAACTTTGCACATACTGTAAATAGTTGTCAGCTTGAACCCCATCAGGAGAGACCCCAAAACACACATCTACTGGTAGTCGAGCTTCTTCCAAACATCAGGCGGTAGGGGAGAATCCAGTGGCATCACTTTTGTGCAGTTATAAGCATGTACCAGGGTGCTAATTTGTTGGCTCCATCTAGGCTTGTCCTTGGGGCAGGTGCCTAGCATATCTAGCAAAGTGCGGTTGAAACGTTCAGGCTGTGGGTCCCCTGGGGGTGGTAAGGAGTGGTTCTGGACCTCGACTCCCCACAGAGAAAGCATCTCTTTGATAAGACGAATCTCAAAGTCTCTTCTCCTTGATCAGAATGGATTCTTTGTGGAGCCCCATAGTGAACAAAAAGTTTTCTACAAGTACTTTGGCTACAGTGGATGCTTTCTGGTCTTTGGTGGGGAAAGCTTGGGCATATCTCGTGAAATGGTCAGTGACCACCAGCACATTACTGATATTTCTTTGATCTGACTCCAAACTTAGAAAATCAATACAGACCAGCTCCATGGGTGCACTGGTGGTTATGTTAACAAGGGGCAGCCTCTGGGGCAAAGCTTTCCTCTGTAAGCAGCGACTACAAGTTCGAATGTGTTGCTCCACATCAGCCCCCATCTTAGGCCAATAGAATCTGGATCTCACCAAGTCAAGTGTTCTGTCTATACCAAGGTGCCCCATGTGGTTGTGCAAGGACCTCAGTACTGAGTCTCGAAAGGCAGTGGGCAGCACTAGTTGTTGTTTGTCTACTTGTCCCCTCTGTCTACTGTTTCTCTGTATAACAGTTTATTGATCAGTTTCAACTTAGGACCTTCTTTGTATAACAGTGCAGTTCTCAAATCAGTGGAGGCGTAATTTGGACACATCTTTTCCTGCATAGAGGGCTTCTAAGCTGCTTTGATCATGGGATCGCGGGATTGAGCCCGCCGAATACTGTCATTGTCCAGCTGAGGCAGTGCACCAATGTCTATTGCAGAAAAGTGGCAATAAGCAGCAGGTATGCAATTTCAGAGGCTCCCAAGCAATCCACCATGCAGTCCACTGCGTCCGTGGACATTTGTTCCTCCTGTCAAACTTCCGGCAGAGTGCCCGAATGTCAGGTTCTGCCAATCGGACCCAATCATTCTGGGAACAGGCCTCCGGAGAGAGCATCAGCATCTATGTGGTTCAGACCTGCTCGGTGATTCAGAGCATAGTCATATGTAGATAATGCAGAAAGCCACCTATGGCCAGTGGCATCCAACTTAGCTGAGGTCTGCACATAGGTCAAAGGATTATTGTCAGTTTTACTAGTATTTTAGCCCCATACAAGTACTCATGGAATTGGTCAACAATAGCCCACTTCAAAGCTAGGAACTCTAACTTATGTACAGGATAGTTCTTTCGGATGGGGTCAGGCTTCTACTGGCAAAGGCCACTGGTCTCAGGCCATTCTCGTGCTCTTGGTACAACACAGCCCCCAACCCTTGCAAGCTAGCATCAGTGTGCAGGACGAAGGTTTTCTTGGATCGGCATAGGCCAGCACTGGAGCATGGGCAAGTTGATATATGATCTCATGAAAAGCAGTCTCACAATCAGAAGTCCAGCGGGCCCCAAATACTTCACTCGGATGAAAATACACTCTTTCAGTCTTGAGGACGCTGACTTTGGTATTTTTGTGGGTTGGGGATACCTTGAGTAAGGTTAAGTAAAGGCGGATCACTCTTGAATAGTCCTTGATGAAGTTACCGATAAAAACCACAGAATCCCAGGAATCTTTGCAGTTCTTTTAGATTTTTGGGCTGTGGCCAGGTGGTCAAGGCCTCAACTTTACTTGGGTCGGTCTCTATTCCCTCGGTGGATACTATGTGTCCCATACTATACTTACTGATGTTTGAAAGAATTGACACTTATCAATGGACAGTTTAAGGCCAAAGTCCTCCAGTCGGTCCAATACCTTAAATAATCTGCTCTCATGTTCCTCCAGTGAGCTGCCAAATACAATAACATCATCTAGGTATACCAGGCACTCTAGTAAGTTCATGTCCCCCACTGCACGCTCCATCAATCGTTGAAAAGTGGCTGGGGCACCTCTGAAATCACTTGAGGCATCCTCATGAATTCCAAATAGCCAAGCGGACAGATAAAGGCGTCTTCTCTCACGGTCCTCTGGGGCCATCGGATCTGGTAGTACCCATCATGGAGATCCAGCACAGAGAACCACTTGCTCCCCGCTTAGGCAGTCCAAAGCATCCTGAATGCGGGGCATTGTGTACTGATCAGGATAGTCCGCCGGTTTAAGGTGCGATAATCCACACACATCCTTACTGTTCCATTCTTTTCCTCACTACTACAATGGGAAGCATAAGGGCTTCTGGATTCTTGTATTACACCAGCAGCTAACATCTCTTGCAGATGCCGTCTCACATCATCTATGTCAGCAGGTGCCAGGCGTCGAGACCTCTCACGAAATGGTCTTTCGTCATGCAGCGGATATTGTGCTCAGCTCCTTGCCGCATCCTACATCCCATTCCTTTAAAGAAAACACCTGGTCTCTCTGGGCAAGCTTCTCACTGATCCTCACTTTCCATTCAGCTGGCAGCGGGAGTCGCCGAAATCAAACAAGTCAGGCGTTACTCTGTCATTCTTCCTTGAACTCTTGCTGCTGGGTACTTGCACTGCAGTGTCTGCACAATGCACATTAGCCAGGATGCAACCTCTGTTTACTCGAATGTCTCTTTCAGACACATTATGAACTTGGACCATTACCCTTCTGGCATAAGCATGGGCTCAGCGGGCAAAATACTAGGCTTGACCAGCAGTCCCTCTGGCAATTTTCCATCGCCTGGTGCATCCAACATTAATATTTTATTCTTAACATCCTTTCTGATACTGGACCTCTCCCTGTAAGGTACACTGGGCATTTGGCGCCAGGATCAGAGACTCAGGATCCTTCTTCCATACAATTCCGACCGGTTCCTCTGGTTCTGTTTTTCAGCATTTCTCTGTGCCTCATAGGCCTTCTTAATTAAAGCCGGAACTCTTAAAGCTCTACTAGTCTTTGACCCTGTTTTCATAACACAACTGTGCCAGCCTTCCGAACATATGAGCATTTGTTCCAATCAACAAGGGACACCATCATACAGTCCAGTGGGGGACACACTAAGGCTAGGGTCTCTACTTGTTCGGCCACTCCAGCCACGGAGGTGGGGAAAGACAGCCAAATTCGGATATACCCGAATAGGGGTAGGCCTTCACTTAACCCCATACATGCAGTCCTTCTAATGGTTGGAAGGTACGTCTGACAAATGCTTCTGATACCAATCCTGGAACATAATTGTCACTTGGGAGCCACTGTCTAATACAGCTCTTGTAGACACTCCATTCACCTTTACAGTGGTCTCCATGGAGGGACCCACTATTCTGGACCAGTCTGGAGAGGCGTAGTGGAAGCCTGGGCAACTGACCTTGCCACAAAAGGACGTGAATTAGCATTTTTGGTGCCCTCACTGGGATCATGTCGTGCACCTCTTAACCACTGATTTCTTCTCCGAAGCTCTCCTTGTAGCCTATATGCAACTTTGTCAGTGTCTTTTGGGGACTGGCATTCCCTTTTCATGTGCCCATCTTTCCCACAATTATAGCAAAACATACTTTCTGGAGTTTGAGCTGGCCGAGGCGCCACACTGGGAGCCAGGGCGGGGTATTACTAACTGGAAACCTTGGTGCCATCTCTGTCTCTTGACGTGATAAGCATTTGGAGACATCTATCAGTTTCTCCACTTCCATGGTCAAGGAATCGAGTTTGGAGCTGTTATCAGCAGGAGATACATGGGTGGGTACCCCACCCCATAGCAGATGCAGTCGGATATAGGTCAGGGCCCGCATTTGCAGGCGTGGCCTTCATAAAGGGACTGTTTTTGAATTCCCGGATCTCTCTCAACAGTTCGCCCCATTGTGGCATATCTTTTTCCTTGTCAGAGCACTCATTGACTGCCAACCTCTGCCCCTGAACTTCACTTGATGGGTCACCCTCAGTCACTCGGGTCGTAGACGCAGCTATTGGTGCAGGTCCCTCCCGAGGTCGTCTTTTCTCAACTCCTCGAATTTCTCTCATTAACTCATCATAGGAGGGTGGGGATTCCAGTCGATCTGCCAGGCGAATTGAAGCAACAGCAGTTCTGAGAAGGGGGCAGACTTAAGGATCCTGTCCAGCCTGGTTCGGTCCAGTTCAATCGCTGGCAAACTACCTTTTCTGAGGCATTCTTGCAACAATTTTTCCAGCCGAGATACATACACAGACAACAACTCCCCTTGGTACTGTTGTGCATCTCTTACTCTCCACCATAGGTCCTCATCAGAATCTGGGCTCCCATACACATTCTCCAAGGCCTCAAGATAGGCCTGTGCAGTCGCTTCAGGGTTACTGGCCCGTTTAGCATGGATGGTAGCCAGGGCAGGACCTCGGAGGCTCTCACTAACCCTCTTTCGCTTTTCGCCTTCCGAGCATTGCCATTCTAGCACTTGGGGGCAGCATAGTCTATCCAGGTCTCCCAGTCATCCTCCCTTGGGGGTGGGAGGTGCCAGGAAGATCCTCAACCTTCGGTAGAGTCATGACTAATGGCAGGTGCAGAAATAGGAGTCTGCATTGGTTCCAGCCACCATTACGGGCACTGGAGCAGGAGAGGGTGTTGGGGGAGGAACACCCCCAGGTGGCAAGAATAGTTTCTTCAAGTCCTCCACAGTTTTCCCCTCTCCCAGCAACCATTCAGCAAATTTCTCCTCAAAAGTTTCAGATAGTGGTGGGGTTGATTCCCCGGTCTTACTGTCCTTAGTTATCACTCTCCAAGCAGTGAGGGCCCCTCTGGGGTAATGGTCTGTGGCACTTTGGAGCTATCTATGGGATCCTTAAACTCTACTAGGGCCAGGAAAGTGTGGGTGAGCAGATTAGCATGCCGACCCACCACCACAGGGTTTTGTAAACCTTCCACCTTGGAAAGTACTCCCTGCACAGTGTCCGTATTGATACCCAGGGGGATGTCCAGGATAAGCATAGCATTTTGGGGGTCGATCTCCTCCCCAGTACACCACTCCACCAGACGGTGCACAGCCACTTCTGTCGGGGTACCCATTTTTTTCTTAACAGTGGTTCGTAAATATGGCCACTAGAGGACACACAATCCCAGCGGTGAGCCTCCAAGATGTAACCCCTAGATGGCGCTATCCCAGGGGCTACTACCCCTGCCTGATTTGCCACTAACAGGTTGAGGGGCCTGGATCCAATGGCGGATGCCTCCACCCAGAGGTCAGGGTTTGCAATAGTTAAACTAACTTGGTCACAGCCCTCTGGGACACTGCAACCCCTTTCTTCCCACTAGTGGCCCACACAATATATCAGAATTACCTTCACAGTATACACTTACCCCAGGTCTGGTTCCAGCAACTGGGACCTCCTGTGAAATGAGATACAGTGCAACAATCACAGTACAGTACTTTAACATAGACAAATACCTCAGGCAGTATAACTTTGCTGAAACAAGCAGCTCTGATTTATTTAGGGGGATATAACAAGGACGGGGAAATCAGGTTAATTAGCTTATCACTCTAATAATCTACCTATGGCTCTGTGCACAGGCCTATCCCTATCAGTTACTGTCCCTGGGTACCCAAGCCCTAGTGGCTAGTCCAAACCGTGGCAGCTGGTAGGGGCCCTTTCACACAGAGAAAAGGAGAATTAAACAGTCAGCAGTACAGTAATTCCATTTGGATTTAATGTGTCAATTCAACAGGGAGCGACCCTGAATTAGTACTCACGACCTCCAAATAAGATAGGGTCCTTCAATGTCACAGGGCTCACTTGAGGTACACAAACCTCTTCACACATCCATATAAAAGAAAGCACTATACCAGGCAGGCTGCATCTGTATCCCGATCGCAATTACTGCACAATACCGGAGAACACACAGCAGATTCAGTTCCTGACAGACCGAGTGAAATTTTCAGCAATTCCTCCAGTCTTCTACAGGGTGAGCCTGGTTTCTACTCTTCAGATATCCTTTGATTCTTTTCACAGGACCAGTTCAGTCCTAACAAGCTGTTACACAAGCTGCAGACGGAACTCTCGGCCTTACACACGTTTTTGACTAAAACTGCACACTGAAAAAGCACAGGGCTCCTTCCTTCTTCACTGCCAAGCTCAATGAAACTCCAACCGACAAAACCGGGCACTTCCTTTGAGTTCCTCCCAGTTCTTGACTGGATTGGCTGTCACTCACAATAGACTGCTGCTGTTGGTCCAAAAAGGCACTGAAGTCTAAACTACATCTCCCAGAGTCACTGCCCATACAATCCTCTTGTGGCTGGCTCAGATCATGAGTCCAAGTTCTGATTCGTCCAAGGCACCATTTTAGAGCTAGCTTACCCCACACTGATTGGTCCAGTTCAGCAGTTCAAAACTAGAATGGGGAACTAGCAGACACAGTTCTGACTGCAAAGCAGGTTAGACAAACTGTAATTTCATTATTACTCTAAATAATTTCTGGCAAACAGTTACATCTTTCAGATAGGTTCCTTTGCACTCCTAGTGACTGCAAAATGAAGTGAATTGGCAGCAGCTTGAGTGGTACTCAATCAAAAAACACACAGTCCCCATACAAACTAATTATGCCTGCAAGCAGACAGCTCTTAAAGAGACAGTACCAGAGGTTCTAAAACACTCACTGATAAATGGCTAAACGCCAAACACCATTCAGGCTTGGAGCATTCAAGCAAGCTCCTGGAAGTCTTTTGGGAACCCCCATTTGCAGGGGGGTTACACCAGTCCTTAAATACAATGGTCACTTGCGACCCACTGTCCAGCACAGCCCGAGTAGGAATACCATTCACAGCCACCGTAGTCTCCATTGAAGGGCCCGATATTTTGGACCAGTCTGGAGGGAAAGCAGCAGGGGCCTGAACAGATGACTCAGCCACATAGGGATTTGAGTTACTACTTCTTGAACCCTCACTGTGGTCATTTTCAGCACTCCTCGACCACTGATTCATTCTCCGAAGCTCGCCTTGAAGTCTATATACAACTTTATCTAGATCTTTTATGGACCTGCATTCTCTCTTCATGTGCCCATCCTTCCCACAATTATGGCAAAATATGTTTTCTGGGATTTGGGGTGGCCCAGGCATCACACTGGGAGCTGGGGCAGTGGTACTACCAACTGAGAACCTTGGTGCCATCTCTGTCTGCTGTTTGGTGAGCATTTGGAGACATCTCTTCAATTCTCTTACTTTCATAGTCAAGACATCAAGTTTTGAGCTGCTGTCAGCAGGAGATGCCTGGGTGAACACCCCCACCCCCATAGCAGATGCAGCTGGATAAGGGTCGGTGCCTGTACTTGCAGGAGTGGCCTTCATAAAGAGACTGTTTTTTGTTTCCCTGAACTCCCTCAGCAGTTCATCCCAGTGGTGCCTCCAAAATGTAACCCCTAGGTGGCGCTATCCCAAGTTCTACTACCCTTGCCTGCTTGGCTAGTAGCAGGTTAAGGGGCCTGAGTTCTGAAATGGGTGCCTCCACCCAGAGGTCAGGGTTGGTAGTGGTCAAGCTAACCTTGGCACAGCCCTCCAGAACACTGTAACCCTCCCTCTTTCCCCTCTAGTGGCCTGAACACTGTACAATAATCACTTTCACAATACCCCTGGTACACTACACATGTACCCACACTGTTTGCACTTACCACCAGGGCTGGTTCCTCTGGCTCGACCCTGGGGACCCCCTGTAAAACAAGGTTAAGGACAGCAAATAGCAACAGTACAGTACTTTGAGCACAAACTGGAACCACAGTCAGATTACATGCAGAAAAAGTTAGATCTGATTTATTCAGGGGACTTGAACAAGGGAGGGGCAAAATCAGGTTAATTAGCTTAAAGGTTATATCAATCAAGCAGTTATGTATGAGCTTTGTGTCCCCCGACACAGACCACCTCTGGGTACCCAGGTGGAGAAGAGATGGGCTAGCCAGGACAGTTGCCCGGGTTGCAGCTGGTTGGGGCCCTGTGATGGAAAACACAACATGCACAGTACACAATATTTGTAATCTGGAGCCAGAGGGCTCAGTTCATAAAGGAAACGAAACAACAAGACAATCAGATGACACACTCAGATTAAGCTGTTGTTGTAGGGAGCTATCCTGGTATTTACTCACGATACCCAAGACTGGACACAGGCTGGACGAAAATCGAGACTGCAGGTGGTTGATCTGGAATGCCAGGAGAAGCAGGGCCCACACAAGTCACAGAGGCATTGTTGCTGTTGAAGCGTGGAATAGGGAGCTGATCCCCAGGCAGGTCTCTCATTGATGGCTTCTCTTTGCAGGGGATAGTCTGGCTGGGTCAGTCTGGCAAAGCCCAGACCGCATGGAGACAAGTTCGGAAGCAGTCCGTTTTGGGCTAGATACAACTTCCAGCAAGCAGAACACAGTTCACACAGTGGGGAACTAACTCACATCCCACTAGCAGCTCATAGCACATTTACATGTACGAGAATTCTACTGTACCAGGCAAAGCGCTCCCCGGGCACAATCACAAAGTCTCTGCACACACTGGGAGCTTAGGGGTAGCTGGAACTCCTGACAGACTGATCGCATTCAGAAAAAATATTCGGTCTTCTTCAGGTTGAGCCTGGCCCACTTCAGTAGCTTACTTTGGTCACACAAACTTGGATTTAGTCCAAAATAATTCCTCTTCTCTCCCTCTCAGGAGCAGCAGGCAGACATGGAGGCCAAACTCTCAGCCTTTTCATAGTTCTCCCATGCGAATCCACTCAGAATTGCTCTCAGTATCAATTCAGCTCCTTCTTGCTCAGCTTCCAGCTTAGTTCTAACTGAAAACTGCAAGCAGCTCGAGACTTCCCCAAGATCTAAAAGCTTTGGTTGGCTGATTTGGTTGTCAGTCAAAGCAAGAGCTAACCCTTCAGTTGCAAAAAAGGCGCAAAAACTCAAACCACAGTTCCTATAGATTTTGAATTCAGACAGCTCCTGTAATCCGGCTACATTTTAGGTCCCACCAGTACTGTTTGGACAGTTTGCAGTCCAGGACTAAGATAGTGGAGACAGACAGAACAGTCCTTGCTACAAAGAAAGCAGGTTAGACAAACTGCATTATCATTATCACTCTAAATGATTTTCAGTAAATAGCTACATCTTTCAACAGAGCTCCCTCTCAGATTACTTAAACTGCAATTAGGCAGCTCTTAAAGAGACAGTACACAGAGGCTACACAGGCTCTGGTAATCACATTTAAATTGCTAAAACGCAGGACACCAGCCTGACAGTGAGCATTTAGGCAAGTTCAAGGAAGACTTTTTGGGAACCCCAATTTGTAGGGGGGTTACATAGGCATCCCCTACCCCCCACACACACACACATAGACAGCATGATTTTTTTTTTACTCTAAGCATGTCACTATTTGGCAGTATGAGCAAGTCGGGCATAAAAATAAAATAGAAAAAAAAGGATCAAGCAGGTGCCTTTTCCTTTGTCAGATACAGGCAGAGAGAAGCTAACAAATGCTGCATGACAAGTTAATTATATGGATGTTTTCCATGTAAAAAAAAATGTGTTTATGTCATGTCTGTAGCATCGTTTGCAGCCAGTAAACTATTATTAACATAGGTACTGTAAATGACAGGTTTCAATTCAGAAATCTAGTCTTGATAAATTTATTTTTTTAGCCATTCTGTAAGATTTATGTCTCTCTGATGTAAGAGTGCTTAGCACAGAAACAAAAGGGTTTCTGTAATTGATTGTTGTTTGCATGAGAAGTGGGCATGACAGTGGCATGCAAGAGTGAAGTCTAAATTGTTTCTTGACCATTCTGGGATCTAAAGTTTAACAGTAATGTGTGAAGAGAATAAAGTGTTATGTTTTTTGCATTTGAATTGATTTAGTGCTTTGAAGTTAAAAGGTATACATATATATACATAATGTCATGGGCACCTGGAAAGGAAGGAAATACTACTAAAATAAATGCTATTCTGATGATTTATTTATTTATGTGAGAGATTTTAAGTGTAGTTCTGCATAGGTCACAGACACATAAGCTATAAAAAGTACATTTAAGGATGGATGTATTAGTTAAACCTTGTAGTAGCAAAATAAAACAAGAAAAATAATATATTGTGCTTTTATTCTTTCAATCGCTTAACCAGGAGTGGCACACTAAGCTGAAAGCTTGTTTACAGGGGCAACCTGGGAGCACGTGGAAGTTAAGTGACTTGCTCAGGGTCACCAAGTATGCAAGTGGGGGCTGTGGGATTCAAACCCAGATCTCCAGATTTGCAGCTCAGAGCCTTAAACCCCTGTGCTATACTGACTCCCTAGTAATGGCAGTCACCTGTTTTATGGTTCATGATGTTGGTGTAGTAAGCATATTAACATACTAAAATGCCAGCAGAATAGGCCTAGTGGTCTTTCATGTTTGTTCGTTTGGTCATCCTCCATCCTGGGAACTGACCTTGCCCCCCCCCTTGGGCTTCTCCTTTCCCAGTCCAGTTTATTCCCGCTGCATTGCACTTTGCTTCCACAACCCTTCCCCTGTACCTGTCCAACCCCCTCTTGAACCCCCTCCACAGTCTCTGCCTCCACCAGCCCCTCGGGCAGTGCATTCCATGGTTCTATCACCCTCTCAGTGAAGTAGCACTTCTTCCTTTCTCCCGAGTCCTCCCAGCTTCCACCCATGCCCTCTAGTTGCCCCCTTCCTCCAGAGCACCCTGACTGTGCCTCTCCTATTTACCCCTTAATGTACTTGAAGACCTCTATCATGTCCCCCCTGTCCCTTCTCTCTTCCAATGTGTACATATTTAGCTCTTCAAGCCTTTCCCTCCAAGCTCCAGATCATTTTGGTTGTCCTCCTCTGGACCTTCTCCAGGAGTTCTATGTCCCTCTTTGAGTGTAGCCTTTAAAACTGCATGCAGTACTTGAGGTGTGGCCTCACCCAGCAGTTATACAGAGGGAGTATCATTTCCCTCCTTCTGGAGGTGATCCCCCTAGCGATGCATCCCAGCATCCTGTTGGCCTCAGCCGCTGCCATCCTATAAGCCTCTGAGTTGTTCATCTTGACATCCATCACCACCCCCAGGTCCCTCTCAGCCATACAGTCATAGCAGCAGTACACTGCATAGCAAATGTAAAATGTCAATAATTAGGTCATGCAACAGATGTGCTGAGCAGTTACTGAAGCAAGAAATGTACTTAGAATAGTAAAATATTCCTGTTAGAAAACTGATAAATGTGTGACATTTGCATCTCAATTTCAAGGTGAGAAACACTGAAGCCACCTATAGGCTGGGAGGGGAGTTGCTGGCAGTCACAAGGCAAGAAAGAGACTTCGGCATCATCATCACCGATGACCTGAAATCATCCAAGCAGACCACTAAAGCAGTAGGTAAGGCTAGGGGGATGTTAGAGTGTATTAGTAGGAGTATCACAAGTCGGAAGAGGGAGGGAGGTAATAATCCCTCTTTACAATACACTGGTTAGGCCCCATCTGGAGTACTGCATGCAGTACTGGAGGCCACACCTTCACAAGGACATGAACCAAATTGAGGCAGTCCAGAGAAGGGCAACCAAAATGGTGCAGGGACTGCATCAGAAAACATACGAGAGCAGATTAATGAAGCTTAACATGTATACCCTAGAGCAAAGGAGGGAGAGAGGTGATATGATCGAAACATTCAAACATCTTAAGGGCATTAACAAGGTGAAAGAGTCTAACATGTTTCAATATAAGAAAAATAGCAGGACAAGAGGACACAGCATGAGATTAGAGGGAGGCCAATTAAGGGTAATGTAGGAAGTTCTTTTTCACAGAAAGGGTGGTGGATGTATGGAATGGCCTACCTCAGGAAGTGGTGGATATGAATATAGTGCAGGGCTTCAAACAGGCATGGGATAGGCATAAAGGAGCAATACAGATGAGTATGAATAGATAGGCCATTGACAGCGCAAAGGCCGATGGCACATTTATAAGCTAGAAAAAGAAATGGGCAGACTGGATTGGCCTTGTGGTCCTTATCTGCCGTCAGCTTCTATGTTTCTCTGTTTCTATGAGGTCCTTATGGTGTGTCAATGTACAATATAAAGTAGTTATAGTTTTCAAGTTGTCCGAGTAATTGCTTTGTACTAACACTGTTACTACATTTAAATTATTCTATGAAGGAAATTAAGTTTATGTAACTGTCTGTAAGTGTATTAAATACATTTACTTGTCCTTATAATGTAATGTATTAAATGCTATTGCTAAGTTAAGAAGTCACATAACAGCAATAGAGATTAAAACAATGGGATGCATAGGAATTTGAAAAAAAAGTATACATTAGCAGGAGCAGTGTCATGACTTTGCCAATTTTTTTATAGTTTCACTCTAGATTTTCAACATTATCATTATTTTTACACCTCCTCATAAACAGTACAGCTGTCATTTTTTACATCCTGTTCAAAATGTGTTTTTGCACCTGTGGTGCCAAATGGCATAGTCACTGTGTAAAATCACCTTTCCGCTAATGAACTGATAGTGTCACTGTTCATGCGGTGGGGTCACAAAAAGCCCATGCTGAAAACTTGGAGTGAAAATACCAAGAAATTCCCAGGGCATTAGGGTTTCTAACCATAACACCCTACCCTGTAGGGACTGACAGGCATCAGGGGTGTAACTTGGGAATGTCAACAGTAATGCTCACACCCATTCCACCCCCATCCCCACCCTGCAGCCAGTGACAGGTATTGAGGTGTGCCTTTGACTCTTCAGCCCCAGAGTTCACTCTGTTCTCTTATACTGTACCCATTTCAGCATATTTCCTTATGGAATGGGGTGAGTATAAAGTCCGAACACCCCAAGGCACACCTCAACTTTTGTCTGTGTCTGTGTCCGCAGGGTAGGGTGAGGTGAAATGGCATGAGCGTTATGGGCAATGACCCAAAAGCACACCCTAATGCCTGCCCATGTCTGCAGGGGTGGGGGTGGGGTTTGCGTCACTTCAATACTTCACTGCCATTCCTATTCTGCCTGTCTGTGTCTCTCTCTCTCTCTCTCTCTCTATATATATATATATATATATGGCCCTGTCCACACTACACCAAAAAAAAAAACTCTGTAACGTTACAGAGGGGTCAAACTGTTACCATAATGGTTTGCGATTACACTGGTAACGTTACAGAAGGTGTTTTTGTAACCGTTACAGAAACCTGTTGTGAGGTGGTTTCAACAACGGTTTCTGTAATGGTTACAGTCCTGTAACGTCACCAGTGTGTGTCTAATGCTCCACCGTGTAGCCTCCAGTCCCCCACTATACCTGCATGCATTACAGCACTGTTTCACTGCATGCAGGGAGGTCAGAGGCTACCAAGACATATGCAGACGGCAGTGTGGAGCACGGGTGTAGGCTGCAATACTGGAATGCCTCCATACCACAGTAACCTGACAGCTGTATGTGCACCCCCGGGTGTACCCCCATGTCCCTACCTAACCTACCTCTCTGTCCGCACTTGCTTCCCAGAGGGCCACCTCCTGATGGTATCCATGTACTGTCCTTGATTACTCTTCTCATTGTGCCGAGTGTTGGGAGTACCTTGCCTGCCCATGTGTGATGTGGCAGCAAAACTACCAGCAGAGCAGTGCCAGTAGTGAACACATACATTACTGGAGCTCCTGAGTGCATCGTGGAACACTGCTGCAGTGGACAATAGACATGTGGCACTGTGTACAGTGGAGCAGTGGGGAACACTGAAGGCAGTCGTAGAGGGTCTGCCTTCAGGCATACAGCAGCAGTACATGAACGTCTGTTGTGCCCAGGTGTCCTAATACTGGCAGAACTGATGCCATGTCTCCCCCTTCTCTCTCTCTCTCCCCCTCCTCTTCCCTCCCTCTCACTGACGAAGCCCCTGATTCCAACATATGGATCTCCCCCTCCCTCGAACCTCTCTCTGTCACCTCCACAACATAAGTGTGTCTCATAACAGTGAAATATGGTTATTTACATAATATGACTGTGCCATATACGCAGTACTCCACAGGACATGTAGGAGGGCATCTCAAAATACAGCTGTCATCACCGAATGCACCATGGGATGTGCACTACTACTACAGGGTTGAGACCACGCACACTATTACACTCAATATGGACAGGCTGTAATGTTTTCAAACCATTATTCACACTGTTCAGTGGCGTACCGGATCATAATGTCATATGTTTAATAGCGTATGGCATTATGGCACACCAGACCTATCCGCTCCATATTGGACCCCGAGTTAGAATCCTTAGTGGGGGGTCTGAAAGTGCAACCCGCATAATGGGGTGTGGACGGAAAGTCCCCCACAAGAACAAAATAAAATGTAAAGCGCAACGCGATTAAGACAGATGGCATTCTGCCGTGCAACACTATTTTTTTTTTTTTTTTGAAATTCTCTTTTTATTAAATTTAAGTAACCACAAGTACATAATTATGAACACAGGTATAATACAGTAAGGTAACAAAATTCAACAGGAAAGACATAGGATAATAAACATAGGATAAACTAACCCCCCCCCCGGTGCAACACTATGACCCCATGCCATTCACTGGCAGTGTGGACACATTATAACGTTTACAGTCTATAACGGTTTGAATCCATTACAGCTTTTTTGAGTGTAATGTGGACAGGGCCTGCATGTCTATGTAATTATATTTCTATCAATTGCATGTATCACCATTTTTACCTGTTTCCAAAACAAACCTGCATATCACATTTGCCTGCACTCTGAGCACATACTTAAGAAACTGTGCATATTTGTATTCCACTTCTGCATAGACCTCATACTTTCCTAATATTCCCATTATCACAAGCATAACTACCTTGCCCTTATCAAAAGCACCCCCTCTGAAAGTTTCTCTGCTAACAGTCCATCATCATTGCACCGGACTTCCTGACATCAACACATTGCTTAAATATAACTTACGTCACCTCATGGACAAACATACTGTTTCTCTAAAAAAAAAAAAAAACAAACCTGTGTAAATAATCCCAAGGCTGAACATATGCCAGCCATTACTTTTTCATGTACTGCCACCTTCTGTACCATCATGGGGATTTGCATATGTTTCCCATGATGCTTTGCATTATTGGGGTATGTGCAACTGTGTTTTCTTTCAAATTTGGCTGTCCGGCCAATATCATCTGGGAGAACACATACATCAGTGGAATTTGCTCTGGGTTCTTTTGTAAACCTATATTGCTTCCTATTCCTTCCATTAAAATGTATACCTCCATGTATTTTCCTAATAACGTGTATGCCTTCCTTAGAACAGAAACTAAAACAAATCTTACTACTTACAAATCATTGTGCTGTTTCTCCATACCTCCTTAACAATTCCACACAACTTCACTAACTTCATTATGCAGCCGTGGTGGATCTGACCAGATTTTGTTAGAACTGCCAACAGGCAGGAGCAACTAGCATTTGTGTTAAATAATGTGTTTGGGATCCCCAACCACTAGCCTTCAATTAATATTGCACTTTGGTTCAATATCAGGCCTGCAAATGCCCACTGTCTGCACACAATTAATGGACTGCTTTGGGAGCACCCAAGGGACTTGGGGTACTGTTGCACAGTGTGTGGGGGGGCAGTAAATACTGTGTGGGTATTCACTAGAGGGAGATAAGATTTGGGGAGTGATATCAGAACTATTTCACTGCACTTAATCCATTTTGTTCCTCCATCCAGAGCCTGTACCTTCCCCCCTAATAAATATATTTTGTGTTTAAACTGCAATTTATTGTGTTTTGCATATTGTGTATACTTACATAGAGTATAAGTTGGGGGTTGTATGTAATCATAAGCGTTCCCTTGCATGAAGATGAAGGTTGCATTTATTTTCTGTGGGGCAGTACCCTGGCAGCCATCTCTCAAAACGACACCCCAGGTGGAGGCACTGCACCATTTTTGTATTACCTCCAACACCAACTGAGCCCAGGTATCATTCACTCGAATGCCTTACAGATTGTTCCCAGGTATTATCGGACAAGTGCAGTCTCACACCTTGCAGGTGGGGGTGGGTGGTTACAGTTACACCAGGCCCACTTTAATCCTCTGAGTGGAGGCATTACTCCATTTTCTATCTTAGCCTTGGATAAGAGCCCCTCAATTAGGATATTAAAGGATCCAGGCCCCTGAACCTTTGTGAACCACGAAGCAGGGGTAGCCACTGTAACACTTTCAGTGACCTTGGTGACATTGTGAGACAGAAGTGTCTCAAACACCGAGACCTCCCCAACCCAAAGGAAGCATGGCTCTCACAAGTGAAGGCACAACCCCTGGAAAACACACCGGCCTTACATCAGTAACATAAGGAAGTTCATGCTACTGGTAATTGCTTCAGCCGTGCAGTCACAGAAAATGTCCATGTAACCTATTAGTCCATCAGAATAGTGATTTTTTTCTAATCTGATTTCTATCTGTCTGTCTGTCTGCCTGTCTGTTTATTTCTCCATTGGATTAATGGAATCACTGCTCAAGGAAAGGACCGTGGAATATCTTGAATCCAGTGGGTTACAAAACATGAGGCAGCATAGGTTTACAAGTGGGAGGTCATGTCAAATGACTCTGGTAGATTTCTTTGACTAAGTGGTAAAGGAATTTGATCAGGGTGGAGTGGTGGACATGGCCAACCTAGATTTCAGTAACTCTTTCAACACTGTTCCATATAGGAGACTAGTAAGCAAGCTGGGTAGCTTAGGAGTGGATCCAAAGGTGGTAAACTGGATAAGAAATTCGTTAGGAGATAGGTGACAGGGGATGGTGGTAAACAGAGTTCACTCCAAGGAAGGGAGGTTGACCAGCGGGGTGCCTCAGTGATCAGTGCTGAGACTGGTCCTCTTTAATGTCTTTATGAGTGATGTTGCAGAAGAGGTGGAAGGGAAGATCTGCCTCTTTTCATATGACACCAAAATCTGCAATAGGGTGAACATTCCAGGGGGGTGGAAAGGATAAGTAGATACCTGAGAAAAGTAGAGGAGGAGTTGAGAGTATGGCAGCTGGGTTTCATTTAAAAAAGTGCAAAATAATGCACTTAGGGCACAGTAGCCCAGGGGTGAAGTACAAAATGGTGGGAGTGGTATCAATAACTGCCAAGCAGGTAAGAGACCTGGGGGTAATCATCTCTGATAACCTTGAGGTGGCCAGGCAGTGCAATAAGGCAGTCGGTAGGGCTAGTGATATGTTAGGGTGCATAAGGAGGGGTAGCACCAGCAGAAACAGGGAGGTGTTGTCAAAAAATGGAGGTGGTGTTGCCTTTGTATAGATCACTGGTGAGATCGCACCTAGAGTACTATGTCCAGTTCTAGAGACCACATCTCCTGAAGGACACAGAGTGGAGGGGTCCAGAGTAGGGTAACTAAAATGGTGCAGGGTCTGTATCAGTCCTATGGGGAAGAGACTACAGGATCTCAATATATACAGCCTGGAAGGGGGGGGATATGATAGCGACCTTTAAATACCTCACAGGGGTAAATAAGGTACAGGAGGAAAGTATTTTTCAGAAAAAAAGGTGCTCAAGAACAAGGGGACATGCTGTGAAGCTGGGAGGAGGTAGATTCAGGAGGGATGTGAGGAAGTACTTCTTCACAAACCCAGTGGTGGATTCCTGGAATAACCTTCCAGCAGAGGTGGTGGGGCAAAAACAGTGGTGGGGTTCAAGAATGCATGTGATAGGCACAAGGGAATCATGGTGGAAAGGAAGGGGGGAGGGAGAGAGAAGAAGCAATGGATTAAGTACGATCTGTAGTAAACATGTAGGTAGGGAAAAATGGGCAGACTGTGTGGGCCATGTGGTCCTTATTTGCTATCAAATTCTATGTCTATGTTTCTATGTATCCATCCATCCATCCTGTCTGCCTACCTTTAGGATCTTTTTAACAAACAAAGAAACAACCAACCAGCCTTTAAACAAACAGTATCTATGAACCATATCTATCTAGCTGTCTGTCTATTCTACTGTTAATGGGAATTGCACTACTAGGAGCAGTTCATTTTTGTGACAGCTTTCTACCTATATTTTTTATTCATTTATTTAGTACGCTCAAAATCCTTTAGGCAGGACCTATTTTCGAAGAATCTAGGGTCAGAAAGTATGGCACAAATAGGTAGGACAAACACAGTAGTGGAATCAAGGAAACATTTTGTGTTTTAGATTCAGTGTGACATATTTACAAGAGCAGAAATTATTTACAATAGGAATACAACGCTGCAGTTGGTATGGGTACAACTGAAATCTAGCTCATAAGTAAAGAGATAGATAGGGTTAGGTAAGGGACTGTGGAAAGATCAGGGGAGATAGAAGTGGGTAGGGTGAGAGAGTAGGTCATTTAAAGCAGTCACAGGGATTTGGCTGTGCAAGTGAGGCAAGCAGCTGAGATTTAAAACAAGGGAGCGATATGGTTGATTTTAGAGTGGAGGGGATGTATATTTTTATTCTGTTTTGGACTGCCTTTTCCTCTTGTCTTGTAAGCTTTTATTACACCTCCTCATTTAAGTTGACATGCCTCAACAGTCCGTTCAACAAACACACTACCCTGGACTGGATCCTGACGACTTAAGCAGACAAATTTGCCCATGCCAGCACACTGTCTGATGCCATAAGTGACCACTCCCCCATCTACTGTGTCTGGCATACCAACCCCCCCCATCTACCTACCTGACTTTCCACAATTTCTCTAATTTTGACCCACTCAGGCTTCACGATGACCTTAGAGTCCTTGGCTGGACTTCCCTCTACAGTGCCACTAATGCTGATCTTACACTAGACAGCTTTGTCTAAGCCCTGTCTTACATCCAAGACAAGCATTTCCCACTCACATCTTACAGAGAGCATGGGGGTGACACTCGCTGGCTCATGTCAGACCTCCCCAAGCTTATGAAGCAGCGTAAATCAAAGTGGGCCGACTATAAAGCTGCCTCATCCCCTATCCTTTGGAATGGCTACCATCAACTGCAAAATCTCTGCAAGCGCCGTATACACTCTAGTAAGTTGGCCTACTTCCAATCACTTCAATCAAGTCACCTAGGCAACCCCAGGCATTTTTGGTCCTCCATTAATGCCTTGCTCCCCCCCCCCACCAAGCAGTCACTTTTCCACCTAAACACACAACAAGGCTCCCTCACTGATCCTACTGACATTGCAAATGCACTTAATGCACATTTCTCAAACCTTAACAGCTACCTGGTTAAGCTCCCCCAACCCTCCACCCCATTGCCCTCTCCTGCACCTTCCCCTCTTACTAGCTCCCCTTTTTATTTTAAGACCATTTCTCCTCCTGGGACACTTTAGCTCCTCCTCAGTCTACCATCTCAAGGGAGTGCTGATAGTGACGATCTGTTCTCCCACTTCTTAACACTAGTGGCCCAGGACATTGCCTATCCACTCACCTTCATCTTTAACCTCTTCCTTACTACAGCTTCTGTCCCCTCTGTCTGGAAGCGGGCCAAAATTGTTCCCATTTATAAATCAGGTGACCCTAGTCTTATGGACAACTACCATCCCAGCTCCATTCTGCCCCATCTTGGTAAGCTCCTAGAGAAGGCAGTAAACTACCAAATTACAGAGCATATCTCCAAATATAATCTCCTTTGCACTTAGCAACATAGTTTCCAGAAGGGGCATAGCACTATCACAGCCCTTTCCCACTTCACCGACCATGTGCTGAGGAATATGGATGAACAGAAGCTAACTGGTGCAGTATTTGTAGATCTGTCCAAGGCATTTGACCTTGTAAATCACAACATCCTGAGAGCAAAACTCTACACCCTTGGTTTCTCTCCTGCCTCCACTGCTTGGTTCACTAACCACCTCTCTGGTAGAAAACAGATGGTCTGCCTTGGTGGTGCCACCTCCCCCCTCTCGCCTGTCTCTGTGGGTGTCCCTTAGGGATCTTTCCTTGGCCCTCTCCTCTGTTCCCTCTTCATTAACTCTCTCCCATCGGAGGGCCTATCCTGTAACTCACTCCTCTACACTGACGACTTAATACTATGACAAAGGGACCCCTCCCCTCCTCACTATCTGCAACTCTTAACAATGATTTCTGCAAGGCACATTGTTGGTTCTCCACCAACAAACTGTTTGTCAATGCTGTCAAAACAAAGGCCATGCTTTTAAGTTCCAAACTGAAACTCTCCACCCTTGCTCACAACGGCAGCCTTCTCACTATCAAATCCCCAGATGGATCTCCCCTTGACGCTGTTCCCAACTTCAAGTATCTGGGGGGTAATCCTGGACCCATCCCTAACCTACACTGACCACATTGCCTTACTGATCAGGCACATCAACCAAAAGATAGGGCTCTGCTCTTAACTGATCGACTACCTCTCGCCGGAAGCCCGTCTTGCTATTGCCCATGGCAACCTCCTCCCCCTCTTTGACTATGGCTGTCCAGTGTACTCCCTCACCTCTATTACCAACATAAACTGCCTGGATGCTACCTACAATCGTATATGCCGCCTTGCCCTCTCCGCACCCCTCTCCTCACTGTCCCCTGCTCTCTTTACCAGTCCCTTAACTGGCTCCCTCCACAAGCACGGTGCTCCTACCTGCTGGCCCGGACTGTTGCTGATACCTTGCACAATCCCTCCTACTCTCCACTGCCCCTTCTTATCTGGCCCAGAACCTACTGCCACAATCTATGTCAGTCTTCCCAGCTCCAACTAAAAAGTCCGAACATAACTATGAGGATGGGCCTAAGAGCCTTCTCTGCAGTTGGATCCTCACTATGGAACAACCTTCCCTCCTCCCTACGTTCCCCCGACCCCCTCTAAATCTAAATTCCATATTAAGAATGCACTTTCTGTCCTCCACGACCTGCGTCTGACCACAGGCCGCTAGCACGGCTGCACCTCCCTTGCAGCCCACCCTTAACCCCTTCCTCCTCTAGTGCTCAGCTTTCCTCTCCCACCCTGAATACTATTGTTATTCCTAATGTTGAATGATGGAGCAACCTTACCCTGCTTACGTAAATGTTATATACCTTGGTATACTCAATTGTTGATGTACCTGGTACTGTTTACCTTATATTTTCTCTCTTAGTTTGACCTACACTGGATTCCCTGTTATGTTTCCTGTATGATTCACACTGTTCTCTCACTGTATTTTATGCTGTTTGTGCAAGTTTCTGGCCCATACCATGCCTTAAAAAAAGGTCTTCAGATTAGTGCACCAACCCATTTACCAAATGAATAAATAACTAAATAAATAAAGTTGATCAAGTATCCACTTTAGCATTTTTTATATCTAAAATACAGATTTTTTAAATAATTAAAGCTTTTTACAATATGCCTCCACTGCAACTGAACTGAGGGAATCACTCAAGTCACAAAACAGAATTGTGAAAAAGATGTGACTTCTAAAGTGTATAAACATTCGTGAAGGTTAAAAATCAAAGCAGCTAGCAGATGCCAAAACACGCGTCTTTTCACATGTACAGCACTTTTTGCAACTCTATATGTGCAAAACATTGTGTGTTTTGGCATCTGCTAGCTGCTTTGATTCTTAACCTTTACATATGTATTTACAATAAGGAAGCCACATCTCTTTCAAAATAGTATCCTGTGACCCAAGTGATTTGCTTGGTTTGCTTGCAGTGATTTTTTTTTTTGCTTTCTACAAATGTGTTCTTACCTGAGCACTAACCAGGAACTTGGAGCGGCTTGTTTGTTTTTGATTAAAATATGCCTCCCCCAGGTTTCCATCAGTATTCTTAGCTATATTTGAACACTAGGGGCCCAATTCACAAAAGGTTTGGACCCGGGTAAGACAAACTCAGGGTGCATGGGGCTTGTGGTGATCCCCGGCCGTAGGATGGGATTCACAGCTGGTGCATCCACGGCCGGATGTTAGTCCAACTTTTCGCTGGCTTACCGCTGCCACCCATAATACGGGGCTTGCACCACATGTCTGGCGCAAGCCGCCTTAAACGGGGTACAGTGTCGCAAAGGCACACGACCTTTGTGAATTGGGTGCACGGTGCGTTGAAGTGGTTGGCGCAGCACCAGGGTGGATGCAGGCTTGATGCAAGCCCTGCATCCATGTTTGCGAATCGGGTTGTAGTTGTTTAACACTGTTTCTTATGTAACCCCCCTGCAAATGGGGGTTCCCAAAAGACTTCCAGGAGCTTGCTTGAGTGCTCCAAGCCTGAATGGTGTTTGGCATTTAAGCCATTTATCAGTGAGTGTTTTTAGAACCTCTGGTACTGTCTCTTTAAGAGCTGTCTGCTTGCAGACATAATTAGTTTGTATGGGGGACTGTGTGTTTCTTTGATTGAGTACCACTCAGCTGCTGCCAATTCACTTCATTTTTGCAGTCACTAGGAGTGCAAAGGAACCTATCTGAAAGATGTAACTGTTTGCCAGAAATTATTTAGAGTAATAATGAAATTAGTTTGTCTAACCTGCTTTCTTTGCAGTCAGAACTGTGTCTGCTAGTTCCCCATTCTAGTTTTGAACTGCTGAACTGGACCAATCAGTGTGGGGTAAGCTAGCTCTAAAATGGTGCCTTGGACGAATCAGAACTTGGACTCATAATCTGAGCCAGCCACAAGAGGATTGTATGGGCAGTGACTCTGGGAGATGTAGTTTAGACTTCAGTGCCTTTTGGACCAACAGCAGCAATCTTTGTGAGTGACAGCCAATCCAGTCAAGAACTGGGAGGAACTCAAAGGAAGTGCCGGTTTTGTCGGTTGGAGTTTCAGTTGAGCTTTGTCAGTGAAGAAGGAAGGAGCCCTGTGCTTTTTCAGTGTGCAGTTTTAGTCAAACGTGTGTAAGGCCCAGAGTTCCGGTCTGCAGCTTGTGTAACAGCTTGTTAGGACTGAATCCGTCCTGTGAAAAGAATCAAAGGATCTCTGAAGAGTAGAAACCAGGCTCACCCTGTAGAAGACTGGAGGAATTGCTGAAAATTGCTCTCGGTCTGTCAGGAACTGAATCTGCTGTGTGTTCTCCGGGTATTGTGCAGTAATTGCGATCGGGATACAGATGCAGCCTGCCTGGTATAGTGCTTTCTTTTATATGGATGTGTGAGAGGTTTGTGTACCTCAAGTGAGCCCTGCTGACATTGAAGGACCCTATCTTATTTGGAGGTGGTAGTACTAATTCAAAGTCGCTCCCTGTTGAATTGCCACATTAAATCCAAATGGAATTACTGTACTGCTGACTGTTTAATTCTCCTTTTCTCTGTGAAAGGGCCCCTACCAGCTCCCACGATTTGGACTAGCCACTAGGGCTTGGGTACCCAGGGACAGTAACTGATAGGGATAGGCCTGTGCACAGAGCCATAAATAATTATTAGAGTGATAAGCTAATTAACCTGATTTCCCCCTGTCCTTGTTATATCCCCTAAATAAATCAGAGCTGCTTGTTTCAGCAAAGTTATACTGCCTGAGTATTTGTCTATGTTAAAGTACTGTACTGTGATTGTTGCACTGTATCTCATTTCTAGGAGGTCCCAGTGCGGAACCAGACCTGGGGGTAAGTGTATACTGTGAAGGTAATTCTGATATATTGTGTGGGCCACTAGTGGGAAGAAAGGGGTTGCAGTGTCCCAGAGGGCTGTGACCAAGTTAGTTTAACTATTGCAAACCCTGACCTCTGGGTGGAGGCACCCGTCATTGGATCCAGGCCCCTCAACCTGTTAGTGGCAAATCAGGCAGGGGTAGTAGCCCCTGGGATAGCACCATCTAGGGGTTACACTTATTTATTCTATTTATTTATATTTATTTATTTACCAGGTAGGTGTACTAGACAAACAGTTGCTTATTTTCAGGCGCAACCTGGGAGATCACAACAAAGGAAAAAGTACAGCAAGGTGCAGTAATAAACAAAACAGTCATTTACAAAGTCCAAGGTACTGTACAAAATTCAACACAAAGTGGAATATTGGTGAGTATAAATCAAAGGTACATACAACATAACTAGTTTACAAAAAAATTAACAAGCGCAAAAGGCTCACAGTGACAAGAAACTAATATCAAACACAACAGAAGTAAGCCCAAAAACAAATATATACCAGCTAGGAGCAAGAGCACATTGTCAGCTTAAGCAGGTAGGACTGGTAGCAACTTTGGAAGGCCTGGCTAGAATGACACTGCCGAACTGCAGCCTGATGGTTGGGTAGAAAGGGGTGCATAGGTGCTACAGCAGCTCCAGGGCTGTGTAGTGTATTCCCTCAACACTGGTCATGCTTGCTGCCCTAGCAGCGTTCTGGATCAGATAGTTGCCTGCCCCCTTGCCCACACCTGTGTGGAGATGGTCAGACAGCTGGGAATCAGATGTGACGTGGGTGCACAGATACAGTTATGGATGCCACGTGGTGCCCCAAAGATGTGTATCCTGTGTGTAGGGGGACATCCACGGCTGTCCATGGCCCTTCGAAGACCAGGAGAGGTCATGCACATTTTGTGGCTCGAGTCCATGGTAAATAGTTATAGGAACACAAGTTTAGTGAACAGAAGATGACCATGCAGCTCATTAAGTTTGCCTCCCTGATATCCTAACAGCAACAGAAATCTCTGCTATGTACTTCTCTGTGGATAAGGCAGTGACTAATGCGCTATCACAGGTGTCGGTCCTGGGACCACTCTTGTTTAATACCAACATAAAAAAAGCAAGACCAGGCTTGCTGGCACAAGCCAAACTGTGTTTACATTTAGTGTGTGTAAGTGTGAGTGTGTGTGTGTGTGTGTGTGTGTGTGTGTGTGTGTGTGAACAGGGAAGGGGGTGAGCTGATTGTTCACTTTCGTCCACAAGAATCAAACATCTGAAGTTAAAGGTGTTTGATTCTTAACTTACAGCTCTACTCTGTCCTATGAACTATATCCACTTAGAACTCTGTTCAAAGTGGCTCCGGTGTGCAGGATCTGGCAACAGTGCTGGAATTACAAGGGGCCTTGCTAGGGCTCAGGTTCCAAAACTCTGACTTAAGACCTCTTTGCTCTCACAATATATTGCTGACTTATAATGGGAAGGGGGACACTGTTAAAAACATGGGTCACCATAGCATCAAAAGCTCATAGCATGTAATTCCAGCACTGCCAAGCAGAACTTACAAGAAATCCTGCTTAAATATCTGCAGTGCTGAGTCCTTATAACATGGTTTAGGAAAAAAGAAGAAATGCAATTGGTGAAACAGCATTAGGTGACCGTGCATTAAATGCCTGTACAGGCATAGCCGATGTGATGGTCAGTGAAGTAGTATCCCAGGGCAGTGCAGCACTTGTTATGTGCTGGCAAACTGAGTTCTGAAAGGCATCTATTTAAAACAGTGGTAAGTGAGACCAAGCTGCACAGCAGTCTCAGCCGCTGCTGTTTCACCAAGTGCATTAATTGTTTTTTTCCCTAACCCTTGGAGAGATGTTTGAGAGTGCCATTAGCCTGTGTCCCTGTCTCTGTGAGGAAAGAGTCATTTGCCCCTGCCGAAGCATGTCCTGCTGATCCCCCCCAACCATCCGTGCTCACAATGCTGCAAGTGCGGGGAGAGGGATACAGAGTGAGTGTTATTAAGAGAGAGAGAGAGAGAGAGACACACAGCAGAGAGAAAGACTGCTTTTGTTTCCCCTTCCATCCATTGCAGCTTGTAGGCATTCCCCCACCCATACCTCAGAACTGGGCAACATATATTTGCATGGGAAGAATGGCACACACACTGCACCCTGCATGGAGTTATCTGCTCACGAGGTGATGGCCAGGAATAGTGCCTGCAGCCATCCTTTCTTCTGTATGTGTCACGTTGATGCTTGGTCTGGGGTGGGGGGGACTGGTCGGGGATGCAGTGAAGTCAGCCAGCTGTCACAAGTATGCATATAGCTGCTGACAGCAGTGTGAATGTGCAATGCTGCCTGGCAGACACAGACAGAGTCAGTGTCATTCCTGAGAATGAGGCAACATATGTTTGAATTGGAAGAATGGCACCTGACATCGCAGCAGTGCTGCTTGTTGTGACCGCAGTCCAGAGAGAGAGAGAGAGAGAGACTGATAGCAGAGTGCTGGGCCGGACATCAAGTTCCCCACAGTAGCAGTGACATGTGCTGGTGTGAGAGTGACAACAAGCACAGACTGTGTTGAAGAGCTGCTTGTGAGAGACGTGGTTGCGGGCAGTGCTCCCCCCCCCACACAATTTTTGCAGTTTCCTCTCTGCCTTTCTATGTCGGTGTTTGGTGGGTGTGCTAACCGCAACACTGATCCCTGGCGACATTCCCGCTACTGTCCCCAAATGTGCTGCTTTACTCACCGAACAACAGACCCGATCTGTCAATTGAGTTGCAAGGGGTGTCCGTCTCTCCCCACGCTGATGTCTGTGAGCGAGAGAGGTAGAGAGAGAGACAGTACAGAGCAAGTATGCTCTCTGTCTTTCTGTATCGCTGTGTGGTAGGTGTAAATGTACTGCTTACTTTTCTGTTCTGCAGCCTTTCTTACTGTATCACAGAGGTGTTTCCGAGTGCAAGAGTGACAGAGAAACCATGGTGATGGGAGGCAGAGAGAGAGAGAGGAGAGAGAAGCATAGCTCGATGCCAATATACTGGCAGTTTTCATTGATGTTTAGTCTGATGTCTGTTTACAGGCATGCTGAGGAGAGAGAGAAACTGACATTTTGTTGGGGAGCAGAAAAGTAAGGGGTGTAGCAAGTAGCATAGCATATTACACAACAAATGTCACAAATCCTGTCAATACTGTATTTGTGACATTTGTATGTGCATAGCAGAACTGATCTGCATTCTTTGTTGGGAACTATTTTGCAAGGTGGCAGGATACGGTACAATTTTTGCTATTTAAACAGGGGAAAAAGCCATTTGTATCATTTTTTTCCCCTTGTTTAACCATAACCCATGTTATAAAGGCAGTAACCCACTCCAGGGTGTGGGTTTATAGGCATTTAATGCACTCCTGGGGTACTGTGAGGAGACACAGCCTCTGGCCTGGTGCCTCACAGCACACCCCAGGCATGCATTAAATGCCTATAAACTCCTCTGTTAATAGTATTATATAAGTCTCACAAAAAACTGGCACTGCATTACCAGCCCCTACAGAGATTAACACAAATGGCAGAGCTGAGAAATGCTGACTCAAGCCCAAGTTCTCTCCACAACAGAATCTGTAATGCAGGTCAAAAGGGATTCTATCTCCCTGTAAATGTGGTTTTAGACAGTATGGGAAAGGGCCAGTCAGTTACCATGTGCTCTGCAAATTGTCGTTTTAATGAACTGATACTTAATGCCTGTGGTGGACTTTTATGGTATAGAACAGTTAGTGTAGTATGAAAAAACTGGTTATTACATCTTTGAGGTTTTTGCTGTTATCTTATGATTCTTTCATAGGCATAGCCTAGGATTAGGGGTTTCTACAAAAGACTGAGAATTTTATGTAATGTGATTAATAGTATACTTTTTTATATTTATTTAAAATGTGTTAACAGGATACAAACCCAAGGGGATAAATGTCCAGTTTTAAAGGTGACCTGGGATCATATACAGTACAATATACATACAGTAGAATAATGATATTCAAACCACATTTCACACATTTTGAATGAAACATACCACAATATATAAAACTAGGTTCTCATACCAAAAAAAGTACAAACTGACATAGAAACACAAAATTTGCTAGCAGAAAAGGATTGGTTGGCCCATCCAGTCTGCCCTGTTTTTCCTGCCTATTCTAACACCTCAGACCCTATCTGGTATTTGGTGTCCATCCTGACTCTTTTTCATATACCTATTATACCTGTGTGCCTATCCTATGCATACTTGAAGCTCCCCACTGTTTTTACCCTCACCACTTCTTCTGGCAGGCTATTCCAGGCATCCACCACCCTTTCAGTGAAGAAGTACTTCCTCACATCCCTCTTAAATCCCCTCCTCCAGCTTCATTGCATGCCCCTGTGTTCTGCTGTTTTCCTACTCTGACAGAGACTCCCCACCTATGCCTTGTTCAATCCTGTGAGGTATTTATTGGCTCAATCATGTCCCTCTTCACTCTCCTGTGCTCCAGGGAGTACTTGTAGAGTTTCTGCAGCCTCTCTTGGTATGGCTTCTCGTGTAACCCCCACATCATTCTGGTAGCACTATGCTGGACCACTTCCTCCCTTGCAATGTCTTTCTGGAGGTGCGGTCTCCAGAACTGGACACAGTGGGCCTGATTTTAAAGAGTATTTAGAATGTCACAAGGGACTTGTGGCAGAAAGTATGACGCAAGTGGCGACTTGTGTCTAACACTGCGGCAAGCACAATTTTGTAAGCTGCCTGCTGCAAAAGCCCTGCTGCAAGTCTCTTGCGCTGAATGTAGGAAATTAGACCAGCTCCCCCTTGGTCTAACTTTGTGTCAGTGGGGGACCCATTTTATGGTGATTGTACCAAACCTTTGGCGCAAGTTGCCATAAAGTGAGAAAATTGTCGCAACTGCACCAGCAGTTGTAAAATTGGGCTGCGTTGCATCCAAGGGCTTTGGTGCAGCTGCACCAGACACTGCAGCTGACACAGGGCTTGATGCGAGACCTGCGTCAATCTTGTAAAATTGGGCCCAGGACCTCTAGATGGGTTCTCACTAGTGAGTGATAACAGTGGCAACACCACCTCCCTTCCTCCTCCTGCCAGAAAGTCCCCTCCCTATACACCCCAGCATCCCACCAGCCTTGCCTGCTGCCTTGTCACACTGCCCTGCCACCTTGACATCATTAGATATGATTACCCCAAGGTCCCATCCTTTGCTGGTGACTCTCAGTACCTCTCCCCATCTTATACACAGTTCCTGGGTTTCCCCACGCCAGATGCATGACTTTGCACTTTTTGGCATGGAAAACCAGATACCACACCCTAGACCTCTTCTCTTGTTTCCCCAGATACCTTTTCATTCTCTCCACCCCTTCCAGAGTGTCCACCCTGTTGCAGATGTTAGTGTCTTCCATAAAGACTCACACTTTCCCCTCCAGTTCCTCAGCAATGTTACTTATGAAGATACTGAAGAGGACCAGTTCCAGTACTGAACTCTGTGGCACCCCACTAGTCACCCTCACATCCCTGGAGTGTCTGCCATTTACCACCACATCTGCCTTATATCCATCAACTAGTTTGACACCTAGCCTACCACTTTCTTCCCAGCCCCAGGACTGCTTCATTTCTTTACTATCCTTCTGTGCAGCACAGTGTTGCAGGCCTTGCTGAAGTCCAGTTAAGCCACATCCCACTACCCTTCGCTGATCCACATCCCTAGACACCCAATCAAAAATCAAAGAGATTTGTTTGGCATGACCTCCCCACTGTAAAACTATGCTGCTAGTGGTCTTGCAGCCCATATGTCTCCAGATACTCCATGAGTCTTTCCATTAGACATGCTCAAACAGTAATTTTGTAATACAGGATTAAAAACTCTGTCTGACTGTATATTTTGCATACTTAAAGGAAGGGAATTCCAACATTTTATTACTCTGAAAAGTCATGATTTTTGAACAAGTGAGGATTTAAAGAGCACCTTTCTTCATATTTTTAATTTCTAAAAACCGAAACGGGGAGCTCCCTTACCTCATCAGGAGCTCCTCCAGGCTGTTTGCACATTTGATATATAGCCCTCAAAGGATGGGAACAGACTGTAAAATGACCAAAAGGGCTGGCCACATGATTCTTTCCACTTCCTGACTCTATGATCTACCCCTGGCTCTGACATTTTGTGACATCTTTGTAGGTTGAGCACGGGGATGTGCTCCATTTACTTGAATGGAGCGCCTTTTTCAAATGTGATTTCCTGATTTTAAATTGTGTTTTGGTACCTACTGATGTCAGGGTTCAACTAAAAAGGCTCTTATTAGTTGAACCCTGGCATCAATAGGCATAAAAACCTGATTTAAAATCAGGTATTGAAAAACGCTCCAATTCAAGTGAATAGATGTGCAATTGACACAAAGATGTCACAAAATGTCAGGCACGGGGGATCAGGGAGTCAAGAAGTGGAAAGGATCATGTAGCCAGCCCCTGAGGACAAATTAAAATCCCTTCCCTTTCTTTGGGGCTAAATAAAAAAATGTGCAAACAGCCTGGAGGAGCTCCTGATGAAGTAAGGAAGCTCCCTGTTTCAAGTTTTTATAATTAAGAAAGGTGCTGTTTAAAGAAGACTTGTTTACATTACTTTTTCAGGGTAGATATAGAGATGTGTGTACTGATGTTACTATTTGCAAAATACATGCAGACAAAAAAACAGAAATTGGTTAATAATTGTCTAAAATTGAGTAATGTAAAGTGAATGCATCTGGATTCAAAGGAAAACATATTCAAAGTACTATAAAAATGCAGCAATGTGTTTTTGAACCACACAGGGCAAATCAGCAAGCAGAGATTATACACACTTTTTTACTCAAGAAATAAATTGTCCATAGCTGTTAACCAGAAGACCATAATCTAACAGAGAGAGTAGTAATGACTAGGCTGTAAGTTTCCTTGAATTTGCAGTCAAACGGTATATAATTGATAAAGTTGCCCCAGTCTCATGTGTAGTTTTAATCAAACCATTTATGTGATTCTTAAATAATAATATACTGTCAATGAAATATCCCTAATTTTTAACCTTTTCCATGCATTCTATCTCAGTTCCCCCTCTGTCTAAAACAGAGAGGAAGAGTACCAGAGATAACAATTTCTGTCTTGTTCCAAATGTCATGTACTTCGTTTTTGCCACATTTAGAACCAAGCCATTATCCTGAAGCCAGTTTTGAACCAGTCTGAAATCAAGCTGCAGATTAGCATTTACATCATTTAACAAATGTCCATTTGTGTATATGACACTATCACCCGAAAAAAAAAAAATAAATAAATAAAATTAATTTTGGGCCAGAGTTGAAAAGTGACAGCTGTCACATGCATGAGTTGCTGTAAAGAAATGGCTGTGTTATAAATTGGGGAAAAATATTGAAAATTACCAAAGTTAAGAGCCTGCATTCTCAAAATTCAATGTAGCTTCACAACTTTGTTGTTTTCTAATAGTTTTACACCAAATTTTCAACATTGGCTTCTTATTACCTCACCTTATGAATAAGGGCAGAGAAAATGTTCAACTCCTGCCTAAAAGATAATTTCATGCAGGGGCCATGAAATCACCTTTCAGGATGTGAAAAAAAACACATTTTGGACAGCATTTGAAAAATGTATTTATTTAGTTATTTGCTTTTGTTAACCAGGTTAGCACACTAGACAGCAAGTGCCTATTTTCAGGTGTGACCCGGGAGGTTACAGAGTACATAGGAAACAACAATACAGGGTGAAGGTACATTCAGGCCCACGAACAAGTGGGTGGAACAGCAACATGGTACAACTGTCATTACATGGTAAGGTAAGGTATACAGCAAGCAGGATATAAATTGGCAGTAGGGAGGTAGGTTAGCACCAGGTAAACACCATGACAGAGAGTACAACAAAATACATAAGATTACATGAGCGCCTAACATTAGAGAGAAACTCTACTCACCTTGTACAGCTAGATGCAGGAAGTGCTAAGACAGGATGGTAGCTGTCACATTCATTTGGTGCTGTAAAGATATGGCTATGTTGTACATCTGTGGTAAAAATATTGAACATTACCAAAGTTATGAGCCAACATTTGCAAAATTCAATGTAGGCGCATAACTTTATTGGTTTTAAATATTTTGACACCAAATTTTCAACATAGCCTTCTTATGACCCCACCTCTTGAACAAGGACAGAGAACATTTTCAACTCCTGTCCAAAAGGTGATTTCGTGCAGGGACCACAAAATCACCTTTTGGGACTTTAAAAAAAAAAAAAAAACTGTTTTGGCCAGGATTTGAAAAATGACATCTGTCACACTCATGAAATGCTGTAAAGATATGGCTATGGGCCAGCCTGGTGGCACTGAGGGCTGTGGCGCTGGGTGCCTTACCTCACACCACGCTGGCAACCCGGGTTCAGGAACAGACTTGGGTCGTCGGGGAGCCAGAAGACAGGTGGAGGCCCAGTGGTCAACACAGGCGGAGGAGAAGACGTAGTGGGTGGGTACCTTGAGACACAGTGTACACATGCCTCCACATGCACGTACGCGTCCAGAGTAAGGGTAACGGGTTACAGGGAGAAAATGAAAAATAACCATAAAATATATGTAAAAAAAAAAAATATGGCTATGTTGTGAATTTGGGGGAAAAGTATTTAAAAAATATTCAACTCCAGCCCGAGAGGTGATTTTGTGCAGGGACTTTGAATTCACCTTTCAGGACAGATCTGCCTAATGACAGTTCAATTGTTCATGAGGTAGGGTCCCAAAAAAGGCATGATGAAAATTTGGGCCAAAAATATGCAAAAATGCCCAAGATATGCCATTAAGTTCAAAACACCATTGAAATACATTGAAGCACATACCTGTTTCTTCAGTTCACGAACCGGCTTTGAAGAATGAAGACATGTCTGTGGTCTAGAGAGGATTATGGCATTGGACCCCCCCGATGGGTAAGTAAGTGCTTGGGGGGTGCAGGGTGGCGGATGCTCAGCAGGAGAGTCAGGTGGGGGTAACAAATGGCAGCAAAAGACATTGACGGAATGTGTTTTTTTCCCCCACAGGTGAAAAAAAAAAACAGACGATCCCTGATTGTGACACTAGGGGATTGGGCACCCCCAGTGTCACATTTAAGTGTAGTGAAAACCACTTTTAGATTCAAACCTTCATTTTGTTTTAACTTAGCAGCTTTCGTTTCATCTAATCATTGGTAACTCCATTCCAGCTGAGGAAACTGACAATTCAGCAAATTTAAATAAAAAAAAAAGTACACTTCTGAACTCCGTTTCAGTGGAGACAAGGTAAAAATAAAACAACCATCCATTTGTTTATTTTTGCTGTCCTTACTGTGTCTTTATATTTGGTGCCACTTCCAATTACGATATTCTCACTGTCAAACTGGCAGCATGCAGACCTCTCACACAGAGGTTGCTGTCTGTCTTTCACTCTCAGAACTGACTCTCTGTGCTCCCTCTCACACACTATGTCTGGTATTGGATATTTTATATTGGCTATCATTGTGCCTATTTTTTTTGTTCAGAAAGAATGCGGAGTCCTCTTCTCAGTGATCGTAAAAGGACTGCAGGGCTCCGCCCACTGCAGCCTTAAAAATGGGCCCCTTATCTTAATTTGCATCTCTGTTCAGTTCCTCCAGCACAACCATGCAATCCACCATGAATTCGGTCACATCTGTCCTTAATTTCAATAGCCTGCTCCCCGAAGTCCTACCAATTTTAAAACTCTGTTGCACTCTTTATGTATTTTCCACCTCCACTTTTTTATTATATTGTTCATCTCTGCATAATCTATTTTTAGAGAAAGTCAATAATTCAAATGTCTGAAATTTGGGGAAATGTTTATTGGGTTATGCTTGGGGTAGCTTTATGGTATTGTGGGTGGGTGCAGCATCCCAGAGATTTGTACTAGGTTTTATTCTAGCCCACTGAAAAGTGTGCTCTGGGTGGAGGCACTGCACATTTAAGTTATCTTGGGAAAGAACCAGTTTTAAAGTACAGTAGGAACCCAGGCCCCTCAACCTTGTTCAGGCCTGCAAGGCAGGGGTAGTGTAACACTTCAGATGGATGGTGCCAGGGTTACACACTCAAACTCAGCATCCAGCAAACTTTTCAGCTCATAAGAAGTCTCTCACAGTCTCAAAAAACAGTGCAGGATTTCTGCAGAAGAGGATTTCCTCCAAAAGCACAGTCCAAAATACCTCAAGCGTTTCACTCCAGCACAGCTCTCACAAGGATCCACTTCACTCTTTCTCAGGAAAACACTACGCTTAAGTCCTATGCAAGGCCTTGGCAAGTCCAAAACTCTCTCAGTGCAGGTCACTCCTGACTTGACAGGAGTCTGGCCAAGAGTGACTTAAACTCCCAAAGTCTCTGGGATCTCTCCCCAAAAGTTCTGTCCTCTCATTGGTTGCCCAGCGTTATCAATCACATTTATCAGCCCTCTCAATGCTCTAATTGGTGGTGTCTCTTGGCACCTGAAATTGTTAACTCCCCCTCCCAAGAGTCCCTCATCACAGTCTTTGGGCACCCTGACACCTGACTGGCTCATAATAAAGGTCAAAGCACTGTTAAAATGGCTGCTTCCATACAGTTTACATAGCAGTCCTTACGTTGTCCCTAAATAAAGTTCTGGTGCAGCCAAGGAAAGTGCTTTTTATTTACAGCAACCCCACAGTCTTGTAGCCCCAACTGTGCCCTTTCAAACTAGCCCACTCATAAACATTGATTCCCAGCAGTTTTCCTGTCGCTGCCGCCACAATACAGTCTCCCTATGTGGCAGGCAACTCCCTCATTCATATTCCTGAGGGCTCATTAGTGTTCATGAGCCCTCGCTTTATGCCCCGATTCAAACTTAAGATCACCACTGCCCTGAGGCCTCTCACCGGCCTTGTTCTGGTCACTGACCCCCATATAGGCTGGCAAGGGGGTCGGGACCACAGCAACTCTGACTGACAGCAAAAATGGTGGTTGGGAGATCAAAGCACTCCCTTGCACAAGCACCGGTGGCATTGAAGAAATGCCGGCAACTTGCAATTTAGTTTTTAAGCCAAAATGGGCTAAAATCCAGAACGGGACTGTTTTGGGGACTCTGGGGACAAAAATGGACTCAGGCTGGGCTGTGCATATTGAGGAAAGCAAAGGGTAAGGTAAGGCAAATTTTATTTAAAAGATGCCCAATCCTGGAGGCTCTGGGCGCCGTACACAAATCAAAATCAGTAACAATATAATAAAACCAACAATACAATAAACACTATAATAAATAAGATTAGATTAAATCACACAATTATAACATTTAAAACAGATGAGTCAGAAGGAAAATAACTAACTAAATAAATGGCCAGGGACAAAGCTGGATAACAGAAGTCAGGTCAGGACAAAAATTATACGACAAAGTCTGGGAAAGCGTGATCATACAGGAAGGCCTTGAAGCAGGCTTTGAATACTTTTACTGAAGGGGCCTCCCTTACAGCTGGAGGTAGCGAATTACACAGGACAGGGCCAGTAACACTGAAAGCTCTGTTGCCGGCTATTTTTAACCTTGTCCTAGTAATCGTAAGAAGGCCCCTAGAGGAGGAGCAGAGGGAGCAGACTGAGACAGCAGGTGTAAGAAGGTCCACCAGGTAACCAGGGCCCAGGCCATGTAGGGCCTTAAAGGTGAGCAAGCCCACCTTAAAGAGGACCTTCCACCTAATCAGCAGCCAGTACAGTTCACGCAGCACTGGGGTGATGTGGCAGTACTTAGACTGCCCCATCAGCAGCCTGGCAGCTGCGTTTTGCACCAGCTGCAGCTGGCAGAGGGTTCCTCCAGAGACCCCAAGGTACAGCCCATTACAGTAATCAAGCCTCGACGTTACAAAGGCATGTACCAAAGTGGGGGAGTCCAGGGGTGGAACTAGGGGCTGTATCCTGGTGATATTCCTCAGATGGTAAAAACTGGTACAGACGATGGACAATACCCGAGATTCAAGTGTCAGTCCGCTGTCTAGAATAATGCCAAGATCACGCACCCTAGAGGAGGTCTCCATTGGCACAGATCCAAGAAAGAGCCCTGTCTCTGCACCAGAGGCCATCCTATTATTCCCTCTGTTCGACTCCACCACCAGTACCTCTGTCTTGTCGGGCTTCAGTCACAACCAGCTGGAGGCCATCCAGTCACTGATCTCAGCAAGCCAGGTCTTTAGCATGTCCACTGCATTGGATGTCCTGGGGCAAAGGACAGGTACAGCAGGGTATCATCAGCATAGTAATGAAAGCCCAAGTTGTACTTCCTAATGAGCTTTCCCAGGGGCAGCATGTACATGGTGAACAACATCGGCGACAAAACCAAACCCTGGGGTACTCTGCATGACAGGAGGCTAGGGGAGGAGGAGAAATTCCCCATCACTACTCTTTGCCTCCCGTTGGTGAGAAAAGACTCAAATCAGCAGATGACAGTGCTGGCGAGTCCGCATAATTCCCTCAGGTGGTCAAGTAACACACAATGGTCCACCATGTCAAATGCTGAGGAGAGATCAAGAAGAATGAGAATTGTCCTCTCTCCTCGATCTCTCACTCTAAGGAGGTCATTATGCACCTAAACTAACGCAGTTTCTGTGCTATGCCTTGCACAAAACCCAGACTGGAGAGATTCGTATAGATCATGGACCATGAGGTGCTCCTCAGGCTGAAGTGCCACAGCCTTCTCTACAACCTTGCCCAGAAATGGAAGGTTGGAGATGGGACAGTAATTTACCTTGACGTCAGGGTCTAAAGCTGGTTTCTTCAGAAAGGGTCTCAGCAATGCCTCCTTTAAAGCATTGGGGCAGACCCCCTCCAACAAAGAACACTGAACAGTCGAAGCAAACACCGGGCCAACAGAGTCAACACATCCCATCAAGAAATGTGTCGGCACTGGGTCCAGTTCAGAATATGTGTGCCTCAGCTTGGAAGCAACCTCAATGACCTCAGCCACCTCCAAGGTGGACTGCTCTCTGGATGCCCGGCAACCACTGTCGGCTGCACTGTGGCTCACTGGCGGAATTCCTTGCTGGATAGCAGACGCCCTGTCCAAGAAGAATCAAGCAAACTCTTTGCATAAAGCATCAGAAAAAGCTTTTTTCTGCTGCAGACAGGCTGGATGAAGGAGCCTGTCTACAGTCCGAAAAAGCACAGTTGGTCGATTCTTCCCGGCAGCAGTCTCCCAGGGCAGGAACTCTGCCTTCTTACATTTGAGGAGGATGCCAAGAGGCAAACAGGTGAAAACATGAGACACCAGGGCAATTCGGGTAAGCCCCCAAAGGGGGTTACACACACACACACACACACACACACAAAAAAAAAATCAGTTGCAAGCATAATTAAAAAAAAATTGACTGCTTTAACCAAACTTCGATATAAACAAGATGACTTAGTTGAGAATTACACCAATAGTCCAAGATACTCAGTTATATGTAGAATAAGTGCTTATCACAAAGACCGGCATGAATTCGTGGCCAGTTTTCCAGTCTCCGTGGTTAACCCAGGTATGACTCCAGTGCTAACACTTAGTCACTGCTGCTTTGACACTGCCACATCAGCTGTTACCAGTCTTTTTAAATAATTTGGACCCACCTCTGCAGCACTGCCACCACTGCCATAAGATGAGCCACAAAGTCGGTGAAGGGATGGTTAAGCAAAAAGAATAGGTAACAGACAGTTTTAATTGGCGCACAGGAACAGTTCCACCTCAGCAGATGCTGCTTGGTTTCTCACTCTGCCACAAAGATCTGTCAGGACTCTGGCAGGAGTCATACTCTGCAGGCTAACACTGCTCTTGATGCTGTACTATCACCACTGGTACTATGAATAACATTGTAACCTTATTGTATACTAGCTACCTACTATTTGAGTACTGTATATAAACTGTTTGTTATTGTTGTCATTGTCACTGTTTGATGTGGAACCTTTGTAAAAGAGCTCTGAGCTCAAAGGTATGATCAAATCCCTAAATAAATAAATAACAGGGTAGATTGGCAGGAGGCAGAAAGGCAGGATAAAAACACAATAAATGCAGGGACTACACAGGGCTCAGCAACAAAAGTAGGGTTTGAATGGAAAGATGGAGCTGTACCAAAGCTTGCCATACAGCTCCAGTGCTACATTTATCCCACTTTGCCATCACGGCACTGCTGATGATGAAGGTATGGACAGTTTCAAATTGCATAGTTTCTCATGAAACAGTCTGAATTAGAACCAAAAATCAGTAAGAAGCTTAAAAATGTACCCGTATAAAAACAATCTTAGTTTTTCTATTTGACATATGGAAGCTGTAACTATGTAATTTATTGATGTACAGTATGAAACAGTATACCCATATATGGTGATGCAGTAAATGATTATATCCTGTACTGGGAATTTGAAATGACATGACTCCAAATATACAATTTATCTGCAAATGTGAAGGGGCAATGAGATATGAAAGTCTATCCCCCTCACAAGTAATGATAAACTGCATGTGCTGAGTCATGTCATTGAGTAAATGGTGTAACCAGGCTCTCACCCATATTTTTGAGCCCAGTTACCAAGTAGTTAATGTGACAAAGGCTCAGAGTCCTGAAACATCCAGGCTCACTTCCTCCAGCAGTGCTGGGCTGCTGAGTCATGTTACATGCCCTGTGCATGTGTCAGTGGCTGAGCTGCTGTTGGCCGCTGCATGCCCCTCCTATCTCTAATAAAAAAAAAGGAAGGAGGAATGCAACAGACTCAAGGTCTTGCCTATGAAACATAGAAACACAGAATTTGATGGCAGATAAGGACCGCTTGGCCCACCTAGTCTGCCCATTTCCCTACCTAATGGAAAAGCTGCAGATCCTAGTTAACCAGCAGCCTACTTCCTCTTACCCCCCACTAGAATTGCCTTATATCAGTCCTATGCATTCTTGAATTCCCCCACTGTTTTTGACTCCATGACCTCCTCAGAAAGGCTGTTCCATGCATCCACAACCCTCTCCATGAAAAAATACTTTCTCACATTACCTCTGAGCCATCCCCCCTCTATCTTCAAATTGTGCCCCCTTGTTCTTGCACATCTCTTTTTCTGAAAGATGCTACCCTCTTGGACTTCGTTGATTCCCTTGAGGTACTTGGATGTTTCTATCATGTCCCCTCTCTCCCTCTTTTCCTAGAGGGTATATATATTAAGTTCCTTTAGTCTCTCTTTGTATGTCTTCTGGTGCAGACTCTGCACCATTTTGGTTGCCCTCTTCTGGACAGCCTCCACCCTGTCTATGTCTTTGAGGAGATGGCGTCTCCAGAACTGCATGCAGTACTCCAGATGGGGTCTCACCAACTGCCTGTACAGAGGGATAACAACTTCCTGTTTTCAACTGGTGATGCCTCTCCCTATGCATCCCAATATCCCCCAGCCCTCCTTACTGCCTTCTCACATTGCTTGCCCACCTTTAGGTAATCTGATATAACTACCCCCAGGTCCCTTTCCATTTTTGTTGTTGCCAGTATCTCACCCCCTATTGTGTACTCTTCCCCTGGTTTTTTGTTTCCCAGGTGCATTACTTTGCACTTCTATGCTGAGCTTTGAGTCATAGCTCAGAGAAGTGCAGATGCTGGTTTGAGAGAGAGAGAGAGAGAGCGAGAGACCCCATTTAAAGATCTGCAGCTTCTGATGAGGGTGCTAGGACCAGGAGCAGCAAAGAAGTTGAGAAGAGAGAGAAACAGAGAGAGACAGACAGACAGACGGAGAAGGGAACTTGTGCCTGAGACCTGAGAACATGGTGCACAAAGAAGAAATAATGAGAACTGGGAAAGAGGGAAGGCCCTAAGGTCTCTAATGCAGGAGGATGAGATGAAGTAGTAGAAGTGTCCCCTTGAGGGATTCCCCCAGAGTTCATGACAGCTCATTCCAGGCTTCAAGACAGTGGAGTAGATAAGCCTTGGGTCATATATGTGGAGTCACGGAGAAAACATGGAGCAGTCCTACACTGATTCTGTTGATGATGTATGCTCCAGAAGGGAGACCACACATCTGTGCTGAGTAGGCCCCACCAATGCATGTGTCTGTGCCCTGTGTGGTCTCAAGGAAGTTTACCCCATGGTAATCTGGAGCTGAGGGCTGATTTCAGGGAACCTGTGGAGAGTTACCTAGTAAATTCAGGCATACCTTGGGAGTTGTGAGACCATCAGACACCCAAAAGCAACAGAGGGTAGGTTGCTATACCAGTGCAGCACTTTGCCTGTCTCTGGGTGTAGCAGTTTAGGAGATCAGGAAGTCTACTTGTAAATACCATATAAAAGAGTTTGTGCTATGCATCATGGGCTAGTGATTGCACAGGGCACTCCTAGTCACTTATGAGGCCTTGTGGAAAGCCCTCTGTGTATTGTGTCCTTGCAAATAGATGTGTTCATCCCTGGGATTGAGCAATGTGAAAGTGTGGCCAATAAATGTTTTGTGTGCAGACTACTTCTTGTGTGTGGACAGCAGCCTTAATAATTGTTGCACTGGGTTTTAGTTAGAGGCTGCTGCCAGGGAATCTCCAGCTAGCCACCCAGAGGATGGACATATCTACAACCCTTGTGAGTACCCAGCTCGTTGTGGGAGATCTGTAGTAAGTGATCTCCATGGACTGGCTACATTGCTTTATACAACAGAAGTTTAATGTACACATTTACTAGTAATAATTTTTAAATCATCTGTTTGTGTGAAAATCTGTTTCTCTTTGATTTAAACTGCTGGTTTCAGAGGTGCACAGGGTTATTGTGATATCATTTGCACTGTGAAAGCCACTCTCTGATTGGTTCAGTAGTCCATTACCCACTTAACCTTCAAGACAGTAATAGTGACCTACCCAACTTACATAAATTATGTTAGCAGAAAAATCCTAGAGGTCCATCCAGTCTGCCCATTTCCCTACCTAGCTGTATGCTCAGCATAACGCTGGGCTGGATTTACAGATCTGATAGTCCTAGTGATTGATCATTACCCCTTCCCCAGGCAGCTCTTCCCCGCTTCTACCTGTGGGTCCCACACTTCCCTTCTATCTATTCCACCCAAGTTTAACCTCTATAACAGCCTGGCTTCAACCGCCTCTATGGACAGTCTATTCCATAAGTCCACTACCCAGTCCATGAACAAGAATTTCCTCACGTTCCTCCTGAATTCCCCCAACCACCAGTCTCCACCTGTGTGCTATAGTCACTGTGTCCTCATTCTTTAAAAACATGTCTTAACATTCCACCTGGTTGATTCCTCACAAAAGCCTCATGTCACAACCACATCCCCCCTTTCCCTCCTGGCCTCCAATGTATACATGTTTAGGTCTACCAGTCTTTCCTCATTGGTACCATACAGATGTGCACAAAAATCAAGCTTGTTCCCCGCTCCCATACACCTGAATGGTATCCCTTCCTGGGTCTGATCCCTGTACCCAGTACAGTATATGTATTTTGATCTCCCTGATAGTCTAATGATAACCACCTCCCAAGCTTGATCCCCATACTCAGTATAACACCCCACCTGTTCCTGGTGTACAGTAGCAACTCCTCCATTCTCCCCACCCACTCACTCCCAGCTGGCTGCTGGCACAACCTTCTGATCACCTCCTCTGCTGGTCACCATCTGCCCTATAAGTTCATCATAGCTATACCCAAGCACACAACTGGTGTGTATTAATATACAGAACTTGCAGGATGACACTTTAAACTCACAGAAAATAGTTTGTAGCATCTTCTCAGGAGTCCCTGGATAGTCTAATATCTTGTATTGAATTTATATACAAAACAAGCATTTGTCAATGCCGAATGTTGTCGCGCTGGCATTGGCAGTGGGAGTGGCGGAGCTAGAGACGCATAGTGCTGTGATTTTATTAATGTGCTAGTGGGTTGTGAGTGCTCAAGTTTTGTTTGCCTATCTTTTATTGAACCAATATGTGTCTTGTTCAAAGATGTTATAATACAAGCTTTTAAAGCCTGACGGGTCCTTTCTTCAGCTGCAAGAGCAAACTATGCAAAAGAAGCTGAATTTATATATACTGCAATACATTGTTTCAAAATCATTTATGACAGGAAAGTGAGAAGATTTAAAAGGAAGGGTGAGAAGAACTTTAAAGGAAGGGTGGGTGGGCAGTGACTAGGAATAGGTCGGTAGTTGTGAGGGGACGTTTAGCAAGAGGTGCTAAGATATTCCTAACAGAGGCCGAATGATTTTCTTGAAGTGTTAATTTGAAAGGTATTCTGACAGAAACACAGGATAGTAATGGCCTGAGATATACAAAGTGCAGGGGGGGGGGGCACAGAAGGAAGAAAACAGAAAAACATATTTGTATAACGTAACATACAGTATTAGAGTTTTCCATACTAGGAGACTCAGAGGGGGGAGGAGGAGGATAGGGAGGTGTATCAAGGGAAACAGAAGGAAGCAGTATAGAGTGCAAAGGAACAAACTGAAGAGAGAATAGTCCAAGACGTAACGAAAGGGGACAAGAATTTTTTTAGATATGTAAGTTATAATACAAGCTTTTAGAGCCTGACGGGTCCTTTCTTCAGCTGCAAGAGCAAACTAAGCAAAAGAAGCTGAATTTATATATATATAACAAATAACACACAATACACTTACACTATAAATACAGCTATAATGGCATTTCAGGATTCTGACCACAAATATAAACTATTTGTGCTTTGCACTTGTAGTTTATAAATGGCGCCAGCATCCTTCTGTGCCATTACCGCCTTATGATTGGTGTACTTTATACCTTATAGTATCACCAAGGTAGGCAGGCTACAAGAAGGGAATACTTCCACCAAAAACACTTTAAGCAGCTATACAGAGTAGTTCATATTAACAGTTGCCTTGAATCTGGTCTTCAGTCTTTTTAAAAATATATTATTTCTGGCTTGGAGTACTCTGCATATTGTTGCTACCCAGATACTTAGTATATATTTTACTGTCCTACTTACATAGAAACATAGAATTTGATGGCAGATAAGGACCGCTTGGCCCACCCAGTCTGCCCATTTTCCTACCTACTGGATAAGCTGCAGATCCTAGTTAACCAGCAGCCTACTTCTTCCTACCCCCAACCCCTAGAATGGCCTTATGACTGTCCCATGCATGCTTGAATTCCACCACTGTTTTTGACTCCACAACCTCCTCCGGAAGGCCGTTCCATGCATCCACAACCCTCTCTGTGAAAAAATACTTCCTTACATTACCTCTGAGCCGCCTCCCCATCTTCAAATTGTGCCCCCTTGTTCTTGCACACCTCTTTTTTTGAAAGATGCTACCCTCTTGGACTTTGTTGATTCCCTTGAGGTACTTGAAAGTTTCTATCATGTCCCCTCTCCCTCCTTTCCTCGAGGCTATACATATTAAGCTCCTTTAGTCTCTCTTCATATGTCTTCCGGTGCAGACCCTGCACCATTTTAGTGCCCTCCTCTGGACAGCTTCCATCCTGTCTATGTCTTTGCGGAGATTGGGTCTCCAGAACTGCATACAGTACTCAGATGGGGTCTGACCAGCTGTCTGTACAGAGGGATAATAACTTCCTGTTTTTACTGGTGATGCCTCTCCCTATGCATCCCAGTATCCCCCAACCCTCCTTGCCCTCTCTCACATTGCTTGCCCACCTTTAGGTCATCTGATATGACTACCCCAGGTCCCTTTCCATTTGTTGTTGTTAGTATCTCACCCCCATTGTGTACTCTTCCCTGGGTTTTGTTTCCCAGGTGCATTACCTTGCACTTCTTAGCATTGAATCTAAGCTGCCATGCATTTGACCATTCCTCTAACCTTGCCAAGTCCTTCTCATCCTTTCCACCCCACCTTGTGCATCAACTCTGTTGCAGATCTTTGTGTCATCTGCAAAGAGACATACTTTTCCTTCCAGTCCCTTTGCAATGTCGCTTATAATGACATTGAAGAGGACCGGTCCTAATACTGAACCCTGCGGTACCCCACTAGTAACCCCTTTCTTCAGAGTGGACTCCATTTACTATTACTATCTGTGTCCTATTCTCCAGCCAATTCTTTACCCAGGCTGTCAACTTGGGACTCACTCCCAGGCTGGCTAACTTGTATATTAATCTTTTGTGTGGGACTGTGTCAAATGCCTTGCTAAAGTCTAGGTAGGCCATGTCCACAGCCCCTCCCTGATCTACTACTTGGTCACCCAGTCAAAGAAATCTATCAGATTCATCTGGCATGACCTTCCCGCTGTGAATCCATGCTGCCTTGGGTCCTGTGCCCCTCTGGCCTCTAGATACTCGACAATTCTTTCCTTCAGAAGTGATTCCATCATTTTCCCTATCACTGAGGTTAAACTAACAGGTCTGTAGTTTCCTGCTTCTGCCTTGCTCCCACTTTTGTGAAGGGGAATCACATCTGCCTTCCTCCAGTCCAGTACAGATACTGTTGCTTCTCCTCTGGCACATTTGCATTTTCTTGCCTAATATTCTACTAATAAATGTATTCCCCCACTTAAGCTTAGCTGCTTTCTTTCTGCAACGTCTGACCAGCCAGTTTGCTACCTGACTTTTCCTTACATATCTGCTGCTTTTTCTCAGCCATCCTGTTCAGTCCATCACAGAGTCATAATGTCACAGACAATAGAGCACACGTCAAAACTGCACACCAAACACAGTGTGTGGCAACACAGCAACAAAACATAATGCCGACCGGAACAGTAATGCCACACACCCAAACAGACTTATTGTTTGCCCCCCACAAACCCCGGACTATTTATAATCAACTCTGAGGGGGCGTGGACACAGGTGCAAAACAAAAATTTGCCGTGGCACTTAGCCATCGGTGCACTGATGGGAATCACAAAAATTCCCACACCGAGTTCAAACCTGGTCTGCCTGCTGCCCACTGTATGGTCAGAAGCTCTAGCCACTCCACCACGGGAGTGGCTTGACTGAGCACCCAACCAGCAGTCACTACATGCACTTCCCCTTCCTGTGCAGAGCGACAGGGGTAGATACCCTTGTCACCCTGAAGCACTATGTGCTACAGACTGCATGGTTCTTTATGTGTGGTTTAGTCTGCACTCTAGTGATCAGGTACCATTTGGTACCATGTACTCCGTGCCACAGCATAGCCTTCTCAGTGCTCTTGAGCTTTTTAACTTTGCGCTGTCCTCTCTCTCTCTTTCTCTTTAAAGGTGCACCAGTCACAGACCCAAATTCTCTGCCCCTCCTCCCAAGACATACAGGACATGAGTGTGTCATTCTCATGATGCAGCTACAAGGCTGTTTGGGGATTTTTTTCAGTTATCATAGGGGCAGTTTCGGCATTAACAGTTGCACCCCTGTTTCCAGCGGTGCAGCCAGTAATTTTAAACTTGTACTGGAGAGTTAATGGCACTGTTTCCCCCCCAACCCCACATAAACTCAAAGGAAAATATATGCTGCCCCACTACACAAACATAGCACCCCCATTTCAGTCAACAATATGTAGCAAGCCAATGTACCTAATAGATTCACATTTTATTTTATCAAACACACACACACACACACACCACAAAGAAGTTGGATGGTTTTTAGTTACAATGTTTAGGATACACTGTGACAAGCCTCTGTACCACATCAAGGTAGCCAGCCTTACAGAGGTCCATTCACACCAGCACTCATGCATGTGTACTCGATCAGGTCATTCATAGAATTCATACAAACATGACCTCTTTTAAGTTTAGTACTAAGATTACTGCATTTTGTTATGCATCACCAGCAGATGTTTCTGAAGACAAATTTACATCCTGGGCCAACATCCAATTACCACCGCAACAATTATGCTAGCTCCTCACTATAATACCCTTGATAAATCAAAAGACAATAGCACACTACAGCAATAGCACGCTCCTGCCAGTAACTCACATAAAACTAACAGGCAGACAGATACTTTCTGGTAGTTCTCTTACATATCCAAAGCCAGCTAGAGAGCAGACTATGTGCCCTACCACTAACAAGATTTTGCATCCTGGTTCACTGTTAAAAAAAAAAAAAATAACACATCTGTCCTGGTTTGCAACTTAAATCAAATGAATGAGTCAGGCTTCCCAAGTCAAAATACTGATTCTACTTTCTCTACACATTTATTTTAAGCAAATGTGTCACGGCAATGTTTTTTGTAAGTGACAATACTACCAAACTCCACTTCCCACACCCAGACATTTTCTCAGCAAGCAAAAACCCTGCTCTTGCCACCCAGCAATCAAATACCACAAAAAGGCACAAAAGGCACGAACATAACAAGCATTTGTCAATGCTGAATGTTTCCTTGCATGGTGTATAGTATGTGTTAGTTGAATGGCAACTGTCAGGAGTATTGGGGATGTACAGAAGATACAGTTCAAGAGTGACTCTCACTATCCTATTGATGGTTTGTGGTACTTGAGGTTTTCTAGCTTTCTCATATTTTCCCTTGCCTGCTGCTTCACTGAGAAGAAGATAACTACTCTGTTCTCTTCTACTTTATTTAATTGATGTGTTGCTGGTAGCTGGCACTCTGAAAGCTGACTTAAGTGTAACCCCTAGATGGCGCTATCCCAGGGGCTACTACCCCTGCCTGATTTGCCACTAACAGGTTGAGGGGCCTGGATCCAATGGCGGGTGCCTCCACCCAGAGGTCAGGGTGTGCAATAGTTAAACTTACTTGGTCACAGCCCTCTGGGACACTGCAACCCCCCTTTCTTCCCACTAGTGGCCCACACAATATATCAGAATTACCTTCACAGTATACACTTACCCCCAGGACTAGTTCCGGCACTGGGACCTCCTGTGAAATAAGATACAGTGCAACAATCACAGTACAGTACTTTAACATAGACAAATACCTCAGGCAGTATAACTTTGCTGAAACAAGCAGCTCTGATTTATTTAGGGGGATATAACAAGGACAGGGGGAAATCAGGTTAATTAGCTTATCACTTTACTATCTACCTATGGCTCTGTGCACAGGCCTATCCCTACCAGTTACTGTCCCTGGGTACCCAAGCCCTAGTGGCTAGTCCAAACCGTGGCAGCTGGTAGGGCCCTTTCACACAGTGAAAAGAAAAATTAGTTTAAACAGTCAGCAGTACAGTGATTCCATTTGGATTTAATGTGGCAATTCAACGAGGGCGACCCTGAATTAGTACTCACGACCTCCAAACAAGATAGGGTCCTTCAACGTCAGCAGGGCTACTCTTGAGCTCCACGAGACTCTTCACACATTTATATGGTAAACAGTCACAGGCAAAAGTCCTTTAATGACAGCAGGATTCACTTGAGCTGCACAAGCCTCCCACACATTTATATGGTAAAAGAAAGTACTATACCAGGCAGGCTGCTTCTCTATCCCGATGCTAATTACTGCACAATACCGGGAGAACACACAGCAGATTCAGTTCCTGACAGACCGAGTGCAATTCAACAATTTCTCCAGTCTTCTACAGGGTGAGCCTGGTTTCTACTCTTCAGAGATCCTTTGATTCTTTTCACAGGACGATTCAGTCCTAACAAGCAGTTACACAAGCTGCAGACCGGAACTCTGGGCCTTACACACGTTTTTGACTGAAACTGTGCACTGAAGGAGCACAGGGTTTCTTTCCCTTCACTGCCAGAGCTAAAACTGAAACTCCAACAGACAAACCGGCACTTCCTTTGAGTTCCTCCCAGTTCTTGACTGGATTGGCTGTCACTCACAATAGACTGCTCCTGTTGGTCCAAAAGGTGCCAAGTCTAAACTACATCTCCCAGAGTCACTGCCCATACAATCCTCTTGTGGCTGGCTCAGATTATGAGTCCAAGTTCTGATTCGTCCAAGGCACCATTTTAGAGCTAGCTTACCCACACTGATTGGTCCAGTTCAGCAGTTCAAAACCAGAATGGGGAACTAGGCAGACACAGTTCTGACTGCAAAGAAAGCAGGTTAGACAAACTGTAATTTCATTATTACTCTAAATGATTTCTGGCAACCAGTTACATCTTTCAGATAGGTTCCCTTTGCACTCCTAGTGACTGCAAAATGGAGTGAATTGGCAGCAGCTCGAGTGGTACTCAAACAGAGAAGCACACAGTCCCCCCATACAAACTAATTATGTCTGCAAGCAGACAGCTCTTAAAGAGACAGTACCAGAGGCTCTAAAAACACTCACTGATAAATGGCTTAAACGCCAAACACCATTCAGGCTTGGAGCATTCAAGCAAGCTCCTGGAAGTCTTTTGGGAACCCCCATTTGCAGGGGGGTTACATAAGTCTCCTCAGGATCTGTGGATAATTACTGATGCTGGGCCCGCCATCTTGTCAGTTCATTATCTAATTGCATGGGCAGCAGCAGCAAAATGAGCCTAGTGCAGCAGCCATGGAAAGTGTGCCCCGAGGATGGAATTGCACACTGAGGATAAAATAAATGACACTAAACTGCAGTGACTGCCACGTGCCCATACATTGATCACTGCCATGCCATAAATTAATTACATATGTCACCCAGTCATGGACAGCCACCCAACAGTCAATAAAGGGCCGGCTGGCATATGTAATTCATTTGCGGCATGCGGGTGATCGGTGTATGGGCAGACGGCGGGCTCTGCAGTTTGGTTTAATTATTTTGTTCTCACCTGAGAGCCTCCACACTTGTGACATGGGTGGTAGGGCGGGTGGAAAATCTCCAGCATCAAGTTGGCACTACCTCAGGGCAGTCAGTAAAATGCTTCCTTGCGTATGACAAACTGAAATTAAGTCTAGTTGCCCTGAGAAATTTTACCATGAAAGACTGTCCAGGTGGGTGGCAGGGTGGGCAGCAAGTTATAAGATCGAGGGCACTGCAGTGTTATCCTTGAGGTAGTCACTTTTAGCTGCTTGCATAAAATGAAATTTGCCCTGAGGATACCATGTGAGACAGATTCATTGTCAGGTGACAGGGCCGGCAGCAAGTACTGTAAGAATCATCACAGGCATCTGTTAATTCCTCGGAGCAATTACTCTTATTTAAAGCTGCTTGCATAATTTATGAAATTAAGTCTGCCCAGAGGAATTTGTGACTATCGCTGGTTAGCTCTGGGGGTGGGGGTGGGGATTTGTGCCTTGGACTGTTTGCGGTTTAACCCTCAGTGCTCTGACCTGACCCCTGCTAGGGTGATCCTTTATCTCCCAAACTGGTTTTTGCCTTTTGTCAACTTGGTACAATATTTGTGAGGACTCCCCCACACGCACACACACATGACACAACTTACAAGCAGAAAGTGAGGGAGACAGAGGGAAGGGGAGAGAGAGAGAATGAGAGAGAGAGAGAGAGAGAGAGAGAGAGACAGAGAGATGCACTGTCCCTTCATGCTGCAGCAACTTACTTTCACTCTGCGTCTTGTTCTCTCTCCTTTCTCTCTCCAGTATCCTGTCTGCAGGTACCACAGCTGATCAATCAGGACACTGTTTCAATATGCATAACTGAGGCGAGCAGGGACAGAAAGAGTCCGTTCAGCGCTGCAGCAACTTACTTTAACTGTGCCTGTTGTTTTCTCTCTCTCTCTCTCTCTCTCCAGCAGCTGGCCCTTACAAACTGTCTGCATCCGAACCGGGCACTGTAGGACTGTCTTTACTGTGTTCCCATGTGTGAGCTTTATGGGTTTGGGAAATGACGGAGAGCTGTGTCAGTGGGGTGAGCCTGGGTTCAACTGGGTACTGGAGAGCTATTCACATGTGGGAATGGGGAGCTGTTAGGTATTGGTGGTAGAAAATGCTCCCAAAGTATAATGAAGCGAGGACCCATCTGCCAGTTTGGAATGGGTGGTGGGATTGACTAAACTGCAATTTGTCGTAGGATGCCATTTGACATGACACCAGCCGACTTTATGTAAATGAAAGAACTGAAGCACTCTCATTGGAGCACTTCATTTCTTTCAACTAGAGAACGGCTTCCAGCTGTGAAACTCTGACTAGTGTCACAGTCTGGCTGCATGCTCACTGGTCTGTCAGGGATGAGCCCACTGTAGATTGCTCTGCATTGGGCTAGTCCCTGACACACCTCTCAAATGTTGTTCTCCGAAGCAACCGCAAGATGATTCTTCCACACATGCAAGGAAACATAAAAAGGTGCACTTTATTAATGAACAAAATAAAGTGTCACAATGCATGAAAAAAGTTAAATCAGGCTTACTCACATACAGAACCATCCACAATGCTTCTATACAGATATCTTGGAGAGGAAACATTAAAAAAACAGCTACATACGTGCACCCATGAGCATATTAGAGATCCCCTGAAATTCAACTGCAAATATACAGTTGTATTAAATTAAAGCTCACGGTGCAACACTGCATTGCTGTTTTAAATAATTCCACTTGGGGTAAGCCTGATTTTGCTTTTCATGCATTAGGCCATTTTATTTTGTACAGTATTTTGCTGGGTTTCAATGTGAAAAACTGCGAAATAATGCACTTGGGGCACAGAAAACCAAGGGCGGAGTGTAGAATGGTGGAGGGGGCTGTGTAGTACTTTGACCACTAAGCAGGAAAGAGACCTGGAGGAGATAAGTAAGCAAGATACCACGACAGGGTGTGGGTTATAGTGGGATTTACCCATGTCTGGTGTGTTGTTTGGTCCCGAGGCCACAGGCTGAGTCAGCAAAACACACCAGGCATGAGTCAATCTGGTATGCCAACCTTACGGTGACACCAACACTGCAAAATAAACACATGTCAGCAAAATCGACACTTGGCCGACAGGTCACTGTGTTGGTGTGTCTGAGACAGGGGCATGCTGTCTCCCGGTCCTGCACCCCCACCCTGAATCAACTCTGACGAGTTGAGAATCCTAAAGATGGGGGGGGTTGGGGGCAGAGCCCCTTGCACTGGAGGTTCAGGGGGCAAAGCCCCCCGATAAAAAACAGGACTGGGAGACACACAGGAATCATGTAGACCACAGCTTGCAGTCAACATGATTCCTGTCGGCGAGATGCTGGTCAACATAAAAGATGTCGAACCGGCATGGTAGAGCTGGTAAATCCCCCCATAACCCACAGCGTAGAGTGGGATATTGTGATTATACAATGCCCCCTTCCATTTTTTATTTATAAAAAATAAAGATAAATTCAATTTTTTGGCATTTAAAATGATTTTTATTCAGTTTATTCTTACATTTCAAAAACAAATAGTCCAGTTCTCCCACGAGCCGTGATAGTGGGTATGAGCCGATGCATATGCAGATCTACTGTGGTATGCATAGGCGTATGCCTAGTAGCTTCATTGGCTTTTCGGACATGATTTCTTTTAGTCCTAATTTGTATTTCACAAAGAGTTTCCGCAGGTCATTGTTGCTCAAACTTTAAAATGTGTGTGCATCAGATAACGTGTTTTTCTTTCTCTCGTAACCAAGAAATCACTTGAGAGGTGGTGCGACTGGTTTCAGCAGTGTGATCCTTTCCAGAACCTGAGGGGAGCCAATCAGATGGTTGACAGGTTAGCTGGGCGAAAGTGGTTACGGGGGATGAATTTAAGTAATCCATGTGTGCAGCATTTATAGGGGTCCCTACAAGTACAGTATGGGTGAACGTGGTTACAGGGGACAAATTTAATTAATCCATGTGGGTCCCTGTGAATGGAGTACAGGCCGGCGGTTGGTGATATGTGGGGCAGACTGGGGAGAAAGCTGTGGTCTAACTATGGCTTGTGTTTTACCAGCAGCATTCTCAAGAATACTGAGTTCAAGATAGTGTGGCAATGTAACCCCCCAGGAGATGCGCCATTACTGAACACTATTCCTACAAAACTTCAGCATATCGGTGATTTAACATGGCGGTTTTTCACTGTCAGCTTCATGAGTCTGATGGATTTTAGAGATGTGACTGACAAGCACATTTTCCCATTGGTATATCGCAGGATTTACAATGGAGAAAAGGTGCCAGTCAGCCAATCGGAAGGTACTATTTTGTGTGCCCATTGTATAATATCGGATGACCTAAAGGTGGCCAGTCAGTGCGACAAGGCATTTGGGAGGGCAAGTGGGATGCTGGGGTGCACAGGGAGGGGTATCACCAGCAGAAAGAGGCAGGTGGTGTTGCCTCTGTAAAGATCACTGTCAGGACCCCACCTAAAGTACTGTGTCTAGTTCTGAAGACCACATCTGAGAAAGGCCATAGACAAAGCAGAAGCGGTCCAAAAGATGGCAAATAAAATGGTGCAATATCTGCAGCAAAAGTCCTACAAGGAAAGATTAAAGGACCTAAATATGTGCACCCTGGAAGAGAGCAAAGAGAGGGGGGAATTTCATAGAGATCTTCAAATACCGCATGGGGATAAACAAGGTACAAGATGGAATATTTTTCAGAAAAAAGTGCTCAAGGACAAAAGGACATGATAAGAAGCTTGAGGTGAGTAGATTCAGCAGAGATGTGAGGAAGTACTTTTTCACAGGAGTGCTGGATTCCTGGAACAGTTTTCCAGCAGAGATGGTGGGGGCAAAAACAGTGGTGGGGTTCAAGAATGTGCGTGATAGGCATAAGGGAATCATGGTGGAAAGGGAGGGAGTGAATGGGATGGAGATCAGTTAGGATCTGTAGTGATACTATAGGTAGGGAAAAATGGGCAGACTAGATGGGCCAAGTGGTCTTTAAATCAGAACATATATATTAGAGATCGACTGCACTAGGGATAGCCTTCCTCTCAAGGAAGGGAGTGGGGGTTCAGGTCAACATCATGCTATCACATTGCAACCAAACTGAAGCCAAATGGTAGCACAGCAGGGCTAGCCACTGCAAGGGGAGGGCCACCCACCAATACACACACATGCAGGCATGGTGCATCATCATATGCTGGCCTGCCCTGTGGAGAAAATGCCAAACCCTGACTGGCTGCATGACTTCCTGACTATCCACATGCCCTGCCACCACTGCCCAGGCAATGCTCCCTGTAATGCACTGTCTAACAGTTCAAGTAAAGGTTCTCCGTTGTCTTGTAGTACTTCCTGCATTATATCTTGAATTAGCACCTCTGACTGTTCTACAGATCCTGACTAGTTCCAGTACTATATTTTCGTCAGTTACTAGTTTCATTTTCCACCATTACTTCATTCTGCACATTTTCTGCAAGACCATCTTCCTTTGTTCTCCCCTGAAACAAGCATTTATTTAAACAACATTGACTCTTTCTGTGTCTGATTGAAATTCAAAATAAGGGACCTCCAATTCAAACAGACCACAAGCTCCAGCACCCCCCCCCAAATGCCTGTCACTCATTTCAGTTAGCTGCTTTGCTTGTTTTTTCAGCTTGTATTTTGACATATTACCATCTTTATTTGCCCTCTCTCTTCTCCCTCCCCTTTACTGTCTCTCTGACTTTTTGTAAAGTGCATTCTTTTCTGATTTGAGCTACACAGCACTTACCGATTCTGGTGAACGCAATGGAGCTCCTTCGGAATCTCTGACCCAGCGCACTTGCACTAAAGCTGTTTCCATGGACCTTTCTTAATTTTTTCTTTCCAAACCAGCATTTTTCCTTTTTTGTTCCTTTTTTCCTCTGTGATTGACTACAGCCAGCAACGCCAGGAGCAGTTTCTGCCTGGGATGTTGACATGTTCCAGGCAACAGCCTCAGCGGAAAGGACACCAGTGGGATCACCATGAGGGGACCATTTGGGAATTTGGGGTTAGGGCTACACAGTGCAGCTAAGTTTGGACATGTGCTAGGTCGTCGGTCAGTATAAAAAGTTGAGTGGGAGATCTAACAACGATTTCATGCGCAGACTCAGCCCACAGACACTTTCCCATTTTCAGTTTTGGTGCACTGGGTGTTCACTATACTGGGGCGGGGAGAACCAGAAAATCTAAACAAGTGAGGGAGTTGACGTTGCATTCCATCCAACGTGCTACCTGCTGGGTCAGCCTGTGCTGGGGGTTGGGGAGGGGAGAGCTCACAGGAATTGATTATTGAGAAAGGCCAGAGGGGGAGGAGGATGAATAAGCCAGGTAGTCACACTATTATAATTAGACAGCAGCAGTCAGGGGTCACAAACACATTGTAGAAGTGGCAAAACAAAATAATGGCGACCCCTAAATGACACCCCGTGGGGGGGGAGGGCTGTGCAGAGGGTGACCGAGAAAAGGCAGACATCCTGAACAAATACTTCTGTTTAGTGTTCACAGAGGAAGAAGAAGTAGAAGGGCCAAAAAAGGTAACAAATGCTTTGGAGGGAGGGAAGTGGGCACTAGTCCTTTTTCGGAGGAGAGAGTCCTGACAGGACTTACTAATCTGAAGGTGGACAAAGCAATGGGGCCAGATGGGGTGCATCCAAGGGTATTGAGGGAGCACAGGGAATTACTGGCTGCACCTCTCACAGTTCTATTTAACAGCTCACTGGAAACAGGAGTGGTTCCGGAGGACTGGAGGAGGGTGGCTGTAGTCCCACTACACAAAAGTGGTAGAAGGGATGGGGCTGGCAATTATAGGCCAGTCAACCTGACATCAGAGGTGGGAAAGTTAATAGAATCACTGCTGAAGGAAGTGATTGTGAAATATCTTGAATCCAGTGGGTTGTAAGACCCAAGTCAGCATGGTTTCACAAGAGGGAGGTCATGTCAAACGAACCTGATAGAGTTCTTTGACTGGGTGACCAAGGAACTAGATCAGTGTGGAGCAGTGGATGCAGCCTACCTTGGTTTCAGTAAGGTGTTCAACACCATTCCACACAGGAGACTAGTAAGCAAGCTGGGTAGCTGAGGAGTGGGTCCAAAAGTGGTAAAATGGATAAGAAATTGGTTAGGGAATAATCAACAGAGGGTGGTGGTAAACGGAGTTCACTCCAAGGAAGGGAAGGTGACCCATGGGGTGCCTCAGGGATCAGTGCTGGGACTGGCCCTCTTTAATGTCTTTATAAGTGACATTGCTGAGGATCTGGAAGGGGTCTACCTCTTTGCAGAAGATACCAAAATCTGCAATAGGGCAGACACCTCAGAGAGGGTGAAAAAGATGAGCAAAGACCTGAGAAAACTAAAGGAATAGTCAAGGGTATAGCAGCCGGATTTCAATGTGAAAAAGTACAGAATAATGCACTTAGGGCACAGAAACCCAGGGGCAGTACAAAATGGGTGGAGTGGTATGGATGGCCACAAAGCAGGAAAGAGACCTGTGGGTAATCATACTGGATGACCTAAAGGTGGCCAGGCAGTGTGACAAGGCAGTGGGGAGGGCAAGTGGGATGCTGTGGTGTACAGGGAGGTGTATCACCAGTGGAAAGAGGGAGGTGGTGTTGCCTCTGTATAGATCACTGGTAAGACCCCACGTAGAGTACTGTGTCCAGTTCTGGAGACCACATCTCAGAAAGGACATAGACAGAGTGGAAGCGGTCCAGAGAAGGGCAACTAAAATGGTGCAGGGTCTGCATCAAAAGCCTTATGAGGAGAGCTTAAAGGGCCTCAATACTTTTGTGCGACTACCACTGTACACCCTGGAACAAATGAAAGAGGGGAGATATGATAGAGACATTTAAATACCTTATGGGTTAAATAAGTTAAGGAGGAGAGTATGTTTCAGAAGAAAAGGTGATCAAGAACAAGTGGGCATGCTATGAAGCTGAAAGGGGTAGATTTAGAAGAGATGTGAGGAAGCACTACTTCACAGAAAGAGTGTGGATTCCTGCAACAACCTTCTAATGGAGGTGCTGGGAACAAAAATAGTGGTGGGGTTCTAGAATGCATGGGATAATCATCTCATGTTGCCATAAGTGACATTTGAACAAACACTCAAGGAATAATATCAAACAATTTAGTTAACAATCATGAAACTATATTAGAATATTGAAACGTTTCTTTCATCCCAGGTTAAATCAAATTTTGATGCATATATTGTTTAAATATTCTAATTTGAGTCATTTATTTTAGAAAAAAGAGGGGTCAATATATTATTCTCATGTTGGCCACTATGGGACATTATATTATTTTGAAATATGCCATTTTATGCTGCAATACGTGAAAAAGTATTTTCTGCTTTCTGATTGGTCAATTATATGACATCATGATTTTTTAATTTTTTAAAGGTGTAAAGAAGCCCGTCCAACAACAGGTGATCACCCCCTGACAAAGTCTTAACTGGCAAAGCACCCGGACACCTGCACGCGGACATTTGGTGTGCCTGACAGTATTTTCTTTATGTGTAATAAGTGCAGCTTGCTGGAATAAATTGGAAATTCATTTGCATCAGACTGACTACTGGGTATTTTTGCCCTCTTCACTGGAGAAAATAACTCTCCTGGCTCTGGAGTGCGAGGTGATTTTGTTGTTTTTTGCATTGTTGGGCTCACAGCCCTCACCCACACCCAGCCTGACTTTTAGCACAGCATATTCTGTCTTTCAAGTTCTTTAACATCCGTGCTGCTGCTTGGGCATCACCTGTAGTATTACGAGTGATTAGAGGTGAAGAAACAGGAACAGGCACACTATTTCTTGCATCGGGTTACACTAAGTTTTCATCAAACTCTTACTGGATCTTACCAATAGGACGAACACAGAAATTTCGTCAGAAGAAGCAACTGAAGAAATTCAACTCATTTGCATATCCAAAATGGATGACCTAACAACAAGGATAGCATCTGCTAAACAAAGGTTAACAACACCTGAGGAAGCTTCTGAAACAGGTGAGCTGAAAACACTTTTCCTACTACCTGAGCGTCAACGTTTCTCTGAAATAAATCTAATCTACAACATTAGTAGCCTTGAACAGTACCTGGAGAATAATGTTGCCCCCAGAGGTTTAAGGATTACGATAACTCCATTGGGTGGATTTAAGGACTATTTCTGTAAATGATTGGGAGGAAGCAGCACAACAATGTGCACTTACATTTGTCAGATTAATTATAAACAAGCATTTGTCAATGCCAAGTGTTGCTTGCTGTCATTAGCAGTGGAAGTGCAGGAGTTAGACAGATGCAGTATAGGAATAGCAGTGAAGTATTGAATTGACGCCAACTCCACCCCCACCCTGCAGAGATGAACAGGCATTGGGGTGTGCCTTTGGGTCATCGCCCATAACGGTCATGACATTTCACCTCACCCTACACTGCAGACACTTAAAAGTGTTGAGGTGTGCTTTGAAGTGTTCGGGCTTAACACTCACCTCATTATAGGAGAATGGGGTGAACTCTGGGGCCAAAGGGTCCAAGGCGCACTTCGATGCCTGCCACTGGCTACAGAGTGGGGGTGGAATGGAATGAGCATTACTGTCAACAATCCCAAGTCACACCTCTGACGCCTGTCAGTCCCTACAGGGTAGGGCCTTTTGCTCGAAAACCCTAACACCCTAGGCGTTTCTTGATATTTTTACTCCAAGTTTTCAACATGGGCTTTTTGTGATCACATCGCATGAACAGTGACACTACCAGTTCATTAGCCGAAAGGTGATTTTGCACAGCGACTGCGCCATTTGGCGCCACAGATGCGAAAACACATTTTGAATAGGATGTGAAAAATGACAGCTGTACTATTCATGAGGAGGTGTAAAAAATGGCAATGTTGAAAATCTGGAGTGAAAATATTAAAAAACTGGTGAAGTCATGAGTGTGTGTGGAAACTGTACAATGCACACCCGTAATGTAATTAGTTTGGGAATTTTTTTACAGCAGATTTTCAACATAGGCATTTTGGGACCACCACTCATGAACAGTGTCACAGTGATTTTCTTAATCTATCCCGAACACTGATTTCCCACAGCGACCGTGCTATTCTGTGCCGGAAGTCGAAAACACATTTTGGGCAGGGTGTGAAAAACCAAAGCTGTACTGTTCATAAGGAGGTGTGGAAAAATGCCAATGTTGAAAATCTGGACTGAAAAAATTACAAATTTGTGAACTTACGAGGGTGCGTGGAAATTGCACAATGCACACTCATAACACAGTCATTTTATGGACTTTTGTCACCAGATTTTCAACATAGTCACTTTAAGACCGCTGCTTATGAACAGTGCCACTGTGATTTCTTAATCTGTCCTGAACATTGATTTCACACACCGACCACGCCACTGTATGCTACATGTGTGAAAACACATTTGGAGTGAGATGTGAAAAATGACAGTTGTACTGTTCATAAGGAGGTGTGGTAAAATGGCAATGCTGAAAATCTGGAATGAAAATATTAAAAATGCTCAAAGTTATGAGCAAGCATAGGAACTGCGCAACACACACTCGTAAAATGGTCATTTTGGGGAATTTTTTTACCAAATTTTCAACATAGGGTTTTTGGGGGCCTACCTCATGAACTGTGTCACTGTGATATTTTTAATTTGTCCTGAACATTGATTTTGCACACTGACTGCGCCATTGTGCACTACATGTTCAAAAACACATTTCTGGTGAGATGTGAAAAATGACAGTTGTACTGTTCATAAGAAGGTGTGGTAAAATGCCAGTGTTGAAAATCTGGAGTGAAAACATTAAAAATGCTCAAAGTTACGAGCGTGCATAGGAACTGCACAACACACACTCATAAACAGTAATTTATGGGAATTTTTTCACCAAATTTTCAGCATAGGGATTTTGGGGGCCTACCTCATGAACTGTGACACTGCCATTTTGTTAATCGGTCCCAAAAGGTGGTTCCGCACAGTGACCGCAAAATCATCTTTTGGGACTGAATAACAAGGTGACAGTGATTGAGTTCATGAGGTGGGGTCCCAAGAACCCCATGTTGAAAATTTGGTGAAAAAATTCCCCCAAATGGCCGATATATGCACCAAAGTTGAAAAAAAACACATTTATGCCATTATACAGCTTACCGGCATTTCTTCAGTTCGTGGTTGGCTTTGAAGAGTGCAGATATGTTCCCGGTCCACCGAAGATCATCACGCTGGGCTCCAGAGGTAAGTATGGCATGAGGAGGGTGTGGGGAGGTGGGGTACGCAGAGGGATGGGTGCAGGTTGGAGGAGGGACCACTGGAATCAACGAGGGACAGTTTTCTAGTTTACAGGCTTATTTAAAAAAAAAAAACTCGTGGAAAGGATTTCTTTTTTGCAGGGACATTTAATTTTGGCATGCTAGAGTGGGCTCCCAGCGTGCCACCTGAGTGTTTAAGGGGGAGGCTGTAGCTGATGGGGGATTGTGTACCCCCGTTGGCATATACCAAGTGCTGGGGGGGAACAAGAGCCGAGGGGGATTGGACACCCCCCTCGGCACACAAGAAATTGGGAGGGGGAGCATTATGTGGATGGAGAGTGGGCTCCCCGTCATCAAAATGACCAGGAAGGGGGCATGCTGACAGGGGGATTGGGCACCCCTGTCAGCACATATAAGTGTGGGGGGGTAGCAAGAGCTGAGGGGGATTGGGCACCCCTCAGCACACAACAAATTTGTGAAGGGGACATTATGCCGACGGGAAGTGGGCTACCCCATCGGCAAATTGAACTGGAAGGGGGCATGCTGACATGGGGATTGGGCACCCTGTCAGATTTTTTTTTTTTTTCAGTTGAAATGTTTCATCAGGAAGGCACACTGAATGGCAGGCGGCAGCTTTCCGTCTGCTTTCTGGGGACTGAGAGAGGCCAACAGAGAAGCCGTTCCCATGGGGACACCAATCAGCTGTTCTGGTAGCTTGTAATGCACCAAAACAGCTGATTGTGTGGTCACGTGGGCCGAACTTCCTGATGCATTTAGGCATTCTCCCTAACTGTTGAAAGCAATGTGTTTCTTGCACATGCATGCAAGCAACACAAAAATGACTTGGCAATGTATGTAAAATTAACTAAAGAAACTGCTGAAACAAAAAAAGGAGTTTGAAAAAATTCATCGCTCATCCTGAATTCAAACAGCTAGATACTGCTTCACAGAGCAAACTGAAGAACCATGAAAAAGATACAATCAACCTAAACAGTATACATTAGAAAGGGACATATTAGACTATAAAGAGGGCACCCCTCGTCAATTGGTCACATCCCCCAAAAGATACTGTAGATCCACATCAAGGGGAAGATCAAGATCAAGTCCCATGACAGATTTAACAAAAATAAGTATAAGAGTGATACAACAGAAAAAGAAGCATCCGATAATTTGGACTCAGGAACCAGTGTCCTTAACATCAGCCAGCACAGTAATAAGACCCCAGCTGCACATGTGGTAACATTCTCAGAGGAACAACTGACAAAAAAGGCTCCAAGAATTCAAAAAACAGAAAAAAGACTAGGAGGGGGAAGAGGCACTGGAGGCAATCCTGCAACGAAACCCAAACCCAGGAGCATCAAATCTTAAATCTATTAAGTGTTGAACTATCTGAGGAGCATAAGAGATTATCCTTTGTACAAAGTTCCAAATCAAAGGAAATCTGATATTATAATTGATTTGGAGAAGTTCTTTCACAAACTTGAATTAAAAGATTTTTCTGCAAGACAAACATCGTCTGCGGATGCAACTGGATACAGGGTGACACTCGAAGATTTCACAGCACAAAACATTATTGAAGGAGCTTCCTTATTAGACTTTTCTACTGAAATATTGGAAGGAAATGCATCTAAGACATGGGATGTTTTGGATAGACAAAACTACATGATTTTGAATGATTAAATGAAAATACACAGCAAGGAGAGACAGACAAAAGTAGGTTTTTGAATTTTCAGGTGTGTGATGTGAATACTACTAATTTAAAACAAATAAGAAAACAAACGTTTAAAGTTAAATCTACATTTTGTCCTCAGAACTTTAACCCATGCATTAGCGCATATAAAAACACTGTATTAAGGGAAGTGAAAACAGTTTTGAGAGACAGCGATAAGCTTTATAGTAATAATCTGCCCTCTCAATAGTCTCACCAAACAACACTGCACTTGAAAATGTATTAACTTTCAAATATCTGGGAGTTATCCTGGACCTGTCCCTCTCTTTTTCCAATTATATCTCTTCTGTTATCTGCCGTACTAACCAGAAACTTGGTGCGGCCTATCAGATAAAGTTACTCCTGACCAGGGAAGCCCATTTAGCCATTGCCCAAGGCAACCTGCTACCCTAGATTGACTACTGCTCCCCTATTTACTCACATACATCCTCAACCTTGTGTGCGCACCTCTGCTCCATGTACAACATATGTTGTTTAACTCTTCTGGCATCATATTCCACTCACTACTGCCAGCTCTACCAGACTCTTGGCTGGCTCCCACTACACTGCAGATTTGATTATGGGCTTGGCTGCCTCCTGGACAGCCCTCCTATTCACCCAGGCATTTTTAGACTGAGTTATTGACCTATGATTTCTGATTTGAGTAATATGGTCGATGGTTTGTTTTTATAAATATATGTATGTTTATAACTTTTTTTTATGTTTTATTGATGTACTATGAATATGTGTTTATTTATGTGTACGGTGCCCACAGCCTCCGGGAATGGGCATCTTTAAATAAATTTTTACCTTACCTTAGCTTACCTTACCATCAAGCATGGTGAAGCCTCCCCTTATACATCTCTCCTCAGGACCAGAACTCCCTAGAGGTGTCTGCGTGCATCCTCAGTCTCCCCCCCCACCCCCCGGATACCTCAAAAGTCTCCTTGGCTATGGGTAGCAGAGCATTATCTGTAGCTGCTCCCACTCTGTGGAACAAAATCTCCACACCCATCTGCTCTCTCGACGCCCATGCCACTTTCAAGACACATCTCAAATCCTGGCTGCTTGATGAGGCCACATGCGTTGCTAGCTTTGATAACCCCACCCCCACCTTTCTGACTTTTTCCTCTTGGGCTGCTTTGGCCTCCCCTGTCCTCTCTCATTTCTGTGGACTCCTTTCTTACATCCCTCACTACTGCTTCTCAGGCTCTCCCATGTGGCTATTGTCCTGTACGTTTTTTTTTTTTACATCATGCATTAATTTGCACTTATCCTTTGTAAATAATTGTATAATAATTACGGGGTAGTGCTTTTTTCCATAGGGAAACCAGGTTATAATTTGCTGTTATAACCAGCTGGTTATAATGGCAAGCACATGCCAGGTTTCCCTTGGAACAGCCATGCGTCAGTCGCTGGTCTCTGACGTTCACGTTCCCTGAAGCAATGCCATATCGCAGCACACTTTATGGTCTCTCATATTTGGTGGCAATTTACTTTTTTATTTTAAAAAAAAGAACTCTCTTTCTTAAATGACCCACAAAAACAGAAGCAAAATAAAAGTAAAACCTGTGCCGTGTTTCTCCATCAGCATGCGATCGCAGCCAATTCCATGCCACAGTCTGTCCCTGCCTCTCAAAACCCAGAAGAATGCTGTAACCGCCGCTCAGTGGTAAGTTTATCTTTAAACAAAAATCCATTTTTCTATACATTTTTAATCAAAATATCCACTTCTTTTTGCCTCCAAGAAGTGCAGCAGTGTAACTGGGAAGACCAAAGACCGCGCAGAATCCAGAGTGGTCTGCGGCTTCCTGAACACCAATCTGTTAGCTTATTTTATTTTTTTATAATTGCTCAGGTGAAAAAGTGCACTCCAGCAACTATAAAAAATAAAATATGGGGTGGTGTGTGTAAAAGTTGATTTTACACACCCCCTCATTAAGGGATCTTTTTTATAAACCCCTCAGGCTTCGCCCTCGGGGTTTATGTAGCATCCCACAACTCAAGTGTGTGTAAAATCTCATTACACACACCACCCCATTTATTATTCTCTATATAATTGTTGCTTATCATGATGTACTGATTGTTTTTTTTTCAGGCGCTCATTAATTTTCTTTCCTATGTTACTTTCTTTGTTCACCAATGATGTCTGTATTTCCACTTTGTTCACCAATGATGTCTGTCTATCCACATGGCTTGTACTGATTGTATTACTTGTCACTACCTCTGTAACTGCCACCTGTGTGGCGCGGGTTGTGCCTGAAAATGGTTCCCTGGATCAGCGCATTTATCCGTTTACCAAAGACTTGCATAAATAAATACTCTATCTTCAAATGAACGTGGAGCATTGGAAAAATTGAAAAATGATCATAAATTAATAATTAAACCAGACAATAAGGGTGGGAATTTAGTGATCATGGACAGAGAGTTTTACAAGAATAAGGTTATGGAACTCTTAAGGGAGACTCAAAACTATGAACTGCTTAACAGTGACCCCTTGGGTAATTTCAAAATTGAGCTGTCATCCCTGTTAGAACAAGCTAAATATCTGGGTTAAATAACTGAATAGGAGTTTGTCTACCTCTTTCCAAAATTTCCAGTTACAACGTACATAAGGACATTAATGATCCACCTGGGTGCCCCACAGTGTCTGGGGTTAATTATTTAATGGAAAATTTGTGTGAATTCATAGATCCTTTTCTACAACGTAGTGTTCACTGTTTAAAATCATATACCTTGGATACCATGCATGTACTAGAACAATTACATGATTTTGAATGGAAAGATGGGATACAGTGGTTAATAACAGATGTAGAGTATATACATCTATAAGACATTCTGATGGTATTGAGGCATGCAGCTATTTCTTACGCAAGATCTTTTGAGTGAGCAAATGACTGTGAACATCATATTGCAGGGCTTGGAATTTGTTCTGAAGTGGAACTATTTTGAGTTTGATGGGAATTTCTACCTCCAGAAGTGTGGCACAGTCATGGGGCAGCCATGGCCCCCTCATCTGCTAATCTGTTTTTAGGATATTGGGAGGAAAAAGTCCTGCTTCAAGCAACTTCTGATCCAATTTTCAATGACCTATATAGATTATGTGTTGTGCCTATGGATGGGGTCAGACACAGAAACAGGAATATTCATGGAGTGGCTTAATGATCGGAACCTACATTTTACACGCAAAAGTGACACACAGGAGATTGAGTTTTTAGATATTGTTCTATCAATAGGTGTGAGTAATCAGATTGTCACTCGGGGGATTTAGAAAACCAACAGCTACTAAAAACTTCCTCTTGGTCACTTGCTTTCACCCAAAATCACTAAAAGATTATATTCCTTTTAGCCAGTTTTTAAGAATCCATCGCAGCTGCAGTGATTACGATGTAGTTTGGTCTCAAGCAGAATTTTTAAGGACTAGATTTCTAGAAAGGGGCTATGGCCATGTAGTCTTGGATAATACCTTAGAAAAAGCAAAACTTCTTGATAGGCATCAACTGTTAGACCAAAAAAATAAATAAAATCTAGACATGGTCAGTTTTTTTCACAGAATTCAATAATGTAGCAGGTAAATTGGGAAAATTGTGACTAAATATTGGCCCATTCCTCTTAGCTATCTAACACTAGCTGAACATATTGTCACAAGAGCAACTGTATACTTTACCAAGGGGAAAAATCTAGGTGATATATTGGTTAATAGCCAATTTTCAAGGGATTCACCGAGTAATATAACATGGCTACTCATAAAACCTCCAGGTATCCATAAATACGGCAACTGTAATGTCTGCTCATATTGCCAACAAGGAAAAAACATTTGTTGCTCCAACCAATGACAGCAAAGCACAAATAAGACAGTTCGGGCCAGATATTCAAAGCTTTGCAGCAGGCGCAAATCCGTTGTGCTAGACTAGCACCGAAATTGCACCTGACTGCAATATTCAAAAGGACATTTAGCGTGGGCGCTAGGTGTTAGCGCCAATGCTAAATTATAATATATGCAGGGGAGGGACTGAGGGAAGGGGCCATGAATACCGGTGCACCGGGATATTCAAAAGAGTAGTGCCATGCTACAGGTGTTTGCGTGAACCATAGCACGGCACACATTACTGGCTGCAAAAAGCAGGTGGTACTGCAGGGCAAGCAGTGGAAGGTGGATCTCCTGGTCCCTGCTGCATGTGTACAGCACACTGTAACCCCCCCTGGATCCCTGACACCCGGTCTCAGTATTACAGTACTATCCCTGGTAGTCTAGTGTCCCCCCATTCCAGCTCCAATTGTAGAATAAATTATAAGACCCCACACATCCCTAGTAGTCTAGTGTCCCCCCTCCCAGCTCTGACTGTAGAATAAATTATAAGACCCACACATCCCTGGTAGTCTAGTGTACCTCCCTCCCTGCCCTGATTGTAGAATAAATTATAAGATCCCACACATCTCTGGTAGTCTAGTGGCCCCCCCCACTCAGCAGTACTGGCCATCTGCTCCCTCTCCATCCCCAAACTCAGCTGGCAACTGGCTCAACCTTCTTCTCACCTCCACAGCCAGCCGCCGACTGAGATATGACTGATTGTGTACTGTAATGAATGAGGCGAGGATGGCTCATTCATTACAGTACATGACTCAATCATAACTCAGCTGGCGGCTGGCCGTGGGTGAGAGGAGGGTTGAGCCAGTTTCTTGCTCAGTTCAGGGATAGACGAGGGGGATCGGGGGGTCAGCACTGCTGGGTATGGGGGTGGGGGGGCCACTAAACTACCAGGGATTTTCAAATATAGAAAACAGAACAGGAGTCGGGGATTATGCTGGGGGGACCACTAGACTACCAGGGACTGTCATGCGCACACACAGGAACAGAGACTATGATGGCAGCTAAGGACTGCTTGGCCCACCCAGTCTGCCCAGTTCCCTACATAATGGATATGCTGCAGATCCTAGTTAACCTACAGCCTACACCCCCCCACCAGGACTGCCCTATGCCTGTCCCATGCATTCATGAGTCCCCCCACTGTTTTTCCCCCCCCAGCTGCTGTGGGGTGCCTATGTTGGTGTTGGGGGCCTGGGGGGGGCTGTCTTCCAGGCCACATATGGACACAGGCTCTCTCTCTCTCTCACTATATATATACACACACACACGCACATACACACACACACATATATATATATTTATATATATATACACACACACATTTATGTAATAGATATACCACTCTGAGGTGTGCGGTCACGCTCTGATATACGGCCTCGTGCATCAACTGCCCAAGGCGTGCGTATATCAGAGCGCGACTCACACCTCAGAAATGTTTATCTATCTTATAAAATGTCAAAATTGTTTTGGAAGGGGGTAAAAGTGCAGGTGTGCAGTCACGCTCTGATATACGCACTGTCATGTGATGCTCATCATCCAATAAAAGAACAACAATTTCCCTACCCATTTTATAAATATATACAGTATATACTGCTTGCAGTGATACATAGGCAAGTTGCATGCACTGCTTGTGCCTGCCAACATCCATATCCTGCAGTATCCAGCCTGTACTTCCATTCCGACCAAAAGGTGGAGCTGTGTGCTCCATGCAGCAGCACCAGGCAAACTACATGGACATGTATGCTAAGCAGCACATAATGAGATGCAAATGTGACTGGCTGCCCATGGATTACCTAACTAGGCTCATTTGCATAAGTTCTTTGAATATAGCAAACTTTTGCCCCAGGCTAATCTGTCTGCACAGGGCTAATGTGTTAGCACTGTGCAATTGAGTTAGCCCCGGGCAAACCTCACATCTGCATAGCACAGTTCTGCAGTGTGTGGCCTGCTTTTTTATTGCAGTTGTTGGGAAACACCTCTTTGCAATCACACATATTGCCCTCCACCTGCAGCTCTGACTTGCTCGATCTCTGTGTCCATTGGGCTGCTGTTGCATTTTACACTTCCCTATTGCTGTATTCAGAGCTGTCTTATTTCCCAGGCTATTTTAGCACTGCACTCCCAGCCCAGTTTACCCGGCTTCCTTAGCATGCTATATTCAGCTGGTTTAGCACTAGGGCTATTCCTTTTGAATATGGCGGGATGTTGGTTCTGGATTAATTTAGCATGCTGGGTAGTGCTAATTTAGCACTGGGGCAACGTTTTGAATATCTGGCTCCTGATCTCATGTGTCACCACCTATACAGTTTACGCTCTGTGGTGTAATTGTCGAAAACTGTATGTAGGCAGGACAATGAGATCGCTTAAGTTGAGAGTCCAAGAACATATAAGAAACAAAAAAAAATGTGGATTTGAATAGTCCAGTGGCAACACATTTCTTTCAAAAACATTAATTGTGATCCCCAAACCCTGCAATTCTCTGGCTTGGAACAAGTACACATAAACAGGAGAGGAGGTGATAGACTAAACAGACTCACAAAGAGAGATCTTTTGGATTTATTTTCTTAGGGCCTTGACTCTAGACGGACTCCATCAAAAATGGGATCCCAAACTGTATCTATGAAATGTGGGAATATTCAGTAATACCCCCCTTCCATCTTGCTTCCATTTCTCTTTGTTAAAACTATTATTTTTTCTAAAAAGGAACATGAATTCACCACCTAAAGGTGGTTTGAAAGTATTTGACAAGATTCAGATTATTGACTTTGAGTAATAGGATTAATTATATAAGAAATAAGAAAAAGCAAAATATGTTGTCTTCATGAATACTAATTTTTTTTTTCTCTACTTCTTTCTTAGTACAGGGTATCTGTGAGCACAGGAATTCCTGCAAACCATATGCAACCATGCTCTATTTGAAATGGCTTGGACTGTGGCTGGGCTTCTGATGCCTATGAACTGTTTCTTTCATCCCAGGTTAAATCAACTTGTGATGTATATATTGTTTAAATATTCTAATATAGTTTCATGATTGTTAACTAAATTGTTTGAGGTTATTCCTGGATTTTTGGTCAAATGTCCCTTATGGCAACATGAGATAGCCATACAGTTTATCACTATTTCCTTTACGTTTTGAATCCTGCAATCTGATTGGCTGGTGTCATTTGAGTCATTTATTTTGGAACAAAGAGGAATCAATATAATATTATCATGTTGGCCACTATGGGACATTATATTATTTTGAAATATGTCTCTATATATTGCAGTAATAAGTGAAAATGTATTTCCTGCTTTCTGATTGGTCAATTATGCGACATCACAATTTTTGAATTTTTCGATGGTATAAAGGAGCTCATCCACCAACAGGTGATCACCCTGACAAAGCCTTAACTAGTGAAGCACCGGGACACCCGTATGCGGACTTTTGGTGTGCCTGACAGTATTTTCTTTATGTGTAATAAGTGCATCTTGCTGGAATAAATTGGGAATTCGTTTGCATCAGACTGACTACTGGGTATTCTTGCCCTTTCACTGGAGAAAATAACTCTCCTGGCCTGGAGTGTGAGGTGACTTTGTTGTTTTTTGCATTGTTGGGCTCACAGCCCTCGCCCACACCCAGCCCGGCTTTTAGTGCAGCAAATTACGTCTTCCAATATGGTTAAAGTCTCTTTTTACTTAGCATCTCTCCACAAATTCTGTATATCGATATATACTTGCTGCTGTTAGAGTATAGGATTCAAAGAAGACTTGAGAGGCAGACAGCAGCTGGCTGTGGATGTGAGTGGAGGGTTGTGACAACTGTTGAGCTGGGGTTGGTGGGGTGCCAATGGATAACAGAGAGAGGAGGGACATTTTACTGGGTATGAGGATCTGGCTAGGGAGAGGAATACCCCTAGACTACCAGGAAGATTGGAATACATATACCGGATAAAGGGATCAGTCTAGGGAGGAGGGGTACCAACAGACTACCAGGGAGATCAATATATATACTGGGTACAAGGATTGGGCTAGGGGATTGGGTACTACTATATTATCAGGGACACATACAACAGTCACATATGTACTGAGTTAGGGTGTGGGCATGGGTGAACTAGGCACTTTATATATATATATATATATATATATATATATATATATACAGTATATATATATATATATATAGTTGGGGTTGAGGAGCCAGTAACATGTTAAACCCAAAAGTTTGCACCTTAATAACTTTGCAACCATTTGACAGATTTGCCTGAAATTTGGTATAAACGATCAAGACCCATACGCCTTGGGATCTGCCAAGTTTCGTACCAGTCGCATATACGGCTGCGGAGTTATTAAGCATGAGCTGCGCGTGCGTTTACGCTTTTCTGGAATTTTACTGTTGTCTCTACAGGTCGCACGGTTTGCGTGACTGGCCTGAAATCTTCAGGGAACATGCGGCTAGGGTCCCTGATGTGCCTTTTGAAGATTTCATGATAAAATATAAAACGGTTCAAAAGTTATTCAAAAAACAAGTTCCCATTATAAGTCAATGGGAAAAGTTAACAAAAAGTTTGACAGTGTCGCAAATGCAGTTTTTACTTTCACAAATGGTCCTTTTACTGTCACAAATCTGCCATTTTGTTTTCAGTTAGCTATCAGAAAAATGCTTGGCATTTAAAATTGGGACCCTCTAGCAACCTAATTATTTTTGTATTCACCTAGTCGGACCCTGAGGATGCTAGCCATGTCTTTATTTTGGGGTAAAACACCCCAGAAATATGATTTTCAAATTTCTGGAAAAGGTACTTTCGCAAAGTACTGTTGTTGCACTTACGACACTGTCAAATGAATTTACGAAAGCTTTCGCAAACTTCGACAGTACTTTTCTAGGCTGTGGGAAAATGACAGCAATTATTTGGCACCCTGCGGCAAAAGAACGGTTTGGTGTTTTGCCCTGAAATTTGGAGGGAACGCAGCTGACAACTCACAGATGTGGCTTTCAGTGTTTTCTTGAAAAAATATTACATGGCGGCAAAGTAACCGCACGCCAAAGTTGACGCTTTTTCCCCATAGGATAACATTACGGTGTCCAACGCATTATAGGAATCCTTTGGCGCCCTGCTACAAAATAATGGTTTGGTCTTTTGGGCTGAAATTTGGAGGGTACACAGCCAACATCCCATAGATGTGCCTTTTTGTGGTTTGGTGAAAAAATATTACAGGGAGCCAAAGTTATGGCACTCCAAACTTCTCATTTTTTCACATAGGATAACATTACGGTGTTTGCCGCGCATTTCAGGGACCATATCTCGGAAACGGTGCAAGATATGGACTTTTCGTCAGAAAAATGCTTATAAGTGCAAAACTAGCCAGGAACGTCATAAATCATATGACTTTAAAAACAATTTTCTATGTCGTACAGTTCCTGAGATATAAGCAATTTAGTATTCCAACTCCTCATTTTCTGCTCTGAGAACCATTATTATGCATATATTCTTTGTACTCACTGTCTTTCTTTATGCAGCTTTTGGGGAAAACCAGCCTGTGCACTTACATTACTGTTACCGTTACTATTTTTGCTTGCGGTTCCGTTCCCGTTTCCCTTATCGTTCACGTCTATGCCACCATGTGCACTACCCTTTGCGTTTTCATTTGCGCTTGCTTTTGCGTTGATTTTAACATTTCTGTCTACACTGCTGTTTCGCTTTCTGTTTCACTTTGCGTCACCATGCGCATTACTATTTGTATTTGCAGGCACAATGTTACTATGTGACAAGACATCATGTGGCAGGAGCATGGGCCTGCCGCCGCATTACATTCACTATTTCTCATTATCATTCTCAAAAAGAAGGGAAATTAGAGGCAAAAAACTCCATTTAATGCATTACTTAGGGTTGTTCCACACTGACAAAAGCGAGGAAATTCGCTGTTAGGGTTGAAAGCGCCCCTTGGACCCCCCCTGCCCACACTCCCAACCGGCATCGGGGTGTGCATTAGGGTTGTTGGTCCTAACTCTCACCCCATTCTCCTACACCTCTGCTTCTTTACACATGTGATGGGGTGAGAATTATGGCCGACAACCCTAATGCGCAGTGCTGCAATATATCACAAAATGTTGCAGTACACTACAGGGAAGAGTGTAGTTCAATGGCAGTTAAGTCCATCTGTCATGCAGTATTTCGTGATTTCATTTATTGTAAGTTACTGCCTTTCATGGTGGCTGGCTCTGCTGTATATTTCATGTATAGTGTTGACATATCAAACTTTTCTCTAGGACAGCATGATGAGCTGAGAACAGTTGATTTCTAATGCACATGCATTGTAGGAGAAATGGTACACGGTAAATGCAGTACAACATAATGACAATGGCCGAACTAAGCTGTTGTACGTTGGCCTGCTCTCCTGAGGACTTAAGAGTAAAGGTAAAGTAAAGTTGATAACTTATCAAAACTGAAAAAAACTTGCTTCTTTTACTGATGAATGTAGTCTTCTGCAATGTAAGAATATCTGGGGCTTTAAGAAAATCACTTCAGCTCTGAAACAAACTACAAAAAAACCAAAAACTGAAAGTGAACTGACCAGCAGGTTCAGCTGTGAGATTGCAAGGGCACTGAGAACACCAAAAAGGAGAGCACGATAACATGCACAAGGACTGTAATTGCAAATAAACAGCAAATTGCCCATAACTGTTGCCTTCTGTCACTATTTAGCTTCTAAAAATTAATTTAGCTTGACACTCTGTTGATATTGTTGATATACTTTTGAAGATGACTTATTTGGCTTTTTTTTTTTTTTAATTACAGAATGATGCTGACTGACCCAAGTAATATAGCTCTTGTAAAGCTAGCAAAGAAAGAGTGTAAGTGCCTGCCAGAAAAAGAATGGCAAGCTCAATGCAAAAGGAAAGCAGTGGGGTTTTCACCTTCTGATATTGAAAATCCTGACAAAAAGGCTTTCACTGGTCCAACTGAAAACTTTCTACTTTCCAGCCCTGCTGGTAGTCCTGGAGTGGGAGCAGCCTTAGCGAGGGAGGTTGGAGTCATTTCTAAAACTCCGGGTCCTGCTGACAAGGATTCAGCTTCTGGCCAGAACACTGTGTCTTCTACACCTTCTAAGCAAGAATGACAGGTACATCAAGAGCATGAATATTTCTTTCATACAATAGTGTCATCTTTGAAGATGTGGCAAACCTATAAATGCTCTAGCAAAATTAGTGATTTCTTTGGAAAGTAAACTGGATATCAGTATAGCCAAATCTATGCAAATGGGAAAAAAATCGAACAACTGGAAAATGTTGTTTCTGACATTAAAAATAAGAACATTCAGAATAACAACTAAAAACACAGAAAGCACTGTCTTCCTCTCTTTCTCTCTGTCTCTCTCTCTCTCTCGATAACTTGTTCAAAGCAAAAAAGCTGGACAATTTGGAAAACAATGTACAGTAAGAAAAAATAATTTGAGAATTATTGGTATGCCCTAAATAGAAGCTGATCAGAAGACAACTTGGGAACTTATGAAAGAATTTAAAACATATCAGTTCAATCTTACTCCAAGAATTACAGCAGCATATAGGATCCCTTGAAGAAATTACTGGAAATGTCTTTGCCACAAAGGATTTATTTGAAAACTGGTAACCAGGAAAGGCACACAGAACAAAGGTTAATTTCCAGGTGCAACCCGGCGGAGAATAAATAAGCTAGTTACAGATTTGGTTTCCCTTTCTATTGCTATGGACAGGGAGTTGATATTATGACAGTCAAGAGTTAAAGGAGCTGTCTGGTTTAAGAACTTGAACATTTATATATACCCACATGTATCTCCTGAAACACAAGCTGGAAGTAGGAGATTTTTGCAACTAAGAGAGGTGGTTCCAAAGATGGGGGGAACTCTCTTATCTTGTATCCATGTAAGCTTAGCATGAGTAGTGAAACAGAATGAAAAAAGACTTTTTTTATGTTGACAATTGAATAAATATATTAGGCAGGTTTTATTAAGAGGTACCATGACAATATTAGAAGGGCATTCGGTATTATCAACAGAGCTTAGCAACACTAGTACTGTATTTTTTTTACCTCTCCAGATGCAGAAAAAGCATTGGATAGGGTCTGCATGCAATCCTAGAATACTTTGGTTTTGGGGACTAATAAAAACTAATGACTGTCATCCTTTACAGTCACCAAGGGCAAGAATCAAAACAAATGGCACCCTGTAAGATTCATTTGTATTTCAAAAAGGCACAAGACAGGGCTACCTCGTCCCCATTCCTGTTCAGAGTGGCCATACTGCTCTTTGCAGAGACAGCACCCAGGTATTTGGGGACTTATTTCAGGTGTACAAACTCACCACCTCTCTCTATATGTGGATGGCCCCTTGTTCTATGTGACTGACTGAGGAATCATTGCCTAATCTAGTGGGACAAATTGACCATTTTGGATCCTTTTTGGGATACAAAATAAACTGGAAAAAGATCACCTTCCTTTCAGTTGGAAGTAGAGATATTGCTAGCATCCATAATTTGTTCTCGATCCATTGGGTCAATAATTAAATACCATGGGGTGCAGCTTTAGCACAAGTTATCAGAATTATATTCCAGGGATCTACTTCCCCTGCTGTTATTAATAAACCCAAATCCTCTTAAAGTGTATATATGAGCTGAAGCAATCTGTGTTCAATCTAATTCAAACTGAATGAGATACAGTATATCTCAGATTGATGGAACATTATCAAGTCTATCAATCAGCAATCACCCGTAAGAAGGCAGAGTTCCTGTCTGGGGAGATTGCTGCTGGTCAGAACTCTTTCGAACTGTGGACAGGTTGTGCAACCCAATCTGTCTTCAGGTTCGAAGAGCCTTTTCACAGGTCGAGTGTGATCAGCTTGCTCGATTCTTTGTGAATAAGGTGGCCAGCATCAGGATGGAGATCCAACTGGCATGCTCTATAGGAGCTATTAGCAGTCAGTGTATGGTTGCTCCTCCTCGGTTTGTCTGGAGCTCCTTCAACTGGCTGGAAATTGGGGATGTTGTGCAGATTGCCCAGGGTATGTGCCCAACGTGCTGTAGTTTGGATCTGGGTCCAACTTCCCTGATTATGGGTTGTTGTGACATCGTTGGCCCGGTCCTTGCAAGGATAGTTTGGTGCTCCTTAGAGTCCAGTGAGTTTCCTAGCTCATTGAAGGAGGCAGTGGTGACACCTCTCCTGAAGAAAGTTGTTCTGGACCCAAGCTGCCTTGCAAACTACAGTCTGATCTCTAATGTTCCCTTTGTTGGGAAGGTGATTGAGAAAGTGGTGGCACTGCAACTGGAGAACCATTTGACCATCCACAACATCTATGAACCTCTCCAATCCGGTTTTCATAAGAGGCATAGTACTGAACCTGCTCTGGTTCAGGTACTCAATGATCTCTTAATGGCGAGAGATCAGAAGTGCTGTTCTGTCTTGGTACTTCTTGATCTCTCTTCAGCTTTTGACACCATGGACCATGGGGTGCTCCTTGAGCACCTGAGGTTCATCTGTGGCCTGTCTGGTACAGTTCTCAGATGGTTTAAATCCTTCCTCACTGGCAGAACTCAGAGGATGGTGTTGGGGATTTTTTTTTCTCCGACCCATTCTCTCTGCCATGTGGGGTCCCTCAGGGCTCGGTGTTGTCCCCCATGTTGTTCGCAGTGTACATGATGCCCCTCAGAGACATTGTAAGATGGTATGGGCTGAGGTTTCACTGCTATGCTGATGATACCCAGCTCTACCTGTCTGTTGCACCAGACCAGGATGATGCATGCTCAGTATTTAACAACTGCCTCGCTGAAATCCAGGACTGGATGAACTCCAGCTGGTTGAAGTTGAACTCCGGTAAGACTGAGGTGTTGGTTGTGGATCCAGGTCACCGCACAGAGGGTTTGGGGGCTAGCCAACTTTCTGGACTTTCCTGGGAGGTATCCAGCTTCTTTCCACTGAATGGGTACGGGACCTGGGGGTGATTCTTGATGGTGGGTTGACACTGCATCCTCAGGTGTTGGCAGTAATCAAGACCTCTTTCTACCACCTGAGGAACATTGCCAGGGTCAAGCACCTTGTTCCATCCGGCGGCGACCTTCCTACGTTGATTCACGCCTTTGTGATCTCACGCCTTGACTACTGCAACTCCCTTTATCTAGGGCTTCCAGGGGTTGATATTCGTCACTTGCAGCTAATGCAGAACATTGCAGCCCAGTTGTTGATGGGCACTCCACATGCGAGTCACATCACATTGGTGCTGTGCGAACTGCACTGGCTGCCTATTCAGTGGTGGCTCACCTTCAAGGTTGGGCTTCTGACCTATAAGGCCCTACACGGACAGGGCCCGGACTATCTGCAAGAGCTCCTGTCTCCCTACTGCCCTGGTCGACCGCTCTGCTCGGCTGATGAGGGGTTGCTAGAGGTTCCCAGGGTAATTTTGAAGACATCGGGGGCCTGCGTATTCATGTAGGCGGCCCCAGCCCTGTGGAATTCTCTTCCCCATCAGATACGGAAGTGCACGACCGTGGAGGGCTTTAAAAATGCTCTAAAACACATCTATGGTTACAAGCTTACCCAAATTGATTTTCAGCTTTGTATTTATTTGTTGTTTACTGTATATTTTACATTTTTATTGTTCAGTGCCTTGACATTTGAAAGGTACTTTATAAATAAAGATTATTATTATTATATGATGCTTATACCAGACATGTTTGTCTTATAGTGATTTTTCTGGTATAAGAGGTATCTGTTACATTAAAATTAGCAGTTGTACTCACTGGCAGCTGGTCATATTGGTAAAGACCAAGATGACTTTTTACCCAGTCCCAGATTCTGTATTTACTGTACTGATTTTGAGTTTGTAGAGCCAACCTGATAAGCTGTCAGTAAGTCCACCTGCCAGTAAGCCTGCCCACAACTATGAAATACTGTACCAAAATTCTAAAATCAAGTTCAATGTGGGCATCCAAATCATAAGTAGGGAGAGCAGAGGCTTAATGCACTGGGTCCTTTCTGAAAGAGAAATATGACAGCTGAAAACATGGCCATGTCCTTGATTCTGTTCAGTGATTCTGATAAGAGCAAGTGCTGACCGCAATGTACGCAGAAAAAAATGGTGGCAGTAAGTTAAAACAAAAAAACACAATAAGGGGGTTTTACCTTCTAATTTTAACTTTTAACTGCTCAACTGATCTGGAATAGATAGCTGTGAGAAGGGAAGAAGGGACAAATGTAGGAGACAAAAGGAATAGCTTAGTACCTTGTTAGTTAGATTAGCAGTGGACAGGTAGTGTAGGGAGGTCCAGCAACACCTCCACAGCTGTGGTTAGGTAGCATCATGAAGTGTTGGGGAGGTTGACAGAAGTTGTGGAGGCGTTAATGGGTCTCAGGCATCTGTCATAGCAGGTGCCACTAATCCACTATAGCCTGCAGAATTATAAAGAAGCCCCATGAGAACTGATTTCTGGCATCTAGGATTTATCTGCCATAAGTGGCCATCCGACTTAAGTGTGGATAGTTTAAGTGGCATATACTGCAATTAATGTCTGGCAAGGCTAGGCTCCCTGGTAGTAAATTGAGGTCAGTGCCGACAAGCTCTGTAGTAGGATTTAACTCATTCTCTCCTACTACAGAGCTTGCCAACTCTGACCTCTGCTTAGCTGGCTTACTACCAGAATGGAGATCCCAGCATGAGAGTCTATAGAAGCAGAGGACCTAAAACAGTCACTTTAGGGGTAATACCTTATTTAATTCCAAAAAAGGCTCTACAATTCATCACAGACAACCATTTCACTGAAAGTTCCCTTATAAATTACTTCAGATGCAATGGATATCCACCAGGCTAGCATCACCTGTCACAGCAGATGCCCTTGGGGAAGGACCCACAAAGATCTTGACTCCACGTGGATCAACTTTCAACATTTGGGAGAATAAAGAAGGAAAGATCCTCCAAGATCTGTGAGTAGAGGACACCTTTCAGTCCTTTGGGGAATATAAAAATAAATATGACCTCCCACAGACTTCATGTTCAGATACTTCAAAGCTGGACACTAACTACCACTCAAGGTAATTATCATCAACTGTTGCAGCCTAACAAAGCTGAATGTGCAGTTCAAGATTACAGGCACAGTACAAAAACCAAATTTCAGCCCTTTGTAAAAAAAAAAAATCACTGCAGGGTACTATCGAAAGAGTAAAAATATGAATTGTGAGTTGGACATAGAAAACTCACTTACTGACTTGAAATGGGACACAGGTATATCACAAGTTAGTGATGAGGCATATCAGAATTCAGCTCATGCAATACAAAAGGCTCCATAGAACCTATCCAACTCTCAGTAGACTACATCATTTTAACACCTCTATGCTCTCTAGCAGCCCAAGGTGTGCAACAAGGCTAAACTTTTTTCACACTGTATGGGAATGCACTAATAGAAATAACCTGGGAACCACACTTTGTCTTTGGTTACCCACAATAGGATGGCTAATTCTGGAACCATACCCTAAACTTTGTCTGATAGGCATCCTCTTTGAAGACATATATAGGTCCCGCACAGCAGATTACAATACAAACTTGGCCCACCTGATCTGGATAAAAAGCGATTATCACACACAAACTCCCAAGAGTCCTGGAGGGTGTAACAAAGAAACAGTTTTAAGCAGAAAGAATTACAAACAGAAAACCTCACTAACACTCATGTCTGAATTCCTTACCCCACAGGTTCTTCTAAGAGATAACAGACTCCTTGCCATACAGGCCTGAGACATAAGGGGCCAGTATTCTCCTTTTGGATCAGTGGATATCTGGTATTACATGTGACTCCAAATCTGACCACCGTAACTAAAACTCACTTAGATATACCCTTCAGGGCCAGCCCATCTCGTCACATCACTCAGAAGGTTCAGCCCACTTATTTTTCTTTCCAGACAATTCAACAAGTTTTTATACAGATTTACAAGACTACTATCCAGTTTGGATCAGTTTGACACCTGTAGCTGGCCATATTAAATAGGAGCCTTTGTCTTAAAGAAAAACATTACTGTAACTATCTGCACTTGTGTGGCAGCTGCTATCACAGTGGTGGATGTCCATTGTGAACTGGTATTCCCACAGACAATAAGGCACTGATCCATTCACACTCTAAATACATACTTTAAGGGACATTTAGCAGCACTGAGCAATGAGTTTCCTGTCCACCCACACAGAGAGGCCCATTGCATAAAGATGGCTTTTAAATGAAGCCTGTGTAGGAGAAGCACAGAAAAAAATATAATGTAAAAAGGAAAAAAAACTATTTGCTTGTATAGTCTGTATACCAGTTGTTATTTTACATTCATCTGTTGCACTGATGTCTTAGAATTACAACATATTACACAGGAGCTAAGCAGCTACATGCCCCTAGAAAAATTATCTTTCATAACCGAAGAAATGACATGATTTCTATCCACACGAGCAAGGTTTATCACTTAAATGAATATCCAGATAGATGGACTATGAAGAGTATAGGTACTGAAAAGGCCCATATGCCATCCTGTACTGACTTGTGCTTTTTCTGCCTTGTCTGGAGATGATCTATACCAGTGGTGGATTGTGTATGAATGAAGGTAAGATTCACAGAAAAGCAATAACTGTAAAATATGCATGCCTTCCCTTTTACTCCTGAGAATAGCACCAAGATACAAGTATCCCTATAGTTACTAAGTGAATAAGAAATAATCTGGTAATCACTATAATAGTAGTTACATTTACAGACAGCCTCCTGTAAGGCTTAAGGTTCCATTTTTATGTTTGTCGTGCACGCACACATAGCAAACATTTTGTTAGGAGAGTGGTTTTTGAGGGGTGCAACACTGTCAGTCCAATGCAGAGTGGTCTGCAAGGGGCTCATCAGTGCTACACCAATCATTAGCCAGGCTGATCATGACACTGTTCTGGCTTGCTGGGCAGAACCTTTGTGTAGTTCAAAAGAGAGAGCCGACCAATCACAGGTTGGCTCTTTCAATTGATCTCCATAACTGCTTCCCAGCAAGCACAGCTGATCTGTCATGATCAGACTGCTGAGGTTGAATTACACCCTATAACAATGAAAGCCATACACTGGTACCTGTTGCTGCTGCTGCTGCAGTTACTGTTGCCCCACCTGACCCTCCCACTCAGCATCTCCCCCAAACATAACACCAGCACTGGGGGTGCCCAATCCTCAGTGTCACCACCTGAAATAAAGAAAACCATAACACGTAGTTTTTCTTTTGAGATACCCTGAAACAAAGAAAACCATCCATCGATGTCTGTTGCCACCACCATTAGTCCCCCCACCTGATCCTCCCACTCAGCACCTACCACCCTCCCCCCATGAACATAACACCAACACTGGGGTTGCTCAATCCCACAGTGTCACCACCTGAAGTAAAGAAAACCAACCATAGTAGTTTTTTTTATTAAATATATCCTGTAAAAAGGAAAACCATCCAGCGATGTCTATTGCTGCCGCTGCCATTAGTCCCCCCACCCTACCCCTCTATCTCATTACTCACCACCCCATACCTCTCAAATATATCAGCGACACTGGGGGTGCTTAATCCCCCAGTGATGCCACCTGAAATAAATAAAACTATGCCTAGCAGTTTTTTTATTAAATGTATCACGTAAAAAAGAAAACCGTCCATCGATGTCTGTTGCTGCCACCACCATTAGTCCCTCAACTAACTCTCCCACTCAGCACCCACCCCCTCAGAAACATAACACTGACACTGAAGGTGCACAATTCTCTAGTGTCACCACCTAATATAAACAAAGTCTCTCATATTTTTTAAACATACCCTGTAAAAAAGAAAACCATCCATTGATGCCCTTACTTACCCACTTGGGTTCCAATGCCATAATCCTCTCTGAAACACAGACACATCTTCACTCTTCAACATCGGACTGTGAACTGAGGAAATCAGGTATGCGGTTCAGTGTATTTCAGTGGGGATTTGAACTTAATGGCATAACTTGGTCATTATTAAATATTTTTGCTCCAAATTTTCAACATGCCATTTTTTGGGATCACGCCTCAGGAACAACGGCAGTGAAATTAGGCAAATCTGTCCTGAAACGTGATTTTTTAGTCGCTATGTGAAATCACCTTTTGGGCAGGAGTTGAACATTTTCTTCACCCTTGTTCATGAGGTGCAGCCATGAGAAGGCTATGTTAAAAATTTGGGGTAAAAGTATGAGAAAACAACAAAGTTATGAGTCTACATTGCAATTTTTTAACTCACACTTGCAAATGTGATCATTTTCAATATTTTTCAACGCACACTCATAACTGTGATAATTTTCAATATTTGGATCACGACTTTTACTTTTTCACACCACCTTATGTATGTGACAGCTGTCATTTCTCAAATCCTACCCAAAATGTGTTTTAATACTTTTGGCACAAAATGACATTTCAGCCATTTGTTTTATAAATTACACTTATCATGCTCAGAAGGAGTGGTCATAAAAAAATTATGTTAGAAATATGGGGTAAAAATGTGAAAAAACAACTAAGTTATGAGGAAACAAATTGTTCCAACATTTACTCATAACTTTATTTTTTGCAGATTTTGGCCCCTAATGTTCAACATATTCCTTGCGTTACCCGGTACTGAGTCCATATAGCGCTACCTGCACAGCACGCCAATAACCGCACTACAGATAGTGCTAAACATTGTACAGCAACAGGGTTCTTTCAGCATTCTGGAATAACCACTACCCCTATCACTGTACACTGTGATGGGGGAGTGTTGAAGTGGCTGCTGGTGCAGTGCCTGGTCAAGCCACACCCATTGTGGAGTGGCAAAGGCACAAGCACCCTGCAGTGTAGGGGACCTGGGGCTGCAGTTCAGTTCCCCCCAGGTCTCATAGTTTTGCAGCTTTTATTTTAATTTAAAAAATGAATTTTCCCCTCTGCAGAGATTTGTCCCATCCCTGAAGTCCACATCCCCTCAGAGTTAGTTATTTTTAGTCCATGGGGTGTGGGTGGAAAAGCCCCCACAAGTTGGGGAGTGCAGGGGGCAATGCCCCTTCAAAAAAAAAAAAAGACAGTGGTATTTTACTCAATGGTGTGCACTGTTTCTTTTGTGGTCACTGTTTTCCCCAACCTTATTTCAGCACACACCATTTTGCCTGTGGCATTATTTGCCACACTGTTTCATCTGGGGCATTATGACCCCATGCTGCATTACCCCACCTCCTGAACACGGCTGGTGCCATTTTCCAAATCCCCTCCGAAACTTGTTTTCACAGTCGCACTGCGAAATTGCCTTTTGGATGGGATTTTAAAAATTCCACCTGTCTTGATCATAACATCAGGTCATAAAAAGACTGTTGGACATTTAGGGTCAAAATGTGGGAGCCCACTTAAAAGTAGATATTGCCTCTCAGCTGCCCTGTCCTGGGTAACTACAATCTAACAGTGTGTCAAAGCAGGACACCACTAAAAATGAGATACTGCATCTCATCTGCTCTATCCTGGATAAATATATAGCAAAAATATGTACAAGCAAGACCCAGTACAACAGCAATACCAGCGGTAAACATTCAGCATTGACAAATGCTTGTGTAGCTTTTGGAATGACTAATGAACAGACAATGCATAATGTATGCCTTGGTAGTCACAGTGTTCATAAATTCTCCTTATAAAATAGGAAGAAAAAAAAAAGAAACTTGACTGGCTGAAAGATCACATAACCATGTACTGGTTTAGTGAAGCATACAGCCACCCTAGTACCTAGCCTCACAGCACATCAATCCATGAATAGACCTTTTTTGAAAACAATACAAGGAAACAGAGCCATCAGGGGAGCTGAGTTGATGTGTTCACTGGTAGCTCCGTAGTTTTTTTAGGCTCTGAGGTCTAAAACTTGCTTGATTTTTTCTGCTGGTTCACTCTACTTGTGCCTGTCCTGTTGCTGTGATCCAGTGGTGGGGATGGGTCTGAAGAAAGACAAAGCTAATAAGCCTATGGATGAGTTTGTGGAAAATGTCAGAGGAGCAATGTCGGGACTGTCTGTTGGGCCTGACCTGAATATCCAGCACATACTGGCCAAAATGCAAAGTACGGTGGAGAAAGTGGACAATATAAACAATTGGCTCTTGACCAAACAGTGAAGCAGGTCAAAGGAGCTGTGATGGAACACAATAAAGATATCATGTGAGTTTTGGATTGCCTCTCTTGATTGGAGGGTATCACAGCTAAAGAGAGCAATGCCCTGCTGAGTCAGCTTGGGATGCTAGGAAACCAACAGCATGCTACTAATGTCTGTGTGTTGAGCCTGCCAGATACTATTCCTAAAGGGGGCCTGGTCAGTACATTTCAAACTTTCCTGCAGGAATGGTTCTCTTTGTCTATGGAGCAGGCAGAGGTTCATTGGGCTTTCTGGGTACCAGTTAAGAAGAGATGGGATGGTGCTGAAGGTGGTGCGATGATGGTGGCTCAGCTCAGAAATTAAGAAGAGCATTTGTTACTGTTAGCTGCTGCCTGGAACAACAAGGATGTATCTTTTCAGGGGAAAAAGTCATGGTTCTTTCCAGATGTCATGCATGTGAACCTAGCTGTGCTGAAAGGAACTACTGTTATGTAAAAATCATTTTATACAGCTTGGGGGGCCGGCACACTTAGTTTTTTCCCTGCTAGACTGAGACTAACTTTTCAAAATAAACAGTATGCGTACATGGATTCCGATGCAGCTTCACACTTGCTGGAAATTATTCAGCAGTGGCAGAACATTGGGTGGGAGGACTTGGCAGAGTGAATAATTGTTGCTACATGTTGAGCACTGTTCTATTTTCTGTCACTTGTGGTGCTCAGTAATTCCCTCTTTTAGGACTGTGGACATTTATTATGATGGAGCATCACAAAAGTTTGTAAAATACTGCTGGTTACATGTGTTACGAGGCAGGTATGGGATTCATGTGGTTTACAGTATGTGATTTTTCTTTCCAGCATAAGAGTTTAGATAATTAGGAGTCTTATACTTTTGCTCTATTCTCTGTGTGGATGGGCAGGGTGGTTAATTGTTCTTTAGCATCTAAGCAGGGATTTGAACCTATACTTTATTCATAGATTTCTTATATTTCATATATTTTCTCGTGCAGCCCTGCCAATTGGACCAGTATAGGGGTACCAGGGAAGTTATGAATGTTAGTGAATGGTCCTTTAATTGTTTTGGGGTATGCAACCCTGACTTCTCAATATAAACCACTGGAGATTTCCTGCTCCACAACCCAAGCTTCTAGTTAACAGTGTCCTGCAATAGCTACTTGTTAAAATTTTGATCTGTTAGTTGGTGTGACACCCTCTGGGGTTGTGTGGGATCACACTATCTGGATTTCTCCATGTTTATTGTAATTTAAGGTATACAGTGGTAATCATATAAAAGTTGATCAGTAATGAGGTATACCTTGGTAGGCGTGGTACTGAGTGTGATACCAAGGTATGCGTCATTATTGCATCAACAAAGTGTTAACTCTGTGCTAGCGGTATGCTGAGTTCAGGTTTCATTAATCTTCATTGTTAGCAGGTTAAATGCACCAGGTGGCACTGCTTCAAACTAATCTGCACCTGTGTGTTGCAAAATTATGCTAGGTGTCCCCACAGTCCATAATGTATCTTCTTCCCAGTCCCTTCCCCTTCCCCATTCTCTGATTGCCATGCTGTAAAAAAAAATGTCCCTGGTAGTGTAGTGGTCCCTCCTCCGATCCTGATCACCATACTGCACTACCAATATATTGAAAGTAAAAAAAATAATACTTTCCCCGTGGCTAGTAGTCCTTTCCCACATCCAATCACCCACCCGACAAGTAAAAAGAAAAATTATATATATATATATATATATATATGTCATTGAAAACTAGTATCCTAACAGACATTACAATTTCTGAATGATTCATTTTCCGGAGGGGCACTAGAAAAGGGTACCCTATCTCACCACTGTTATGTAAACTAGTCATAGAACAAGGTAGCCAAAGTTGTTATCTTGTTCAGCTTTTTTTCTCTTTTTTTGTGGATGTAACAGCCAGATTTCAGATTCACCTTGGCTGTTTCCAGAGCCTTCAGGTCATCCCTGGACACATCTCAAGGAGACCAGCCTAGGTTCTTGGAGTACCAGTGGTACTGGGGGCGGCCTACGTTCTTGGAGTACCAGTGGTACTGGAACAGTAAGTGCGCTCAGTGTCTCCACCTGGGGTAGTGATTGGGAATACCTGAAAATAAATTGCAGGTTAACACCCCCCCAGGAAAATATATTAGCTACCCCCACAGTACCTTCCCCACCAAACAACAATTTCCACTTTGCACAATACGTCACTGTACCAGAATATAACATTAACAATTAACAGTTTTATTTCAGGGGAAGAAGAAAAAGGGAGAAAAATAGCATAACAACTTTAACAACTGTTGCAACACTTTTATCCCACACAAACCCCACCTCCCACCCATGGGTGCACCCGACTTTCCTTTTGGCATCTGCCCAAAAATCTCCAAAGTCCCTGGGGTGGGTACCACACAGCAAATGCAGATGCAGAAGATGCTGGGGATCCTTCATCAGGGTCTGAATATCTTTAAACAGATGCAGAACTTTTAAACTTTTTGCCTGGGCTCACTATTGGTCTTGCCACAGTCCTGCCCAGGGCTTAAACGCCTTTATTTTGTCTCATTAGACTACTAGCTGAAGAGACTTCCCCAAAGTCACAGCCCAACTACTTACAGTTTTGAAGTTCACATGGGATGGCAGATACTTGTTTCGCAATACTGCACTGGTATCAGAAGATGCTGATAGAACACACACAGCCACTGGCTGAAGCAATGATGAAAACTGGTCTTTATCTGCCAAGCCTTTCCAATCTTCACCCAAGGGGGCCTCTGTATGTGGTCTTTGTGACGTAGACAGCCAGTTCTGAGTACTGGATAATATTTTTTTTTATGTAAAATGTATTATGACTGTCTCTGCTGAAAATCAAATGCTCTAAGAATGACCTCTCTCATCCCCCCCAGATTTTAGCTGACAGATGCAGGCCAAGAGAACTACTGACAGTTACTGGAAGACTTTTATTAAGGATCCTGTTTCTCTGAGCTAATTACAGAGTTGTTAAGTTAATTTTGTTAAGAGAGAAATCATAAACTAGGTTTATGATGTTAAAATAAGGGAAGCTAGGAAGTTACATAGATGTGTAAGGTTGTAAATGACCCTATGAAGCCTGTGTGAAGAGGGTACAGCATGAGATCAAAAGAGGTGTCACTGGAACTTGAGTATGCTAAGGTTGCAGAATTAATACTTTGAAATGACATCCTGTGGTTGTATAAAAATATATTTTTGTTAGATATTTGACCAGAGGAGGGGCTGGATGACTTCATCCAAAAGGGGTTGGCCAATACTGCTTGAAAAGATTATTCTCTTTCAGTATAGAGGTGCATTTTTTGTATCTGACACTGACCAAGAAAACATCTGAGCGCTGAAAAGAGGTATTTAGAAAGCTAGACAAATCTAAATATAGTTGTAGGAATTGCACTGTTTTAAACCTTGTTTTGTTTAAAGATATGTATGTCCTGTGATATGAGTTCTGTATTGTATGTTTGACATATTATTATATATTTTAGTAAAAACTCTAATTTTAGAAAACCTGGTCTGTCTTTGAATTGCTTTCTTTGCTAAGAAATATTTATGGTTCAGCAGACATATAGCTTATGCGGTGGTATGAAACTGGAAGAGAAGAGTTTTAAATCTGAGGTCTTTATAAAAGTTTTAAAGGGTTCATCTCTGAATACCTGGTTAGGTGCCTGTAGGCAAAGATATTTGGTCCCCCAAAGACAGATATATCTGAGCCTGTGCATTGGGTATACTAGCAAGAGGTTAACAGTTTGAATCCCTCCAGAACTGAGACCAAAGGTTGATCAGAACTCACAAAAACAGACAAGAGGGTTACCCTGTCTGTTACACTATTCACAAGACTGCGCTCAGAGGTTGGCACTTTGGGAGTAGAGGGCCTGACCTGCTGAGTGAATCTGTGACAGTCTTCACCTGGCAGGCTTCTCAGCCTCTTCCTTTTTGAGGATTCTCTCTTTGTCCGGGTACAACTTTTCTCCTTGCCCGGGTACACTTTTCCTCTTTTCTAGGTACAAGTTCTCTCCCCAACTAGGGTAAACACACTGATAATCACTTTTCCTCAGCTGGCAGAGCACTGTGAAATTTAGGTAGTGACCTTTACAGTCTCTAAAGTCCAACTTTTTCAATTCACTTTCTGCATGGCAGACCAGTTCACTCCTTCTGGACAGATCTTAGTCCTTCTGAACAAACCTCAGAAATCTCACACTTCAAAGGTAGGATCTTCCTTCCCCAGCCACAGGTTCCAACCTTGGTGATAGTGTCACTGTCACCATGCGGTCCAAGTTTGGCACTACTTCTCATAGGTACTGGCTCCCTCTCTGGAGCAAACTCACTCACTGCAGCAACATTCATTGACCACAGGTTCGATTCTCATGGGCTCACTCTCTCTTGAACAAAATCCTTCCTTTTCCAGCTGAAGGTTCCATTCTGAGCAACAGCTCCCAGTGGCTTTGAAGCAAATTCACAAAGGCTCAGTGCAGATTGTCCTATACTGTGACCAACTAGACTGAGAAGCAAACACACAGAACTTCAGGGCTATCGAACCTCAAGCACTCTTTTTTCTAAATCCTGGCTGAGAGCCCGCCACCAGCTGAAGACCTCATCTCACAGACAACTAATCCCAGTTATTAGCTCTTCACAACCTCTAGTCCTTGAAATTTACAGAATTCTTCCTTCATATGAAACCTTAAGCCCTTTGAAGTCACAAGCCCTCACAGTGCTCTCACCACTGTGGTTGTAGTCACTTGCAGCTCTCTCTCTGTCTCACAGCTGGATGGTAATGGGCTCCACAGCTCTCTCACAGCTAAAAGTTTCACCCAGATTCCCTGGCCCTGGGAGACAGGTAACTGGCAACCCCCAGGAAGGCTCTTTTCAACACTTGAAGCCACATATTTCTGTAATGGTGCTGGAGCCCCCTCTCTCAGGAAGGGTCCCATTGAACTGACCAAGAAACAAAAGTCTCCTCAGTTTTGGGAGCTCTACCCAGCTCCTGACTGGCTGAAACACCTGTCCTTAAAGAAAATTAATATTCATTAACCTCCTTCGATGCATGATTAGTTCCTTGAAAGGGTGCCTAAAATTAGCCCCAAGAGTAACAAACTGCAGAAACGTGTTTTGTCCTGTTGAGGTTCAAGGCCACATTCATCCAATCTGTTTTAATGAAAACACACTTTACAGGTTGCCTAGGAATCATACACACTCATGAATTAAAGACTCCTGTCAAAACACTTTTAAGATGGGCAGGAGTGTAACTTCGGTTTAAAACAAAATACTGACTTACAATAAGAAAATTAATAAAATACACAGACAACTGTAAAATGCAAGCTGTCATTCATTTAAACACAAGCTTTTTCTGTGTAAGTAGAATGTCAAGATGTCATTATGCAGAGCTTTATTGTTAAATAGATGTTGAGAATCCCCCCACCCCCCCCAAAAAAAATTGGGGTAGGCTAATTGTGTGAAATTTATTACGTGAAATAAAAAAATAAGCTACATCTTAACTCACAACTGTTTGCTAGACCGTTTCCACTACCGCTACCGAGGAGAGTGAGTAAAAGTGAAATGGAGTAGTCTTAATTCTTACAAATTATACTCACACTCCTCAGCGGTGTGTGGTATCTAAAAAAAAATCTCCAGGCTGGGATAGCCAAGTAAAGGTTCAGTGCAATCAAACAAAATCTGGAAGATTCATATAGGAATATGACAGTGCACATTTTGGGCTGTTTGGTCTCAAAGAAGTGGATAGATAGAGTGGATACTGATAAAGAGAGTTGTTAATCTTTTTATAGGTTCGCTATCCATTTCTCTTCCATTAGAAAGAATGGTTTGGGACAATAATTCTGTTTTAAATTCTGATACTGATATCCAGGTCCCAATTGAACTACAATGATATCCAGGTCCCAACTGAACTTTCAGAAAAAGTAAGAATGATGTGCTTAGAAAAACTTGATACTATTGGGATACATACTGTATCATATATTTGCTGTATCAGGATACGAAGCCTGAAGTCCACCTTCACTACAGGTGTCCAGGAAATCATTAAATCCAGATTTTAAATGTAATATTCCACTTTATAATTAATTCCAACATTTGGATGATTTACCATCTTCATGACTATTTCTGAGCAAACCCATGGTGGCAGCAAGTGTATCTGCTCTCATAGAGAATAGTTCTGGACCACCAGGAACTGAACTGCAGTCCAAAAAAGAAAGCTTTATTGATAATAAATCACAGTCTATGAAAATTGTCTAGTTGGGAAACATAATGTTTAGAATCTGAACTGGAAGATAATGATAAGTATTTTTTAGACCTCATTATTTAATTTCCCTGCAAAAGACTTGTGTTCAGGTGATGTATTATGGGATTTGAAGGTTATTCAGTTTTTTCTGATTCTATCCAGGTAGATACGGACACATTGAAACTCTATTTATTCCCTTGATGTCTTTTTTTAAATTACATTTCGACATGAAGATTAACAATATTACTTTTGTCAACAGAGCACTGTCAGGATTTAAGAATGAAACATTTTTAATCAAGTTATAATATTTATAGACATCCACATGTCTCCCATAGGGACTAAATATTATACTCCAGTGACTTGGAATGAGCCGAAGTCCCTATTGTATTTCATGTGAGGACATTAGTCTGGAAGATGTACCTATTTTGGCTCTATGTGGACTTTAGCCGTAGATAGGGTATGTATTATTGTGAATGCTCCAGCTAGTGTTTATGCTATTTCTGTTTTACATAGGGCAGAAAGTCATCTCTTAAATCTACAACCACAAATTAAGCATATGGCCATTTTAAATATAGGAAGGTGGACGCCGACAAAACCACACTGATTAGTCAGGAGAGAGACCTGGGGGTTATCATATCTGATGACCGGAAGTCATCAAAACAATGTGAAAAAGCAGTGGGGAAAGCAAACAGAATGTTGGGGTGCATAGGAAGGGGCATAACCAGTAGGAGGCGTGAAGTGGTGATGCCACTGTATGGATCACTGGTGAGGCCTCATCTGGAATACTGTGTCCAATGCTGAAGACCGCATCTCAGGAAGGATTTAGAATGGAAGCAATCCAGAGAAGAGCAACAAAAATTATACATGCACTGCACTACAAGCCTTATGAGGAAAGACTCAAGGAACTTAACATCTATTCACTGGAAGAGAGGAGTAAGAGAGGGGATATGATAGAGACTTTCAAATACCTCAAAGGAATAAACGGTACAGAAGGGGAACGTATCTCAGAGAAGAAAGTGCACAAGGACAAGGGGACATAACATGAGGCTAGAGGGAGGGAGGCTTGGAGGAATGCTATGATGTATTTTTTCACAGAGAGGGTGGTGGATCCTTGGAACAGCCTACCAGAGGAGATGGTGGAAGTGAAAACAGTATGGGGATTCAAAAGTGCATGGGATAAGCATAAAGGCACCCTGCTGTACAGCAGAGTTGGGGGAAAGGCAGTCCAGATAAGAGTAGGGATTGCCAAACCAAGTCGGGGAATGGGCAGACTAGGTGGGCTGTATGGTCCTTATCTGCTGACAAATTCTGTGTTTCTATGACTATGCAAGCGGTCAGGACAAGAGGATCACAGAGATCACTGGCTCAGGTTCTGTCTTTACATTTTCACTCAGATAGCCATTCACACCCTCTCGCCTTTGGGCCATGCTACCTGCTCAGCCACACGACATGAGCACACGTCCGCACTCACGTCACAAACAGGGTATCTATACTCTCGTATTCCCTGAGAGTGCTGCTTGAATCCCCCTTTCCTACCAATGTGGGTCCCGTATGTAGCCCCCTCACCCCAAACACCAACTTTCAGAATGACGAGTCCCTAACTGTGTTGAGGTAGGGTGGGGGAACAAATGGCACTGAGCCATACATTCCAAATATAAGCAAGCACTGACATAATGTCAAGCTGGAGGGGGGGGCAAGAGGCTTTCTGCAAGCAGCTTGTTGTGAGATTGACAGTCATAGGAGGGAAATGCTATTAGAGAAAAGGAAACTGGTACATGCTGCACAGTAAAACATTTGAATCCCTGCTTCCAGGGCATCTTGTGGGAGCACAGTACTTGTGGCCCAGTAACCCCAGGAGCACCACTATAACACAAAGAGGACACATACTCCCAAATCACTATCTGATGGTAGCTAGGTAACCTGGGGACTATGGCTAGGACACCACTCAACACTACACGCACAGTCAGCCTCACTCTCCAGTAGTGTGGTCATGGTCAAGAGATCGAACAGCAACAGTAGGGTGAGGAGTTGGGGGGGTTCACTACCTAAGTCCCAGAAAGAACCGCTTATTCACTGGAGGGAGAAGGGGGGTCCACTAACTCTCATGAGCAAATGCTCATTCACAGGAGCCACTACTCTTTACAAGACATTAACTCAGGTCCCAAACAAGCCGCCTCAGCTGAACTGGGAAGGAACATGTCATGGTTAATCCACAGAGGGTTGGGAGTGAGGGGACTCCTTACATCCTAATTTCAGGACTGGAGATTTTTTTTTAGATACTACACACTGCTAAGAAGAGCAAGTGTAATTGTTAAGAATTAAGACTACTCCATTTCACTTTCACTCGCTCTCCTCGGTAAAAGAAATGGTCTGGCAAACAGCTGTGAATTAAGATGCAGCTTTTTTTTTATTTCATGTAATGTATTTCACACAATTAGCCTACCACATTGTTTTTTTTTTTTTTTTGGCTTCCCATCATCTATTTAAAAATAAAGTTCTGCATCATGACATCTTGAGATTCTACTTACACAAGAAAAGCTTGTGTTTAAATGAATGACAACTTATGACAGCAGAGTACACATCCGTGTTCTTAGTAAGACATCACTAATTTATGTTTGCAATTGTGAGATGCCCTTTGTCAAACATTTTTGAAATTCATATCACATCCACTTAATATGATTTACATACACCTATGCTGTATACAGTACATATTATAGAAATAATGTTTTTACTTGTTCTGTTTGCTGCGGGTAACACTTATGCAAAAATCTAATTGCAGGAAACGTAATACTGCAATTGGCCTCCCGTTCCCCAGTTTCATCTTAGTATCACTTAAAACCAATGGCTGAAGTGAGATAATGTAATTCACGTCCGTAAATTTGGGGATTGTAATCACACTGTTCACCCTAATAATTGGATTAGGCAATCCTGATTATTAAACCTGAACATGAATCTCTGGGCATATCGGGGCAAATAAAACTTGGATTATGAGTTGGAAATGAAAATCTTTTCTCTCTCTCTCTCTCTCTCTCCCCTCACCCTTCTTTTTTCTTGGTATATGACTTATACTGTAAGGCCCAGATATTCAAACTGCACCAGGCTGTGGCACAAGCTTGGGCGCAGCTCAACTAGGCTGCGCAGGGGTGCGGACTGGGCGACATTCAACGGAGCTGCGCCATGGCTCAGCAGTGTTGAATATCACACCCTGGCCACCCGCAGTATGCATGGCGCAGTGGCACTGCACCAGCACAAGTGGCCAGAGTGGAGCATGGGGATGTGCTACCGCAAGTTCCATTGCGCCATGCACAGCAACCGCGATATTCAAAAGTTAGCATGCAAATGGGGCCATAATGTATGCAAGACGCACAAGGGGCCATTTGAATGTCATTATGGCACCATTTGCATGCAGGTGCGCCGATCTCTGATGACTTGCGCCTAACACCCTGCCAGGCAGTAGCCGTCGGGGACCGACGCCCCCTGCAGCCGGCAATGTGCTCCACAGCCTGATCACGGGCATCTGTATAAATAAAAGAATTCGTCCAATATCCCTGGTGGTCCAGTGGACCGCTGCCTGCCAGATCACAGGCATTTGTAAATAAAAATATGTCCTATATCCCTGGTGGTCCAGTGGACCGCTATCTGCCTGATCACGGGCATTTGTAAATAAAAATATGTCCTATATCCCTGGTGGTCCAGTGGACCGCTATCTGCCCGATCATGGGCATTTGTAAATAAAAATATGTCCTATATCCCTGGTGGTCCAGTTGATCGCTATCTGCCCAATCACGGGGATTTGTAAATAAAAACATGTCCAATATCCCTGAAAGTCTAGTGGTACCCCCTCACCACCACCGAGCCCCACCGTCCGCTCCCCGGTCATCCAGCAGGTGGCAGCACCACCACCTGCTACCCCACTGCCCCCGACTGACACCGTCAGCAGGGCTTATCAGCCCATTGGTCACAGGCGTGAGCCAATAGCGTGCAGCTATACCGTACACATTCCAGATGGCAGATGATCCCATTCACGTATCTGGATGTGTAGTATCGGCCTCAGGCTGCGCCACGTGGCTCACACTGTGGACCAATGGTTTCTCTGACCGGTGTCCAGTCAGCGTGAGCCAGCGGGCGGGTGGTGCTACCGGGCGGGGGAAATGAGCGATGAGGCTCCGGCAGGCGGAAATGACGAGGGGCAATCACTGAACCACCGAGATATTGGACGTCTGACCTGAAATACCAGCGATCAGGCAGATAGTCACTGGACACCGAGATATAGGACATATTCTTTGTTTATACAAATACCCGCGGTGGCAGGCAGCAGTCCGCTGGACCACCAGGGATATTGGGGAATTAATTCTTTTTATTACAAATGCCCGTGATCAGCCATGGGGGGGCACCGCCAGGTACAGCCGGAACTCGGGTGGCCACACACAGGTGGCAGCTGCCGTGTTGCGCCTTGCAATGCGGTAGCTCACCTGTGGGTGGCCATCAGTTGTTCCTTTTTTTTTGGATCAACTTTGTGCTGGCACAGGTAGGGGTTGCACATGCATGGCTCTGCACATCCCGGGCTGAATATCGGGCTGTGCAGGGTATGCATGGGCACCCCACCTGTATCTGCATACATTACTGATGCGCTCTGGTGCATTAGATTTGTGCCACGCACTTTTCCCTTTTGGAAATCACGTCAAGATTGTAGTGGTTGGCGATGGTGCAACACCTGTTGGAGCAATGCGCAATCCTTTTGAATATCTGGGCCTAGGTGCCTTTTAAGTGCCACTTAGAAGGAGGAAACATGTTTTGTTTTAGAAATGAACTGAATGGGGTCACTAGATATGATGTCAAGCTTTTACTAACAGTTTTACAAAAGTCTATACCCTGGTGCTTTCCTAAGTTTTAAGTGATCTATAGGTGTATAGCCTCCTACACTTCTATTTTTTAGATCAGAAAACTCATGAGCTTTTGATGTTTTTTTAACCAGAAATGCTTGATCTCTTTGCACATCACTATTTCTATTTTATTTATATAAGTCTTCCTAATATTCCAGAAATTGTTTCTTAATAATCTCATGGTCTGATGATATGCTACTTTCCTGTGTCTGTAAATGAGCAACATGTCTTTCCACTTTTTCCTTTTGTAGCATGTACTGTATGATAGCAGTTTGTGCTGTTGTCAGAATTAATATATTTAGAGCTATTCATTAATATTCATTTTTCTGTTTTTCATTAAGGATAGTGTTGTAATTATGTCCAACTTTGTCTAAATGGCAGAGATGAAAATGTGCTCCTGTCCTTGCATGGTTTTCCTGTGCTTTCTTAATTTCCGCTTTTAATTTATTAATTCCTGCTGCTTGTTTTCTTTTTTTTAAGACTAAACCATAGAAATACTCCTGATAGTTGCCCTGTAAGAATCACATACTTTATAATGTTCTTGGGCACCTCCTCTGGTTTATTCACAGTAAAAAAAGAACTCAGATTCTCTTACAATTTTTTTCTATAAACTACTTATCTTTAACAAATGCTGGATCTAGTTTCAAGGCCCTCACTGGTTTAGTGCTGTCCCTGGACAAAATGCTAAGCAACACAGGGGAGTGGTCTAAGAGGGAAATAGGGTTAATATTTAATATAATTTATTAGATATACAGTAGTAAATGCTTTGAACCTAAGAAGTAGTCAATATGGGAATATGTTGTATGTCTATCAGAAAAAAAGAATATTCATTTCCACCTGGATTTGTACTATGCTAAAGATCCAATAGGGAAAAATCCTCCATCCCATTCAGAAGTATTTTAGCAGCTTGTGTAATATGGCCATCTAGAATCAGGTTGAAATGTCCTCCTAATAAGTAGGACTGAAGAAATTTACTTATGAAAGCTGTCTTGGCTCCAGTATTTCATCAAAATGCATCAGATTTGAGGCGGAGAGCATATCTTGTGGATTGTGTGTAAGTTATATGACTGTTTTTGATAATTTTGCCAATGCTATAGACTGTAGCCAGCATAACTGAAAAGGACCCCAAATAGGCAAAGTCAAGTGTTGGCTGGCGGTGGGAGAGGGGAGAGACACACAGAGAAGTGTTGGGTGGCTAGAAGTAACACTTGTGAGATATGTATCCGCACCCCAAAAATGGGAAAGTGGATTGCATACCTCTCAACCTCTTGTCTCATAAATCAGGGATAAGGCTTAAATAAACTATGGAACAAAGCCCCAAAATCAGGGATACATCTTAAAAATTGGTAATATTCACTATGAAAGTTAATTCAATAAGGGGATTAGTGTTAAGCTGCATTTTCAGAAGAATAACAAGCCTGTAGCTCTAATGTTTGACATTATTTTGTGCTTTGAAACCCCACTGTTCAGTCACAAAAACACAAATTTTATGAAGGGCAGAGGAAACTTCAGAGGCAAAATCAGGGACATCCCTGAAATTGGGGGACAATTGAGAGGTATGGTGGACTGAGCCTTTAATATGACTGTGCCGGAGGGAGGGGTGTGTGTGTGTCAAATCTTGATTTATTTTCAGAAGTGCTGCCTCACTCTGTATGAGCTAACCTCTCAGCAGTACTCTATTAGATGTGAATTCTGGCTCAGTACATGTTTGTCAACACATCCACCCCCCCACCCCCATCATTGCTTGCATGTTTCCTATCACTGACCTACAGGAGTATTGGGGGAGGGGTGGTCTCAGAAAATCAGAGTAGTCTGTTTTAGCAGGTCCTCTTCTGGGCTGCTTTGTATCCCTCCTTCTGTTCCAGCTCTCCATCCCTCCCTGCCTCCTTTAATCATCACACTCAGTGCACTTCTCAACTGTCCCTGATTTTCAGGGATGTACCTGATTTGGCCTCAAAAGTTTCCACCGTCCCTCCCAAATTTGGGATGTCTGTTAAAGAAGACTAGGGATTCATAGCATAAAACAATGCCATATGTTAGTGGTACAGTCTGGTTCTCCTTGAGAAAATGGCATTTACTGTACACTATGCCAAATATCACTGCAGTATACTTAAGCTAATATTACAATTTCTTATGTGTCTCTAATGTTCTTGTCCCTTAACTTTTTAATCCTTGTTCCTAATTTGTAATGCAGGAGTCTGAGAGGTATGACACTCAGATTAATACTAAAAATAACGGTAACATATTTTGAAAAATCAAACTGCATGTTGGAGGCTCTACATACTGTAGGGGTGAGGGTGAAAAGGCAACATGACTTTGTAAACTGTTTTGTATGTACAGTATTCAGAATACATTAAAATTCTGATACAGTTGCCACATGTTTTGTTCATATAGTGTATCATGCATAGAAACTTGATACATTGTACCAAAGGCTTCCTTTTGCAACATTATATTTACAGTACTGTATCTAAAAGGTTTCACTGTTTCAGAGATGAAAGAGAACATTTGCAACTATGTATCAAACCCACAGGCGCTCCTGATAAAAATATTTGTGCTTTACTTGTAACAACTCCATTTTTGCAGTCTGGATTCAGTCAATAATGCACAGTGGTTGAATGTAATAAAATTCTGTATACAGTATTTAATGTGCCAACGTCTTCAAAAACAGTTTTTTCTGCTATTATTTACTTGGGGCTGAAGCATAGGAGGGTGGTAAAAAGAAAGAGAGTTCCTCTGCTGGTCTGCCATAAAATAGACAAGGACGTGCTGATCGAGGCTTGCAGCCTTAGTCAGGAGACTGAAAGGAACAGACCACCTTCCACTGAACTGAACTGAAGTGCAATACATTGTTAAACATGACCACTCCTTCCGGCCAACACTTAGCAGCTTGTTAGATAAGGCATAGGTAAGGCGTGATAATCAGCTCATTAGATAGCTTATTAGACAGCTTATCAGTAGAATGTTTTTAGTATAGCCAAGACCTGAATTAAATGATGTCAAGATTTATTCATATGAGCCTATAGTTTGGGTCTTCTAAATTTACACACCTCACAGTGGTTTAATGCAGTATTAAAGTGAAAAGAACCCATCTTGAAGGTGTTCATCAGCTCTATATGTACTAAGATTAGATCTAGTAGTAGAGCAAAATATCAAATAAATATTTTCACTGGTAAACAAAGTTAGTTTTCAGTTATGTGTCTTTCTATTTTTTTTTTTGAATTTGTCTGTACTTTGCGGGGGGGTTACTGTATGCACCCCATATGATTAGATACAGTATGTGTACAGTGGAGCACTAATTTTGGCTGTTCTGTAGTTATTTATGTATTTATTTATTATTGTAGTGCCATTTCATGCCTGGTAGCTGTACCCCTTTCAATTAGTAAATTGAACCTACGCATCTAAGACATCCCTCAGATTTGGTGACAACCTATGAGGAGAACTTCAGTATGTAGGTCATCTAAAAAAGATGACAGTTAGATATTTTATGGTGCAGTATTAGCTGCCACCCCTCCACACACCCTGGCAACACTGGTAGCATGGGGCACCTGTGGGGTTGGGGGACAATGAAAAAATAATGTAAATCTAATGGTATGGATGGCTAATGATTGGCAGCTGTCAGTTTCTTTGTACTGTTGAGGAAGCTTATTTTGTTTTGTAAGTGCAGAACTGTGAACATGGAGACATGGTTTGAATCCCCCTATTGCCACTTTCTTACTGTGCCATCCTTATTCTACTTCACTGTCGCTAACCCCTGACCTTTCTGTTAGGTCAGTATGCCTCTACTATATTAAACATGTAATAAAAATGTGGGATGCTGAAGCATAAATCAGATCACTGTCTGTCCCTCCAGAATGCAAAAATAATCGAAAATACTTTAACATGTTTAGAAATGAAACTGTGCATTCTTGACGGACAGATAACGATTTGATTTATGCAGCCGCATCCCACATTTTTATTATATTGAGGGTTAGAGACAGAGCAGTAGAATAAGAGTCACACAGTAAGAAAGTGGCAGTTGACAGATTCAAGCTGCCTCTCCAAGACAGCAGTTCTGTACTTAAACTAAGTATAACAGATCCCTGTCATCAAAATATAAATAAATAAGTAAAAAGAGCCCAGGCTCAATGTTCCAATCCCAGTCTATGTTTCTAAATAAATAAATAAATAAATAAGTAAAAGGAGCACAGGCTTAGTGTGCCAATCCCAGTCACCCATACAGAAATAAATAAGTAAATGGAGCCCAGGCTCAGTGTTCCAATCCCAGTTACCAATACAGAAATAAATAAGTAAAAGGAGCCCAGGATCAGTGTTCCAATCCCAGTCAGCCATACAGAAATAAATAAGTAAAAGGAGCCCAAGATCAGTGTTCCAATCCCAGTCACCCATACAGAAATAAATAAGTAAAAGGAGCCCAGGATCAGGGTTCCAATCCCAGTTACCAATACAGAAATAAATAAGTAAAAGGAACCCAGGCTTAATGTTCCAATCCCAGTCTATGTTTCTAAATAAATAAATAAATAAGTAAAAGGAGTCCAGGCTTAGTGTGCCAATCCCAGTCACCCATACAGAAATAAATAAGTAAAAGGAGCCCAGGCTTAGAGTTCCAATCCCAGTCTATGTTTCAAAATAAATAAATAAGTAAAAGGAGTCCAGGCTTAGTGTGCCAATCTCACTTATCAATAAATAAATACTGTAAATAAATAAAAGGAAGCCAGGGTCAGTGTGCCAATCCCAGTCACCAATACATAAATAAATAAATAAGTAAAAGGAGCCCAGGATTAGTGTGCCAATCTCAGTTATCAATAAATAAATACTGTAAATAAACAAAAGGAGCCCATGGTCAGGGTGCTTATACCAGTCACCAAAAAATACATACTGCTGTAAATGGAGCCCAGGCTCAGTGTGCCGATCCCAGTCACCAATAAATACATGCTATACCTTTTTGTAGTAAATCATGGAGAACCTGAAATAAATCATTTATGGCACAAACCTATTTTTGCAAACTGCAAAGTGTACAGTTTTTGATAAAAGCTGTACTTCAGATTCTGTGAGATGAAAATAAAATGTGTATGGACTATGAATAAAGAGGTAGCATTTGCTACTATTGAAATAGCTTGGCTGCATTAACTGGCATATCTTGTTTTTCCACTATGATACGAAAACTGTCAGCAAATGTTAAGACACAAATGGACAGCAATATTGCCAAATTGCTTGCCTGCTCTATAAACAAAGGCTTAATGCCTATTTAAAACCCACAAACCTTTTCCTGTTACCAAATAGTTTTTGTTTGCCCCACTATTGTGAAAGCATATAGCTCAGTATGAGGTCAGTAAAGAAATACTTCAATGTACCTTGGTGGGGAAGATAAAAAATACATTTTCTTCATTCAAATATGGTTGGCTCTGCATGGAAATGATTGTATTTTACAGGCAACTCAGCTTTGCACTTGCTCGAAAACAATCCCAATAGCTGTTCAAGGCAACAACATATCTGATACAGTCACCCTATCTAAACAATACAGTTTGAATAATTAAATTACTTTGTGGACTTCAAGGCCATTACAATGAAAAGGAGTATGCTACAATGTACCAAAGAAGGCTCAAAACAAGTTAGGATTATTTTTAAAATGTGCATGTAATGCCATCTCTCTTTATTTCCTCACCCATAGTGTGAACACATCCATTGGTTAATCTGGGTGGACATGCAGAAATGACCACAGAAATGACTGATGTCTCTTGGACCTGAGGCAGGCCAAGGAGGTAAAGGAACCCAGGCTCAGTGTGCTGATCTCAGTCATCAATAAATAAATAAATATAGCCTATTTCTATCTGATAAAATCGAGCGCTGGATGCCTCACCAGGATCCCAGCCTTTATCGGTGTATGATTTTTTTTCACCCAGCTATATCAAGAGCTGCTTGTGAGGAACATGATTTGTTTTGAATCTCTGCAGGTGGAGTTGGTGCAGGATGGACTCTCTGGAAACCCAGCTGTGCCCCAGCTGACTGCTGTTGTGCTGCTGATTCTGTCAGTAGCACTCTCAGAGGAACCATATTTACACAAGCTAGGGAAATATTAGACCCTGATTTCGTTGCCTGGATTTAGGCTATATTTTCATCCTCTTCTGCCAACAACTCTAACAGGTGAGACTTTCTGGCAGTAATGCCAGCCAATAATAAAGAGCATACTGAGTTGCTGGCTCAGTTAGTGTACCCATATCCGATTCTTCACAGCTAAGGAATTCTTTTGCTGCAAAATGTATACACACCTGGCTTGCCAATGGAAATATCTGTATGCAGCAAAAATTAAACACAGTGTACAGTTGTGAAACTTTTGCAATCTAAAACGAAAATATCCATAATCAGTAGTTCCGCGATGCTGGGTGTGTCTTGCAGAGCAACAGAGTGAGATCGGCATATTTGTCAAATTTCTGTGACTTTTAGTGACTTTCTTAGTGGGCTTTATTAGATTTTACAGCTCTATTTGCTAGATTATAGATTTGGTAAATAGTCAGGGCACTAAATGAGTAAGTTAGATTAGATCCATGTGTTGTCGGGGTAGAAACGACACCTGAGTGTACACAAGGGCAGTGGAATCGGCACTGAGGATGCACGGACCCTACGGTGTTAGGGGGGCCAAGTAACTTATGATCTGACTCATACGGTCATATCTATAGGAAAGTTACAAAGAGAAAGCCATTACCTGTGATTATCACCAAAAATTTGGATCCGGTCTTAAAGGAAAACTGTCATAAACCCCTTTGCCAATTACTAGAGCTGCAGAAATGCTCGATCAGCACAACCTTTATGTTTATTTCAAGTTTTCAGCCAACCTTTGCAATTTAATTTGATCCATTTCTTGCCTTGATGGTGGTTCAGTGTGCTGTCCTGGAAGTGATATTTAGAAAGTGCAGCCACACTGGAAGACTGAGCTTGACATTCTGAGCTTAGTATTGTTCCTGCTGTGTCCCGGAAGGCTCGTTCATGATGAGTGGGGCACATTGTCATGAAATAAAAAGAAACAGTGTGCCTTATAGCAGTCTTTGTGCTGTGTCTTTACAAACAAACCCCGTTGAAAACGAAGCAGGCTAACCTATTTAATTTTTTTATGGAAAGTTGCAGCACTGAGTTCGGGCATGCACATTAGCACCTAGGCGCTAATGCACGTGCCCCAACTCAAAGCTAAAACTTTCCATTAAAAAATTAAATAGGTTAGACTGCTTTGTTTTCAACAGGGTTTGTTTCTAAAGACACAGCTCAAAGACTGCTACAAGCACACTGTTTCCTTTTACTTTGCAACAAAGTGTCCCACTCATCATGAACGAGCCTTCTGGCACACAGCAGGAACAATACTAAGCTCATTTGAATACAGGTTGTGGCTCTGGCTGCTTCTGTCTGTGAAATGGCGCCTCTCACCCTGGGTCATTAAAAAAAAATTTAAACTAAAAGATATGCCCTGCAACAGAAATGAAACTCTCTCACTGCAAGTTGGCAGGTGAGTAGAGGCTGGGGGGAAAATGGGGTTTATGACAATTTTCCTTTAAGACAGTTTGGAGTAAGAAAGATTTGGATCATGATGTTTTGAGCCAGTGGGGCAGAATTGGTCCCGGAGTGTGTGGTGGTCCGGTCCCAGAAGGAGGAGCGTGGTGAGGAGCAGGAGGAACTTATAGTTTGAGGCATTGATCTGACTGAGTTGAGGGGCCAGTCAGAACGCCAAAGACGAAATGTGCCTGCTCTTTATCATGCCAGGACTGGAAAGGAAGTAGCTGTGGGGCAAGTGGTTGCTGGATTAAAGACCAAGGAGAGGCCTCCTGAGGAGAGAGGAGGGGGGAACCACCCGGCCTGGATGAGAGGACAGCCGCTGCATCTACTGGAGGGTGGAGCAGGGTCTGTTCCTCTTAGGTGGAACACAAGGTTCACTGGAGCGTGGGCATGTGTTGGACTGCTGGAGTGAAGGACTGTGGGGGGGCTAACCTAGGCAGAAGGAGGCCCTCAAAGAGCTGAACGGAAGAATGGAGAGTATCAACATCTAATAAAGAAGTGGCTCTGGATTCTGCCCAGGATTTCTGCTGACATTTGGTGATGTACATTTCCTTTTGTTGTGGGACAAATTTTCATTAGGATTGTTAACCGGACACTGGTACTGGCAGACTACCATTTTAAAGCCATATATAATACGAAGCAGCCCAGTGAGAGGGGGCTGTAGAGTATCCAGGACTTTATTTTTGCAGTGGCGAGAGCGCTGCAAAGCAAGTATTACATCAGAGACTATTTGACTAATAAGAGAGAATATTTTAAGATACTAGCTCTGCTATTGGTTGAGTTGGGTACTGGGGTGGGAAGAGCTTATTTTATCTAAAGAGGTGGCTGTGTGTGTGTGCATGTGCATGTGTGTGTGCTAGAGGGATGTTAGATGGATGAGTTAAGGGGTGAATGTTTAAGTGAAGGACGTAAGGGAAGGTGGACTTTAGTTGAAAGTTGGGTGTGATTGAGTGAGAGTAGGGTTGATTGAAGGGAGTGTTGTGAGCGGTATTTGAAAGTGTAAGATATGGGCTGTGGGAAATCAGTATGGTCCGGCAGTACTGCCCCTCAAGACTTAGGGATCTTCACCCTTTTGACTGCCCTCTGCTTCCTCCTGACGTGTATGATAGATGCCGGGCGCTGGGCATACTGAGGAGGCGGATGGGAGGAGGAGGAGGATCCTGGAGGTTTTGGGGGGTATGGGAGAGGAGTGGATGGATAGAGACAGTGGGGACCAGGAGGCGCCCTGGGGTGAAATAGGAACAGGATCGGGTTCCTCAGACCGCAGTGGTGGCAGATCTTGTTGCCTCTGCAAACCTGGCTTGCATCACTGGGACCTGGTTGGATGATAATGTGGGGCCCATTTTGGCATCTGCAATTCCGACTGGGTTCTTGGTGATACTGCCCGAGAGTGAATAATGGGGGCAGGGGGGTCGCAGTGTGTTTTAGATCAGAACTAGGCTTCAGGGAGGTGCCAGTGGGAATCACCAGCTCCTTTGAGTGCACTGTGGGTACAAGTGCAGGCTACAGGATCCTTCCCATTTACCATCCACCAGGTGATGGAAGGATTTTTCTGAAAGAGATAGCAGACTTCGTCGCCGGCATGGTATTGGAGGCCCCCAGATGGTTGATTCTGGAGGATTTCAATGCCTGAGTCAACCACTAACCTTTGCCATTTGTACAAAACCTCTTTTAATTGATGGATTCATTGGGCCTGATATGGGTTATTACCACTACTACCCACAGGAGGGAGGCATTCATTGGACTTTGTGTTCCACTTGGGGATGGAAATCTCTGATATGGAGGTGGATCCTATTGGGTGGTCTGACCATCACGCCCTTAGGTTCAGTTTCATGACCCCCCCTCCAGAGTAGGCCTGCCCCTCAGGAAATGGTACAGTACCGTCCTTTGAGAGGAGTTACCTCAAAAGGCCTAATGATGGTGCTGAACCTTTTGGGAATTCTGGCAGATAGCATTGACCCAGGTACCCTTGTTTTAGCCTATGATAGGGTGGTGTCAGGGGCCCTGGATGCCACTGCTGCAGTACATGGTCGCCCCCATACTCTTCGCCCGAGTGCCCCATGGCATGGTGGGACACTTTGGGAGTTGAAGAGACTAGAGTGAAGGTTGGAGAGACACTGGCAGAAAACTCACCTGGAGGAGGACAGGCTTAGATTGTTAGATCATTATAAAGTCTACCAATCAGCAATATCCCATAAAGTGGCAGAATTCCTGTCCAGGGAAATTGCTGCAGCAAGGAACAGACCAGCTCAGCTCTTCCTGTCTGCAGTCTGGTCGAGCACTGTTGCAAGAAAAGTGCGAAGAGTTTGCACAGTTTCTTGCTGATAAGGTTGCCTCCATCAGGGATGAGATCAGCCAGTGCCTCCCCACTGGACCTTGCACTGATCAACTGGGTGGTACTAATGCCCAAGTGACCTGGTCTACCTTCAGTCAACCCAACTGGTAGTCATGGATATAGTGAGGATCATCCAGACTTTGTGCACAACTTGCTGTAGTTTGGACCCGGGTCCAATTCACCTTCTTGTAGTGTGTGTTGATGTAATCGGCCCAGTCCTAGCTGGTTTAGTAAGGGTTTCATTGGAGAGAGGGATCTTTCCAGATCTCTTGAAGGAGGCAGTGGTTCAACCCCTCCTAAAAAAGCCCTCTCTTGACCTGGACTGTCCAACGAACTACAGGCCAGTCTCTAACTTGCCTTTTATAGGTAAAGTTGTTGAGAAAGTGGTCGCTTTGCAGCTGAAGGATGATTTATCCAGCCACAATATCTATAACCCTCTCCAGTCAGGTTTCAGGAAAAGGCATAGCACTGAGACCACCCTGGTTCAGTACTAAATGACCTTCTGATGGCGAGAGATCGGAGAGCCCATTCCATCTTGGTTCTCTTTGATCTCTTAGTGGCGTTTGACACTGTGGACCTTGGGATGCTGCTCAAACGTCTGTGGTTTTTCTGTGGACTGTGGAGGGCGGTCCTCAGTTGGGTTCATTCCTTCCTCGAGGGCAGGTCTCAGAGAGTGGTGTCAGGCAGTTATTTCTTGGCCCCTCATTACCTGCCCTGTGGGTTCGGTGCTGTCCCCCATGTTGATTGCAGTGTACATGCTGCTATTAGGGGACATCATAAGATGGTATGGCTTGAGTTTTCACTGCTATGCAGATGACTCTCAGCTGTACATGTCTTTTGTGCCCAACCAGGAGTTAGATACTGTCTCGGTGTTTAACAACTGCCTAACTGAGATACAAGACTGGATGAGTGCTGGCTGGCTGAGGTTAAACCTTGGAAAAACAGAGGTATTGGTCATGGACCCAAATCGAAGGATGGCCGGGACATGAGTGGAACAACCCTCTGGACTACAGCTTGGCGGAACCTCATTAAATGCCTCAAGCCAGGTGCATAACTTAGGTGTGATCTTTGATGAAGGCCTGACCTTGAAGGTTCAAGTGTCAGTGGTAGTCGCAGCTTCCTTTTACCACCTAAGAAACAATGCCAGGGTGAGGCACCTGGTTTCATCCAATGATCTACCTAGTTTGGTCCATGCCTTTGTCACCACTTGTCTTGATTACTGCAACACCATCTACCTAGGGCTACCGGTGATAGATATCCACCAATTGCAGCTGGTGCAGAATGCGACAGCCAGGTTGTTGACTGGAACCCCTAGTTCCAGCCATGTAACACTTGTTTTGTGTGAACTGCACTGGCTGCCAGTATAATGGTGGATTACCTTTAAAGTCGTGTTGCTGACCTGTAAAGCCCTACATGACCAAGGACCCCAGTACCTGAAAGACCAGCTGTATCCCTTCTCTCCCTCCCACCCACTCTGATCCTCTGATGAGGGATTGCTAGAGATTCCCAGGGTATGCCTAAAAACATCTGGAGGAAGATCTTTTGCCTTTATGGCTCTGACCCTGTGGAATTCTCTACCTCGGTGGATACAAGACAGCCTGACTGTTGAGGGTTTTAAAACTGCACTCAAGATGCACTCATTCCTCCAGGCTTTCGCAGGGACTTGAGACTTGTTTTAAAGATAAACTGTGCAGAATATTTTACAGCTATTTATTTTATTATGTATTTTATTGATGTTTATGTTTGTGTACATTGTTAAGGTGCCCTGAGCAACAGAAGGGCACATGTTATAAATAAACTTATGATGATGATGATGATGTATGTAATTGGGGGTACCATTCCATCCTTCCAGGCTGTCAAAAAAATAGACCAAAAGGTTTTGGCAAAAGGGCACATAAGGAAAACGTTTTCCTGCATTTCTAAAAGTTGTCTTCAGGTAGGGTGAGGGTACATACATTCTTTTGAGGCCTTATATTTAAGGGAGTTGTGAACCTATTGGGAAAAAGTACTATAAGATTAATTATCTTAATCCCACAAATTTTGGTACAGTAGTCTATGCTACCTGCTGGTGAACTGGTAAAACCAGTGGTCAAAGAAACCCACAGATACTTCAGAGCTGCAGTCTGCTAAAATGAGTCCCTGTCACCACTGTGTGGCTTACAGAGAAAGTGCATTATAAAGCTAAGTATATGCACCACATACTGCACTGCGTATGGGGCACAATCACACTGCCGAGTGGCACAGAGCTGCACCAACTAGTACACCATGGTACCAGTCAACTTTTATTTAACCACCACTGTATTTCAAATGCTGTACATCTTATTTGGAGTATATGCCATTTCTACATTGGCAAGTTGCATACTGGGTCAATACTGTGCATGTAAGACAGTGCAGTATTAACTGCGCTGTAGAGACAGCATCTGTATGTACAGCGACAGGGGTAGAACAGCGGTAGGGAAATATCACTACCTCTGTTGCTATACACTGTTATGGGGAGTGAACAAGTTGCAGTGTGCTGGGTGCTTGGTCAAGCCACTCCCATGGTGAAGTGGCTAGGGTATCAGCACACTGCATAATCAGGAGACCTGGAACCATGGTTCGGTTCCCCCCAGGTCTCCCCTGCTACTTCTTTAGCTGTTTTTTTGTTAAAACAAACTCTCCCCGAGTTTCTCTCCATCCCTGATATCCTCCCCAGAGTTAGTTATTTAAGTTCTGAGGGGGTTACAGAAAAACATGCACTCCCATTGTTTTCAATGGGTGCGCTATTTGTGAGCAGTCATTGTGATCGACTCTGTGGTCGGTGCTGTTGTTGCTGTGGCCTTTGCAGCCACACTGCTTTTGTCGATGGTGAAATGACCCCGTGCTGGCAAGTTGTACCTGTTATGGTATTTGGAGATGCTAGGTGTCTATATGTAATGAAGATTTGAATAAAAAGAAAGTAACAAAAAAAAAAACAACAACAGTATGGCAGACATGCTTTATCCCTATTTGAATAATTGGATGTGAGCTTTTTGTTTTGTTCTCTTTAAATATAATGCATCTTGGTAATATGTTCTGAACAGGGATTCACAATACTTGCACAGTTGATGTTCATTAAGGGACATATAGACTTCTAATTAATATAATGGTGCAATGTGTGTTAAGTTAATTTTAGTAAAATAACTAGTTCATTGATTAATTGTTTGTACTATTAAAGAGTGATGTACTTTGCACAAGGTTATGCCCCCTGACAAAAACATTTTGGTTAAAGTGCTGGGGCTTGTGGTGTGGTGTCCTCCTTTCTTTGTTTTACAAGTTCACAAAGTATTTAAAAGTAAACTATTAGTGCACCTGAAACTGGTTGCTCCTGAGTCCCTGAGTGCATCTACCTGTTCCCATTCATGACTATGCAAGGGCTGACTGCCCTGCATTGAACCAGCCTCTGTTCCAGGGTACACTGTCTTTGAGAAGATTTTTTGTCTGTGATAACAGAAGTTTTTTGTCCCAGCAGCAGCTGGACCACAACCTGCAGAGTAAGCAGTTTGGATTGTGCAGCCCAGACCAATATATGTGGATTTTCAGGTAATGAACAGGCTGGTGAGCCTACTTTTTGCAAGCATTAACAGTCTACATTATGTTGACTTTAATAATAAACTAGCCAGTAAAAAGCATATTAGAAACTTATGATGGAAATGATGACCCCGCTTAGCAAGACACCTGCACTATCATGTAATGTATAACAGCATGACATGGCTAGTTTAGACTACTTGGAGGATGCTGAATCATATGGCAGTAGAAAAGAGAGGGCCAAGAAAGCACTTTATGCCAATAAGTCACAAGATGTAGGGCTGACTGAAGAGGAATTGAAATATTTGGAAAACTAGAAAAATGCATTCTAAAGAATTGAATCACTTCTGTAATCACATTATGCTTGATCATTATTTTGACCAAGGGTGGGTAGCACGAGGTCTCAGACTTGATAAGCTCCCGACATGTAGTTTGGATGAAGGTTAATTTATAGAAGAGTGGGAAGGTGCGTTACATGAATATAATGCTAAATTAATTAAAGCACTGGTAACTGGGACAAGTGCTTGAATTATAAGTGGTGGAAGAGGTAGCAATGAACAGCAACATTTTTCAAAATATAAAAATAATCCAGAATTTGAATCACTGAACAAAATCTATGTAAATCAAATTACAAAACTTGAGAAGGCTATATTAAAAAGAAAGATAAATAAATTATAGAGAAGCAGTACTGATTACAAACAAGGAGAACTTTTCACATGGGATAGACACTCTAGATTTGCAGCTGAGGTCACTCTAGGTCCTGGAGTAGACATTGCTACCATTCTAATTCCAAACAATATAAAAAAACATTCAGTACAATTCTGTGAAACTGATTCACTAACCTAAAAGGAGGATACAGATTCATCTGATAGCACACCTTCTACACCAAGACATGTTTTTTAAATCAAAAATCAAATCAGATTTTATTTATAATGTACTTTTCAAAATTATCAAAGTGCAGATACAGCACAAAAAACAGCCAACACAATAAATATGAATATAAAAACAATTAAAAGACAACAGGGTGGCCTATTCAAAGGCATGCTCGAATAAATAACTCTTTAAAGATGCCTTGAATAGCTCTGTGGACTGGCACGCTCAAATCCGATGAGGTAGAGAATTCCACAGGGTTGGGGCCACAAAAGAAAAAGCTCTGGCCCCTGATGATTGAAGACGAACCCTGGGAACATCTAGCAATCACTCGTTGGCGGAGCGGAGCGAGCGAGCGAAGAGGGCGGTAAGGTTGTAGGAGATCTTGCAAGTAGTCCAGTCCCTGACCGTGTAGGGTCTTATAGGTCAGCAACACGACCTTGAAGGTGATTCTCCATCACACTGGCAGCCAGTGCAGTTCGTGCAGCACAGGTGTGATATGACAAGTTCTTGGCAGCCCCATCAACAACCTGGCCGCAGCATTCTGCACCAGCTGCAAGCGACGGAGATCCACCATCAGCAACCCTAGATATAGAGCATTACAGTAGTCAAGATGCGAGGAAACAAAGGTGTGAACTAATACAGAAAGGTCATTGAGTGGAACAAGATGTTTTATCTGGGCAATATTCCTCAGATGATAAAAGGAAGACTTGACAACGGCTGACACCTGTGCCTTCAGTTCAATTCAAAAGCAATACCAGGAAACAAAATCAACAAGTACAGAAAAAGCCCAATAATAAAAACAAAAAGTTCTGTGAAACTGATTCACTAACCTAAAATGAGGATACAGATTCCTCTAATAGCACACCTCCTACATCAAAAGATGTTTTTTTGACATGTTCCAATTCAAGAGTAATACCAGGAAACAAAATCAGCAAGTACAGACAAAAACCAATAATAAAAACAAAAGTATTAAAAAAAAGACATGGCAGGAGAGAATGGGGGAAGGGAACAGCAATCAGATTGTACTATGTGGGGAAACAAATTACCATAGTGAACCTACAGTAACTGATACTACACTAATAAAGGAACAAGTACTCAGCAGAGGTTTCTCATTCATATCCACCCCTCTACATATTCATTTAAAATCAGAGTGGACATTATTTAGATTTGAATGCAAACTGAGACTATGCTACCATTTCAACAATAAAAAGAAACTACTGTACATTTAAATAGTTTAACAATAGGCTATACTGCTGAGGAGACTTTGGCTGACTCAGCATCTGCACTTCAAGGACAAATCATCTACTGACCATGAAGGTTTATTAGAAATGTCAGAAAATGAGCTCACTTTTCTTCTGAATCTGCAAATAGATCACATGACTAAACACTTAATGCTGTTTCCCCAGCAAATGATCATTCAGATCATGATGTTGATTTAATTTACATGTTGAATCCTAATCAATTACTAGAACAAAATGACATTTCAGCAATGGTGGACAATATGGAATATTTGAAAAGGCCCAAAACCTTTAGGCTGAAGTCAATTTTCTGCCTGCAGAGAAACAAATTTCAAATTATTGATGTCTTTGAAAAAATTTTAATTGTTCAAACTAACAGGTTACGTAAAGAGTACCTTTTCTGGTACTCTGTCTGAAATCACAATACGAGCCTTACATGCTCCAAAGTCTGCTGGTGCCAAAATTAAAATTTTTATGTGGCCATATTTCAGGAGGGAAGGGATCATAATTTGGCTTTGTGTAGCCGACAGATTGATCCCTTCCACTTCCCAATTTGGAGACACACCCTTGTGCTCTCACGTTTTGTGATGTAATGGTATGGAGAGAGTGGGGGTGCATTTCATAGAGTTGTATATGGACCCATTTTTAAGTCCTTTTTTGAACATTTTTGAGTGCCAGTTCTAACAAGTCAAGGCCACCGCTCAACTAACAAGGGCTTTGTTAATTCAGCAGTGGCCTTGATTTGTTGAAATTGGCACCCAAAAATGTTGAAAAAAAGAATTTAAAAACAGATCCCTCTCCAACTGTATGGAGCGTGCCCCCACTGTCTCCATACAATTACATCACAAAATGGTGCGTGTCTCCAAATTAGGAAGTGGATGGGATCTGGCCCTCAGCTTCATGGAGTCAAATTATGATACCTTCCCGGCGATTGTGTAGAATATCAGACACCCTAATTGGCTACGGTAAATTCATAGCGCTACTTACGTACAAAGTCACATCGCACGTCGCATCAAGATGCACATGACATTTTTATCTTATTGGTTTAGTCATTATGATTACGTACTGTGTATTATGTATGCAGAAGTGAAGGCGGTGTGGGGGGGGCTCTGCCCTCCCAAATTAATGATCGCTGTGATACATGTTAAGAAGGGAAGTGGGGCTGGAGGGGCACAGCCCCCCAGTCATACTTCAGTTTAGCAGAACGGCGGACAATTTGTAGTAGGAAGCACGCAAACTACGAAGTATTGTATTCACTAAGTGCTTAAGCAAAACCCACTTACACTTGTCCAACATTCTATACAAATGCCCCCTTCCCTTCTATATTATGGCCACAGAAAAATCATAATTTTTGTACCAGTGGACTTTGGAGCAGATAAGGCTCCCATAATGTTTCTGGGGGAGATTTAAAAAAGAGCAGGAAAGGTGCTTTTTAAAGAGCATGGTAACAATTTTGTAAGTAATCATCCCTTTGTAGAACAGCAGGCACTATGCCGGTTACAATCCATCACTGGAGTAGTGATCAAGCCCTCCGACAAGGTGAGCAATATTGTACTGATATAGTCTATGTATGTAACCAAAGTTATGGGCTTACTAAATGATTAGGATAATTATCTTCCCTTAGAGGGGATCCTACAGGATAGTTTCAAAATGAATCATTTGAACTAGTGGACGATACTTTGGATAGAGAGTGGATATTAGCCCAGGAGGCAGACCTTCTAAAGCTCCAGGATACTGTTATTCCAAATGTCTACATAATACCTAAAATCCACAAGAATGTATGTGACCCTCTGAAAAGGCCCTATGTTTCGGGTGTGGGATCTCTGACCGAGAACCGGTCCCTGTTTGTGGATCCCTTTTTACAACCTTTGGATCTGGGTCTGGGATCCCACATCCAGGACATAATAGACCTCTTGGACAAACTTCAGGGAATAGTGTGGCAATCAGATTTTTAATGAGTGGCAAGTGATGTGGCCACCTTATATATGGCTATACCCCACCATTTAGCCTTAGAAGCAGTGGAACATTATTTAGCCCAGAGTGGAGCTAGATACAACATCCCCACAGTTTTCCTCCTACAGATCCTGAATTCTATTTTGCCAAAAAATTATTTTGTTTTTGATCAGACCTTTATTTGCTGTGTTGCAGCACTGCAATTAGGCAGATGTTACCCCCTTGTATGCTGATTTGTATATAGATAAGGACTAGCAGGCCCTTAACCTGGCTATGGAGCAACCTGGGAAGGATGCAGGTCTCTTGTCTCTGCTCAGTACAGTTCAGCAACTTCAGTATGCAGCAACAGCCCACACTCTCATCAGTTTCTTCTCACAAGTGCTTGTCTGCATAGTCTCTGAGTTTACTGAATGAACCCTGGTGGGGGCTCAAAGAACGGCTGACCTGGCTAGCCTCTTGCGTGCTTTCTCCTGCAGTAGGTCTGAATACCTCAGTGTCCCTCTAAGACTGCCATCAGCTCCTTGAGAGCCCAGAAACTACTCTTCTCCAATTCAGTGTCTCATTGGACAGGCAGGGCTGTCCATCAATCTTTCTATCCTATCCTGCCCTCTGATTGTCTCCTTAAGTTTGCCAGTTCATTTGGGATGGTCCTCATTGCATCATCCATCCACAATCCCTTGCTGTGGTTACCAGGGCTTTGTGGCTGTCTAAATGGCTGGCTTGCGGGCTCATGGGTTATCAAGATGGCTGTGGCCGTGTTCTTTTGGAGTCTTCACTCCAAAGTCTTTTATTTGTTTCTTTGCCCCCTTACTTGTGTGCTGGCTCCTGGTATTGTAGCAGCCACCCTGGGCTCTTGTCTGGTCAGGTGGTGGCAGTTGGGTGAGTGTCAGGACCATAGTTGAGCTTGCTAGCAGGGAAAGGTGGAGCTGGGAGCATTGGGGTGGAGTCCCTACAACATGCACTCCAGCTTGGGTTGGCAACACCTTTGTAGCACAGGAGAAGGAGACAAAGAGCAGTGGCCCTCATGTTCCCAGTCCCCTCTGCCAGAAATGAGGGACTGGAACTGAAAAAGATGGCTGCAGCCACAGCAAAGGGTGCAGGAGGCACCCAGGTAATCTCTGCTCTCTCTCTCTCTCTCTCTCTCTCTCTTTCACCACCACCACACAAGCAGTCGAACATAAGGGAGCCAACACCAACAGCAGTCAGGAGCAGAACTCAGGAGGGTGACAGCAGCAGGCAGTCCAGGTAAGCACCCCCCTCACCCAAGTTGGGAGATACACTCTTACCTGGGTCATGACTTGTCGTTCCAGCAGTTTCACTAATTCCATCCAGATCATATCTAAAAGACACAAAAACAGGCCACCGCAGCAACTAACATTTCTACCTAGACAAATGCTTCCTTGCTAGGCTAGACACAGAGTCCACAGCAACATAAAAAATGTCAACAGGTTCAGAATTACCAACAATTTCACCAACATTTCTTTTTGCAGTTAATCTTTTTATTAGAAAATAAAAAAGCATTTTCTATATTATCACACAATAATACCATGCAGACATGAAAATAATACACAATGTAGTATGACATTTTGCACAATCCACATTTTGGTTATACAGAATTGGATTAAATATTAGTATAATGGTTATATATATATATATATATATATATATATATATACCAGATATGTATATATACATATATACTTCACCAACATTTCTAAATAGACAATTGGCTCCTATTGGACCAACATCACTCTGTATCCCCACATTATAACCTAGAGCTTGTGAACACAATATGGAGCAGGGAGTGGGGTGTGACATAGATTCCACAATGCACCACATAAAGAGTCAGTTCAGTGGGGGCACCAGTGGTGTCATAACTGAGCTTCAAAATGGGTCTTACAGGTCTTTCTGAACATTGCAATGGAACTTTTTCCAGTTCCTGGGCAACTAAGGGCACATGTCCTTCTTCTCTGGGTGGTCAATTCGGTTTCTCAGAATGAGCTGATTCAGTTACAATATTTGGCTCTTGATCAGATTCTATGTGATCTTGCACCTGCTCTAGTGCAGGGGTCGCTGGTCTAACGGGGGGTTGGGGGTTAAATGGCTCTGCATCTGGGTTTAACTGTATAGGTGTAGTGTTTGGCATCCACCAATCACTGGCAACATAAATCAGATGGGGCATGTCCACAGTGGAATAATACTAAACAAGATCATCTTCTTCATCAGATGAATCTGTTGCACTGGATGCTGGTTCAGGTGAAGGCCTTTCTGGAGACCCGAGTGAACAGTCATCTAGGTTGGGGCAGACTGGCTAGTTCTGCTTTGATTTCTATGAGAACCCCCGGTTTCCATTTTCTGGGGAAGTACTGGACCATTGTCCAGCTGTGCCACATTCAACTGTCCAAGGAGCAGCAACTAGTGGCAGTGCAAAGCCTTAATCCTCTGGTGATCTCTCTCTGGCAAACTCGGTACACTGGCAAGTCCACAAGTCTTTCTGTGACCACATAGGGGATGTTGCCCCAATGATATGCACATGTTATGCTTTCTGAGTAACTCCAAGTTCTGAACCAAGACTGTCTCCAGGGAGTATCCTGAGAGTTCTCACACGTTTGTCATATCAGTGTTTGTTTGCCAAGTTTCTCTTGGTAAACAATTCTGCTGCCAGGCTGCAGGCATTGTCCAACTGCTGTTTTAGTTTTTGAATGGTTCCATGTCATAAAGGCGATTGCGGAATCATGACCCGTGAAGAGGGTGCAGATCCCGTAGCGTGATGGATGTGGGAATAAGTCTTTTCTAGCAGGGGGGCTTTGCCTCCCACATACCCTTTGTGGGGGGTTTTGCTCCCCACACTCCACTCTATTTTATATACTAACTCCAGGGTGGGGAGCATTCCTCGTGGATGGGGAGAACTGCTGGGCACCCAAAAGTGTCGGCGCTGTGGTTCCATCGCTCTCTTCACAGGTTGCGGTTCCACAGTCGCCATTTTGAATGGATACCTTTTTGAACATATTTGGTTTATGACTCTAAATTATCTCCATCAGATGATGCTCCAAATGCAATGTCTTCTAAATGCAATGTACACTGGGAGCCTGGTCACCCGTCCAAACATGAACAGATATGGGGACAGCCCCATGGTATCAGTGAGAGTGAAACTGTGTACATGGATGAGCATGCTCACTTGTGACTTCAGTTTGATGTTTTGTAAGAGTCCAATGTGCCCAACATAGTTATCAAGGTCTTATTGAGTCTTTCTGGTTGTGGGTCACCTTGAGGAGTGGTTTGTGACTTCCTATTTCCCCTGAGAAACAACCCTCTGATCAGCCAACTTTCAAAATCCTAACCCTGGTCAGAATGAATTCTTTGGCAGTCCATAATGAGCAAAGTACTTTTTGACCAGAATCTTGGCCACAGTTGTGGTCTTTTGATCTTTTGCAGGAAATGCTTAGGCATCCCAGCAGTCGTGGTCTGTCACCACCAGGATGTTGGCAATGTTCTTTCTGTCTGATTCTAAGTCAGTACTCTAAGTCCATAGGAGCACTTGTGGTAATGTTCACCAAAGGGGTTGCTTGGGTGGGCATCCTTTTCCATTAGCTGCTTCTCATATACTGTTTGCAATAGTTCCTTTATTATTTATTTATACAATTCTCAGAGTAATACCTTTGAGTTGGAAGCTCGTATACAAAGGTTCCATGTCAAGATCAAAAATACTGACAAGTAACAATAGAACACAAAATAAGTGCAGCGTTACAGTGAATATATTTACATTCAGGAAAATACATGTTAATAAGCATCTTAAAATAAGTGTAGATTTACAGTGAAAATTTACATGCAGCAGATACATATATAGTAAGCATACAATAAGGCAGTCCGATATTAGACATTATCAGGAGTATCAGAAGAGGGAGGGTAGGGAAATGGGAGGGGTAGGGGAGAGCAGGTTGGATGGAAGGGAGGGTAGGGGGGGAAACAGGAGGTATGGTGAAGCCAGAAGGTGGGTGGGGGGAGGAAACATAGAAACATAGAAGTTGATGGCAGATAAGGACTGCAAGGCCCATCCAGTCTTCCCATTACTTTTTCTGCCTTATGAATGTGCCTTCGGCCTTTGCTCTGTCAATGGCCTATCCATACATACTCATCTGTATTGCTCCCTTATGCCTAGCCCATGCCTGTTTGAAGCCCTGCACTGTATTCAGGAAGAGAGGAGGGGCAGGCTGCAGGATGGTTGGTAGTGTAGGCAGGCATGGGGGGGAGTGGAACAGGGTAGGGAGTAGGATTACCTAGGGTTGGCAGTCACAGTTGCTCAAAGAGGTAAGGTACTGAAGGAGTTTTCTCTTAAATGGCCCAAGTTTAGGTTCACTGATTATGTCAAGCTGGAGGACATTAAGCAGGCAGGGTGCCTGGTAGGTGAAGGAACACTGTGCTAGTGATGCTCAAAAGAAAAGGACTTGCAGTGATTGTTTGGACATACCTCTTGTCTGGTGAGGACTGGACGCAGGGTTTAGGACCACCATCTCTGTACTCATCCAGGGCCAACAGAACTGCCTTCTAACTTGGTCCAATGTTCTGTCAGCCCCCAAATATCGACAACTTTTTTAGACTTGGCCCATAATTGCTCTGTGACTCTGTAACTCATGCCTGCATGCATTTTCAATTTGTTTCACTCTCTCAGTCATAGGGAGGTGTCAGAATGATTCATTTTGATAAATTCTGGGTGCCCAACTCATTGGAGAATTTTGACAATGTCTCGGATTGCTGGGTCCTTCATTTGCTCTTTTCTTCAGTCCTGAGGACTCATTTGTAGCAAAGTGGGTTTACTGAGGGACACAATATTGCAATAGGTCTCAGGTATGTACTCTGACCCAAGCTGTCCACCAGATGAGGTGGTTCACTGGAGTTTGGCAATTCTTCCAGGTCATATCTTTTGCATAAAGCTTGAACAGCGGTCTCTGGGATTCAAATCCATTCTGGCCCAGGCACACTGGGCGGGGTCTTCTGGATAGCACGTCAGCAGCAATGTTGCTTTTTCTGCAGTGATACTACACACAATAATATGTCAAGAGGGCTGACAACCAGCGATCGCCTGCAGCTTCCAATTTTTCTGTCATCTGCACATATGTGAGGGGGCTGTTATCTGTGCGAATTGTGATAGATCCCATACAGGTACTTGTGGAACTGATCAACAATTTCCGATTTGAGTGCTAGGAACTCCAGCTTGTGGACCAGATAATTTCTTTCTGATGGTGACAAACTGCGACTGGCATAAGCTATTGACTGGAGTCCTTGTGGTAGTTCTTGATATAACACTGCTCTCAAACCACTGAGACTGGCATCTGTGTGCAACACAAATGGCTTTCTGGGGTCTGCATAGGCCAACATGGGGGAGGGGGGTCAACTGCTTGATTATCTGTTCAAATGCTTCATCACAAGCTCAGGTCCCTTGAGGACCAGACGGTTCACGCACTCTGTAGTAAGCTTTTTCAGACATGGACTGTTGTGCCTGCTTGTTTTTCTGGTCATCAGGAGGATATCCTTGGGTCAGCTCTTTCAGAGGCTTGACGATCTTGGTGTAGTCTTTAATGAACCTGAGGTAATATCCAAAGAATCACAACAAACTCTGCAGTTCTCTCGGCTAGGTGGATTTGGGCATGGCTGTGACTTCCTGGACATAGTTGGAATTGGTCCAGATGCAATCTTAGGACACAATGTGACCCACATACTTGGCCAAGGTCCGGAGGAAATGGCAATTGTCGATGGACAACTGGAAACCATACTCTTCCACTCTGTCAACTACTTTGAACAGCCAGGCTGAGTGCTCTTCCAGGGTTCTCCCAAATACAATAATATTGTCCAAGTACATAAGGCATTCCAGCAGGTTCATGTCACCCACTTCTCTCTCCATCAGCCACTGGAATGTGGGTGCCACCCATGAGATCCCTTGCATCATTCAATGAAACTCATAGACCCCCAAGGGGTAGATGAACACAGTCTTTTCTTGAGCTTGCTCAGCCATAGGAATTTGATAGTAGACATCTCAAATCCATCACATTGAAACATTGACTTCTATTCAGGCAATCTAGGGCATCCTGAACTCATGGCACAGTGCATTGGTTGGGTACAGTTCTTTTGTTTAGAGCCCAGTAGTCCACACACATTTTGACAGCCCCACTCTTCTTTCTGACAACTATAATTGGTGATGCATAGGGACTCCTACATTTCTGAATGATGCCTGTGGCCAGAATCTCTTGTAAGTGCTTCCAAACATCATCTATGTCAGTAGGGACCTGTCATCTTGACCCTTCCCAAAAGAGTCTCTTTTCAGTGACCCAAATGTGGTGCTGTACACCCTTGGCACACCCAGTGTCAAATTCCTTCAGGAAGAAAACTTCTGCTTGTTGTACCAGCTTCTTTTGAATTCTGTTCCACCACTTGGTGGGCAAAGAGAGGCTCTCCAAACTTGAACAGTGAAGGATCAAGATATCCTGGAGCTGAACTTGCTCTCTTTTGTGGCTGCACAGCCAGATGAGCACACTAGACCATGGCGAAGGTCTGCGCCTTTTGAATGGTCACTGGTCGGTCTGTCACATTTGTCACATGAACTGTGACTTGTCTGACATATGCAACAGCTTTGGCTGGCAGTATGCTAGGTTAAACTACGAGACCCTCTGGCAAACCAGTTTCCTTTGGGCCATCCAACATTAGCTGCTAACAGTAGCAGGATCCCTTGAGGTGCGCTACTTTTTTGAGAGCACACCCTTCTTTTTTTTGGGGGGGGGTTACACCACTTCAGATCGGTCTTGGTGCCAAACAGTTCCCACAGATTCATCACCAGGTTGGACAGGGTCTATGCAAGTGTAAACTTGTCTGACAAGTCCATGGAGGGGCACTGGTGCTTTTCCTTGTTGTGCTTTGGACTCTTTGCACAACTGACCCAGGCAGTGAAATATACAGGCATGGGTTCCTTCAATGATCAGAATCTTTTCATACATATTTGTCAGTGGGCACACTAAAGTATATGTCAACATAGCAGTAGGAGTTCCAGCAATGTTCACTTGGAGTGAAATCTAGATACAAATCAAGCCAAGGTGGGAATATGAAGCTTCACTGAGACCCCACACATCAAAGCCTTCCAAAGGCTCCAATTTTTTATGAGACAGCTACTTATCACAATAGTCGCTGAACACGACAGTGATGGGAGCCACTATACAGGAGTACTTGGGTGGGCTGTTCAGCCACTTGAGCTTCCATAACTTCAGGGGGACCCACAATCTCATTCTAATTCTTTGACACTTAAGCTTTGGTATATGACTAATGGGTTTTGACATGACCTTTAGCTTTAGCAATGGTTGCTGGTATATACCTTGTTCCCAGGGTACCTCTACTGGGGATATCACTGAAGTTCAGAGACCTGGTAAGATTCTTGGCTAATTTCTCACTGAGTAGCCAGTCAGTGACCCTTTGATAGTTGCTTTGTGACTGACACTGACTTTGGATATGTCTATTCCTGCTGCAGTGGTAGCAATAAACATGGTCTCTATGTGTTTGCTGTTGAGAGGTTCTACAGGGAAAGCACCATGGAGGCCCTCCCTCCCAGGCAGGGGGTCAGAGACAATTGCAGCACTTGGTGGTTCATCGATTCTCCCATCATTTTCTTTAGTTCAATCAGTTGAATATGGACTTCCTCCAGCAAGACTGCATTTGAGGCTTGCATTCCTGTACTTGAGGCAGTTGACATAACCCTGCTTGACGCAGGCGTGCTGAAGACTAAGGGTTCAAACTCTCCTGGGAGTGGGCTAGTCATGCCAGGTTGGATCATCACACTTTTCATTTCTTGAATCTGTCTCTGAAGCTCTGTGACATCAAGGGAAACCCTGCTGTCCGACACTTAGGCACTGATGGTAGAAGCAGGTGGGGGTCTCCCCTGTTCACCTAGTTTCTCAGCCTCTCTAAACTCCTGCAGCAGGACTCAGTGGGAGGGTGGATCAACCAATCTCTCTTTTAAGTGTAACTTCAACAGCTGTAACTCTGAAGATCAGACGGCCTTCAGCACTTGTTCCAGTTACACGTTTTCCAGGTCCTTGGGACTCTATTCCACCTCTGTGGTATACTTTCTGTAAGTCCCTCTCAAGGTGATGTAGACAGGTGGAGAGAGGCTTCTCTGGGCATTGTTTGGTGATCTTGAACATCCAGTACAAGTCATCACAGGGTTCCATACTTCCAAACACACTGTCTAGGGTAGCAAGGTATTCATCTGCTTGGGCCTCTGCATCTGCAGCATGCAAGGACCGGATGGCATCCAGAGTTGACTCCTTCAAACTCTCAGCCAGTCTTTTGTGTTTTCCACCTCAGTGCATTGCCATTCATGTAGCAATGGGCCAGCATAATCTAAGTTTCATAATCATCTTCTCCAGTGGCAGTGGGGATGGTGTCAGAACAAAATTCTTAGGCATCTATAATAGTCTGAACCAGCAGGGTGTGCCAGCTCAGATTCTTCAGAGGTTGCCTGGGGAGGGCAACAAGTCTTCCCTTCACTAGCTAGCAACAGTTGTAGTTTGGTCTTGAAATCCCCCTCAGTGTTCAGGCATGGTGATGGAAGTTTAGGGTTGACAGGACACCATTTGCTTATCACCACCTAAATATCTTGAGACTCCTCATGTATCACTGTGGAGGCAAATTCACGGGCCCTAAGTCCTTCTCAGTTTTCACAATGGCATTTCTGAACCAGGTACCTGGTTCTCTAGTCACTCTCTGAATTTTCATGTTCCCATAATCTTTCAGGGCATTCTCTAACACTTCCAAGATGGACCACTTGTTATGTTCTGCAGCCATATTCTTCACCTGGAGTACTTTTTGAGGGTCAAAACTCTCAAACACACACCAGTCCTCTATCTCTTGACAAGCCATTTTCACTTTCACAGAATTTTTTTTGGGGTCAATGGTAAAAATGTTCTTAAAGGACAACAGGTGTGTCCAGATGTTCAAAAGTAGATCCCAGTGGTGCTTCCATTGTGTGACCCCTGGGATGCCATCTCTGGGTTCACACTCCTGCCTTGTGGCTGTGCAACGCCCACCTGGTTGAGGGGGTTTGGTTTGTTCTTTCTCCTGTGTTGGGGGGGTACATCCCAGAACAAATAATAGCATGCCTCCACCCAAGGAGAATAAGTGGGCTGGATGCTGTGTGTAGTACCACCCCCTGAGATGCACCTACTCACCTCCCTACACTGGACTAGACTATCCCCTGAGGATAAGACAGTTGTTGCCTTCATCAATAAACACTTCAATCAGATTGTAGAAGCTGGGGGCACACAGAGAAGTAAAATTCAACAAACTGTGATTTTAGTTAAGAATAAAGGCCTTGTAGCTGAAAGAAAAGAAAGGGTTAAGGAGCTGCAAGTCATCTTGAGCACTCTCACCCTATAGCAACACACTCTAAGAGCCACTGTACTGTGGGTCACTATCTCCCTCTCAGATTCCGCACAGTTTGAGGAAGCACCTGCCCAATCAAGGGGCACAAAAAAAAGATGAATTATACTATACAGAGTGTGTTAAACTGTTTAACTGCTGCCAGTAGTAAAACAATAAGTTAAAGTATGTCTCAAGTAACCAATGCCTCTGGGTACCTGGAAATTACACTAGAGTCCTGGTGCAGGCCTAGTACAGTAACTACATTGCCTGGGTTCTTTCAGTGGTGCACTTGATGAAAGTTAGCAAGCTGGCAATTTAACCCCCTAACAGACTACAGCGTTCAAGCACAATTTCAAAAAACTTGTATTCCAACAAGAAAATGCTTGAAACACAACTGCAATCCAAATGCAGTAAGGGTAAAACAAAACTGGAAAAGCACAAACGCCCCAGCCAACAATACCAGCACTCACGTAACCCACAAATGTAGCAGTTTGGTCGAGGTGGGGAACAGCACACAGGGTCAGGCAGCAATCAGGAACAGACCCCAGCAGCCTGGGGATGAAGCACTTCAGACTCTCTCAGACATTCTGCAGCAGCACAGCCCTTCTGGCTCAAACCTCTCAGGATACAACCCTTTTGACTCAGCTCTTGGGATACAGGAGCATTACGCAGTGACTTCCCGGTTCCCAATGAGCCCAGACTCCAGGAGTGACCCTCACGGTCTGACTCCCCTCCACATCAAGAGTACCCACATACTCAGGGCACATGCTCAGTGGCTCCCTGTGCCCAATCCACCCCACTAGATAAGGCTAGCAGGACCCATACCCTGCTATGGAGCAATCTGGGAAGGGTGTAGGTCTCTGTCTCTGCTTGGTACAGCTCAGCAGTTTCGGTGTGCAACAAAGGTCCACAGGCTCACATTCTCAGAAATTTCTTCTCACAGGTGTTCATCTGGCACAGTCTCTGAGTTTACTGAATGAATCCTGGTGAGGGCTCAAAGGATGGTTGCCTGGCTAGGCAGCTTTGTGGTCTCACCAACAGCAGATCTGAACACCTCAGTGTCCCCCTCAGACTGTAATGAGCTTCTCGAAATCCCAGAAATGTATTTCTACAATTCAGTGTCCTAATGGCCAAGCATGGCTGTCAATCAGTCTTTGTGCCCTGTCCTGCCTTCTGATTGGCTACTTTAGCCTGCCAGTCTATTTGGGAGGGTCCTTACTGCATCACCCCCCCCCCAAATCCTTTGCTATGGTTACTAGGGCATTCTGGCCCTCTGACTGGATGACTGGCAAGGTCATGGGTCATCAAGATGGCTGTGGCAATGTTCTGTTGGAACCTTTGCTCCAATGTCTTTTATTTATATTGTTTCTTTGCCCCCTTACTTTTGTGCTGGCCCCTGGTATTGTAGTGACCCCACAGGCTATTGTCTCGTCAGGTGAGCCTCAGGTCTGTGGTCAGGCATGCTGGCAGGGAAGAATGGAGCTGGAAATGCTGGGGAAGAGCCCCAGCAGCATGCGTTTAAGTTTGGGTTGGCTGCACCACTGTGCCAGAACTGGTGGACCAGGACTGAAGAAACATGGCTGTGGCCACAGCAAAAGGTACAGGAGGCACCAAGGTAATCTCTGGCACACTTCCTTTCTTGCCGCTAAACACACGGTTTAGCGGCATCAACAACAATCAGAAGCAGCACTCGGGAGGGCAGCAGCAGCAAGTAGTCTAGGTAAGACACCATCCTGATGAGGGAGTTACAAAAGGAAGCTCTTGCCAAGGCAGAGGTACAAAATTGTGCCTCTTTATTGGTCCCTAAAGAAAAGAAGCAGTATGGCCACAATAAAGAAACACCCATATCTTTCTTAACTGAATACAGCCCTGTAGTGGGTAAGGTGGGCAGTTTAATCCATAAGTTATGACCCCTGCTTCTGAATGACAGATCTGTAAGAGAAATATTCCCAACAAAACACAGAATTACATTTGGAAGGTCAAAGAATCTCAAGGACATTCTTACAGAAAGTCATGTTGTCCATTTTGTGAGCCACAGGGCAACTGGTTGTTACAGAAACTACCAAGTTTCTTTTTTAATCTGGGTCCTGTGTGACATGCAATATGCTAGACTTGGTGAAATATTTCCACATGATAATATAACAGTAAACATTAAGCAGTTCATGACTTGAGCTACAATGTTTGTCCTCCATGTTATATGGTACTTATGCCTGTTTTGTTATGTGGGACATGCTGTATGCAAGGCAAAGGGGAGGATCCAGGAGCACTGCCAAGACATTTTAAATAAAACAAGGAGTGTTCTAGCTGTGCATATTGAAGAGGTTCATGCGGCCCAACTTAAGAACTTAAATTTCATGCTTCTGGAACTTGCCCCCCCCCCCAGGCGATAGACTCAAAAATAAAAAGGAGACAGGATGGGTACATACAATAAATATATTACAACCAATGGTATTTAATGAGGAACTGAATTCCACTCCCATCCTTTGAGCCTTTTGTTTATGTACTAGTATGCAGAACATACCGCATTAATTGCAGTACATTGTAGACTGTTTTTGCTGTTGTAGTAGAGCATGCTTATTTCATGTACCAGTAATCCTACTGTTGCACATTTTTGAGATGTTAGAATGAGAATAGTTATAGAATAGTATATACTGTACTTCTCTTCCCTTTTGTTCCCTTTCCCTCCTATCTATTATCATGTTTCTAATATTCATAATAATTAAGTTCCCTCCCAAAATTAATTTATTATCTTACCAACAGGTTAGACATTAGACTAGTAGTACTGCAATATTATTTGCATGCCTCTTTAATATTCTAGCTACAGTATTATTGTGCTTTCTATATTTTTAGTAACACAATTTTTCAAAAAATTTGTATAAGCAGGTGAGACATTATAATAGTGGTATTGCAATATTACTTATGCACCTCTTTAATAGTTTTCAAATTAGGTAAACTTAATGAGTTTCCACCCCTAGTTCTTACTTGTCCCCTCTCACCTCTCTACTTATATTTTATTGAGGATGATGAATGGATGGCTGGGTTAATGAACTTTATAGTTTTGTATACTTTTTCACATTACTGCAAATCACTTATGATAAGAAATTGTGATACACATTTTTATCCCTATTAGAGTTACTTTGTTATCTTTTGGGGGATTGGATAGTTATGTTAGCCATATGAACTAATAATATGTCATTACTTGCTGGTTATTTTTGGACTTTAGTTCAAATTCTCCAGTTGGCTGCATCAACAATGCCAGTTTCAGTCTTCTTCAGTTAGCATCAATGGGGATAGCTATCCCAGAATTGCTGGTAAAAAGATTAGCTTTGGGCTTTACATTTTGAAATCTTAAACATTGATTTCATTAGTGTGTGTCTTATTTTTAAGCATTCATGCTCCTAACTTATTGTTTGAATGACTGGATATGAGTTTTTGTTCTTGATATACCCTGTCTATAAAGCATAAAACATATTGGTAATATGATTTTAACAGGGATTCACACCACTTGCACAGTTGATGTTCATGAAGGGACAGATGGACAGATGGACTTCTAATTAACATAATGGTGTGTTGTGTGTTTACCTAATTTCAGTACAGTAAAGGTAAACAGATGATAGATTATTTGTACAATTTAGGAGTGATGTATTTTTCATGAGGTTACATCTCCTAATAAAAACTTTTTGGATGAAGTGCTGGGGCCTGTGGTTTAGTGTTGTTTTCTTTGTTTTGAAAGCTCACAACATATTTAAAAATACACTATTCATATTCCTGAAACTGGTTGTTCTTGAGTCATTGAGTACATCTACCTGTTCTCATTTGTGTTTTACCCCTCCCTAATCTGTTGGTCCAAATTCCTCATTACCCCACCCCAAACAAATGCTGCTGTACTCACCTTATTTCCAGCTTTAAATGACACCCATTTTATTTTAAAAGGATACCTACACCAGCTCTTTTGTTTCCCTAATCACACTGCCTCCTAATGTCACTTCCTCAAGGCCATGGTTGTCTTCCACATAAGTTTACTCAATGCTATTCACTGCATAAAACAGGTTTCTATCCATAGTTATGTTCTGATCTTTCTTAATTGGCTCACTATCCTTGCATACCTAATCAGTATCAGCCTCCCTGGAGTACATACCTTAATGAGATCCAGATGCATGCATTCTGCCAGCTAGCTGCCTCACTGATCAGTGGAGTCCACTGGCAGAATGCATGTGTTTTGATCCCACTAAGGATGCAATTCAAGAAGGCAAATGCTAATTAGATATCCCAGGATAGTGAGCCAGTTAAGAAAGATTATAATGGTATTAAGCATGTTAACCTATTATATGCAGTGAATAGCACTCAGTAAACTTATGTGGAAAACCACCAAGGCCTTAAGGAAGTGACATTAGTCACAAAATGTTGGTTTGTCTAACATTTTGAGGGCAATTATGTTAATATTTTTTTTTTAATTAAAAATGTCTCAAGGAGCCTTTTACCTCTAGGTCACTGTTCAAGTCCAGCACAAGTCGGTAGCGGTCGAAAGCCATTATCACCTGAGGGCTGTTCAGTGGCCTATGTGAAATGAGTTGTGGTGGTCTCAGTCCAGTTCCCAGTGGGCAGGTGTCCACATCACAACAACCACCAAATCAACTGGTATTCACTGGCACCCTTGTTGGCAGTCTCACCTGAAGAAGGGACCTGTGTGGCCCCGAAAACCTGTGCATAATTCTATCTTTGTACAAGACACTTGGTCCAATAAAAGGTATCAAACCTTCCATTTTCACATGAGAAGCCAAGGACTGGAAGATCATGGAGTCTGAACAACCCTCTCACCTATGTGGTGACCCTCCATGGTAGGGTTGAGCCACACTGACGTGGCAGTTTGGGGAAGCTTACACTGTTATCACCCAAGCTGTACCTGTCTTATGGATAAATAGAGGACTTCAGGTTTCAGTGCAAACAATCCAGCATCCTTCATGACAGCTAAATTCACACATAGACAAAAAAAATGTTCAAGTAGTTGAGTCAGTCTCGTCTTTTACTTCATATTTTGATTTTGCCCAATGTATGGCCGTGTTGGTGCCTAGCTTCAAACTATATCTAGCTATAAATACACACTTTTTAGCAAACAATTGGCAGACATGTTTTTACTCGCTAAACTGTTGGTCCTAATTCCTCCTTACCCCTGCTCCAAAACAAACACCACTGTATACACCTTATTTCCAGCTTAAAATGACATCCATTTTATCTTAAAAGAATTGCTATACCAGTATTCTGTTTCGCTGCTCACAATGTTCCTGACTGTATCTCTCCCTATCTCTGTCACGATATACTACAGCTCACAGCTGTCTCTCTCTCTGTAAACACCTATATTCCTGACTATGTCTCTGTCTCTTTCTTGATGTCACTGTTACACATCACATTCCTATCTCACAGCACCACCTTTTTAAATAAATATAAAACAGACTCTGTGCTATGGTACCTATCAAAAACAGCCAATGCCACTCCTTATCTCCCTCTCCTGAACTGCTGCTGCTGCAAAAAAAAAAACAAAAAAAAACAGTGCTGTGGCTCAGTGATGCCAAAACACTAAGACACATGAAAAAAATGTAAGCATTCCACTGCTCACTTAACAGGTTGGGATTACAAATGGATACCTTTTCTCCAGGGGAAAACAGTAAAAACAACAAAGGTAACTGAAAAACTACAATTATGGAAGCTTTATTAGGGCAGTTTGCAAAGGCAAAGCAAACCCAGCAAAAAGATCCAGCATGCAGAAAAAAATACATTAGCAACATTTGATCCAACAATTTCTGTTTTTATATATGTGAACATAATTGCTTTAATTTTACATTTATAAAAATACATAACTTCAATAACATACTCTAGGGGGTGTATTATGATAGATCACTGCACTTCCTAGGTGGTTGAAAGCACTCAACCTGAAGCCTTGTGCCTCACAATGCACCCATTGCATGCAGTGGTCTAAGGTAATGCACACCCTGGGGTGTGCTATTTCTTACACAACCTTCCTATGTTTCCAGACTATCTGCCAAGTAAACAATTTGGTCAATTTTAACAAGAACTGGTATGATTCAAAGAAGTGCAAAATTATGCACCTGGGGCATAGAAACCTGGAGACAGCTACAGGATTTTGGGGAGGGGTTGCTGACAGTCACCAAGGAAGAAAGGAACCTTGGGGTTATTATTTCAGCAGGGAAGGCCACTGGCATGCTAGGGTGCACAGGCAGGGGTATCACCAGCAGAAGATGGGAGGTAGTGATGCTGTTATATAAAACCCTGGTTAGGCCTCACATGGAGTACTGTGGGCAGTTCTGGAGGCTGCACCTTTGAAAGGACATTAATAGTCTGGAGAAGGTCCAGAGACAGTGACTAAGATGGTACAGGGCTTGCACCACAAAACATATGAGGAGAGATTAATGGACCTCAATATGTACTCACTGGAGGAGATGAGGGAGAGAGGGGACATGATAGAAACATTCAAGTATGTCAAGGGCATAAACAAGGAGCAGGGGGAGACATCTTCCAATGCAGGAGGAGTACAAGACTGAAGTGGCATGACATGAAATTGGAAGGTGGCAGGTTAAGAGGGAATGTGAGGAAGTTCTTCTTCACAGAGAGGGTGGTGGATGCATGGAATGGTCTGCCACAGGAGGTGGTTGGGGCAAGCACTGTGGTTGGATTTAAACATGCTTGAAACAGGCATATGGGAACCACAGAGGTAAAGCAGAGGGAGGGTCAGAAGCTATAATCAAGTACAGGGCTTATGAGCAGACTAGATGGGCCTAGCAGTCCTTATCTGCCGTCAATTTCTATGTTTTTGCTTCTATGATGCACAGAGCATGAATGTATTACTAGTGCTGAAATATGCTTATAGAGACTTATGACTTCAGGCTTATATCTTCATGCCTACCACTACCAATATTCAATGAACAGCCCTAATTATAACTGAAAATATTAATAGTGTGTCAAATTAATTATTCAGAAGTATAGTTATAATTTCAGTTTTGAAAACTGATTTTAAGATTTTAGCATTTATTCTATGCACAGGTGTTCACCATGTTCGTGTAAATGTACTAGTTGTATACTGTTTATTCTTAAAACTTTATTTATATTATTTTAAAAAAGTTATGTGTGTGGGGAAGGAAGTCAAGGCAAAGCAACAGGGGAGGAAGTGGGGGTTCAGTCTGACCAGAGTGTATTTAGGGGTAGTACTACAAACTATATCCACACTGTAAAGTGCCAAGGATCATTTTACTACACTCTTCCAATGGGTGAGAAGGGGGATAGTTGCTTTTGTAACAACCCCTTCATTACAGTACCAGGAGGTAATTGCTACCAGTTGTGGTCAATGTGGTAATGGTGACTTGTCTACTGATGCAGGGGTTGACCACTGTTTTCCTTGTCTGGGACACAGTGCACTTGTCCAGCACTAGTGTAGCCTGCCCTCCATTTGTCCATCTTGATTACTGCAGGTCCTCTATGGTTGCTGAAGTACTTTAGCAAGTTCTAGTCCTTAGGCTAATGTTCCTCAGTAGTGTTGCTTAGATAGTGTTTTTTTGTGGATCTTACCACTACCTGTCAGATAGTGCTATTATCCTACCTAGGATCCTACCAGAAATTCTACCAAAGACAGATGTAGGATCCAGAGTCAGATAGCGATGGATCCTAGTTAGGATCCAGGGATCCAAGTCAGATATTTGGGATCTGGGGTCAGATAGCAATGGATCCTAGATCAAATCCACGGATCCTATGTCAGATAGTTAGAATGTGAGTTGGATCAGTTGCTAGGATCCACAGGATACACATTTGTAGGATCCATCCACTGGATCCTAGATGGTAGGATCCATGGTCAGAAAGTACTGCTGTCCTACCACAACAACTATCTGGCCAAATGGGAGGTATCTGTTGGCATCCTAGGTTCTAGGATACTATCTGAGTAACATTATTCCTCAGTCTTTTAAATTGCCAGGTGTGATTAATAGCTCATTAAGAGCTACAACTGTCTTGCAGGGTGATGGTGACCTAACAAAAGTCTAAATGTGAATCATTATTACTCCAGTTGTTGCCATAGGACTATTTTCTCTGGGCTCATAATGGGACAGTGTTTAAAAAATACAGTTATTTTTGGGGAAGACCATCTCAACGGGTAGGTCTCATATCTTTAGCATTCAGCCTCTTGTAAGAGTTAACATCCAACTTGACATTTCTGGCAGGGTTCCAAATATTTTAGTACCTAATTTACTTTTTTTTGCAGACACTCTGATCAGAGTGTGTTGCATAGTTGTTAGCCACAATCTACTCTCCTACGAACAATCCTGCTACAACACTGATGTCATAGTAGAATCTGTTTACACAGTGCCAAATTGGGTATCAAAAAATGTGCAGTGTACTATGCCTGAATCTGCCGATCATTGCAGTAAATGTGTAAAGGCAGAGCACAACATGTATGTGCCTATTCCTAACTTGTCATGTTGGGGTTTAAACAGTCACATATCCAGATTTTGCCCCATTCCTTTCACAACACTCAATGTAGACAGACTGCACTATGGCATCGGTATAGTGGGACTCTGAGAAGATCAGTGGATTACAGGGTAAATAGGCAGCACACTGGCTAATTAGACAAAATCAAATATTAAACCATGCTATAAACTGTTACAGTAATCTGGGGTAGTATCTCTAATTGCTGACTGTAATATAAGCCCTTCTCTTTAATGTCAATATTCTTGTGCCTGATACCTATCTATCTATCTGGATATAAAATAGCCTGACTCAAAATATGCAATTTATCTTCAAGTGTGAGGGGGGCAGGACCATAACTCACAAGTAGGTATGACATGGGTGAGAGTAAGAATGCAGAAATATCTCCACAAACTGCCATTAAACTCTTTATATCCCACGAGTGGCGAAGCCATGAGTGGGATTATGCAGAGTTCAGTGACAGCGAGTGGAAATATTTCTGCCATTTCACTGCCACCCATGCCATATTCAATTTATACAACAATTGTGGGTCACCCTTTTTTTCAGTTTTAAAGTTATTTGCATTTGTTTTTTGCAAAAAGTGAAAAAAATGGATTTTGTGCTGTTTTTTGCTAATTATAAAAAAAAAACTAAAAGGTATCTGTAAATGAAACACCACTCATTTTGTAGATATGTTTGTGCTGAGCAAATTTTGTGTTCACAGTACCATGCTATCATTTTTCATTTTAAAGTTATTTGCATTAGTTTGTTGAAAAAGTGAAAAGAAACACATTTTCTGCTGTTTATTTGTTAATTATATAAAAAAAATAAAAGGTAGCTATACATGAAACACCACTCATTTTGTAGATCTTTTTGTGTTGAACAGCTTTGGTGCTCAAAGTACAATGCTATCATTTTTTCATTTTAAAGTTATTTGCATTTGAATATGGTTAGTACTATTACTGAGGCTGAACATTCTAAATGAGTTCCAAACCTTTTGTGACATATCCAACTGTCCAAGATATCCATTGTGACATACCCAACTGTGAAGATAAAAAGTGATATCGCACATGTGGCCAGTAAGATATCTCTTTTATCTTCCTGAAAAGAGGCACACACACATTGTATAAATAGGGGACATGTGATGGGCGAAAGTGTCATATGCATTTTATCTTCATGAACGGACTATTGTCCCTTGATCTCTCACAAGTGGCGCAGCCATGAGTGAGAGATCCAGGGGTCACAGTCCGTGAGTGAAGATAAAACGCATATGACACTGATGCACATCATAGATCTGCTTTATACAATGAGTGCTATGTTTTTTAAATTAGTTATTTATAGCCTGTTGCTGTTTTCTTGTTAATAGAATTAAGTTTTGCTTGGGGGCCTCCTTTTTTAAAATGGCTTCCTACACTGATAAGGTCACAGAAAGACGCTTAGGCTCGCTCCATCGTCAGGAAGGCATAACGTAGCAACCTGACTGGGATCCCTGCCAACAAATGCCAAGATGATTTAATTTTAATTACTGAAATGAGAAACAAATACAGCTCTGTCTCTTTGCTACTTGCCGCTAATGCAGTCAGTTTTTTTTTATTTATGGAGGGATGGCTGAGAAGGTGAGCATATGTACTGACAGAAATGGCTTTTTTTTGTTGTTAAACTTTTCACATGTACAGTTGAATAAGGTAATGTCGTGTGGGTTGTCAGGCATGAGTTGCCACCAGCATGATGATAGCAACCTATAGCTGCACTTTATAATTCAGCATTTTTGAAAACTTATGTTTTGTGGCTGGAAACAACAACAAAAAAAGATCCGATCGTCACATGAAGAATCCGTGATTGTGACATACTGGAATGTGAGGATAACGGGAGTGACGTACCCAATTCATAAGATACATGTTTTATTTATGAATCGGGTACGTCAGAAGGCAGGATATCATTTTATCTGTTCAGTAAACACAACACATTCATTGTATAAATCTATCTATATATCTATCTAAACATGTTTTACCAAATAAACAAGCAGAGCCCAGAAAACTCATTTCAAGTTTCGACCAGGAGGATGGGAAGACAATGGAAGGTAATAGCTACAGGTAACGAGTTACAAAAAGGTACAGGAAAACATTCTTCCACAGGTGTTCTTATCAACAGCAGCAGCATTAAGTAACATAAGAATGCAACACAAATACTTATAAGGTGCAACATTTAGGCAGGTGCAATTGGGGTCTCACAAAAGAGAATCACAGTATCTATGGATCATGTAACAAATGTATTATACAATAGGCAGTGTGCTAGGTAGGCTCTAGTTGCAGTGGGGGATAGCTTGTGGCAGATCATGGTGTGTCAGACCTGTGACTGTTTCATCCAGATGGATGGATATAACATAAAAAAGTCACACAACTGTCTATGTCCTAAGCCATCAGTATTATCTGTCCCTTAACTCACCTTTTCAAAGAAATTTAAGATCTGACCCCAACTCACATGCTGTACAAAAACACTTCTGGAAGTGCAATTGCCTTGTTTAGTCACAGAATGATCTGGTTTGGAGGGGGACATATTGTAGTCAAGGAAGACAGGGAGCAGTGGCAGAAAACAGTGGGGAAAGCCTGTGTGCCTACAAGGCACATCATTTTTTGCTGATGACAATAAGTAATAAAGAAGTAGAATAAATGTGCAATAATCATAGAATATTGCTTGATTTATGGTTTTGTTTACTGTGCTGTGTAAGTGTGCAATGTTCTCCGTTGTAATTGTTGACTACTGCAACCATTTACTGACTAGTGCAATTTTGCACACACTTGTCCAGCTGGTTCATGCAAAAGAAAAGTTAAGGTTAATCCCTGCTAATGACTTTTTGGCCTGAGGCAGGGTTTGCTGAATAGTCACTGAGAGTATCTTGGTGGAGGGATGACCTCCAAGACCTGTGGTCTGAGATCATGATGTACCCGGAAAGCAGGTGAAGCAGGTAATGTGCAAAGACAGCACAGTCACGTAGAAGACTCATTTCCTTAAAGTGTGGGGAGGGGGGAGTTTCCAAACAGCATTAGGGGTACTCATGGCTTGCACTGGTGGACATACCATCCCAGATGGATAGGTCATAGGGTGTGCCCGGGTGTGCACTGAGACAGCCATGCAGGTAATGCCCAGCAAACCATGTGGGCAGAGAAAGTATGAATAAGCAATGGTCTGGTGAAGGAAATGCTAACATGTTGGATTGCTAGGCAGAAAGTTTATCCATTACAAAAAGGGTCTCTTTGCCAGAATGCCGAGAGTTCAGCTTAGAAATGTGCCATGTGTGCAGGTAACGCTATAGAAAAAGAGGCGTAGAAGCCAGGATACAGTATAAAAAAGGGCTAGAGAGATCACCAGGCATGGCATTACCCAAGAAGTACAGATAAGCCCTCCTCAGGCTATATGTAATGGGGAAGACAAAGGATTGAGTGTGTTAGAGACTGTGCTCTAACAGACACTGCTGGGAAGCAAAGGTAATATAGGAAAGCATCAAAAGCAGGTGACTGGTGCATAGCTGGTATGCCCGGCAGTCTGAGACATGGGTTGGAATGGTTGTCTGGGGAAACCTAATTTAATTTAATTTTAATCACATTTCATTTTACTATACCGGAAAACCTTAATGGGCGAAAACCCTTTTATATAAATGTCCAGTACAAGCTGGCCCAGTGGCGTGGAGGGCTGAGGCATCCTGGATTGCCTCCTGCCATGCTGGCAATCCATGTTCGTGGTGCTAGCAGGTTGCTGGGGATCAGCTGGGGGGGAGGAGGAGGAGGAGGATCAAGCGTCCCAAGGACAGCTTTCTTCCGGGAGGGGTATCAGTAATCAGTGCATGCCTGGCCCCTAGCAGAAGCTGGGGGCTGGCACACTGATGCTGTACATGGTGGGCAGAGGTGGGTCAGATGTCCGGTGTGCCATGCATGGGAGTGTGCACAGCACTGCTACTGGTGTCATTGCATGCCCGTCCTCTTGTGGGAGAAAATGAGGAAAAAACATCTCTGACGGTTAGATGAATAAGGGGCTCATGGGCCCAGTCCCCGACCAGCTGGGCACCAACCAGAACTGGATCCGGTCTTCAGTGGGGGCCTGGGGACCCCCCCACCGACCTCACCAGGGGTTGCAAGCCCTGGAGGAAGATGGTCATTGAGGCCCAGCAGACATCGGGGGGGGGGGACTGGGGCACCCTCCAGAACTTTGGCCATCAGAGAAGGGAGAAACAGAATAGCAACAAAAAAAAATAAGTGTCCAGTACATACAAAACAAATAAACAAAAGAAAACAATAAGTATGCATAGTATAAAACAGTTAACTAAGTGCAATTACATTTGGACTGAGAGGATAAAAAATGAGAGCATACATTTTTAAAATTGACAATGGATTTATGTGCAGTAATAGATGTAGGTAACTTGTTATACCAATTTGTAACCCTACAAAACAGGGATCTTTGACCCTTGCAAGTGTTCATAATTGGGATGTGGAAAACATGGTTGACAAATGATCTAGTACATCTGATATTAAATGATTCTACAAAACTATGCTGAATACTTGTTGGGGCTAGTCCTAAGACTACTTTCTGAAGAAAAAACTATTCCAAGAATTGAATACAATTGTCAAGAGAAAGCTGAGAAGCAGAGTTCAGCAAAAGACAAAGATGTGTATAGTAAGAAGGATTCATTTGAAATCTACATATTGAATTATAAAGCACTCTTACCCTAGGCAGTATTGTCATGCTTGCAGAGGAATACATAAGCAGACTGTAATCAATCAATGGAAATAACAAACCATCAGATAAAATGTTTTGGACTCAGATGTTAAAACTATTTCTAACTCTATATAAGGCACCCAGACATTGCTAAATTTTTCGTAATATGGAATACGTGAGGTTCAAATGGAAGCGAGCTGTCAAGAATGACACCAAGATAACAGAATTCATTAACCATTTCAATTTGCTCACCCTTAGAATCAAACAACTTAAGGGAATTATGAAGATATTTATGGGGCCCAGTAAAAAGCATAGTCTTTGTCTTTTTTGTATTAACATCCAATTTATGCAGATTGAACCATCCCTCCAGTGAAAAAAACTGGACTGAAGAATCTGGTTAATACATCCTACATCCTTCCCCTACCCAAAGACGATAGCGTCATCAGCATAAAAACCATCCTGGTGGAGGGGCAGGCAATAGGAACAGAATTTATGAAAAGAGAAAACCAAAAAGGCCCAAGGATTGATCCCTGGGGACTCCATAAGTAACCTTAAATGGGTCAGAGAGTATAATGAGGATCTTAGTCCTATGAACCCTATCACTCAGATAACTCTGAAACCAGGCTATTGTTTCATATGAAAAATACATTTGTACCAGGATGTCTAGCAAAAGACTGTAATCCACTAGATTGAATGCCTCAGTGAGGTCCACAAATATACAACCAAGATGGTTTCCTGCATCCAAGGCCTTAAATACGTGATTTGTGAACCACACCAAGGCAGTCTCTGTATTATGTTGTTTACGAAACCCATGTTGGGTAGTTGTGAAATGATCATATTGCGTTAAGAACTCCACTGTCTGATCAAATACAATGTGTTTCAGCAATTTAAAAAGAGGATATAAAGCAGCAGTACTTGATAATCATGAAGTATCTATACTATACTTGGTATCTATTCTTGGTTTAGAACAGTAGAAAACAGCGTGTCCATATAAACTGTTCCCCACCTCAGTGGGAACTCATTGATCTATTCCCCGTCAAATATTTATCAATCTTTCCCTTAAATTCTATCAATGTTCTACTATTTACCACTTCAACTGGCAGTGTATTCCAAACTCTCCCTGTTCTATTTACGAACGAATAATATTCATCACTCTTTGTTACAGCTTTTAACCTAATCTGCTTTTTACATCTTCTCAACCCCGCTGGCTTTTTTTGCATCTCTAACCTCATTTCACTTGTCAGTTCTTTATCATTTATTATTTTAAATAACATCATTAAATCCCCTCTTTCTCTCCTTTGTTCCAAGGTCCAGAGTTCTGTCCTTTTTAATCTTTCATTATATTCATGCCTACCTAACGTTCCAATCATCCTTGTATATCTTCTCTGCACTCCTTCAACCCTTTTTTTTCCCATCTTTGTATATGGATTCCATAACTGTGACCCATAATTCAAGTATGGCTTAACATAAGTTCTATATACTGGTACTATCCTATTGACTTATTTATAAAACTTATTTTAATATTTCTCACCATATTATTGACTTTTTGTATAGCCACTGTTCGTTGTTTATTGTAATTCAGTTTATTGTCAATTACTATCCCACAATCTCTTTCTGGGGATTATCAACATTCTGCTTTTTTGACTGAAAGCATGTGGCCACAGTTCCGGTTTCCATATCTGTAAACATTTTTTTCTAGCAATCTTTAATTTTTTAGATATGTAAAATGTATTTCCATTGTTGTAGATCCACAGAAAATATGGCTGGTGCCTAATTTGCAGCCGAGCTCCCCCCTCACATCGCATCATGTCTTTTGTTTACTTCTGTGGGACCCTGTGCTGCACATTCTCACTGTCCCTGTGTAGAAACTGAGAGACATGCACATGCACTGTTGGCAGCAGAGGGTTCCAATTCAATATGGCGGGTGGGAGAAATGTATACAAAAACAAAGAAAAACAGAGCAAATTACGGGGTGACAGCACAGTGAAACCAAGAAAAATTACCACGTTAAGTGCTCAACAGGGCACAGGGAACAAAATGCTGCAAAAAGATCAGAGTTGTTTTATCTAGAACTGCTACTTTAAATAATGACATTGGTCAGTAATTTGAAGAAAGAGCCTGAGTTCTAGATTTATGAATGGGTCTTACAATAGCCTGTTTCCAGATATCTGGAAAAATACCAACTCTCAGTGAAAAATTAACATGCTTGTTAATTTACTCAGCTAAAACATCCTTGCTCAACTTCACTAATCTATATTATACAATGGCAAGAAAGAATCCTGGCTTCTGATTGGTCAATTTACTATCACAGCAGGGATGTTATCCTGGCATAACATCCCTGCTGTTCACAGGTCTACTGGCATCATGATTGCCACTATGGAACCACCCTTTTTTGCATCTCCTCTTAAGAAACAAAAATATTTTTCCACTCTAATAAAAACATTCTTTAAAATTATTTTTTTATATATATAACAATGAGCCATTGTATAATAGGAATAATGCCCTCCAGGGTGGGTGTTATGCTGGGATAACATCTCTTCTCGGGTGTTGGACGCCCTCAGCCGCTGGCCTCGGGCCCAACCACCCGAGGTGGGATGTTATACCAGCATAACACCCACCCTGTCAGGCATTATTCCTTTAATCTAGTCCATCAGGTCGAATATAGGGTTTTGGATTAAATCTTTCAAGATACCATAGAACTTCATTTCTACACAGAGTTCTAAACTAAAATTTAGGATGTAAACTAAATTTGTTAGGGTCAAAACTGCTTGAGTTAGGTGAAAAGTGTGCCGGGAGATTCTATGTTTAGTAAGGTCACCAAAGAAATTATTAAAATGGCTAGGAATTTCAAGGGGATCCCTTAGCAAACTACCATCAATCTGAAGAGCAACAGATTCACCAGAGTGCTTGCCACCAGTCAATTCCTTAAAAACTTGACAGGCATTTTGAGACTGAGTACATTTTTATCCCATATCGAACTCTGTATGAGCTGATGAAATGTGCTTCAAAGGCCTGTGATTTCTAATTGTACAAATTAATTTTGATGTGAAGCCCTCGAGTAAAGTCAAGTGCTTGAAGTCCAGTGATCCAGTGTATTTTGTTCCACCCTCAAATGTTCTCTCATCCACTAACTCCAGCAGGCAGTCAAGCAACCCCAACTGCTGAGTGCAAGGGGCTCTCAGTGAGCCATAACATCAGATTCCCCTAGACATGGGAGTTCCCTGGGCCATACCCACCCCATCTAGGCAATGATGCAGGTTAGTCACCATACTGCCCAAAGTGGGGGGCACACTTTGTTCCTGTAATGTGGTCCAAGCTTTGGGAGCAGTTCTTATGGATAGCATTGATCTGTTAGAAGAAATCAAAATGTTGGTTGTGCCAGACACTCTATTTAAATGAGAAAACTTCCTGCAGCAGGGAATATTATATCAGATTAATGATACATAATGGTTGAAAGACACTACTGGTTCGTCCATTAAAAATGAAACACACCCTTTTCTAGTCTGGGTTACTTCACAGTACTGCAGAAAACTACCAAAATAAATAATTGTTTTAATAAGGTAATTCCATAGTCGGTTTGATATAAACTATTGCATCAACTTTGTAACAAAGAATAAAACATCAGAAGTGTAATTCTTTATCTCTTACCCGCCCATGCTTGCAGATGTAATCAAATAATTCACCGCCAGACACATACTCCATTACCATGAAAAAATCAGTTGGGGTACTGATCACCTGGTACCTAAAAGGAAAATACAGCGTTAGTAAAGAACCCTACTGCACAGTGTCTGAAAATCTTTACTCGCTTTAAAACAGCTGCTTGTAAAACACATGGACAGCAACTTGTCACACAAAAGAATGCTGAAAATAAGCAAGTACAGATGCAGTTTCAGAATCCACAGACTTCATATTGAAACACAACGACAGTGCACCCTTGATTATCTGCCCACTTTCATACAAGCAAAATCAGCCATAATCGAAGGTGATTGATGATAAGGGGCAATGGACTAGCAAAACTTTTGCACAAACAAAATTTGGGGGATAATCAAATGTGGCAGATAACAGGGTGGCAGAAAATGGAGGGAGTACTTTACTTACAGTAACAATCTGCACCTACAGAAAATTGGCACAGCTACAGGTCCAAAAATGGCATGACAATATGCCATCATCTTCTCTGCTGTGTCAGACAAGGTTACACTTTAAGGGCTAGATTCTCAAATGTTAAGGAAGGCCGCAAGCTACTGGTGCATCAAACAGATGGCACACGGAGATTGCAGCATTCCCAGGCTGGCAATCTGGATTCTTGATCCCATGCACCACACTCAGCCAGTTAGACCAGATTGTTTGCGGTCTAACACTGTGTCAATCAGGGGACTATTTGACATGGTTTCTGTCATATATTTGGCATAAGCTGCCATAAAGAGGATGAAATGTATTAAATTCGCACAACCTTCGAGAATCGGGTACAAGGTGCTCTATAGTGTTAGGCGCAGCGCCAGGGTTGATGCAGGCTTGATACAAGCCTTGCATCAACCTTTGAGCCCTGAGTGTCCATTTCAATGCAACTAATCATTAATTGCATGCAACAGGGTAACTGCACTGCAGTTACATGTTGGTTGCAGGCAACTACACTGCAAGTGCAATTCAGTTACAGTGTACAGTAGTTGCACTCTAACTACAGTGTAGTTAAGTGACACCTAAAGGGTAACTGAGGACAGCTTACGATCACAGCAGAGAACAAACCAATTGATCTACTACTGGTTTATTGATGACACTTTCCTTATCTGGACAGTTAGTAGGGGCAAATTACGTGAATTTCATAAAGCCTTCAATAAGTCCCTCCTCTCCATTAATTTGAAAATGGAATACTCGCAGGAAAAAGAATAACTTTCTAGACACCACAACTGAACTGCAATAGGGTTGAATAAAAACCTAAATCTGAAGAAAACTTACTGATCAGTTTAACTACCTACATCATTCAAGTGCATACCCAAATCATACAAAACAAATTGTCTACAGCCAAGCCTTGCAATACCAATGTGGATGAATAGATGAATCTGACAAAGACAACAATTTGGAAATATCAACAGGAGCCTTCACTGGCAAGAACTACACACACACACACACACACACACACACACACACACACACACACACACACACACACACACACACACATTGAGAGACAAATTACATACACTAGACAAATACCACAAGAACATCTACTGGCATACAAAAAGGAAAAGAATCCAAATGTACCCTGCTGGTTGTGACATACTGTACCACTCATATATCAGACCACAACAGAAGATGATAAAAGAACTGCAACCAGTCCTACTCAGCAATGACAACTGACAAACTGTCCACAATATTCTGTGAACCCCCTATAAGTAAGCAATAATAGCCAACAGGGTGGGTGGTATTGGGCTTTACCAGACTGCCCTGGGGGGTGTAATGATGCCCAACACCAGAGACAGAGGGCCTTATAGCTCTTGGAAGGTCTGGTAAAGTCCGTACCAGCCACCCTGAAGGATATTATTGCATTTAGAAAATGGGTTACATGTGACATTTTTATGTACTAGTTAAAAAAAGTTAAAAAAAAAAAATGTCTACAAATCAATAGAAACTCATTCTGTTGGTAAAGTAGTCCCTCAACTGGTATACTTGCTAGTAAAAGGCATTGCAGTGTTTCATTGCTGTGTCTTTAACCCTTCCCCTATTTTTCAACTGTCCCCCTGTCCATCCCACATTCACCAGTGCTCTGTTTTATTTATTTTTTGTTTGTTTGATTGGGACCCCACAGTCAAGTATGGAGTCGGACTGCAGCTTGCACAGGGTCAGGCTGCAGCAGGAAGGGTGGCTGAGATATGTAGCATGACCGGGCATAGCAGGTGAGGGAAGTAAAAGTGCCTGTGCTGTGCAGTCACATAAGGTAATTTTCATTTAAAAAAATAAAGAAGCGTCTGTCTTCCATTTGGGTTGAGCAGGGGTGGAGCCAGGGTGAGCCAGGGAGGAGCTTACCAAAAGATGACATTTATTTATTTACTGAAAAGTTTTACCAGGTAAGGTACACTGAACAAACAAGTTGCTCGTTTCCCGGTATGACCAGGGGGAGACGGTGATGGGAGTTACATAGTATCAATGAGTACACACAGATTACACAATAGCATAAAAAAACATAGGTTACAAGTGAATTACACATTATCATGAAAAGTAAATATTTACAGGGTAAAGTAGTTAAATCCTGTAGCAGTGCACTTGTGGTGAGACAGATATAGGGTAAAGTAATAGCAAGTGTGACCAATGGCCTACACTATTCGGACTAAATAGCACAGAGCAACAAGAGAGGTGAAATAACAACGTGGTAGAGAAATCGAGCTAGAGACCAGGGCTAGGTCAACAGGCTAAGGAAATAGATCAGTTTAGAGAGAGAGAGATGATTTGAAACAACCATACACAACTGGAGCTGAAATAGGCTCAAAAACTATAAGTGCATCAATTAGGTTATGGTTAGGCAAACAGGGCATCAATCAGGATGTGGGACAAGAAAGGGGAGGAGCTAGGGGCAAGTGCAATTTACAGAGAGGAAATTATGTAGAGCTTGATTTAAAAAGCCAGGCGAGGAAGTGGATTGGATTTGTGTAGGAAGAGCATTCCACAGTTTAGGGAGACGATAGGAGGAGGAGGCCTGTCCAGTTGAGGTGGATCTCCAGGGAACAGGCAGAGTTCTGTGGTCATGGGATCTTAGAAGTCGAGAGGGAGTGGGTGGGGGGAGATTAGGGAATGGAGATAGGGAGGGAATGTACCAAGCCAGTACTTGGAGATGAAATTTGCGCAGTGATGCAGTCGCCTATTTGTTAGGGATGGGAAGGCTAAAGCTCGGTACAAGTGACAGTGGTGGATAAGGGGAGGTGCGTCCAGAGCAAACTGACAGAAGGAGATGAAAAGAGTATCCAAGTTAGCTAAGGAGGTGGTAGGAGCAGAGCAATAGACTATATCGCAATAGTCGAAAATCGGGAGGATCATTTTTTGGATCAGTTCACGTCTTGTCTGGGGCGGGAGCAGGAGTGGTTTCTATATAAGGCGCCGAGTTTGGGGTGAAGCTTTTTTATTATGGCATCTATATGGGCCGAGAAAGTGAGATGTTGATCCAGCCAAACGTCTAGATACCTGAAAGACTCGGTGGCAATTATAGTTGCCCCATCGAGGGTAGTGAAGGTAGGGGCAGATGGGAGCCTTGACAGTTTCTGACACGTGACAAATGTCATGGACACAGTTTTCTTGCCATTTAGGAAAAGTTGGTGAGATTGAAACCAGCTCTGGACATGATTGAAATCACGTTGGAGCCTGGAGGTGACATCCAAGGGCGAGGACCCTGAGGAGAAAAGAACTGTATCATCAGCATACATATGTATAGAAGATGATGTACAGATGGATGAAAGCTTGTTCAGAAAAATGGAGAAGAGAATCGGGCCTAGTATGGGGGACTCCAGAGCATATGGATAGAGGAGGGAAGATGTAGTTGGATATTTTTACAGACTGTGAGCGGTCATTTAGGTATGCGCTGAACCATTTTATGGTGTGTTCAGACAGCCTGGCTAATGAGAGGGAGCAGAGCAGGAGGGAGTGGGAAACGGTGTCAAAAGCTTTAGCAAGATCAATAAAAATGGCAGTGCTGATGTGGCCGCAATCCATGCCTGTCAGGATCGCATCAGTGATTTGAAATAGCGAGGTAGTAGTAGTAATAGAGTGATGTTTACGGAACCCAGATTGATATTGGGTGAAGAAATGAATGTCAAAGAGGTACGAGGATAGTTGGTCAAGGACTAGATGTTCTTGTAGTTTGGCTAACATTGGGAGGAATGACACAGGGAGGTAGGTCTCAGGAGAGGAGGAGTCACCACACTTAGGGAGAGGGAGGATGATTGCATGTTTCCAACCAAGGAGAATTTCAGTCAATTGAAATGAGAGATTGAGAAAAGCAGTTAGTGGGGGAGTAATGGCAGAGGCAGACAGGTTTAGTAACTTCGGGTCCAGTCCATCAGGGGGCATACCGGGTTAAGGGCTTCCAAGGCCATCAGCATGTCAGTTGTCAGGATTTTAGAGAAAGAAAAACTGTGAAGTGGGGCTGGTGGACTTCTAGTAGGTGCGGAGGTCAACTGGTTTATGGTTGGGAGGGAGCCTAACAGAGCAGAAGCGCATGAGGTAAAATGTGAGTTGAAAGCTGCGGCACCGCTAGGGTGGTCAGAGATGACAGTATTGTTTATTTGGAGGAGGAGGGAGGGAGGGAGGGGAGCCTGTGGGGAGAAAAGTGAATGGATTACTTTCCAGAATTTGGATGGGTTATTTATATTAGAGTTAAAGGTAGAGTTGAAGTACTCAGCCTTAGCCAAAAGAGTGGCTTTTGTGCATTGTTTCTGAGGACCCGGTAGGCCTCGTAATCTTTAAGAAACTTTGTACTTTTATGCAGCTTCCAGGCTGCATCACATGCCCTTTGGCAAGCAATGAGTTCTGGAGAGATCCAGGGGAGGTGGTTTCCACAGACTCGAACCTGGCATAATGGTGCATGTTGATTCCAGACTTCAAGGAATCGGTCTCTGAAGTAGTTGGCTGTGACATCTAGGTTGTTGGCCGCAGATATGGGTGCCCAGTTAGTGTGGGTCAAATCATAAAGAAGCAGGGCAATGTTAAGTGATTTGTATGAGTGGATTTGTAGAGTTTTACAGGGGACATTGACTTTGTGAACTCTGAGCATGAGGAAAGTTATGCAATGGTCACTGAATGCATCTGCTAGAGTACTGGAGTAACTTGTACCGGAGTACTTGGAGTAACAATGAGCATGCAACGTGCTAGTGCTATTAATTTAAACAAAAAAAATGTGGAGTTTTTTTTGTAGCAGGGGGGAAAATGTTACAAAAGTGGCACAGTGTGTGCCAGATCAATATACAGGTTGCCATTGTGTTGTGTGACTAAGTGTGGGGGGAGGGAGTTGTTGCTCGCTAAAGTACAAAAAAGAGCATGGCTGACTTTTACTATTTTAAATTCTGTTTGGGGCACTGATCTGCATAGTACTAATGCAGGCTGGTGAGGTTCTAGTTATTTACAAGTCTCTGCTGCTAGTTAATGTACCCCTCCCCCCGGCAACGGTCTCAGCCAATCAGAGATTAGGAAATTTCCTACCCATTTTCTAATATTATACAGACAACCACCAACCTTAAGAAAAACAGTGGTAAAAAATACACCCCTCCAATTCAAATAGACACCTAAGGAACCAGACTATGCAACTGTGCAACAAGTCCAGATACCAAACATTTAGTATAGCATTTTTTAATAGAATCCCAAGTGTAGTCACTAATTGTAGAACTGTAAGGTCCTTCAAGTAAAAGTTTGCCCAGTGGCTTGATTCCCTTACTGAGAGTATATGTCTGCAATAGTAATTGATTATTATATGTATATTAGTATATATTTATATTTTGTATGTGCTTACGTTTTGTAACCCATTTTAAGTATGTCCTGTTTGATAATATGTTTTATATGTTAACTTGCTGCTTGCGAAAACAGGCTTTTTGCTCATCTTGCTAACAAGTATAAAAAATTAAAAATGAAAATGAAATCATTGATATGTAACTCTATCTGCTAACCATTCACCAAGCAGGAATACATTATAAAATAAAGATCTGCATCCAGGATATCTCATCCGCTGTACCACACCATTAGAACTGTAGGCTGTAGGTGTCAGGACACTTGGAAACTTTTGCTAGCCAGCCACTTTGACATGCAACATTGGCACCTATAAAATGTGAGCAGCCTCATGACTTTTCAGTTCTTTCTCTTGCCACGGACCATTCATCGCACCTGCTGAGAAACAACACCATCAATTTTCGACCTTATTATCTTCTAAATGCAGTTTATTGTATTTATCATCGTCATTTTATGCTATCATTGAAAGAACCTTTATTTAGGTTTTGTACCTGTGGTTACAAAATCTACAAGGATGATGCTCACATGGTTTGTGTGTAATGTTTGGGGCTGGTCTCACAACATTATGGCCTGCAATATCTGCCATGGTTTCAACACAAGCAGATGCTGATAGAAGGTTTTAGAAACTTTCATCACAATTAAGGCTATGGAAGCTGCAGTCAAGGCTGTGGATCCAAGCTGGCTTCTCCCTCTCGCTTGATGGCTGCTGCTGGGAAGACTCCCTGGAATTAGAAGAGCCTTTCGCTAATGTGGTTGTCAAGGTCAAAGGACAAAGACAAAGAAAAGTTATCAAAGTCCTCTTCCAGCCATAACCACAGGCATAAGGGCTAGCCTTCTGGTTTGCTGGTGAGGCCACAGTCTCAATTAAAGGAGGGTAGGTCCTCATCATCCACTCCGGCAGTGACTACAGCCCCCCAACTGTTGATGAGATCCCATGGTCGGAGTCTAGCTCCAGCACTGCTGTACCTACGATGGATGGTTTGCGGCCTACATTGTTAGGTACTACCCAGTCAAGTACAGTAGTCCTAGGCCCCCTTGTAGGGTGCCATCAACTCCCAGATCATGCTGGTAACAGTCTTGGAACAGTTTTGTCATGTGTTGCCATCGCTCCTGCTGATGATAACAGCCATTCCACTGATGGGACCTACCCTGCCGGCACAGCCATCATCAATGGGTTCAATCAGCATGCCTGTTATTCCTTTTTCTCAGCCACCTCCATGGTCACCAGCTCTGCCTATACACCCCATCGTCTTTCCAGATGAGGAGGAGAATAATCTTAACCTCCTTAATATTGAGGAGGATTTGGATAATGAAAATATGTAGCATGATCCATTTGAGGGTGGTTTATCTTCTAGTTCCACCTCTTCCTCCTGCAGTGAGGATTCTGCTGTCTGTACACCACAGTCTCCCTCGAAATTGCTTATTTTCAGGCATTGAGGCAGATACAAAGTGGAAGTGTCTTTGCTACTGAGGAAGAGCACTCCAACAAAAGAAATTGTTTTGAGTTTTTGGAGGTCACTACTACTCCATCCATTGTTATACCTACTGTATAGCCTGCCTTAGAGGATGCTACCTTTGCTGCTTGGCATAAGCCCAATAACTTGCCTACCTTGCCAAGAAAGGCTGATGAGCAGTACCCTGCATCGTTTGCTAAGCCTTTTTTCTTTATATGTAGTTGATGCTCCTCTGACTGGGGCAGACTTGGGCTCCTTTCAGAGCTGCCCCACTGACCCCCACCATCCATCACCTCCCCAGAACTTGTCCTTGCAATGAGGTGGGTGGGGGATTGGTGGGCAGAGCATCGCTGAAAGTCTGCCCTGCCACCATTTATCTACCATTTTATCCCGACTCCCTTGCTGGGGTGCTCAAGTCAGCATACATGTGTGGAGGCACATATACACTGATGGGTCTCATAGCACCACTCACTTCTGATGCTTTGGACCCGTACTACTACCACCAGGCCTCCACCTGGTAGCAGACATTCAGCAGTCCTCTCTCCCCCCTGGTGAGGAGTGCAGTCTCTCAGATGCTCGAGTCTCTCACCTTCCCACAGACCTCTTGCTGATAAGCAGTACCCTGCTCTGTCAGTACCCTTCACCATCTGCTAAATCTATTTTTTTTATGTGTAGTTTATGCTCCTCAGGCTGGGGCCAGCCTGGGATCCCTTCAGCACTGCCCAACTGACCCCACCATCCATCACCTCCCCAACACTTGTCCTTGTAGTGAGGCAGGTGGGGCATCAGTGGATAAGGCATCCCATGCTCATTTTCAAACATGGTTTGGTGGTGTGGAGCAAAATGTGGTATCTAGTGTGTCAACCCTCAGCACCACCAGACCTGCTTGCTAAGCCTTTTTATGCTTCCAGGCCTAAAACTGGTTCTGTTATCATGGTTATCTGTTATCATCTGTGGTTATCATGGTTGCTCATGACCATTCTAGGGCTCCTAGACATATGAGCTCCTGACTTCCTGATAAGGAATATAAGAGGCTGGACATTATGGACAAAAGGACTTACTGTATGCTTCTGCTTCTGCTTCCTTGGGTCTCAGAATAGCTAATTACCATGCCAATATGATTAAATATTACAATAGCCTGTGGAACTCTGCCATGTAAGCTAGCCACTCTTTGCCTGTCAGTCCTACCAAGGCTGATTTGCTTAAAGCTTCTTCAGCTGGTATGGATACGGGCAGGTATCTGCTGAATTCTGCATATCATACCTCCGATGACATCGCAGCCCCAGTCCATTGCTAATTCAGACAGACAATGCCAGTGTCATGCACTACATCAATAAGCAAGGGGGCACTCACTCTTATCCACTGTGCAGGGAAGCGATGAGAATGTGTTACTGGGCCATGTCTCGTGGCCTTCAGCTGTTGGCTGTGTTTCTCCCAGGTATCCAAAATGATTTGGCATATAGGACAAGCAGGTCTCAGTCCTGGTGCATGAATGAGAGCTGCTGACCTAAGCGGTGAGTGACCTCTTGCAAAATGGGGTTGTCCAGAGTTGGACCTTTTTGCATCCCACACAATGCTAAACTGACGTGTTTTTGCCTCATCACTCCAGGGGCCAGAATTTTTTGATGAGATGCATTTTCCCTCTCTGGGAAAGGGAGGTTCATTTATGCCTTTCCTACAATCCTGCTCATACAGAGGGTTCTGCTCAAGCTGTAGGCGGAACATGCAGCCCTAATACTGGCAGTTCCCTTCTGACCATGCCACATTTGGTTTCCACTTCTGCAGCTTCTAGCAGATGAGCCTTCTGTTCAAGTCTGCCTGTGTTGGGGTATGCTGTCACAGGATCATGGACCCCAGATTCATCCAGACCTGTGGTCCCTGCATCTGCAAGCCTGGATCTTGAAGATTTAGCCATTACCTGTTTTGAGGTTTCACCTAAGGTGGCTGATGTCTTCCTTGCAGCTAGAAAGCCTTCTACAAACACACCTATTTGAAGTGGAAGTGCCACCAAAGCAACTGGAAACCTGGGACTCCAGAAAGCACCTTACTCTTTCTGTAATGCACAATGTGGTGCTGCACAGATAATTACATTTTCATTTACAGGGGTGCAGTATGCACATATATGGAACCCAAACAAACAGAAGATAGAAAAAATAAGTGCCTTAGCTGGGATTTTAACCCATGCTGCCCGGAATACCATTCTCGGTGTGTTACCAGCTATGCCAACTAAGCAACAGAAAACCTGGGACTCCCAGAAGCACCTTACTCTTTCTCTAATGCTTAGCCTGGTGCTGCACAGATAATTACCTTTTCATTCACAGGGGTGAGGTGGGCACATATACAGAACCAGACAAACAGCTGAAACAAGAAATGATTACAGACAGCTTTCCTCA